>OY978507.1:10925774-12125774 GCA_963854855.1 Nasturtium officinale
AGTTTAAGCATTTGCTTGTGGAGAGTAAATTGCCTTTTGAGCTTGAACATTCGTCTTTTCGGTCTGTTGAAGCGGATCATGGTGTGGATGAAGGTTCTGTGGCTTCTTTTGGTGTTGCTTCTACTGAGGATTTGATTCTTGGAAGTAGTAATAGTAGGAGAAACTCGGCGGAGATTGTGGTTGATTTGATTAATCCTGATGTTATATCGGATCTCAAGAACATCGCAGACACTATGATTGCTTCGGGATACGACCGCGAGTGTATTCAGGTATGTACAATGGTTAGGAAAGATGCGTTGGACGAGTTTCTTTATAACTATGAGGTTGAGAAGTTGAGTATTGAAGATGTTTTGAAGATGGATTGGGCTACGTTGAATAATAATATCAAGAAATGGGTTTGGGTTATGAGAAAAATTGTCCAGATATATCTCTTGAGTGAGAGGTCTCTGGTTAATCTGATCTTTGGGGACCTAAATGAGATTGGTCTAACATGTTTTGTTGATACAGTGAAGGCTCCAATGATGCAATTGCTTAATTTTGGTGAAGCTGTGTCTCTTGGTCCACGAGAACCTGAGAAGTTGCTTAGGATTCTTGAAATGTACGAGCTATCATCCGAGCTTTTACCTGAGATTGATGCTCTGTTCACGGGCCATCCTGGTTCATCCGTGAGAACAGAATACAGGGAAGTGATGAGGAGGCTTGGGGATTGTGCAAGAACAACGTTTCTTGAATTCAAAAGTAAGATTGCATCAGATGGCTCATTGCATCCTTTCCCCCGTGGAGCGATTCACCCGCTTACAAACTTCGTGATGAATTACCTCATGGCGCTAACGGATTTCAGCCACACGCTTGACTTGCTTCTCATGGAACACGACGATGCAGAAGATCTCACAATACCACCATCACCAGATATCATCAATCCCGTGATGGCTGAAGGCGAGGCTACCTACGAAAACTCTTCTTCGCCAGAGAAATTTCTAGCAATGACCCGTCATTTCTACACCATAACCTCGGTTCTTGAAGCCAACCTTCAAGAGAAATCGAAACTTTACCGCGATGCCTCTCTACGACACATTTTTCTCCTCAACAACATTCACTACATGACCCGAAAGGTACTACATTCTGAGCTAAGGCATATCTTTGGCGACAAATGGAACCGAAAACATACTTGGAAGTTTCAACAGCAAGCAACAGAGTATGTACGCGCCACTTGGCTTCCTGTCCTATTCATTCTCAAAGAAGACAGTTCTGGTTCAAGCTCTGGCTCAGGCTCAGGTTCTAGTTCAAGAAACTTACGCCCGAGGGAGCGGTTTCAAGGATTCAACACAGCATTTGAAGAAGTTTACAAGACGCAAACCGGGTGGCTGATATCGGATGAGGGGTTAAGAGAAGATGTGAGAACAAAGGCATCAATGTGGGTGATTCAAGCTTATTGGACATTTTACAGTAAACACGAGAACAGTGTGGCTGAAAGATACATTAAGTATACTACTGATGATCTTGAGAAGCTTTTGTTAGATCTCTTTGCTGGTTCTTCTAAGTCCTTAAGCAATTCTTATAGAAGATGATTATGAAATGTGTTCAAGACTTTGGATGATAATATTATTGTGTTGTTATCAGTACAGATTTGTCTGTATTGAATTTCTTTGACCTTGTAATTTTTATATTTCATATTCTCATGAATATGTCTTAGTAAACCTAAAGTTTTGTAAGTCTTTTGTTGTTTGTTGTTGGTCGGTATTAAAGAATGATAATTAGATTTGGAAATTTGTAACTAAAAGTAAATAAATTGATTTGGTGAAGAATTAAGGAGAAGAGATCAGTCCAAAGAAATAGACATTGACCATATGGAAATTTGCAAAATTTCTTCGGTCAACTCTACTACGTTTCATGGCATCACACCATACAAATTAATATTATTCTAACCTATTGGAAAATTTCGTTGACAACAAAAAATAATCAATTTGGAGGATTTTTTTGTTAAATCATGGGTCAATAATTTATTTATCTGCCAACAATATATTTATTGGCCTAACTGCTACCATTCCCAAATTACCTTGACCGTGAAAAACGATAATCCACAAAATATTATAGGATAATTATCCATTTTATTATATCGACTTAAGTGTTCACCGTCTCTTATTACTATAAAATAAATACATGTAAGGGGTAACTTGCTGTAAATAATACGTGACAAAAGTCAAAGTTAGTAACATTATTCTTTTACACATAATTCACATTTTTTTTGGTAAAATATAAGTATTTATATCATTTTCGAATTTGTGACAGAGGTTAGAGAGAGTACTCAGAAGGGGAAATACAAAAAATCTACAGAAAGGACTAGGATAACAACAATACAAACAAAAGTATTGAACACAACTAGTAAATCCGCGCAAAAACCTAAAAAGTACGGTTATGATGGAGAAACACCGATTCTAAACTGCAAAATTTGGATATTCGTCTGATTGCCCTAGTTGCCACGAGCATCCCTACCTAAGGTTGCCCTCAAAAACTTCATATGCAGAGATACCTACAGCATCTCCGAGGACTAACACAAAAACGGAACCGCTACAGTGAAACTGAAACCCACTTGCGCGGCATGGGAGTCGACAGATAGTCAGAGATGCAGCCTCCAACCATTATTCCCAAGCGTGAAGCCAAACGAAACATCTCCCACGAGTAAGAAATAGCCATGTATCCTCGAGCTACCCACAACACTGAATCCTCGAGCATCCAAAGCACCATGGCCGCTAATGATCTCTCCAGACTACAGAAGAAAAGAGAACAGACGAAAGGTGGGGGCAGAAGCCGGTGCTGTCGAAGCCACCGCCCTTCCGCCCTTAACGGAGCTCAGATCTACTTTTTTGAAGACGATGCGTGTTTGAGAGAAAAGTTAAATTGCGCGTGTACTCCCACGCGCTCTTTTAGTGATTATCATGTATCTTTTATTCTCACCTTATATATATAAGTAATAAATATTGATATCTCACTCCACTACAAACATAGTTAGTGGTATATTTTACAACATATTATCAGCATAACCCGCTCATATACCAAAAAGTAAGGTTATATATATTAATTAGTGGTTTTTAATTTATGAATTAGTTTATTTTATATTAACTGACAGAGAAGCTCTATCTTCTTCATTTATATGTTATTTCAGAATGATAGACTATGCCTTTTTTCGCTTATTTGTTATTTTGGAATATTAGGCATTGTCTTCTCTAAATTGATCGTTATAGAGGCTATATCTTTACGATCATGATCACATGGTCGACTATATCTCCTCCGATCATATGATAGACTCTGCTACCTCAAATTATTTATACTCATATTGATGAGGCCCAAGCCACATCCGATCCCGAGGATAGCCAGCCGGACGATGCCGAGACAGACACGGAGGAAGCCAAGGGGCATTGCCTGATATGCCGGTTTCGGTCATTGACCGCGAGCACTCGAGACCATACCAAACAAGGATGAACTTAGTGATTGCTCAAGGCTTAAAGAAAGGCACATGGCAACAACACAAGCTGGCAACATCGGCAAGCGTCAATGACCAAGTCCTTAGCGTTTTCACCTTGATACGGTGAAAATGTCCCACTAAAGTCGTTTGGGAAAGGAACACTCTTTTTCCCTTGATTGGGTTTTATCCCTATGAGGTTTTTCCATCAAGGTTTTTAACGAAGTTCACGACCCGGACGCATTGGGACCGAACCGATCATCACCTTGTCCATCCATGGTTCATGTGGTGGTCCCTCGGTCCTAATCCCTATCCCTTTCTCTTTTCATGTTTTTACCGCTTTACTAAAGAACTTAAGTTACTGATTTACGGGTATGTAAAACACCCAAGGACACGCTGGTCCTTTGTAAGGGTTTGTTGCCCTAATTCTCCCGCCTATATAAAGGCATGTAACCTCCACTTTGAAAGCAGATTTGAATAAACGCATTTACCTTGAAAGCTTGCTCTCGAATCTCAAGTAGTTTAAACATCGTTGTCCTTGAAGCTCGGCTTGAACTTCGATCAGTCGTATCACGGCGTTGTCCAAACACCGTGTGGCCGGCTTTCGATCCATTGTTACCATTCCATCATACCATTATCACTTCGTTCCATCCTCCCACCATCAATCGCCTTTCATCCCCCTTCATCTCTATCTTCGTTTCCATCTAACCATTCTACCGTTCAACTTCCGCTAAACCTCGCATCAATCTTACCCATTCATACCGCAATATCGTACCGGTATTAAGTCTGTACCACCGAAGGACCCGTACCGTGGATCTCGACCCCAGCCGAGATACCGTATCGGTACCCGTACGACCGATTCCAACCCGTTCTCGTTCCGACTAAACCTGATTCTGAAGGTAGCGTTCCTGGAGCGTATCACATATGGTAGAATATGTCACCTCAGATTATTCTCATATTTACAAATATCCAGAAGATATTTGATGATAAAATTTCATAAGAACTATATGATAAAATTTTGTTTTGAAAACAGATCATACATTTTATATTATTATTCTTTTAATTTCTGTTTAATATTTTTATTTTAAGTTATGTTTTATTATGTTTACAAATTTCAAACCTATATAGTATATTAATTTAATATTTAAATTGATTTCACTAAACTAATGTTAAAATAATTTTTATGATATACAATTATCATGTCAAATTTAGAAAACCTCAAATTCAATGCTTTTGATGTATCTAAAAATAATTATTTAAGATGAGAAGTAGCATCACGAATGCATTTTAAAAGAAAAACGTCTCCTTGATACCATCGATAATCCAAAAATAATTTCAGAGGAACAAAAGGCAAAATCATGGTATTTTTGTTCCATCATATCCATGATGATTTAAAAGATGAATATCTTACAAAAGAAGATCCTGCAAATCTTTGGCAATCACTCAAATATAGTTTTGATCATCAGAAATATGTGATGTTATCAAAAACTAAACATGAATGGTTGAATCTTCAGTTTCATGATTACAAAAGTGTTCGCGATTATAATTCTGTTTTATTTAGAATTACATCGAGGATGACTTTATGTAGAGAAAAAATAACCAATTATGATATGATCAAGAAAACTCTCCAAACATTTTATCATGCGAAAGTAACCATGCAGAAATAATACCGGGCAACTGGATACAGAAGTATTCAGATAATGCAATTTCTGTTAGTAGAGGAACAAAATAACAAGCTTGTGATGTTAAATCATCAAACTCGTCCAACAAGATCAGCCTAATTCTCTGAAGCGAATGCTGCATCATCCAATTACAATTATTATGGACGTGGACGCAGTCGAAGTAATGATTGTGGTCGAGTTCGAGGAGGATATGGTCGTGGACGGGACGAGAACATATAATTTTTACTGTCCAAATGATTTTCATTGAAAGAAATAATAAAAAGTCTAAAGAAAATGAAGTTGGTCATGTAATAAATAAAAAACATGAAATTTTTTGCTACAGATGTGGCATGAAACGACACAGGTCTGTACCTATTGTACGCCAAAACATTTAGTCGATATGTATCAAAAATCGTAAAAGGCGAAGGAAAAATAAGTCAAAACCAATTTCATGTATAGTGATGTTGGACTTTCTTTTGATGGTACGAGTGACGATACACATCTTGATATGACATACTTTATAGTCGATCTCAAAGCCATCAAAGAGAAACAAAACGAGTAAAATTTTCCTAAAGAAGAAAAATATTTGGTGATAGTTTTGTTTTATTAATCTTCCTGAATGAGAAAATAAAATGAATAATCTAATGTTTATTTTGGTTTTGTTGTATTTTCTGTTTTATGTAAAATATTTTTATAATATAAATTTTTGTTATGTATTAATGCATTTTTATAAATATTTTGAATATTCAGAAAATATCAAAATTTGAGATGAAAGAATGAGATATATGCCTGACAGACAATGCTACAACGAACACAATATTTAAATATAAACAATATTTCTCTTTTCTTAAAATAAATAATTCCACCAGAAGAGTGAATACTATATCTGGTAATGCGAAAATTATTATAGGCTCCAGAAGAGTCAATTTTCAATGCTAGGGGAACTAATTTGAAATAGATGATACATTATATTCCCAAAACCTTACATAAATATGTTAATTTTCAAAGATATTCACAGAAATATATATCACATAGAAACTATGAATAAAAGTAACATTGAATACATTTGCATTAAATCAGTTATTTCGGAAAGAAAATGAATATTAGAAGAGCTACCAGCTTTATCCTCCAGAGTATATTCCACAAAATTGATATGACTGAATCATATGTTACAGTAACCAGAACTTTACAAATACATTCAAAGTCTGGCTTGAACGTTTATGACATCCTGGTTTAGTCATGATGCAGAAAATTGTGGATAATTCAAATGACCATTCGTTGAAAAATCATAAGATTTTCAATTGAGAGAATTTTCATGTAATGTTTGTTCTAAAAATTATATGTGGACCTATTCATCCACAATGTAGGCCATTTAGAGAATTTATGGTATTGATTAACGCATCCAGCAGATGGTCACATGTGTGTTTGTTATGACACGTAATACGGAATTCACAAGATTCATTTCCTAATTATACAATAAAGAAAGTACGATTTGATAACGATGATGAATTCACTTTAAAATCTTTAAATGACTATTGTATGTTATTAGGAATTGATGTTAAACATCTGGTCCCGTATGTTCATACACAAAATGGCATGGCTGAGTATTTGATTAAACAGTTACAACTTGTTGCTAGACAGTTAATATTAAGAACAAAACTCCTAATTTTAGTATGGAGACATACAATCTTGCATGCTGCAGCACTAATTCAAATACGCTCAAGTGCATATCATAAATAATCTCCAAAAGAGTTAACATCAGGCCATAAGCCATATATATCCCATCTCCATGTTTTGGATGTGCAGTTTATGTCCGTATAGCCACACCACAAAGAACAAAAATGGGATCACAAAAGAGATTGATAATCTATATCGTGTATACATCACCAAGTATAATATAATATATTGAACCACAAAATGGTGATATGTTTACGACATATTTTCCGATTGCCATTTTAATGAAGCTGAATTTTCAGCATTAGGGGGATGAATAAAATAATTTACAAAAGATATTACATGGTGCATACCGTCTTTGTTGTACCTTGATCTCCCAACGAAACAATGTGAATTAGAAGCTCAAAAAGTTGTGCATTTACAAGATTTGACAAATCAGTTACCAGATGCATTCACCAATACGCAAAGGGTGACAAAAGCATATATACATGCGGCAAATGTTCCATCAAGAATTGATGTTCCTGAAGAACAAACTGATAGAAAAATAAATGAACCAAAAGTTCAGTTGAAAAGGGGATGCCAATATGATCAAAATATAAAAATCCCAGTAAGAAAAAATGGGAGATTTTAATGAAAATGATCTAAAAGAACAAATACTGAAAATGGTCCTGAAGAACCACATACAGAGAAAAATTCCGAAGATGAAAATGAAAATAAAAATGGTGAGATTTCCATCAATTATGACAAAAATAGAAAATGATGGGTTAGAAATAATATAGAAGATGATGATGGAATTTTCTCATTCTCTGTATCAAAAGAAGTTGATTATGAAAATGATGATCCATAACCAAGGTCCATATCGAAATGCCAAAAAAGATCTGATTGTGAAAAATAGAAAATGGCCATTAAACCGAGTTAAACTCCCTTAATAAAATAAATGTTTTTGGAGTATTATCATTATATATGGTTATTTAAAGACAGTTAGGTACAAATGGGGGTTTATACGCAAAAAGGAAAGAAAAAATGAGATAACAAGATATAAAGCCCGACATGTTGCTCACTAGGATTTTTTCAAAGACCAGAAATTGATTATGAAGAAACATATTATCCGGTTATGGATGAAATTACATTCAAATTTTTAATGTGCTTAGCTGCCTCTAAAAATCTTGAAATGTATTTAATGAATTTAGTGACAACATATTTATGTGGATCACTTGACAATGATATATACATGAAAATCCCAGAAGTATTGCAAATGCATTAAGCATTAAATTTAAAATCTAAAGAGATATGTGCGGTCAAGTTATATCGATCACTTTATGGCTTGAAACCATCCAGACGCATGTGTTATAATCACTTAAGTGAATATTTGTTGACAAAAGGATATGCCAACAATATGATATGCCCTTGCATATTATAAAGAAATATTTAACCGTATTTATGATCATTGATGTATATGTTGATGACCTAAATATTATTGGCACTCAAAATAAGATAAATGATGCAATAACTCATATGAAAGAAGAGTTCAAAATAAAAGATCTCGGACATACAAAATTTTGTTTTGGCCTCCAGATAGAACATCTCTGAGAAGGAAATTTTATACATCAATCAAATTATATGAAAATGATCTTAAAACGCTTTTGCATGGATAAAGCGACTCCTTTGAATACTCATATGGTCAATAGATCGCTTGATGTCGATAAAGATACATTTGTACCTTTTGAAAATGATGAGGAAGTGTTAGGACATGAAGTAACTTTATAGAGCGCTATTGTGGACTTATGTATCTTGCAAATTACACTTGACCAGATAAGACATTTGCTACAAATCTACTTGCAATATATATTTCAGCCCCCACGCGCAGACATTGGATTGGAATTAAACATATTTTCTATTATCTTCAACGAACGATTGATTTAAGATTATTTTATCCTAGAAACTCCAAATCTATTTTAGTTAGATTTGCAGATGCAGACTATTTATCAGATCCACATAAGACCATATCGCAAACCAGATATGTTTTCACAGTTGGAGGTACTGCAATCTCTTGGATTTTCCAAAAGCAGACTCTAGTAACTACATCATCAAATCATGCAGAGACTATTACACTTTAAAAGGCATATAGATAATGTATGTGGCTCAGATCGATAACTCAACATATATAAGAATCAAATGGAGTAGTCACCAATAAAGAGCCAATAAAATTATTTGAAGAGAATGATGCTTGTGTCATAAATCAAAGAAGGTTATATCAAGAGTGACAGAACAAACCATATTCTCCCCAAGATTTTTCTCTTATTTTTGAGAATTTGAGAAGAATCAAGAAGTAGACATTCAATACGTCTGATTAACTGACAATGCAACTGGTTTAATGATGAAACCGAACTCATCAATTTTGGATATTATGTGAAATAAGTATTTTTATTTCAATTTTTAAGGTTCAAGTAGCAAGAATTTGACTTTAACAAGTAATAAGACGGGTAAAGTAACTTGCAAGTAATTAAATTTTGGGCAAGTACTTGATTGAGCAAGTACTCATTTTAGACGGGTCAAGCAACAAGCAAAAAAAATTAATTACTTGTACAAGGCAAGTAGAGACATAAATATCTCAAAAATAACAAATACTTGCCTTGTGCCTAGACCTAAATGGATTCATGACTAACAATATGGAGTATGCCTAATGGAAGCGACAAGACAAGCTTGCCCATAACTAAATGGATTCACCACCATCGATCTTTTCCAATCCATCTCATGGCCACGTGAAGAAGCTCCGTCACAATTGAAGCATTGGGTAAAAGAGACAAAGACAACTAATGAATAGATCCATGGATTTGTCACTCGGTTTGATCAACTTGCCAATCTCGGCAAGCCTCTTGAGCATGAAAATACATACTTGAAGTCTTGACTAAAGATTATAAAAAGGAGATAGATCAACCTTGCCATACAACTTTTTAAAAATATCATTTTGTCCATTTTAATTATACCATATGGGTAACAATTAACACTTGACAAAAATATCCATTAAAAGCATTAATAAAGGATTTATAAGAATTTATAAGGAGTTTATAAAAATTTATAAAGGATTTATAAGGGTTTAATATAGTAATTTTACTGCCAAAAACTTTATTCCGTAGTTTTTGTTAAAATGCAAATCCATAATTTTTGCTGTAATGAATGAGTTTTAATTTTCTCTCCAAAAATAGTTCTGTAATCTATAACAAATCAGTAGTTTTTACTTTAGAGAGAAAGTTACATTATAAAATTCTTTTAAAACATTTAATAAACCTTTATAATGGGAAAATATAGGGTTATAAGAATTTATAAGGGATTTATAAGGATTTTATTGAGAGACTTATAAGGGTTTAATTTAGTATTATCCTGCTAAAAATGTATTCCTCAAAACTCAAACTGTTGCCCATCGACAATTTTCCATCTCATAAGTGTTTTTTCAAAATAATTATCTGTTTGAGCATTTTTATGTTATCTAAGAGGATAAAGATTGTGTAGTCGATTAGAACATAATACTAGATTTGAACCCGCTGTATACTTTGTTAGGGTGTCAAAATGGGTCAATGTCATGGGTTTGACCCCAATGGATTGAAATTTGACCCTAATGAGTTGATGGATAAAACGGGTTATAGTTAAATGGGTTGATGGATCAAATGAGTTGGTTTGTGATGAGTTGATGGGTTAACCACTTGATCCAATAATGTTTTAAAATTCAATTAAACCAACTTAACCAATTCTCACAATCTTATAATTTTTCCTCCAAAATACAAATATGCAATTTTCCCGCCAAAATACAAATATTTAATTTTCACCCCAAAATACATATAACTTTAACATAAAAATGGATCCTCAATTTTCCCGCAAAAAATGGATATGTCATTTGCCCACCAAACGGGTCGACATTTTTCTGCCAAAAACAAATCCGTCATTTTTCCACTAAAAAGGATCCACAATTTTTCTGCCAAAAATGAATCTATTCTTTTTCGACCAAAATAGATCTACCAATTTCCCACCAAACGTGATCCAGACCCACGTACCGAGGAACCAGCTGCTACGGTATCAAGTCGAGATAATGCTACTCCTAGTACCGCTGACACCGTCCCGCGTACCACAGACCCTGACCGTACCGCGGTCCAGGCCGAGGTTCCATCCGGTATTGGGTATCGTCCCGGGCTACATGGCATCATGGAACCAGTTCGTCCTATCCCAACCATAGGCCGCATACTTCATCAAGACCTGATAATTCCTACCGTCCAACCTGGCAACATCAAGCGGACCATGGTCAAACGCTATAGGACCCTTTTCAAAGCCTACCTTCAAGATGCTTTTGATCGAGGAATCAATGGGCAATGGACGGTGAACCAAGACCCGCAACTGGACGATCAGCAGGACTCAAGTGAAGCTATTTTCAGTGTCCTTACCATCACTTGGTAAGGACCTCATTAAGACGCCAAGAGAATTGTACTCTTTTCCCCATTCAGGATTTCCCAAAGAAGTTTAGCAGATGGGTTTTTAATGAAGCAAGGAGACTTGGTACATCATTGCCGGTTTAGTGGACTTAACCATCACGACAATGATCCTATCCAAGGAGGGCCCAACACCATTGACTTCCTTCCCTTTTCTTTCCTTACTCGCTTTAGTTCGTTTTCCTTTTAGCCCAAATTGTGCTTGTCCTTAAGCATTGAGCCTTGTCCTTTTATGAACCTCTGAACCCTACTTGGCAGCCTATTTAAAAGGCTGAACCCCACTTGTATTCTCAGACTATCTTTAATTATTGAATGCATTGTTGCTTATTGTCTCTTTCTTAGTTCTTCAAGTTGTTGCTGTTGAACGAACCACCGAGTGAGCTCTTCCGAGTTGTTGCTAGGAACTCGCTCCCCGGTGCTGAATCGTGAGGCATTTCCTTTGCTTTTCAACCCATTACTAACTTGTTTACTCCTTTAGTTGTTTCTAGGTCGAGTAAATCTTTAGAAGTAGCTTAAGGTTGTGAACGAACCTCCTTTGAGCTCTTCTTGAGTCTTGACTCGGAACTCGCTCAAGGAGTTGTATCGTGAGGCTTCACATCCTTACTTACAACCTCTATCTTCCTTTTCCCTCTTTTGGTAACCTTGGGGTCGAGTCAATCCCCTTAGTTTAACCTCACATCCGTTTAAAATTACTATTGCGTTTCACCAACCGTGTCGATCTCCTCACGGGTCAAACCGCTTAGTTGGAGTTTATCAACTGGTATCAGAGCACTAAAGGCTCCTGAAATCCCAGAGGTTGTGTTGTTCTTAGCTCATCTTGCTTGCTTTATAAGTTTTGATCCTTCCCGCATCATAGTTATCTTGCATTCATGAACTATAGCTTTGAGTCATTATTGCATCCACCTCTTGTTAAACTTAGTTTCTATCAAAACGTCATTAGATCTGCATTTCCTAAAGTATTTCTAAGTGCTAGAGGCTTGACCAAGTGTCCTGACTCCATAGCTTAGCAATCGACAATGTTGTCTATTCAAGCTTGAGGAAGACGTGTCCTATTCCGGTCAAAGGAACCAAGCCTTGTGATTGGTTGGATCCGCCCTTGAGAGGCCCCACCATCTTTGTTGCTTTGTGACCATTTGAATCCGTGTTTATTAGTTTTATTCCTGCTGTTATTCTATTTGTTTGAGCATTAAAACCGTTTGTTTATCTGTGCAAGGCTGTCCCTGGTTGTACCGCCCTTACGTCCGTATACCACCAAAAATCGTCTACCGACAAACGTACTAGGCGCAGACTGGCACGCTGACACCTATCGGCCAAAACCTTACCGCTCCGTAACTAAACATTTACCGCACATCGGTAAAAGTTACTGCTATCGAGAAACTCTTACCGGCCATCATTGAATCCTCACCCGCTATCGAGAGCCTCGTACCGGCCACCAAGGAAACCTTACTGAACAGTCCTAGTGCCCGATCGCCCACGTGAACTAATGGACGCACCATCCGAAGCACCCGATATCGGGAACCTTCTTACCGATCTCCAAGCGCAGATCCAGCGCATGGCCGAACACCTCAACTTAATGGAGGCTTGTCCTATACCCGATATACTGCCTGACCCCATCCCAGGTCACGGCCCCTTACCGATACCACCTACATGTCGAGGCCCCGAAGCAGGCTTTATCACCGATGAAGATTTCGAGGACCCCAACTAGAGGAGGATCCGGCCCTGCAGACATATGCGACCTAACGAAGATGGTCAGGATGACCGACACTTATGTCAGCACGTACCCAGCCTCAAACTGACCGCTCCGACCTTTGCTGGCCGAGTAGATCGAGAGGCTTACCTCGACTTGGAGAGACGCATGAACCACATCTTCAGCTGCTATGCCTACGATGAACAGAGAAAGATTGACTACGCAACCGCCCAGTTGACTGACCACTCTCTAACTTGGTGGGACCGAGATCAGGCTGAAAGGCACAAGAACCGCGAAGGTCCCATCCCAACTTGGGAAGTAATGAAGTTTGTAATGAGACGTCGGTACGTACCACCTCTTTTCCATAGAAACATTCAACGACGATTTCACCATTTAACCCAAGGAGGCAAGTCCGTGAGGAATACTATGAAGAGTTTGAACATCTTCGGAACCGGCTCCAATTGGACAAAACCGAAGAAACTTTAATGGCCCAGTTCCTAGATGGTTTACAAAATCGTATCGCCCGAAAAGTCGAACGCCAATCCTATGGAGGGTTAGAGGAACTACTTTACCTATCCATCCAAGTGGAGAGTCAAGTCAAGAGAAAGAACATTAGTCTCAACCGGCCGCGTCCCCAAGGAGCTCCAAGCTGGACTCCCAACGTCAAGAACTTCAAACCCCCACCCACGGTGATTGACTCACATTTCAAACCCTGGCAGCCAGAGGTAAAGCCAGCGGTTCCACCAAGGCCAGACTCTAACCCTTTACATACCAGGGACATCATCTGTTCAAATGTCAAGGTCACGACCACTTCGCCTAACACTGCCCGAACCAAACGGTTATGATCATCACAGCCGAAGGTGAGTACGAGTCTTAAGAGGAGACGGAAGAACCAGAGGAGGAACCAGCAGAGTCCCCAGAGGCCATCACCGAGTACCCTGACGAAGGAGAGCTGCTCGTGATCAGGAGGATCCTTAGTACCATGCCTACAAGCGTGGATAAAACCCAAAGGGAAACGATCTTCCACACTCGTTGTACGGTAGCCAAACTTACTCTTCCCACCACTAAACACCCCCATCCCTATAAACTCAAGTGGTTGAACGATAAGTCCTTAATTCAAGTTAATGAACAAGTTATGATTTTGTTTAGTATCGGTCAATACAAGGATCAAGTCCTTTGTGATGTGGTCCCAATGCAAGCTAGCCACGTCCTTCTTGGGCGTCCATGGCAGTTTGACAAGGATGCCACTCATAGTGGCCGAACTAACCTTTACTCCTTCACTCATGACCACAAATGGATTAGTCTTGCTCCTCTTAAACCTCATGAGGTAAATGAGTTGCAGCGTAAGCTATCCAAGGATCCTAATGCCAAGTCCAATTTCCTCATCAACACTAGTGTTGTAAGGAAATCCTTGATCCAGGATATCCATGTGGTGCTAATGGTCTTCAAGGATATGCAGGTTACATGTACCACTAAGCTCCTACCAGAAAAAGTTCGCGGAATCATTGAGCAGTACCAGGACGTGTTCCCGGAGGAGATCTCGGATGGATTACTTCCTCTTTGAGGCATAGAATACCAAATCGACTTCATACCCGGTGCTCCACTGCCAAACGTCCGGCTTACTGAGTGAACCCAGAAGAGGCCCGTGAGCTAGAAAACCAAGTACAAGAACTGATGAACAAAGGATACGTAAGAGAAAGCTTAAGTCCTTGCGCCGTGCCAGTCCTCCTATTACCAAAGAAGGATGGAACATCGATGATGAGCGTTGATTGCCGAGCAATCAACAACATCACCATCAAGTATAGACACCCAATACCCCGGCTTGATGATATGCTCGATGAACTTAGCGGGTCAGAGCTCTTCTCAAAGATCGATCTTAAGAGTGGCTATCACCAAGTTCGAATGAATAAAAGCGATGAGTGGAAGACTGCCTTCAAGACCAAGCAAGACCTCTATGAATGGCTTGTGATGCCCTTTGGATTGTCCAACGCTCCATCAACCTTCATGCGGCTTATGAACCATACCCTTCGGCCCTACATCAACATGTTTGTTGTAGTTTACTTTGATGATATTTTAGTTTATTCCCGGAACATTGAGAACCATTTAGGTCATTTGGGATTGGTTTTGGACACACTTCGGAAAGAAGGCCTATTTGCCAACTTGAAGAAGTGTGTATTCTGTGCTAACGAGTTAGTTTTTCTAAGTTTTGTTGTGAGTTCGCAGGGACTCAAGGTGGATAAGAAGAAGGTTAAGGCCATAGAGGAATAGCCTGTCCCAACAAACAAAAGCCAAATCCGGAGCTTCCATGGATTGGCTAGCTTCTACCATCGTTTTTTCAAGGATTTCAGTTCTGTTGCCGCGCCATTGACCGCCATTCTCAAGAAGGCCGAGACCTTCAAATGGGGTTCAGAACAGGCCGAAGCATTTGAAGAACTAAAGAGGAGACTGACATAAGCCCCACTCCTAGTCTTGCCAGATTTCAAAAGGACCTTTGAGGCCGAGTGCGATGCATCCAGGGTCGGCATAGGCGCAGTTCTCACGCAAGGGGGCCACCCGGTAGCATATTTCAGTGAAAAGCTAGGAGGAGCCACACTCAACTATCCAACCTACGACAAGGAACTGTACGCCTTGTTTAGGGCCTTAGAAGAATGGCAACACTACCTCCTTGCCAAGGAGTTTATAATCCATACAGATCATGAGACGCTCAAACATCTAAGGGGCCAAACCAACCTCAAAAGAAGACATGCCAAATGGTTGGAGTATATAGAAACCTTTTCCTACAGCATCAAGTACAAGAAAGGCAAGGAAAACATCGTAGATGATGCCCTGTCGAGGCACCATACTCTGATCACCACGGTTGAAGCCAAAGTCCTTAGCTTTGAAGGGATCAAGGACCAGTACCCCCACGGTTTCCGGCTTGAGCGATAAGTACCTCAACCTAGGTAAAGACGACTACAAGGAGTACTACACTCATGAAGGTTTCCTCTTCAAGGGGAAACGGCTCTGCGTCCCCAATGGCTCCATCCGTGACCTCTTGATCCAAGAAGCGCATAGAGGAGGGCTCATGGGGCACTTTGGTGTCCAGAAGACATTGGCAGTACTGAGAGGCCACTTTTATTGGCCTAAGATGAAGCAACTGGTGGAGAGTTTTTGTGCCCGTTGCATTGCCTGCCGAGTAGCCAAGTCCAGAGCCCAATCACATGGCATATACATACCATTACCCATACCAACCGAACCATGGGTCGACGTATCCATGGAATACATCATGAGAATGCCCGTGCTTGATGGAAATGATTCCATCATGGTAGTGGTCGACCGCTTCTCTAAGATGGCCTATTTCATTTCATGCTCCAAGACCTTAAACGCCCCCAAAACGGCTGATACCTTCTTCAAGGAGATCGTCCGGCTGCATGGAATCCCATGAACCATTGTTTCCGATCGAGAGCCTCGGTTCCTTACCCACTTTTGAAAGACTTTATGGAGGAAATTCAGAACCAAGCTGCTATACTCAACGACGTGCCATCCTCATACTGATGGACAGACCAAAGTCGTCAACAGAACCTTGGGTGCTCTACTAAGGGTTGTGCTAAATCGCAATAAGCATACATGGTTACAATGCCTACCTTATGTGGAATTTTCCTACAACCACTCCGTTCACTCTGCGACCAAGGCGTCTTCGTTCAAGATCATTTATGGGTTTAACCCCCTTACCCCGCTTGACTTATTGCCCTTGACGGCCGAAGACAAAGACATCATGCTTGGCACCAATAAGGCCAGGTTCATCAAGAAGTTGCACCAAAAGATCCGGGAAAAACATCAAGAGGAGGACAGAGCTATATGCCAAGCAAGCCAACAAAGATCGGAGGAGAGCTTCTTATGAAGTTGGCGAGTGGGTTTGGTTACACTTCTGGCTAGAACGGTTTCCCAAACACCGGAAGGATAAGCTCACCCCAAGAGGGGATGGCCCATTCTGCATCCTTGAAAAGATAACCGATAACGCCTACCATCTAGAACTCCCCGGTAAATATAAGGTTTCACCCTTATTCAATGTTACTGACTTAGCTCCTTTTCTTGCAGAAGATGAACCAGTTTTGAGGACAAAACCTTTAGAAGAGGAAGGGGATGATACGGACCCACGTACCGAGGAACCAGCCGCTACGACATCAAGTCGAGACAATGCTACTCCTAGTACCGCTGACACCGTCCCGCGTACCACAGACCCTGACCGTACCGGGGTCTAGGCCGAGGTTCCATCCGGTATTGGGTATCATCTCGGGCCACATGGCATCATGGAACCAGTTTGTCCCATCCCAACCATAGGCCGCATACTTCATCAAGACCTGACAATTCCTACCGTCCAACCCGGCAACATCAAGCAGACCAAGGTCAAACGCTATAGGACCCTTTTCAACGCCTACATCCAAGATGCCTTTGATCGAGGAATCTATGGGCAATGGACGGTGAACGAAGACCCGCAACTAGGCGATCAGCAAGATACAAGTGAAGCTATTTTCAGTGTCCTTACCATCATTTAATAAGGACCTCATCAAGACGCCAAGAGAATTGTACTCTTTTCCCCCATTCGGGTTTTTCCCAAAGAGGTTTACTTGATGGGTTTTTAATGAGGCAAGGAGACTTGGTGCATCATTGCCGGTTTAGTGGACTTAACCATCACGACAATGATCCTATCCAAGGAGGGCCCAACAATATTGCATTCCTTCCCTTTTCTTTCCTTACTCGCTTTAGTTCGTTTTCCTTTTAGCCCAAATTGCGCTTGTCCTTAAGCATTGGGTCTTGTCCTTTTGTGAACTTCGGAACCCTATTTGGTGGTCTATTTAAAAGGCTGAATCCCACTTGTATTCTCAGATTATCTTTGATTATTGAATGCATTGTTGCTTATTGTCCCTTTCTTAGTTCTTCAAGTTGTTGATGTTGAAGAACCACCGAATGAGCTCTTCCGAGTTGTTGCTAGGAACTCGCTCCCCGGTGCTGAATCGTAAGGCATTTCCCTTGCTTTTCAACCCTTTACTAACTTGTTTACTCCTTTAGTTGTTTCTATTTCAAGTAAATCCTTAAAGGTAGCTTAAGCTTGTGAACGAACATCCTTTGAGCTCTTCTTGAGTCTTGACTCGGAACTCGCTCAAGGAATTGTATCGTGAGGCTTCACATCCTTACTTACAACCTCTATCTTTCTTTTCCCTCTTTTGGTAATCTTGGAGTCGAGTCAATCCCCTTAGTTTAACCTCATGTCCGTTTAAAATTGCTATTGCGCTTCACCAACTGTGCCGATCTCCTCACAGGTCAAACCGCTTAGTTGGAGTTTATCAAAACTGATCCACAATTTTCTCACCATAAGGGATCCACTATTTTCCCATAAAAGTGGATCCAAAATTTTCTCGCCAAAAATAGATCCATCATTTCCGGCTAAAAATGGATCCAATATTTTCCGCCACAAATAGATATGTAATTTTTCATCAAAAACAGATCCACAATTTTTCCACCAAAAACGGATCCACCATTTTCCCGCCAAAATTGATCCACAATTTTTTTACAAAAAATGGATCCATCATTTTCCCGTCAAAAAATGGATCCACAATTTTCTTGCCAAAATAGATCTGTCATTTTCCCGACAAAATTGATCCATCACTTTACCTACCAAAAACAAATCTGAAATTTTCCCACCAAAAACAGATCCATCATTTCCCACCAAAAATGAATTTATCATTTTCCTGTAAAAATAAATCCGTCATTTTTCCCGCTAAAAATAGATCTGCAATTTTCCTGCCAAAAAGGATCTATCATTTTTCCGCCAAAAATGGATCCCCTATTTTCCCACCAAAAATAGATCCATCATTTCCCGCCAAAATCCACCATTTTCCCGCCCCAAATAGATTTGTAACTTTTTTATCAAAAATAGATCCACCATTTTCCCGCCCCAAATAGATTTGTAATTTTTTTTATCAAAAATAGATCCACCATTTTTCCATCAAAAACGGATCCACCATTTTACCGCTAAACGGATCCACCATTTTCCCGCCAAAAGGATCTACTATTTTCTCGCCAAAATGGATCCGCTATTTTCCCGCCAAAATAGATCCATCATTTTGCCACCAAAAACGGATCCACCATTTGATGATGATGATGATGGTTATAGTGATGTGATGTTGATGATGATGATAACAATGTGTATGATGATGATGAGAATGATGATGATGATGCTGATGATGATGATGATGATAATAATGTGTATGATGATGATGATAACTATGATGATGATGATGTGGTTATGATGATGGTAATTGTGATGATGTGAATTGGTGTTGATGATGATGATGATGATGATAATGATTATCGTTATGATGATGATGATAATGATTGTAATGATAATGATATTGATGATGAGTATTATAATTGTATTATAATAAATATATATTAATTATTAATTAATTAATCAAATTGATTAATTCATTTAACCATTAACCCATCAAATTAGATGGGTAATAGATTGATCCAACCCAACTAATTAAATGGGTTGTATAAACTCATTATCCATTTAAAGATATCTTTATATCTTTAAAATATAAAGATACAAAACTTTAGTACCCCGAATTACCCGAGTCTGAAAAACTCCAAACCAAATCTAATTCAAAATTCGAATATATGAAAACATATCGATTTTTCAAAATCTGAATTATAACATATGTAAAAAATCATTTATTATATGTAATATATAATAATTCAAATAATTGAAAAATAAGATCATCTAATGTTGAATAGGAGATTTAATGTTTTCCTCAATATATTGGTGTAAATTAGTTAGAGAGAT
This sequence comes from Nasturtium officinale, assembly GCA_963854855.1. Taxonomy (NCBI): domain Eukaryota; kingdom Viridiplantae; phylum Streptophyta; class Magnoliopsida; order Brassicales; family Brassicaceae; genus Nasturtium; species Nasturtium officinale. The sequence goes on from OY978507.1 coordinate 10,945,561, forward strand.
TTCAGGAAATTTGAAATTATTATTTATTTGCATAAATAAATATGTATATGTTTGTTTGGATACATATATTAAGATAAATAGTGTTTGGATAAATGTAATTCAATTATAATAGTATAGAGAGGTATATGTTTATCCCGTTTATGCTTTATGTATATTTTTAATTTCTTATGAAATTATTGGAAACTACCTAAGACTTTTTCATATTTAAAAAAATCTGTAAATCTTTTAAAATACCCAAAATATCCAAAATAAATATCCAGAAGTTGACCCTTTCCAAAATTCCAAATTGTTGAGAGTTTGAGAATTTAATTTAACTATTCAATTCCCGGATCCCATCATATTATCCAAAATTTCCATCTACTGTTTTATAATGAATAGTTTTGATAATATTTTTCATTTACCGAAATGCCCAGTATTGTTATGTATCCTATATTTTCTGTCTGATATTCAAAATAAACAAATAAATTGATATCTTAGCATATGACGTATTTTGAAGTGAAGTGTTATTACATACTCCCTCCATCTCAGAAATTTTTGATTTTCTAGGAATATTCACTTGTCTCACAATTATTGATTTTCTACATTATAAAATAAATTTTTAATAGTTAATGTTAATAATCTAAACTTCAAAAATATTGATTTAAAGTGTTTTAACTGTTTAATTATCATTGGTTTATATATATTGGAAATTATTTTAATGTAAAAAGAAAAAAATGAATTTATTAGTAGTTATTAATTATTTATTAAACTTGGAGCGAGTTTTTTCTCCCGATCCTTTGATCCAGTTGATCCATCTTGTGTGCGCCGTCGTATTTCATGGATCAGCAAGGTCTTCCGGAAATGGGGTTTCTTCCTCCATTTGAGCTAAGCTTGGAAATACCTGAAAATAAAAAGAAAATATCAAATAAAAACTGAAAATAAAAATGTTTTAGACTAATATCCTAATCATAAACTTGTAAGTAACTTAATAAGTTCCCAGCAACAGCGCCAAAAAGCTTCATGTGCGGTCAATTTCAGTTCAAATATTTTACCTAAAAAGACTACAGAATTACCGCAAGTGCACAGTTAATCGATTGCAGTATTTAAGAATATTTCCCACGGAAACTTATAAATCAGGTTAAAAATGGAATGGAAAGAAATATGACGAAGGCAATACTAATAAAATGGGGCTTTTGTTTGGGCCTCCTGTCAAAAAAAATAAACAAATAAAAATAAAGTAAATATCAATAAACGAAACATTGGGCTTAGGAAAATCTCAGGGTATATTTTGGATCGATAATATGCAAAAAGAATTAAATTAGGATTTCATATGTTTTACATGTTCATGAACTACAAAATAAAAAAAAACAAGAGATAAATGGATCACAATATATATAACCTAAAGTCTACACGCCCCACTACTCAATTCAAGCAGGCAACAAGGCATGTATCCTAGTAATATTAACAAGTTCGATTATAGTCCGTAAATCCCTATAACTCAAATCAATTTATAACACGATACTCACATTCAGCCTAATGCATGCGAATTTGCAACACTTTTGATGTTGTAAATCGCCTAAGATCAAAACTAGTTAACTATTCTAGCAACATGCATTAAGAACAAACCTAAAATGAAGAAATATGATTCCATAGCTAATCTAAACATCCCTAAACAGATCAATCCATGAATCTTATTTAAAAATCTAACACCCAACTAGTAGAGTATTCACACATATTCAAACAAAACAACATCAATGACTAAGAGAGTTGCATAAACTATATAAATATGAGAAAAGGATTAGAGATCTTCTCTGAAAACAAAGTAGATGTGTCTTCTTCCTTAAAAAAGTAGAGAGATGAAGAGAGGCGGTGATGGCTTCAAAAGGGGCAAGGGCCTTTCATCCTATTAGCAATAATATTCGAGATGACTTTTTATCACATTGCAGCAAGAGATCTAAATATAATCTTTCATTTTGATATATGAATTTATCTTTGGGATTAGTGGTAGAAATGTACAATTCATACCTTTCATAACAAAACCATTGTCAAAGAAAGACTGAACAACAATGGTGAAATCATTGCCAACTATTGGCCAAACCGCCTTATAAAAATCTGTGTTAAACCCATCAGACCCAAAGATTTATTATTCGGCATCGAAAACAGGAAATCTCCTGTAAGCTTCATTTTATTCCCCCATATTTCCTGTTGAGGGTTCTCTTAAATTCTTCTCTTGTTTATCACGCAATGTCTGATAAGATTCTTGTGCTTTCTTTGAAAAAATCTCTAATTAATCCTTTGATAGGCTCCGAAGAAGTGGTTTCAGATGCTTAACCTTCATTGAGATATGAAACAATGATGATTATGGGTTGTGTTTTACTCAAAAACTTTTCTACTAACAGCCAAAACTCTTGCAAAATCCACCAGAGTATTTATAAATTTAAAAGGCTTCTTGTTAATCTGTACCTCATCAGCCAAATGAATTCTACAGCAAAGATGATCTGAGCAACCTCCTGCTTTGAAAACACTATAAAGCTGAGGAAAAACATGTTCCCATTGATCATTCTTAAGAACCCTGTCTAATTTCTTTTAAATCATCCCTTCTGCTCTTTTGTTACACCCAGTATATACAGGTCCATGAAAAGGTATGTCCTTAGGAGAGCATGTTCGAGTCAAGTCTTGAAAATCTCTCATACCCAAAAGGAATTAAAGACGATTTTGCATAAACTGAATGCTCCTATCCATTCAAGATTTCATTCAAAATCACCTAGAAAAACCCATGGTCTATTTCAGATGATTGGTGAATCATGGTGATCCCTCAAATTCCTCTAAAACTCTTTACTTTCATCAACCAAATTTGAAACATTGATAAGAGAACATAAGAAATCTTCTGCCCGATCTTCTAACTTCACAGAACAAGTGAAAAGTTGACCACTCTTGAAAAATTTGTTAGCCTCACATTTTGGTTCCAAACAACCCAAATTCGGCCTAAGCGACTAAACTCATAGTTTGTTAATATATACCAGTCGTGTTGAGTGTTGCTCTTTTGGTACCCAAACTAAACTACATTAAATGGAGTCAAGAACAAAGTGAAGTCAGAGAGTTGTTAAAAAGTGTGTTATTAGTAGTTCTTCTAAGGTTATGTGTTGAACTGTTTTAAGATTAGAGTTGGTGTAGTACCTAGTAGGACTAGTGTTGTGAAATATCTTTATATGTTATGTTTTGAGTTGAAGTAAAGTAGAGAGTTTTAGTTGGAAATGTTCTCTCATCTCTAATGTTCAAAATCACTTTCAACCCTCTTAAAATTCAAATAGAACAGAGAAATCAGCATAAAATTGTATGTTTGAAGCTTGAAATTACAAAATGGTATCAGAGCTCCATGGGGTCTTTGGAACCGTATCATTCAAGTCAAGTATGGTGGATCAAGAAGGTCTTGAAATAATTAAGAAAGAAGTCATCCATGAGCATGATGAAGAGGAAGAACACGTATTCAGTGTCAGACAAGAAAAGCAAGATTCAAGTGAAGAAGATATGTGGCTCATAGATAGTGGGTTTACTAATCATATGACACAAGATGAAAGCAAGTTTATCAACCTCAACACAAGCATCAACTTTCCCATCAGAGTTGGAAATGGTGATGTTCTTGTTTCAAAAGAGAAAATAGATATTAAGGTGATGACCAAGAAAAGAATAAGGATAATTAAAGATGTCGTTCTAGTACCAGATCTTGAAAAGAATCTCCTAAGAGTACCCCAGATGGTCACAAATGGCTATCAAGTGAAGTTCAAAAGGAAAGTCTGCGTCATACATGACAAGGCCGGAAAAAATATTGGTGAAGTTTAAATGGTAAACAAGAGTTTTTACATAAAGTGGCCCTTAAAATATGAGAAAGCAATGATGGAAAAAAATAAACTGCAGAACTATGGCATGAGCGGCTTGGATACACTCGTTATACAAACCTGAAGATGATGAAGTCAAAGTGATAGTAGGCTTGCCGAGGTTCAAATCTAACAAAGAAATGTGTGAAAGCTGCATCTTAAGCAAGCACAGTAGAGATCCATTTCCTAAAGAGTCAGAATCAAGAGCTAAAGAAAGGCTTGAACTGATTCACAATAATGTTTGTGGTCCAATGCAAAACTCATCATTAAGTGGGATCAAGTACATCCTCACTTTCACTGATGATGCAACAAGGATGGTATGGGTTTATTTCATAAAAGCGAAGTATAAAGTATTTAACTCCTTAAGAGATTCTTACTGAAAACTAAACCGGCTGCAAGATCAAGAGACTTAGAACTGATTGAGGAACTGAATATCTCTCTGGCAAATTCACAAGATACTTAAAAGAGAAAGGCATAAATAGACAATTAACAGCTATCTACTCTCCTCAACAGAATGGAGTCTCAGAGAGAAGAAACAGAAGGTTAGTGGAAATGGCAAGATCTATGATCAAAGCAGAGGACATGCTTATGAAGTTTTGGGCAGAGGCAGTTTACACGGCAGCCCACATTCAAAACAGAACAGCCACAAGAGCTCTTAAGACCAAGACGCCTCTGGAGGCATGGAATGAAACAAAGCCCTCTGTAAGTCATCTGTAAGTCACCTAAAAGTTTTTGATTGTGTTTGCTATGTGCATGTACCTGATTAGAAAAGAAAGAAGTGAGATGGCAAGTCCCAAAAGGCAGTTTTTGTTGGTGACAGTTCTAAAACAAAAGGTTATAGGAGCTACATATTCAATGAAGAAAATATAAGCACCTCAAGAGATGTTGTCTTTCAAGAAAAAGCAAGTGGGACTGGAATGCCAAAACAGTTGTGAGAAGACCTGAGTTGTCTACTGAGATTGAAATCAGAGGAGAAGAAAATCCAACCATTGAATATTCAGGATCAAGCGATGAAGAATTAACAGAAGATATAAGCATTCAAAAACTCAAGGAAGACTGGGAGAAGAATCAAGTCCACCAAACAGAAAAACTCGGTCCTTGAACTGAATTCTTCTTACTGCTTCTTATGCAGACATAGAGTATTTTGCAGTGAGTGAATATTGGTTTACCTCTTCTGAAGAACCAAATCTATTTGAAGAATCCGCAAATCATGCAAAATTGAGAAAGTCAATGGAGGAAGAGATTCAATAGAGAAGAATAAAACATGTGATCTTGTTCAAAGACTACTAGACAAGAATGTGGTTGGTGTCAAGTAGATCTATAGGCTAAAGACAGATGCAAAAGGAAATGTTGTAAGGCACAAAGCAAGGTTAGTTGCACAAGACTTTACCCAACAATATGGGTTGATTATTTGGAAACTTTCTCTCCTGTGTCTAGGCATGAAACCATTAGACTCTTGCTTGTTGTTGCTGCTCAGAGAAGTCGAAAGTTATATCAACTTGATATTAAATCGGCATTCTTAAATGGAGAACTGGAAGAAGAGATTTATGAAGAAAAGCCTACTGGTTTTGAAGAAGAAGAAGAAGAAGAAGGAAAGGAGAATCATGTCTTGTATCTTCAGAAGATTCTCTATGGACTAAAGCAAGCACCAAGAGGTTGATACAACAGAATTGATGATTTTTTCCAGATAGAAACATTTTAAAAAGTGATATGATCATGATCTGTACATCAAAGAAACAGATGGAAAGCTTCTTGTACTTTGCATCTATGTGGATGATCTTATTGTCACTGGTGATGATGAGCTTATGGTGGAAGAGTTCAAGAAATCAATAAAAATTGAATTTGAAATGTCTGATCTAGGTCTGTTAAACTATTTTCTTGGCATGGATATTGAACAAAGTGAAGAAGGAATTTACTTATGTAAGGAAGGATATGCTAAACGGCAGATTAAGAAATTCAACTTCAGTGAGTGCAATGTCATGAGTACTCCACTGATACCCAAGAGAAGATAAGAGGAAGAGGATGAAAGCCCAGCCGATTGTACTATTGACATAAGTCTGGTTGGAGGATTACTGTTTTTTTATAAAATGGAACGAGTTTAATTGCAGGAGTTTTCTTTGTTAAAAAAATAAAAGTAACACAAAAAAAAATAATCGGGTTGCAAAGAACCCACAATCAACTATGAATGAGCGAACCAGCAAGAAAGCAACAATGAGAAGCCCTTTGTAGTACGTCAGGAGAGAAGCACATCTCTAACAGAACGGTCTAACTGAGTAAAAATAGTGGTCGCAGGTACAGAAGTGCTGTTGAATAGCCGATTGTTGTGTTCTTTCCGGAGCCAATAAATTGTTGTGTGACAGAGAAGAAGCTTAAGTTTAGCTGGAGTGCGCTCTAAAGCAATTGCTAACCAAGTAAGTACCCAATCATGGAACATGCAAAATGGGTGGAATCTCTGCAGTATCACAGACCAAAGCTGTTCTGAATACTCGCAATGAAGACACAGATGGTCCTTGTTTCAGCTCGCTGATTACATAGACAACACAGAGAAGAGATGTTCATACACCAAGAAACCAACCTAACTCGGACAGTAAGTCTGTCGAGGTTCGCAGTCCAGAACGTGAATGCGTGCTTTGGCACATGCCCTTGAAACCAAAACACTTTAGCCTATAATGGTTTTGTAGCCGATTGACGGATAAACTCCCGAGCCTTCTTAGTGGAAAACTCATAAGACCTGTTTTAAGGAGGACCCCAAGTAAAACGATCAGGCCCTCTTGAAGATTGAGGAATAGGCATATTGCACAGAGTTTGGCGCAGCAGGTTCAAATGTTGATGAAGAGATCGAGACAAGGGGAGTCGCCATTCATTGATCCATTTTCCTTGAGCCACAGTTGCCAAAATATGGATTCTTAACATCGTAGGACAAATAACACCAACAAACTCAATTAGCGGACCATGGGGTCCAACTATCGAACAAATAACTAGCAGCACTGCCATTCCCAACATCACAAGCAATAAGATTTTTTGGCAAGAGGTCTCAAGGCCATAATAAATTTCCAAATCCAAGATGTATTTCTCTTAATCTCAACATCCCACCCATTAGTTCTTTTTTCAGTCTATGCTCTTTAATCCAAGCCACCAATAGTGAATCAGAACCAACAGCTATACACCATAAAAGTCTAAGAGTCAATACCATATACGTATTTAACCGCTACAAGACCTGATCTAATGTTCTCCGCTTCATATCACTCAAGGTATCTAAAGAAACTTAAAGCAAAGCATCAGAAAGAGGCAAAGAGAGTTCTTAGATTTGTTAAAGGAACTCTTGGTAAAAGACTAAGGTATTTTTTTTGTTTCAGAGTCTAAGTTAATTGGGTATTCGGATAGTGATTGGGGAGGATGCAGAGAAGACCTTAAGTCCACCACTGGATTTTGTTTAAGCATCAGGTCAGTGTTGAAATATGTGATCTCTATGATAGAAGAATTCAAATCTAAGAGAAGGAGGGAAAGGAAACCTAGTTCACAAGGAACTAGAAGAAGTCTTGGTTAGGATGTAACTAGAAGAAAGGAAGCTGTTACATACTAACTAGAAGACTAACTAAGTGGAAAAGAGGAAGCAAAGGAGAGCATGGGGCGCCAGAACCAGGGCATGGGCACAAGCATGGAGGCGTCAGCAGCAGGGTATGGGCGCAGCTTGAACAGGAGTCAAACAGTGAGCTGCTCCCTTCCCTCCTCTCTTCTTCACGCAAACTCCTCTCTTCTCTCCTTCCTTCTTCTGCGCCTCTTCTCTTCTTCTCTATGTAAAAACTCTATAAATACATGTAAAGTGATGTAAAGAAAGAGTGGTGAATAAGAGAATAAGAAGATTAAAAGAGTAAAAGGAAGCTTAAAGGAAGCTTTGCTTATCTCCCTAAAGGCGCCGGTGGAGCCTTAGCTCTCCGGCGCCATGCTTCTCCTTAGTTCATCTTATTTCATCAACCATTATCATTCTCATTCTCATCATCATTCTTATCATCATTCTCAAACAATAATCCCTCATTATATCAATACTCACGCCACCATCTTCACCCTAAACATTCTCTAAATATCCAAACCTTAAACTCCTTATTATTCTCATGCCATAACTATCACTCTCTCAACAATCCCTAAGCCTCCATACTCTTAATTTCAACATGGTATCAGAGCAAGTTGAGTGATCTAGCGCCTAATCTCTTGTTATTCTTCTAGCTCTCTACAAAGTCTTCTAATCTATAACCATACACTTTCTTAGTTCTATTCACTCTGAGATTAATATCCTTGAGATCATAAGATCTTCAAGTTGTGAAAGGACTAAGGGTGTGTATTGTTACTAGAAAATGATGACAAATTGAGGGAGATTTCGTTGGGCTCTCCTTGGCTCCTTGCCTTGAGAAGCTCGGTCTTTTTGTTAAACACATGAGAGAAAATATTTCTGGGGTAATTTGTTCCTCCCATGCGTTTTTTAATAGGGTGTGTGTGAGAGAGTAAATATTTTTCTTTGTGGTTCTTGTGTGTGGAGTCTAGATCCACATACAAAACTTTGAAAAGGGGTTGTATCAATATCAATTCCTTGGTGATCCTCTTTGGAAACAAGATCCAGAGAATTTTTTAAGAATCATCCATCCGTGAAGAAGCTTGTCATGGTGTGATGATTTTTTGGCATGTATGGCGTGGGAAATAAGGCATCTAGGAGATGAAGAATGTTTTTGGCTTGATGGTTTAGAAGAGGAGAAGGCTGGAGGTGACCTTAAATGGTGATCCAAGCAAGCTCCAAAGAAAAGGAAGCATTAAACCGGCTGTACAAAAAACAGTCAAAGAAAGTGTGAATCTAGTTCACATAAGACTTCAAGAAAAATATGAGACAGCTCATAGTAAAACTTGGAGAAAAGGAGAAGCTTACCTTAGAAAGAGGAAGCTGAAGAAGGTTGAATCCCGGAAGAGACTTGCGGAAGAGAAGTGACAAGAGGAGTTCACATCTTTAACCCGGAAGAGACTTGCGGAAGAGACGTGACAAGAGGAGTTCACGTGGAAGGCTTGCATGAAACAGAGATGAAGCACAAGGCTGAGATGTTTCCTGCAAAGAAAAGGAAGTGGTCAATAATTTTTTGATCAAAGAAACACAGTTGATAAGAGGAAAATCAATTGTGGAAAAGAAGCGGTGAAGAGATAGTAAGCAATGTTTTTGGATGGGCTTGTGTTGTGATTCTTGAGAGTTTGATTCAAGTTATTGTGATTGGAAACTCACATTCGCTTGTAACTTCAAGCGTTAAGGAGGAGAAGATTAAGGCTGCTGAGAGAGGGAAACCTCAGAGGAAGAGGTTAAGAGCGATTGTTGCTTTGAGAAGAAGAAGAGCAACAGCGACTCAAGGAAGCTCTTGGCAAATTCTCAGCCTCAGTAACAGGCGAATCAAACTCTGCAAGACTCATTTCCAAGAAGTTCATGACTCCAAAACCAATCTCATAGGCTAATGCTATCTTTTATTGGTGAATCTTTCAACAAGCGGAAGATTCAGATGGTCCAAGAAGTAGTTGCTCCAAGGTATTGATTAAATGGTGCTTATGGAGGGTCATATTCTTCCACATGGTCTTCATCCTCTCTTGAGGCCGAATCACTTGATCCAGGAGGTCTTGAGAGAGTGGTGATCATACTCAACCATGTGGCGATCCAAGCGGAGCAATCTACAAGGAGAAGTGTGTATAGGCTCAAGCAAGCTATTCATGGTGGTGTTATGTGGAGGTAGATGATGTCCTTTGCGGCCTAATCCAAAATGGCTAGCAGACGAAAGCTTGTCCTAATTGGCAAGTAGGATAGATAGTCCAAGAGGAGGCGGCATCATTGGCATAATCAAGCTTAGTGCTCTTTCCTTTGCAAGAGTGGTCCCTTGGTAATGGGCTAGTCTTGAAGGGAAGTGATGAAGAAGCGGTGAAGCTCCAAATTATGCAACGGTCTTCCTTGTCAAGTTTGGTTCTTCCCATACTCGAACCAAGCTTGAGGGGGAGTGTTGAAGAAGACCGTTGAAGCACCAAGTTAGGTGATGGTCCAAGAAGAAGAGGACTATCACATTGTACCATGGATAGTTGCGGCATTCCGAGAGGAAGCCGGGAGAGTCTTACCATAAGCGGGATTAGAGTGGATGGCTCTTTGAAGAATCAAGATCAAATCTATGAAGGGTTGAAGCCAAGATTAATCTTGATAGATGGAGAGTGAAGCTCAGACCAAGAGGCGTTCACCTAGGAGGCTGTGGAACGGTAAACAAGGCAACAAGGCACTCCAAGCACCATATGAGGAGACGATGGCGAGAGGAAGCCGGGAGACACATATGAGTAGCTATGGATGATGTTGTAAGGAAACCGAAGGAGAAACCACCTTTCAGACCTTATTAGGTGTGGTGATCCGAGAAGCAGCGGGAAGTGACATCCAACGGATAGAGTATACTCCCAAGAGTCATCAAGAGGAAGCCAATGATAATGTGAGTATTCTGTGAGCAAGAAGATGTCATCCGAGGAGCTTGAAGTCAAGATTAAGTTTGAGACAAGAAGCCCGAGGAGACATGATCCGAGTGAAGCTTAGAGAAGACCAAGCCTAATCCACAAGAAAGAGTAAAGGCCATAGGAGAGGAAGCTGTGGTCTCATTGGGGTTAGGAGTCATCAAAACCGTCTTTGGAGTAAGCAAGGATCAGCTAGCGGATATCCTTATCATGGCATCATCTTCTATCAATGAGGATCACGTACATGGCAAGATTGGCCTTAAGGACACCTACCGACCAATCTTGAGGGGGAGTGTTGAAATATGTGATCTCTATGATAGAAGAATTCAAATCTAAGAGAAGGAGGGAAAGGAAACCTAGTTCACAAGGAACTAGAAGAAGTCTTGGTTAGGATGTAACTAGAAGAAAGGAAGCTGTTACATACTAACTAGAAGACTAACTAAGTGGAAAAGAGGAAGCAAAGGAGAGCATGGGGCGCCAGAACCAGGGCATGGGCACAAGCATGGAGGCGTCAGCAGCAGGGTATGGGCGCAGCTTGAACAGGAGTCAAACAGTGAGCTGCTCCCTTCCCTCCTCTCTTCTTCACGCAAACTCCTCTCTTCTCTCCTTCCTTCTTCTGCGCCTCTTCTCTTCTTCTCTATGTAAAAACTCTATAAATACATGTAAAGTGATGTAAAGAAAGAGTGGTGAATAAGAGAATAAGAAGATTAAAAGAGTAAAAGGAAGCTTAAAGGAAGCTTTGCTTATCTCCCTAAAGGCGCCGGTGGAGCCTTAGCTCTCCGGCGCCATGCTTCTCCTTAGTTCATCTTATTTCATCAACCATTATCATTCTCATTCTCATCATCATTCTTATCATCATTCTCAAACAATAATCCCTCATTATATCAATACTCACGCCACCATCTTCACCCTAAACATTCTCTAAATATCCAAACCTTAAACTCCTTATTATTCTCATGCCATAACTATCACTCTCTCAACAATCCCTAAGCCTCCATACTCTTAATTTCAACAGTCAGGAGTGTTCTCTTGGCAAACTAGCAAACAAGATACCATTGCTCAGTCAACTGCAGAAACAGAATACATGGCCTTATGTGCCGCATCAAATCACACTATTTTGCTAAATCATCTTCTTGAAGAATTTAACTTAAACACTGCTAGAGGAGTTCCTATCTACTGTAACAATCAGTCAGCTATTGCAATTGGTAAGAATCCAATGCAACAATGAAGAAAATTGGGTAAAGAGAGTTCTTAGATTTGTTAAAGGAACTCTTGGTAAAAGACTAAGGTATTTTTTTTGTTTCAGAGTCTAAGTTAATTGGGTATTCGGATAGTGATTGGGGAGGATGCAGAGAAGACCTTAAGTCCACCACTGGATTTTGTTTAAGCATCAGGTCAGGAGTGTTCTCTTGGCAAACTAGCAAACAAGATACCATTGCTCAGTCAACTGCAGAAACAGAATACATGGCCTTATGTGCCGCATCAAATCACACTATTTTGCTAAATCATCTTCTTGAAGAATTTAACTTAAACACTGCTAGAGGAGTTCCTATCTACTGTAACAATCAGTCAGCTATTGCAATTGGTAAGAATCCAATGCAACAATGAAGAAAAATCACATTCAGATAAATTATCATTTTGTCAGATAATCAGAAAGAAGAGGAGATATTCAACTAAGATACAACATGGCAGAAGAACAGTTGCCTGACATATTCACTAAAGCTTTGGGAAGGTCTGTGTTTGAAAGGTTTAATGAACGGCTTGGTTTGAGTGACAAAACAGCAAGTGGGAGTTGAGTAATGCTCTTTTGACCCAAATCAAACTAGATTAAATGGAGTCAAGAACAAAGTGGATTTACTTAAAGAGAGTTGTTGAAACAGTTTACTGTTAGTATTTCTTCTAAGGTTCTGTGTTAAACTGTTTTAAGATTAGAGTTGGTGATAAGTTTGATGAGAGTAAGAACACAAGAGTGTTTAGGAAAAATTATATTATACTCTCATCAATATGGCTCTGATTCGATGATAAATTTGATGAGAGTAAGAACACAAAGTTGTATAAGGAAGAATTATATTAGACTCTTATAAAAATAATGTTCATACATACAATACAATGATTTATATAGATATTGAGTTATACCTAATTTCCTAATTTAATGTAAACAATATATTTAATGATAATGTTAATTTTTCTAAACTAGATATTGACATTTATCCATAATCTTCTAGATCTTTCTTGATCTCGGTTGATTTCAATTCGGGTTAGGTCAACCTACCCGATCTCCCAATACCCTCCATCAGGCTCATACGTGGTAACACATGTGAGATTGGACACGTCTTTAAATTATCAGCGTTATACCCGGCTGTTGGGTCATCATCGACATTTATACCTGGTCGTAGGGTCAAAGCGGCTACATCCAGCCATTGGATAATCATCTACATTTATACCCGGTCATAGAGTTAAAGCGGCTACCACATCCAGCCGTTGGATCATCAAAGATGTTTATACCTGGTCGTAGAGTTAAAACGGCTACAACATTCAGCCATTGGATCATCAGCGATGTTTATACCCGGTCGTGGGGTTAAAGCAGCTACTATATCCATCCATCAGATCATCAACGATATAGAGATTCACGATCTCCTTTTTTTACTAACAAAACTCTCAACTAGAGAAGAATAAACAATGAACTCAAAACTTTCGAGAACTCAGATGATTTAGATACTTCAAAATCAATGAATAAAAACGAATAGAGAATAAATTCTTTAGAATATTAGGTGTAATAATCGACTTCTCTGATACCATGATAAGTTTGATGAGAGTAAGATCACAAAAGTGTTTAGGAAGAATTATATTATATTCTCATACCATGATAAACATGGATCTGATAAGATGATAAATTTGATGAGAGTAAGAACACAAAGGTGTATAAGGAAGAATTATATTACACTCTCGTAAGAATAATGTTCATACATACAATACAATGGTTTATATAGATATTGAGTTATACCTAATTTTCCTAATTTAATGTAAACAATATATTTAATGATAATGTTAAACTTCATAAAGTAGATATTGACATTTATCCACAATCTTCTAGATCGTTCTTGATTTTGGTTTGTAATCTCGATTTATCTCAATTCGGGTTAGGTCGATCTAGGGCTGGACGCTCGGGTATCCGATCGGGTTCGGGTCGGGTATTTTGGGTGTTTGGGTGTTCGAGTGTAGAGATATAGGATCCAATCGGGTATTTTAGAATTTTGGCTCGGGTTCGGGTAAACACCATCGGGTTCGGGTATTTTTGGGTATACCCAAACTTAAATAATATTTGAACCAAACTTTAAAAACTGATATATATTCGTATATATTCACTATTTTTTTTTGAAATCAACTCAAATTCATTAAAAGTAGATAGAATATCAAAATAAATCCAGAAAATTCAAACCACCAAACAAAAACACAAAATTTATTTCTTCATTTGTTCTTGAATTTATGAAACATTTAACATTAAATAACAAAACATTTCAAGTAAAAATTATATAATATAACCAAACTAACATATGAAAATTAACATATATGAAAATGAAAAAAAAACTAAAACATTTAAGTTTTATACAAGTTTGGATTACTTTGGGTGGAGTTCGGGTTGTTCGGGTATACCAGATCGGGTATGGATATCCGATGAGTAAAAAATATATACCCGATCGGGTATTTTAGTACACCCATACCCGATCCGAATTCTTTACTTCGGGTTGGGTTCGGGTTCGAGTTTGGGTATCGGTTATTATGTCCAGGCCTAGATCGATCTACCCGATCTCCCAATAGTTAGTGTAGTAGCTAGTGGGACTAATGTTGTGAAAGCTCTTTATATGTTGTTTTTTGAGTTGAAGTAAAGTAGAGAGCTTTAGTGGGAGATGTTCTCACATCTCTAATGTTGAAAATCACTTTCAAACCTCTTAAACAATTCTGATAAAACAGAGAAATGGAGAGCATAAATTTGTATGTTTAAAACTTGAAATTACAACAAATCACCAAAGATTGATGCTCTAATTCTATTAGCTTATCCTTCCTTTACTTTATAGTCTTCAACACATAACCAAACTGAAAATAATTACTACAACCCCAATTCTTTACAACACAATGTTTTCTGATTTATTTAAGCCTCGGACATTCCTAAAGAACCCTGATATATCAATGTTTTTTGGTTTCCTTTTTCCCCCAACACTTGGATTTGACTCTTTAGTGTTGCAGACAGATGATTCAAGGCGGAGTTTGTTTTTTTTTTTCCTTTTGATTGGCGAGGTAGAGGTTGACGAATAGACAGTTCAGTAGCTTGTCTCCCTTTAGGAGTACTACGGAAAAACTCACCTTCTTCTATTCCATCTTCCTCCTCCACAAGATTCAGACTTGTTTCAATCAATGAAGGCTCAGCAGTCCCTACTTTTGGCTCTTGACACTGTTTCACTGAGTTCTCTTTATTAACTATAAGAACTGAGAAGCAAGATGGTGATCCTACTTTGACTAGTCCTGTTTAAGGTTTTTCTCCGCAATCTTTAACTTACTCAGGTCTAATATCCATTAAAACCTTTGTTTATGATCTTGCAGTCATTACCATCTGCAATTTGATCACTGTTAGACTATCCCCAATTAATGACACTATTTTGCCATTTCCACTTCATAATTCACCACAGATGTGTCATGCACATTTTCCTCCATTTTATTTTATTTTTATTTAACAGCTTGTTACCAACTGTGACCATAACATAGTCGTTTGTTTTAATTTTTAACTTACTCATTTTCTTTCTACTGCTACAAAAAGAGTTTCTCGTTTGATTGGCTCAACAAGATCTATTGTCATTTGTCTCATTTTCTATAGTTCATTCAAAAGTTTCTGCACTATATTGGTTTATGGGTTGAACCCGAAACTACTAATAGTCCAATTGATTGGGCTTGAAATTTTTTACTTTTAGGAAAATATTGGAGTTATTTTTATGATTTAAAAACATCAGAATATCATTTTTACATGGGAAGCCATAGACGTGGAAGTAATACTTGCCTATCAAGATTTTCATATAACCTTATTATTTAAAATCCATTATTTCTCTTTTAATACATAGAAAATACAAAACCAGTAAAGATAACACTTTAAATCTAACATTTTCAAACATATTAAAAGAGTTTTAAACCAAAACAATTACTAAAAAGAAAACTCTAAAAATTCGATGATCCTTCAAAAGTTTGACCAAACTTCCAACTCGCTGGTGCGACATTATCAAACGTAATGCTTCTACCATCACTTGTCGTAACCACAAAAGAGATACTTTGTCCCACCAAACCCACACCAGTTTGCCAGTTTTGTCCCCAATTCCTTTGCATAACATTCCAATTACTCTTATCTCCTTTAATTGATACGTTATTTACATCTCCTGCACCACCAACGTTATACACCAAAACCAAGATAAAATAAGGATTACCCTTGATTTCAAACCTAACACCACCTCTCTTCTGACACAACACTCGTCGATACTTCACCGGAACTATCCCTCCTTTATATTCAGCAATCGTAATGAACATTTTCATAGAGAGATCGAAGTGTTGGTTAGGAGGGTTGCACCAATGGTACTGAACAGGTTCAGCGTAATTAGGTGGACAGAAGTTAGTGGCTGTGATTTTGATTGAACCGGCATTAGGTTTGCACCAATTTGAGTTTACACACATGATCTCAAAACAAGCACCACAAGTTTGGCCGTTGTTGAAGAGTGCCGTGCTTAGTGCCGCAGTCTCTAAGCCGTAACCTTCTTTGATTAGATCTCCATAACCACAAGCTCCTTCTGTCATACCAAAAAAATAAAGATAAAGAATAAAACATTAGTATTACTATTATATACGAATTAATTTTATTTAAAACACCAATGACTACAATAATATTTTCATTAGCAAATGAATGAGGTTTTATATAATTTAAGGTTTCGATCCGTAACCACAAGGAATGACAGTTGTGGAAAATATAAAGAAAAATATCAAAATAAAGTGGAATAAAAAGTTATTTTCAACAGAAATATGTATGTAATTTAACTAAGAGTTTATGTAGTGAATGAATTTTGCATAGCTTAATATAAATCTTCGGGAAAAAGGTATGAATAAATCTAAAACGTTTTGCAAGAAGAAAATTGTTGGATCTGCTAAGTTGGTTAATCATTATTGTACAATTTCACATATTATATAAACTATAAACACTAAAAATATGATTTAAGAAGAAAAGAAAAAAGGGTTTAGTTAAGAGACTATAATCAAATAATATAAAATACTAACGCATGGTTTCGCTGCCGCCAATGTCGCCGTAAAACGTTGCACGTGCGTCGTACCAGGCAGAGTCGATACTAGTAAGGCTGACATGGGCTAACACAAGGTTTGCCACTGATACAAAAATCGTCAGTAACAAAACAAAAGTCATTGATCGATTCATATTGTTTTTTTTTCTTCGAGTTGATTATGTTTTAGTGAGAAAGAAGAATGATTTATTTATAGGAGAATGTGAAACGGTCGTGTGATATTTTCCAATTTGATAGATTTGTAGTTAAGGGAATTATGAGAATCAGCAGAAATATTATATGCCTTATAAAAAAGCCTTGAGATTTATTGCAGATTTAGTATCTGGGAATTATCTATATTAGAAATTTAGTAAATATTATCAAATAAAGAAGTTTTGTTATTGGATAATGTATATTCATTATCTATAACAAAAGAAAAAAAACTGTATAACAGTCTCTACTTCGTTATTTCTTTAGAAAGAAAAAGAAATTGATACGTGCCAAAAAATGTTTTTTTTTTTGTTAATATCATTTTTTTAGTAATTGACAGTCTTTAAATTAAAAGTAGCAAGAAGGTTTTAGTAGTTTTTACAAAAGCCCATTCTTGTAACCCAAAAAAGAGCATCACTGAACAACCAAAAAATTAAGGAGCCCATAAATGGTAGAAACGAGTCCAAACGAGTCCAACTAAAGGTTTTTTTCTTGTTTGAAGAAATGAACTGCGTAGATGAGATATGAATGTAGATATTGATTGATGAAGAAATTATCATAAATGTATATTTGAAATTCCATGAAATATTTTGGCAAATACAATGAAAAACCTAAAACTTAAAAATATCAAAAAAATTTTTTATTAATTTTATACATATTCAATTTTTTGCCAAATCATTATATTCATATTCAAAAAGATACAAATTTTAGAAGTAGAGTTGTCAATAAGACATGTTGTCTGCACGCTTTCCCAGTTTGGAACTTTGGAGGAGTGGGCATGTGCTCTTCTAGTTAAGTCTATATATCTGTGGGCTTGCGGGCGATGACCAAGTGAACGGCAGGCGGCCGCATTTTTACCTTCTTCTTTAAAATCTTCTATTTCTCTTAGAGGTTTTAACATTTTCTAGGTTTTCTAATTGCCTTCAGCCAAACCTTCTATTTCTATTAGAGGCTTTGACTCTCTTTTTTTTCTGTAAACCTTACAAAACTGATAAAATTTGATAACTGTAAGTTGTAACACAATGAAACTTTCAATTCATTGATTCCTACTTATATACAATTTGGAAATAATTTATCCAAAACAACATATTATTCATCATCAATTATCAGTCATCAGTTCATCAATCATCATTAATCACCTCATCAATCAGTTTAAAACTTTAACAGCTAAGTCAGAGTTACAAAATAATTTGTGATAGAAATACACCTCATCGACTTTGCAGATTAGGAACTTTCACAATCTTTGATTTTTAATCCATGATTGTGTTTGTTACCTTTAAGCTTACTGAAAACTCTAGCACACTTGTTCTCTAAGACTCTAACAGCTAAGTCAGAGATTATTCATCCCATATTCATCATCATGAAATCCATCAGACAGTCGCACCAAATCCAATCACCAGATAATGGAATAGAGCCACATTAAAGAATATCCAGAAGAGGTTTTTTTTACATGGGCACCAATTAGTTAAATTTTGAAGTTAACTTTGACAATATCAGGTAGATATCATCCAACACTTTTTTCCTCTTTTCAGCATCTTCCTGTTTTTAGTTAAGATAATGAGTTTTATGTGAAACTCCCAAAACATATCTAACTGAAGTCTATAAGAGTTTGTCCCAGCTCACCTTAAACTTTATTTCAAAAGCAGCAAGCCCCTCTTGATTTATCTGTTTGTCTTGCTTTAATGTTTTCCATCACGCCACAAACTTGGTTGTAGATGTTACTGAAAAATGGTTGAAGTCACATTGGAAATTTTTTGGGCCCACCGGAAGTGGCGCATCTGATGGTCCAAGAGGAAGATCTCTTGCAATCAAAAAATTACGATGAAAGATAGAGAGGGGCTTCTAAATGGAGCTGATGACTGTTTCAGAGATATCTAGAGAGCTCTAAATGTCTTAATTTTCAAAACTTGGAAAGCAGTCCCACTGGTGAAGAATTCACATGGTGTAATTTGGGAAAGACTCTCGCTAGGCAATGAATCTGACGAAGTTAGATTAAGTTGAGCATACCGTGAAAAGATCTCAACCATCAGATCTGAGAATTTGAAGATGGAACTGTAGTCGAAAAAAACTACAATTAATTCAAGGTTGAAAGAGACAAAAGGAAGAAAGAAAATAAACTGAGGAGATACGTTCCGAGGCCGGCAAGCCAAAACTTCACTATGGTTGGAGATCTAATGAAATCAGTTTTGCTTATGTGTAAAAGAGAAATTATGTATACACATTATCTTAAAGAGAAATCAATTTAAATAATTTCAGCTTCCCAAACAAAATGGAAGTCAATAGGCTATTTGTTTTTTTCCCAACCATACACTAATCAAAAGACCACCACTTGACGAGAGTCGTGGTAGTATCAACTGGTCAAACAAAAGAAGGTTTAGTTGTAAGTGGGGTTAGGCTAGAGCAAGACAGTTTTACAAGAGTATCTAGGAACATAAGAGCTTGGAATTTTTTTTTTGAGTAGTGCAGATATGGTGATGAGTTTGGCAGAGGGGAAATGATGCAATCTTCGAGAAACCACATGTAGGAAAGATTCAAGGGACATTGTGATTTCGAACAGATTTGGTGGTTTGACAGAGGATACGGTAATCACTGAGATAAGGGAAGATGATATTATTCCTGATGAAAATGAGAAGATTGAAAATCACATTATGAGGGAAAAGATTGGAAAGCAAGCTAAAAAATTAGTTTTCCGTGAATTAAGATGTTTTAAATGGTTGAGAAGTAATGGTATGGTAAAGGATAAGCATCTAGAAAAAGCATGTCTTGGCCCAAAACATATAGAGGAGGTAGGTTTATGTTTGGGTTAGTTTTTGGCTCAGTTAGAGGAACATAAGAGATGTCTTTAAAGGGAATATGATTCTTTTAGTAGTGTGGGACGTCCGGAAGGTTCTTTTAGTAATAATAGTAATGAAGAGCAGAATGACATGCGATTGAGTACTGACCGTATAGAGACAAGTGTTACTCATGATTGGAGTTCGACTTTGGTGTTGGAGGTTTTAAGACCATAAATGGGTGTGCAGCATGATCTGGCTAATGAGTCAGATGTTAGGCTCGCATAACAGATGGCCCCGACTTTTCTAACCTAGATAAACATATTAATGATGAATTGCATTTTATATAATTACCGGGGGAGGGGGAGAATAAATCTAATTTTTGAAAAACTGTTTAACACGGATGTACTAGCTTTATTCAAAACTCATGCAGGAGGGGACATAGTGATTAACATTTGTTAAGGTTTAGGATTTGACAAGTCATATCAAGTTGATACTGTGGACAGGGTGGTGAGTTGTGATTGTTGTGGATATCCAAGCTATAATAGGTCATTATAGTGGAATCCTTGGATCATTTTTTTATGCGAAATTTACTCGTGATCTAGAGAGTTTACACATGATAGTAGTATATGTGACACCTACAGTCAGTTGTCAAAGTGGATTATGGGAGTGACTTAGTGAAGTGATTAGTGGTATTGATGAGCCTCTGGTTATTGGGGGTGATTTGAAAAATAAGGAAACCAAATAGCAAGGTTAAAAATAAGGAAAATAAGTGGATTACAGAGGCTGGAGAACTTAAGATAATGGCTATTGAATATTACACTAGGTTATAGTCAATGGAAGATGTGGAGATAGTAAGTGAAACGTTACCAAAAGATGGGTTTGAGATATTCGAGCCCAAGGATTGTAGGCTGTTGGATAAGCCTTTCTCAGAGATGGAGGTTGAGAAGGCAGTGAGGAGTATGGGAAGATTTAAAGTCGCAGGACCGGATGGATTTTAACCGGTTTTTTATCAGGAGAGTTGGGTTGTGGATGGAAGTTCGGTGAATAAATTTTTATGTTGATTTTTTCAGAACATGGATTTTACCACCAGAAACGAATGATTCAATGCTGGTCCTTATACTAAAGGTCGCAAAACTCGAGTAAGGAGGTTTGGGAATTCCTGCATCTAAGGATATGAAAAAGGCTCTATTCACAAAAACATGGATGGAGATTACTCCATGATAGTGAGAGTTTATACGCATGTTTGTTGAGGAAAAATATAAAGTGGGAGATATGAATGACAGTTCATGGACTATAATTAAAGGAACCCGGTTATCAACCTAGAGAAGTATAATGAGTGGATTGCGAGAGGTTTTATTTCCAAAGAGGATTTGGGTTCTAGGGTATGGGACGACAATAAAATTTTGGACTGATAGGTGGATGGCTCCTCTAGGGATGGTGGAGGTAGGCCCAGCCCAGGCTTGCGCGGTTAAGGTTGTTGTACACGTTGTTTAATCGATCAATTATTAGTCAAGTGGTCAAAGATCTTCCGGCAGGGTATAAGACCCGGTTGGATCGTGAGTTTTGGAGTGATGGTATTGGTTGGGACTTCAATAGTATCATGAATTTTTTTACCGGAGACTACCAGACTTGAGTTAACATCGGTGGTTTTGGATAATGGCACAGGCACATGGGATCGACTATCATGGGGTGGGAGAGTGCCGATGGAAAGTTTTCAGTAAGATCAGCATACAATTTTATTAGTAGTGAAGAAGTGATGAGACAGAACATGGCAAGCTTCTTTAGTTGTGTTGGAGAGTGACAGTGCTGAAAAGAGTAGAGCTATTCCTATGGTTGCTCGGACATCAAGCTTTCATGATAGATGATAAATGTTTTAGACGTCACTTAAGTGAAACAGATATGTGTCAGGTAAGTAAGGGTGGAAGTGCAACAATTTACACATTCTTTGAGACTGCCCTGCTAATGGGTTTATAGCAATGTGTGTGATGAAAGTGGAACTCAAGAGAGCTACTGGGATACGACGTTTGCTATGGCAGTGTGGTGGGCTTGGAAATGGCAATGCGGGAATGTGTTCGGGAGGTCACTAAGGCGAATATGTTTATTTTTGAGAATAACTCAAGTCCTGCTTGAGTAATCCGGAGTGGTTAGATGGGGCGTCTCTTTGTAATCCGGGGTTGACTATTGCAGGAGTATTACGAGACGCTAATGGTACTTGGTGGGGATTTTGCACTAAATATAGGATGGTACAGCACCCTTAGCGGGGTTGTGGGGTCTGTAGACTCTGTACTAAGTATACATAGCCTAGGAGAGGCGGGTTACAAGGGTGGAGCTAGAAGTGGATTCTCAGCTGGTGGTTGGGTTTCTCAAGGCAGAGATTAGTGATTCACGTTCTCTGTCTTTTCTGGTACGATTGTGTCATGTCTTTATCTTGAGGGACTGGATAGTTGATATTTTCATATGTATAGAAAAGCTAATAGCCAACTATGCATTTGTATTGTCTTTTGGCTTTAATTATTTTGATTATGGCCTGTTAAGTGTTGGTTCGATTTTTGACGATGATGATATTGGGTTTACACGTCCTAGACGGATTTTATTGTAGTTGTTTCAGTTTTTAATAAATAGAATTTTCTCCCATACTTGACCAAGAAAACATGGATAATAAATTTTCAACAGCTCCATCATATATATGTCAATAATATATCAAAAATATTAGCTATTAACTTGAACATTAAAATAAAGAAATTAGTGGCAATGGGATATTAACCTCTATGTCTCTTTAATTTATTAGATGTTTGGGTTTTGTTACTTTTATATAACTTAGAGTAGATCACATACCTATGAAAGGGCACATACTAATCATTGGGGAACATCAACCCACATATATACTTTTCTGAATATTTAAATAGATTGTAAGCAAAATCTCACATTCGTATGAATACTTCATGAACAATATGTTGGAGTTTTGCACTACAGGTAAATCAAACTCAAAATGTGTTAGCTCCTCAACTAAGGGTGGACATTTTTTTGTTTTTATGAGATATTAGCTATAGTACGAAAAGTAAAGATTTAGTTACAAAAAAAATCAGGTGAAACACTATGATAAGATTAGGCTCGAGCAAACTATTGGGAGAGGAAACTGTATCATTTTCGGTAACGTCTTGCTAGCAGAGTATCGTGAACACTTTGATCAACTAAAAGTGGACATTCCAGTTTACAATTTGGTTTCGGTTCACTTTTTTGGTTTTATATTTTCTGATAATATATAAAATAAAATTATATAGAAACAGATAGAAATACGGTTTGGTTTCGGTTTTTGTTTTGGTTTTAATATAATCTCATAAAATAAAACGAGTCTCAAAAGCAATATAAATAATTAAAAAATGAATAGAAGGAAGTTCAAAAAAAAAAAAATAGAATCCAAAGCAAATAAATAGCAAATCCAAAATCACAAATTCTAAAATCTAAAATCAAACAAATAAAATTAGAAGTTAAACAAAAAATAGAAGTATGTATATCTAGGGAATTTTATTTTTTATTTGTTTATATTTTTCTGTAATCTTTTCGAAAAATATTTTTTAGTCTTTTTAATGTTAGAGTAGGCTTAATACTCATTGTGATATAACTTATCTATTATATAAATTTTTTATAGAAACTAATTTAAAAATTCAAGACAAAACCAAAAACCTAATGATTTTATGGTTTTTAACCAAACCGAACCAAAACCAAAATAAATCTAAAAGTAGTAACCAAGAGGATTTTAAACTAAGCTAAGCCAAAATCTAAACTGAAATAGATAGAAACCAATGGTATTGTGATATGAGAACCTTGTGATATCCATATCTTTAATTAATTTCTGACTTTTATTACTTTTTGTTTTTTTTGCTTATGGTTTATTACTTTATTCATTCCGAAAATCATGAATCATGATAACTCATTATTAGTTGTGACTTATTGTACCTTTTAGTTTTGGTTCTTACTCAATTATTTTCAATTACCGTAAAAAACACTCAACAAAACTGATATATAAAAATGGATTCTCTGAATCCTAAGCAATCCCACATTCTTCCTTTTGAAGTCTTTGCAAGAAGATGAAACTCATGTTTTGCCTGTAGCCTCCTTTTTATGATTATATATTAACTCCAATTTGTTTTAATAACTTTTGGTAACTTAAAATTTTTAAAAAAATAACATCGATAATAATTAATTTTCATTCGCGGATTCGTGTCATGTGTAACTAGGGGTACTAAAATGGGTAATCCCACCCAACCCGATCCAAACCCACATGGGTTCAAGATTTATATGGGTTATCCGATCCGACCCATTTATTTTATACACATAATTTTATATATCCAAACCCATAATAGTTAAATACCACTGAACAAATAGGTTATATAGGTTATATATATATTAATATTATTAAAAATATATCATATAATTGTAAGAACATAAAAAATTATACATAAAAAATTAAATAAAAATATATAGTTATTAAAATAAATAAAAATATAATAAAATCCTAAAACCATAAATCAATAAATACATAAAACATAAAACCATAATACCATAAATCATTAAAATATCTTAAGTTAAGTAACACTTATAATATTCTTTTGATGTATTTGATTTTTTTATTTCATCTTTCGCTTTGTTCTTTACAAATGATGATAAGTTTATATTTTTTTATCAATTAGATAACTAAATAACTAACATCTAATACAAAAATTCAAACCTTGAAAATATTCAAAAATAAATCGATGCTGATATTTTTTAAGAACACGAGAACCAATATTAAAAAATAATTATAGAAAATTAAGAAAACAAATAATGTTTTTATAAAAACATGAAACACCTATAAATCCATAATATTTTGTTTAAAACATAGATATTTTACATATTTGATATAAATTTTATGTTTTATTGATAATCTCATAGTTATGAATTTATCTACTAAACCTACGAATTTATTAGAGTTAACTCATTACTATCCATTTATTATTTGGGTATCAAATGTTAATCAAAATCTATTAAATAATAGGTAAACATAATTTGACGACAGAAGATCTCACAGTGTACAAACGCATACGGTGGCACTAGAATACAAGGGTGTTACCGTCAGCTTACATAAGGGTGATTGGTTGGAGACTTTGAAGGCTTTAGAAAAATTTAAAGTCTTTAAAGTAATTTTTCATCCAAACAGACTTTTAAAACTTTTTTGTTTTTAAAGCCTTAAAAGTCTAACTATCATTTCTAAAGTTTTTAAAAAAGTTTTAGTTTAATTTTTTAAAGTCTTAAAAATGAGACTTTTAAGACTCTAAAAAAGTTACGTAAGTTTTAGATATTTTTAATTTATTTGTTAATTCAGAAAAGACAATTAAAATTAAAATAAACAATAGAAATTAATATCTTAACTAGTAATAATAATACATCCAATTCTTATATTGGTACCAATTATTCAAATAAGTTTTTTTCTGCCAATCATTAAATAATTAAAAATAAATAATAATTACAACTAATTAATAAGTTTATATGGAAAACCTAATTAAAATCATACATATAAATAATAAATAAAATCATATATTAAAAACAATTTATTATTTATTATTCAAAATAATTGTTGTTCATCATTTAAACTCATATTTTATTATTAATATTTAAAATAATTTAATCTTTATTATTCAAAATAATATATTTTGAATCAAAATTATTTAAACTAATATATTTTTAACAGATTTAGAATAAAATCTAGATGAATAATTTAAATTAGTTTAAAAAAATATATAAATACTATTAATTAATAGTTTCTAATAAAATATTGTATTAAATATATTTGATTAGTTATTTACATCTAAATCCTTTTTGTAATTAATAAATAAAATCTAGTATTATTGTAGTTAGCAATTAATTTATCGTGCTAATAAAATTGGTTGATATATATATATATATTATGAATTTTTATTTTATTTTAAACATATTATTAATAAAGTTTATTTATGTAATTACTTTTATTTAAATATGGTATAATAAAAATTATTTATATAAAATTACAGTTTTAATAGTCAGACTTTGAAAATTATTTAAACTCACAGCTTTTAAATTTAAATTTTTTACAAGCAAAGTCTTTACAGCCAAAAGTCTAAAGCGAAAGTTTAAAGTAATAGTGATAACCAATCGGTCCCATAGTCTCTACTCGGTAATAACCCTTCTTGGAAAAAGAGAATAATGCCACGTGTAAAATGCAGTGGCTCCACCATACAACCGAACCTGTAGGTTCGGGTTTTAAGTCTCTCTCTGGTCGGTAACAGGGGTAAAATCGGAAATATACGTCTTATAAAACGCAGCTTCGGTCTGATCAATGTCCTCACTAAATTGTTGTGTTTGAAAGTCTTATTTCTCTTCGAAGCGAATTTTAACTGCAAATCTCTTGAGGTAATAATAAATGTTAATTATGCAAATCTGTGTCTCTTCTCTACGATTTCTTTTATTTCCTCTCTAAATATCTGCTAATCTTATTCGTAATCTTCAATCGGTGATTCTCGATCTTAGATCGGCTTTCTCTAATTTACATAATTCCGATTAATAGACAATGGATCCTTTGTTTTATTTGTTATAATTTTGAATTTTATCTTCGGTATATGGATTTGTGATCGAATTGTTTATGATCTCTTACTTTTACGTGTTTGATGTAATTTGTTTATTAGGTATGTTCTGGTTTAAGATCTAACTCTGTTTTTTGGTTTGTTTGTAAGATCTAACATTTGTTTTTATAATTTTAGTCCCTGTTTCTTTCTTTCTTTTTTACAATTTGATCCTATAATTATACATTTGATTTAAAAGAACAACTTTATTCTGAAAGTAATGAGATTCTATGTTTTTTTTTCCTTTATGGATCAAAGTTTTTAACTTTATAATAGTGACGATCTGTTTTAACTGGTCTCTCTTTTTGTTTTGATTTATGAATAAAAGTTATTGACTCGTGAAGATTTGATTTTTTTGTTTTAAGCAGAGAAGGCAAAAAATGGTGAAGATTTGTTGTATTGGAGCTGGATATGTAGGTGGACCAACAATGGCAGTGATAGCTCTAAAATGTCCTGACATTGAAGTAGCAGTGGTTGATATCTCTGTGCCACGTATCAATGCTTGGAACAGTGATCAGCTTCCCATATACGAGCCGGGTCTAGACGATGTAGTGAAGCAATGCCGTGGCAAGAACCTCTTCTTTAGCACTGATGTTGAGAAACATGTGAGGGAAGCTGATATAGTCTTTGTTTCGGTCAATACACCTACTAAAACTAGAGGTCTTGGTGCTGGTAAAGCCGCGGATTTAACTTATTGGGAAAGCGCAGCGAGAATGATCGCGGATGTGTCGGTTTCGGATAAGATTGTGGTTGAGAAATCAACTGTTCCGGTTAAAACAGCTGAAGCTATTGAGAAGATTTTGATGCATAATAGCAAAGGGATTAAGTTTCAGATTCTTTCGAATCCCGAGTTTTTAGCCGAAGGAACCGCCATTAAGGATCTTTTTAACCCTGACCGGGTTCTTATCGGAGGGCGAGAAACTACAGAAGGGTTTAAAGCAGTTCAGACTCTTAAGGATGTGTATGCACATTGGGTTCCTGAAGGTCAAATCATTACTACTAATCTTTGGTCTGCTGAGCTTTCTAAGCTTGCGGCAAACGCTTTCTTGGCTCAACGGATTTCATCTGTTAACGCTATGTCGGCTTTATGTGAAGCCACGGGCGCAGATGTCACGCAAGTGTCTTTTGCGGTTGGAACAGACTCTAGAATTGGTTCTAAGTTCTTGAACTCGAGTGTTGGATTTGGCGGTTCGTGTTTCCAGAAGGATATTCTGAATCTTGTGTACATCTGCGAATGCAACGGACTCCCGGAAGTGGCAGAGTACTGGAAGCAAGTCATCAAGATCAATGACTACCAGAAGAGCAGGTTTGTGAACCGAGTTGTTTCTTCTATGTTCAATTCTGTATCCAACAAGAAGATTGCGGTTCTCGGTTTCGCATTCAAGAAAGACACAGGAGACACAAGAGAGACTCCAGCTATAGACGTTTGCAAGGGTCTTTTAGAAGATAAAGCAAGGTTAAGCATTTACGACCCGCAAGTTACTGAGGATCAGATCCAAAGGGATTTATCCATGAACAAGTTTGATTGGGACCATCCGCTACATTTGCAGCCAATGAGCCCAACCACGGTGAAACAAGTGAGCGTTACTTGGGACGCATATGAAGCAACTAAAGACGCGCACGGTATCTGTATCTTGACCGAGTGGGATGAATTCAAGAACTTGGATTACCAAAAGATCTTTGACAATATGCAGAAACCGGCTTTCGTGTTTGATGGAAGAAACATTATGAATCTGCAAAAGCTAAGGGAGATTGGTTTCATTGTTTACTCCATTGGTAAGCCTCTAGATGCATGGCTTAAGGACATGCCTGCCATTGCCTAATGATGGTCCATTACTCATTCTTTTTATCTAGTATTTTCATAATTTGTGTTTTTTTTTTGGTTTTTGACTTCTTATTTTGTTGAGTCTTTCAGACTTGTTTATATTTCTTACTATGTGTTTGGTGTGTTAAGCTCTCTTATTATCATTCATCTGGTTTTTCTTATTATTGCTATTTGTATTCGATAATATTAGCTTCAATTTTGTTGTTTCCTTGGAAAATAAAATAAACCTTGTTTGATATTGGAGTAAAACTTCTGTAAAATGTGTTTTCTAAAACTATGAGAAAGTTTTGACTTTTATTGAGTTTAGCCTGCATGAGTTGACTTAAGAGAGAAGAATCTCTGCACATTGTTGCAAAGAATAACATGTCTCTCTCTCTCTCTCGTTGTTTGGTTTAGAAACAAAACGCATCTAATTAAAGTTTCCAGCTTGGAGATTCTAAGTAACACCTAGAGATTCCACGTTGAAAGCTAAATATTGGATGCTTTATGTTTTGGATTTCGGTTTCGGTTTCATGCTTTCAAACAATAGTTTAACCCTCAAATTTGTCCTTTTTTACAGCCTTTTTTACGTAAGAAGATCCGAAACCCTCCACCCTTTTTGCCTTAAGAGATTGTATGTTCGGCGTAATATGTTTTTTTTTTTTTATGTTTTGGTCAAACCTAAGAGAACGTAAGACCAGCTCCATCCCAACACTTATGTAATGGGATTTTTCAAAAAATAAAAAATATATATTTTAATTTTAATTTTTTTACCAATTAGAGGAGGATACATCTGTATGATAAGTTGTTATAATGTTGACAAAAATTTTTATCAGAGAAGCTAAAGAAACGATTAATCATTTTTTTCTTTTTATTTTTTCTTTTATTAATTTTTTTATTCTAATAACCCAGGTAGACATGACCAAAATGTAACCGTAACCGTATTTCGTACCGTAACCATATCCGTTTTTAACCGTAACCGAATTGTAACCGTATAAAATGGTTAATAACCGTAACTGTAACCGTAAAATTATATAGTTATGGTT
This sequence comes from Nasturtium officinale, assembly GCA_963854855.1. Taxonomy (NCBI): domain Eukaryota; kingdom Viridiplantae; phylum Streptophyta; class Magnoliopsida; order Brassicales; family Brassicaceae; genus Nasturtium; species Nasturtium officinale. Next base: position 10,974,693 of record OY978507.1, read on the forward strand.
AACCGTAAATTTTTTAACCGTAACCATATAAAAACTATCGGTTAACCGTTTAGTTAACCGTAACTGTTTTTAAAAGAAAATAATTATTTTTATTGTAATTTTATATATTCTAATTTTAAATAATTGAATTATATATAACCGTAACCGTATATAACCGTAACCATTCTAACCATAGCCGTTTTAACCGTATTCAAATGGTTAATGTTAAGCTTAAAGAAAAAAATCTAACCATAACTGGTAGTTAATTAACCTTAATCATGATAACCGTAACCGTGGTCATGCCTAAACCCATGATAAGAACCTGGGTTGGAGATGCTCTAACATGTTTGATCGATTAAAATACAAATTGAGGTCATATAACACCTCATATAGGGTCTGATTGATACCTCATTCATATAGCTGATTTGGATTGAGATGAGAATTGATGTTTGTTTAGTATCAGTTTTTTTATCGAGACGACTCATCGGAATAGATCATTTGAAAAGTTCAAAAAATTTAGGCTAAATTTTAAATCATCTGGATAAACCGAATTGGACAAATTGGATACAAATGATTTAGCCAAAGTAATAAATGATAAATGTATCCCTAACTATTTTTGTTGGTTTAGTTTGGTCAAAACATATATCACCAATAATGTATGAAATAGAACAATTCTTGGGTTCACCCTAGGGGTGAATATCTCTCATTCACATCTTTTCAATTAACCAATCAGAACTTGTCATCTAATATTATCAAATAAAATCAATCAATTAATATTTTTATATAAAATAATTAAAAATCAGTAAAATTTTAAAAATAAAATTAATGGTGGAACCATTAACTAATTTTTGACGTATATCTCTTTAGGTTTATTAGTTTTAATGTTAATATTATATTTCTTGAAATAAATAAATAAAATAAAAAAATTATGAAAAAATATTACAAAAATATATCCTATTAGACACAACTAAACGAACACAAGAAAAACAACAAAATGAGTAGACAAAATATAAAAATATATACCCTATGCATACAACTAATCGAACCCAAAGGAAGCAACAAAACGAATTATCAAAATATAAAACATATATCCTAGGAATACAACTCATCAAACCCAAAGAAAATAATAATACGACTTGCTGAAATATACAAAATATTTCCTAAAGGATACAACTCAAAGAATCCAAAGAAACAAAAAAAAGAGTCATAATATTTTAATACTATTATATTTAATTTTTTAAGTTTTTATTGAATATAATATTAAAATTAAATTAAAGAAACTAATAAAATTAAAGAAATGCACATAAAATATAAATAATGGCCCCACCATTAATTTAATTTTGAGTTTTTAATGATTTAATTTAGTTTTTAATTTAAATAATATTAATTCTTTTATTTTATTTGATAATATTTGGTGACAAGTTTTGATTGGTAATTGAAAAATGGTTACTGAGATATATTCACCCCTAGAAGTGAACCCAAGAATTTTTCTATGAAACATCACATTATTTCAAGTTTATTTGCAACAAAATATTTATTTATTTGATTTTGGAAAATGTAATTCCAAGATTTTGCACAAAACATCATTTTGCAATTTTGCCAATATTTTTACTTCACGGTTTTACCAGAAACTCTTAATTTACAATTTTTCTTCGAAATTGCAATTTCACAGTTTTGGCAAAAAATCATTTTACCATTTCCCGTTGAAATGTGCTTTCACTTTTTGCGGAAACATCATTTTACCATTTTTCATCAAATTACGGATTTCTGGTTTTGCGAGAAAACATTATTTTGTGATTTGTTTTGTCAAATTGCGGTTTCATGATTTTGGCTAAAAATATCATTTTACCATTTTCTGTTGAAATTATGATTTTGCAATTTTTGCGAGAAACATCATTTTGTATTTTTTAAAAATCATGATTTCAAAGTTTGATGGGAAATCGTAAAATTCCAATATATTATGGTTTTATCAAAAACATAATTTCACGATTTAAAAAATTTAGTGGAAAACTTGATTTTTTGAATTTTCTACAAAAAAAAAAACTCAATTCACAACTTTGGCAAGATTTTGCGGTAGAAAACACCAATTTACGGTTTTTGTCAGAGAAAACATCATTTTGCAATTTACCATGAAATTTTAAATATATATTTTGACGGATTTTATTAATTATACATTTTTGAAACATTTGTATTTTACGGTTATCCTGCATTTTAATATATTACTAAATTTTATAGTTCTAAATATTTTCATTTTGGAATATGATTAAAATTTTAATATGATTAAATTAAATCATGGGTATGTTTAGTTATTAATTTATTAAAAACATATAGAAGGAAATGAAAATTTAAAAAACAAAGCAAACAAACAAGTGTTCATTGAAATACATCATCCAAATTGAAAACCTAAAATAGAAAAACAACATTCAAATGAATCCAAATAGATTATTTGGATGGACTTTCTGAATGAAATGATAGATAGAGAAACAATCAGACTTATAAGTTATATATTTACATGATCAACAAGTTCTTACTGTTGGAACTCGTTTTTGAAAATGTGGTTTTAGCCATTATCTTGTAGATTTTCCGGTGAATACATTGAAAATTTGGTTTTAGCCATTATTAGTGGACTTACCTTTTGGATCCAATTACATAGAAATTTTTGGCACTTGTCACACTTCTTGTGACTAATTTTGGGACTTATCAGGGCACCGATCATAGGACGTGTGACATATCCGGAGGCATTGGGCATGGGTCCTGTTACAAGTCATTGGGACCTGCTCAATCAACTTTTTCTATTTTCTTCTATTACTTTTTCTATTTTTCGTAACTCCTGAAACGTAAAATGAAAATAACGGAAGGAAAATAAATCTAAACTTAGGACTAGAATTGAAAAACAACTCACAATGGGTTCCCTCCTACTAAACTCACTTGTTTAACATTGTTGGCTCGACGAGAGGAGGTGGTCAGGCTACATAAGTAGAAACTTTGGGAATTGATGCTCCTTCAGTCTCTTTGATATCCTGGTAATCTGCTCCACCTTCAGTCATGAGTAGGGTGGGCATGGACCGGATATCTAGAATTTTCAGAGGATCCGGATCCGTCGGATCCGAAGAATTTGTCATCCGATCCGGATCCGCTAATATCCGTGATTATCCGCGGATATCCGGATCCGTCAGAATTTGGTAAAAGTCTTAAAATAATAATATGAAATTATTTTAAAAAATAAATAAAAAATAAAAGTTAAGTTAAAGTATCATAAAATTAATTTAAATTAATTTTAAAAAAATGTTTTAGAACATATTTACTTTGTAAGGTTTTAAAAATACACAAAAATTCTATGTAAACTTTATTTTATTATATTTATATAATTTTTATCTATTAAATAATATATATTAAAGTATTATACATATATTTTGATAAATATTATATATAAACACGGATCCGGATATCCGGAGTGTAAAAATAAAATATCTAGATCCGGATCCGGACAGCTCAGATATCTTATTTCTCGGATTGGATCGAGACGGATCTCGAATCTCGGGTATTTTGCCCAGGTCTAGGACTCATGAGTTGATATGATCCCACATACCAAGGTCTAGCAGCCCATGTCCCGCGGTACCAAGCGGTACCGTACCGAGCAAACCTGTACAATGCCTCATCAACTATGCGGTCAAAGGCTATGGAATGGCGCTCTCAACAGTAGAACTACATTAAGAAATCATCAAGAGGAGCTATACAAAATCCTTAAAGGAGTTAAGAGCCATTGACAAAGGAAGTGTCCAAGGAGAAGACAACCGCCTAACAAGACAAGTGCAAAGAAGCTCCGGAAGCTTATGATGTCTTCTCCACCATCTATTGAATCTCTGGACCCTAGATAGCTTTGGGAAGCTTTGATTGAATGTCTCCACCAATACACAAGTGTGGAGACTCCCCTAAGTCACCAAGAAAGGTTGCACTCTTTTTCCCTACTCGGATTTATCCTTACGAGGTTTACCGAGAGGTTTTTAATGAGACAATTGATCTAGGTGCATCTCCATTGGGTCAATTGCCAAGATACATCTCCTCTTAACAAATTTTGCTCAAATACATCTTCTCTAATAATGAATTTATTTTATAATTTCTGTTAAATAAAAAATGATTGTAATTACTAAAAACCCATAAAAAATCTAACCAATTACAAGAAAACCCATAACTATTTTCAAACCAAAATTAAACCAAAATCAAAACAATATCTATCTAAACTCTTTTTTTTTTTCATCTCTCTTTCACGCTTTCCTCTTTATCTTCTTAACTGTTCATCTCTGAAAATCTTCAAAAATTCAACTGTTCATCTCCAATTTCAACTGATTTCTTCTTCCTATGTTAATCATTCACATGTCATTCTCTTTTTCTTATCACATCTTATTCGGTATTTCCAGATTTGGTGACCACCTTTTTGTGCATCCCCTGATTTTTTTCATTTTTGGAAAACCTAAGATTTATAAAATGTTGTTTTGGGAATTTTCTTGGGTTTACTGAAATATAAAGATAAAATATAAAATTTTCAGTTATGATAGTTTGTGACATGTTTGAGAAATCTAAATTAGAAATCTAGATCTGTGGCAAGAATAAATATAAATTCTAGCTGAAGAGGAAGATTCGTCAAAGTTCAGGAAACATTGGATAAAGCCGAAGAAGTTGAATATTGAATTTTGTATTTAGTTAAATGTTAATTGTTAATTTTGAATGTTATATGCTAAATTTTAATGTTATTGTTAATTTTAATATTAGTTAATTTTAATGTTAAGTATTTAGTTTTAAATGTTGAATGTATACTATCAAATTTAAAACTAAATTGTTAATTTTATTGTTAATTGTCAAATTTAAAAAAATAATTATTAATTTAAAAGTTAATTATTAATTCTAAAATTTAATTTTTAATTGTTAATTTTATTTAAAAGTTATTTTTTAATTTTAAGGTTAAATTTTAATGGTTGATTTTAATGTTAATTTTTTTAATTTTAATTTTAATTAGTAAATTCAATTAATACATTTAATTATTTGTTAATTTTAATGTTAATATTTAATTTGATGTTAAAATTTAAATATATTTTTGATTTTGATATTAATTTTTAAATCTGAATTTAATTCTTATTTTAATGTTAATTGCTAAATTTTAATTTTAATTATTGATTTTAATTCATTGTAAATTTTTTGCATTGTTAATTTTAAATGTCTAATTTTAATGTTAATTATTGGTTTTAATGTTAGTTACTAAATTTAATACTAATTGTTAAATTTTAATTTTATTTATTAGCTTTAATGTTATTTATTTATTTTTAAGTTCATCTGATTTTAATGCTAATATTTAAGTTTAATGTTAATTATTTATTTTAAATATTGTTAATTTTATTAACTTTTAAATAATGTTTTAAAAATTAATTTTAGTTCATTTAGAAGAAAATCAATCAGGAAAGTACATAGGACCGGTAAAACCATTTCTAGGATCAAGAAAGTGCATAGGATCCGACAAAAATGACTGACCTGATACATACTATCCGACACATCCGTGTACTGATTTAAAAAAAAATATTACATAGTTGTACCATAATTGTACTTATTTTTATAGTTGTACCATTCGTTGTACATAGTTGTACGTTGAAGGTTTTTAGTTTTTATTATTTGTACCAAGCTTAGATTAATTTTTTCTAGTTGTATTTGATTCAATAACTTTAAAAAGTTAATTTCAAATAGTTTCGTATAAATATATTTGTGAAAAAAACAAATTTTATATTTTTGTCAATTTGAAGTACTTCATATCTTAAGTAACCATACTAGTATAAGAGAAATGTTGGTAAAGTATGATATTATGTAAATAATTTTAACTTTTAATAACTTTTCAATATTTTGTCATTTCTTTTTTAAATGTTATTGACAGTAATAAATACAAAAATAAATACTTATAAAACTAAAATAACTAAAGCAAGAATACAATTATACATAGTTGTACTTATATGTTTTCTCTAGTTGTACCTTAATAGAAAATAAAATAAATAAGTATTTCAAAGACATATAATCAAACCTACATTAACATCAAGATAAAGACAAGAGATAAGAGAAATTAGACAGACTAATGAGACTTTTTAAATTATGCATAAATATTTTCATCACTCGAGATATATGTTTGCTGTTTTAGATAAATATGCAATGAAATATGACTGTATACCAGTTTCAAATTAGATTTATCTACAGTAATTTTCTTATATATACTAAATCAGAATAAGTTACATCTTCAATATATGTCTTCATCATAAAAAATATATTTTATTTTCTCTTGCAATATATTTCATGTCAACTGATTTATTAAATAATATATTATGTAATCAAATTATATGAATGTATAAGAAATATTATTCATTTTCTCCTCAAAAATAAAACTGACAAAATATTTAGTTTTAATTTTCCGATGTTCTTAGTAGTATATAGTTGTACCAGAATTACCACTGTCCGTTACTTGTACCATTTGTACTGATTGTACTATTTTCTGCAATATTCAACAAATGATTTCATTTTTATAAATGTACGAATCAGTATGATTCCACCACTCTAAACCAATTTTCTAGAGATTAACAATATAACATTATAAATGATCAACAAAACAAGTTTAATAACTTAATGTGCATACAAATAAAGCAAATTAGTTTTTAAACCTATAAAATCTCAATTCAAACACCAATATACATTAAATGATTGTATATTGTTCATATACCCAGAACATAAACAATAACCACTTGTTAAAAAGAAATTGCATCAAGAAATCATATAAAATGAAGCTTCAAACTTTTCTTCAATGGTGGAATTCGTTTTGTAAAAAAAAGAAAGAAGAAAGAACTGGACACATGTCTTAATTTTATTGTTTAGATTCACTTTTTCTCTTTCTTCCACATCCACATATTCTATCGATTTTCTTTTTCTTTTCTTTTACTTTTTATTGTTTTTTCATTATTTCATTAAGGTTAGTTTTGGAATTTAACATAAAGGAGTGTATGTGAGATTAAAAAGATGTATTGAGAAGTTTTGTATCTCATAAAGTGTATATCAGCAATAGACCCATCTTCATTTTGTCCCACTTGATTATCTGACTTGAAAATAATCAGTGACAAGCTTAGATGTCAAGGAAGTGGAGATGCTATCTCAAATCGGCTTAACTCCACAAATAAACCTATTTTCCCTTCTTTCTCTTATTTCCCTTCCTTTAAGTGTATTGTTTGTTTTATTGGCACAATGTTTAGAGGCCTTGTTTAGCCCAACTGTTTAGGGTTTTCTTTTCATTTATAAGCCTATAAAGGTTGAAAGAACTCATTGTAATAATCAGATTTGTTTTAGTAAATAATTTAAAACATATCTCACTTAGGTTTTTTTGGGTTGTAACTCATGAAACCGCCCCGACAAGTTTCCATTAGAAGTTGTTGCTCATGGATCTTGGTTGGTTGCTTGATGGTGGAAGCTTACACACTCCCACTTGTTGCATTCAATCCATTCCATCTCTTTACCTTTACTTAGAATGGAGTCATCTTCTAGACTAGTTCCATTTCCATCTCTTTAGTTTTGCCTAGAATCGAATCATCTTCTAGACTAGCTCCGTCTCTTTATTTGTTTTGTGGAACCAAGTAATTCACCTCTTCGTCCCTGGTTTACTCACCTTTTCTGGTGTTTATCATGAGTTGTCTTTTTGAGGATGTCTCGAAAACTTTTGCTTGGAGAATGACTTCTTTGGTATGTCTTATCATCTCTTGGATTTATTCTTTTCTTTCTTTGCTAAGCTCAGGAGGAACGCTGATCTTTATTTCGAGATCTGGGACTGCGCTGGTGGCTTGATTTATAACATCTGCGTCTTCTTTTGAATTTTCACATTTGATATCTCCAAATTGCATATATCAGGATATAGAGGTTTATCATCAAAAGGGCAAGAGAGTTGTGAGCTCGTACCTTGTAATGCCAGATATGAGAACTTCTTATTGATGTTTGTGAAAGTTGTCGTCTTCTTGTTAGAATAGATGAAAACACCATCTGTGGCAAGAAAAATTCTTCCCAAAATCAATGGCCTCTCAACCTTCTCATCCTCCAGCATCAACAAACTGTCTACTAACTTATTAGTTTCCTCGCTCTCATCATCCAACTGAAAATTTGGTTAGGTTATAAATAGTTACCCATTATAACAGATATATAAATATTCTAACACATTCACTTATAAGTCGGTGGCATCACCATTATAATAAACCTTTTTCCCATTATAATAAACATTTTCCTTGTGTCGTATCTAGGTTGTACATTTTCCTCTAATCATCCATGTTTTTTCATAAAACAAGCACATATTCCACATCTTACCCTCCATCTAGGGATGTCAAAACAGGATAACCCACCCCGTTTAATCCGCACTATTGCGGGTTGAGTTAATTTGCGGGTTTTAGCAGGCTGGCCCGCTATAACCCATGAGTTCTAAACTAATAACCCTAATCCGCCCCGCACTATAACCGCGGGTTAAGCGGGTTGGTCCGCGGAATTTAAAATCAAATTAACAACTAAAAAATTAAAGGTTTATAATGTAAATTTATCGATAATAAAATAAATGTATCTTATATCTATCATAAATCAAAAAGAAAATAGTAATAAAAGTCATAAAATACATAATTAAATCAATAAATTTTCAAAGATTCAAATATGAAATTGATTTAACCATTGTCAACGTCTCCAACTTATTAAGACAAAAGAAAACAAAATGTATTTTTCAAAATTTCGAAAATAAAACTAATATGAAAAGGGCTTTCCTACTATTTTTGTTTTCAACGTGTAACTCTATCAGTACGCGGATCAACCCGCAACCCATGCGGGTTTGTCCATCAAAGACCATAGACCATAACGGGTCAACCTGCAATGCCCGCTTTTTTTGGACAATCAAAACATGAACCCTAACCCGCCCCTTAGCGGTGCAGATTTAGGGTAAACCGCGGATTTTCAACCCTAATTGACATCCCTACCTCCAGCCATTGTTTTAAAACATCGACATCAACACATGGTGTTTGACTACATCTCCTGCGCTTTCTTGAAGTTGGACTCTTCCTAACACTTAAAGAATTCGCCTCCCTGTTCCCTCTCAGAAAGATAATGTGTTTCTTGTGAGGAACATCAGGCTTTTTGTTGACAGCACAATTACATGCAATGATATATACCCACCAGGCCAAATTTTGTTGTCAGACCGAGTCCCTTCCTTTATCAGTCTAAGAAGGTAATTTACCTTCTTGTCAATTATTTTATCATCCTACTTCCCCAGCCATCATGTACTTTACCAACCATAAGTAATGGAGATACCTTTAACTATGAAAAAATACAAAAAAAATCATTAAGTTCACTTTTAAACACACAAAATAATAAAATAAAAAAGTGCTGCAACTTACATCACTATCACGTTCCACCTCAACTCTCTCTCCCATATTGAGAATGGCATATATTGGGATGTAATTTTGATCTGACTCTAGGAAATTCATATTGTCAGCAGCCTCAGGAATGTTTTGATATGCAAAACGTTGCAACGACAACGGGAAACCTGTAAGGCTGCAGTTTTGTTTTTGATGCAATTCCCTAATTAATACTTAAATAGGGTCTTCATGCTTCACATGCGTCTTGCCCTTCAAAAGAACCTTTGGTTTTCTGCATGGCATCATTCCTCCTATAGTCTTCAAGAAACACTTTATCTCCCACGACAAATCCATAAATGTCTTTAAATTCTTCAATATTTCAACATCATACTTGAGAATGGGCTTGTTTGTTTGCAAATTTGCAATCAGAACACCATCAACAATTAGAACGAGGGCCATTTTAAGTCTCTCGTCTTCTTTCAATCCCACATTAGCCCTGAAATTTTCACTGAAAGCTCCCAAAGGAGCTTTCCTATCACCAATCAAATCATCCAAATACGACGATTTATAATCTATAAAACACCGACTGAAATCAGGGTCGTAATCATCATAGAACTTGGTACAAGACAACCTAGTAACAGCCTCAAACTCAACTAGACAAAATCGCATTGGCTGACCACCGAACATCGTCTACATCTAATACTTCTTCTTCGTAATTAACTGCCTACTCAAAAGAGAATGAACAAGCTTGCAGGAGATAGGGCACCTGCTAACATGAAGAGAGAAAAATGGCCCGAAATATGAATCGAACATCCTATATATTTCTGAGGTTCCTTCCAAAGTTTAAGGCAGGAACAACAAAGTATCACACTTCGAGTAAACATTAAGCCTACTGTCTAGATATCTGTCAGTACCAAAGAGTCTTTGCGGCATCTTTTCATCATGACTAGGACACCGTGAACAATTGCCGTCGATGTTCGAAGGTTCCTTCGCTTTAACATTGGGGTAATCCACCTGTTCTTCATCCTCACTAATTCGAGTTCTCAGAAAAGTCACTTTCTCAAAAACAATCTCTCCGGTTGTGCACTTCGTGAGGAGCTATTCAGTTTCCTTTCTTCTCTTCTTTTTTCCTCATACCTACTATTTCTCCCCAATTAAATCCTCCAATTAATTGCTTTTTTACAATCTTAATAAACTTAAGTTTCTTAGCTAAAGAAACTAAAGTACTGAGAAGTAGGTTTAAGAAAAACTTGTAACTAGAAAATCCACTGAGAGAGGAGATAGAGTTAATGGACATTTTAGATTTATACTATCCATATAGTATACAAAAGTAATCAAATGGGTCATAATGTTATTGAAAAAAAATTGTCCTCTGATACTTATATATATATATATGTTGCAAAAATCAAAGAAACATTGACAAGTTTAGAATTGGAGCCTATCTGTCATGATCTAGACTCTAGAGTGTTATTTGTTTGAATTTTCTTCTATATAAGGAGGCTTTACAATTATTGAAAGAGATGCAATTGATTTTAATTTTTCATGAATTCAACTATGTAATCTTTCTTCCCTCTCTCGTTTCTCCAATAAAAGAAATATTTATACTTTATAAGTCATACTCATATATATATATATATAAGTATATACATATATATATATATGATATAATTATAACACGTTATCAATACGATTACTCTATATTCGTAATATATTATAATGCAATTGTTATTATTATTGGAGCACGGCTTGGCCGTCCCATATTTTAATTTAATGTTCTATTGGAGCGCGACTCTGCTGCTCCATATTTTAATTTAATGTTCTATTGGAGTGCAGTTCTGCCACCCCGTATTTTAATTAAACATTCTATTGGAGTGTTCCCCCATATTTTAATTTCATGTTTTATTAGAGTGTAGTTCAGCTGCTCCATGATTCTACATTTTCGGTTTAATGCACCATAATTTATTGCTCTTGCGATGGATGACTTGATTACCATAATTTATTTATATTTATAATTTATCTCATTAATACGGATTATTTTAATCACCATAATTTATTTTAATGCTTATTATTTATCATTTTGTCATGAGATTATAAACATATTAATTTTTATCTTATATTTTTTTATTTTCATATCCAATTTGATAATTAATATTGATATTAAAATTAAAATTTCATAAAAATTATTTTTTTAATCTCCAACAGTCACAAAGATTTTTTTCTTCAAAATTTCTACTTTTCTAACGGATAATGAACAGTAATTTTAATCTATATATACTCTTATCTTTCACTTATTTTTCATATATTCAAACATAATTTTATCTCTCTAAAAATCATTATTTTTGCTGGAAAAATGGTCCACCCATTTTTATTATTTGTAATAGATTTTATAATTGTTTTTATTTACGGATTATATGTTGGAGATTTTACTCCCGAAGAATTTTTTTATGGTTATTATTTTACTTTTTATGCACTTGTATTTCGTGTAATCGCATTATTTATTATAGTGCCTCTAATGTTTTAAATAAAATAATATTTCTAATTATGTATTCTGTCATTTTATTTTAGAAAAAGCGAAATGGCAAATATCCAGAAGCTCCAATTCCCGGCTCTAGACATCACCTGAGCTAACTACATTTCTTGGACCACTAATGTGGAGCTACATTTAGAATCTCTCGGGTTAATGGAGACCATAAAAGAGAAAAATACGACGACGGACCAAGAAAAGATAAAGTCGGTGATTTTCCTCAGGATACAGCTTGATGAAAGTGTCATATATGACTACACCCATAGAGAGATCCCAAAGAGTTCTGGAAGTCTCTAAAAGATCAATTTGATCATCAAAGAGACATAACTCTTCCACTTGCTCGGGATGAATGGGAAAATCTAAGATTCCAAGACTTTGATAAAGTGATGAATTACAATTCTACCATGTTAGGAATTGTGGCAAAATTGAGATATTGCGGCGAAAACATTACCGAATCTCAGATGCTTGAGAAGACATACACTACGTTCTACAAAAACCACATTACTCTGCAACAACAATACATGTTGCGTGGATACACCAAATTTGCGGATTTGATCATGGCGCTATTAATAGCAGAAAAAATAATGAACTCCTCATCAAAAATCATATGTCTCGACCCACTGGATCCAAAACAATTCCTGAAGTGAATGCATTGGACATTAAAATACGGCGAGGGAAAAATAAATTTTTTTTGGGGACGTGGCTGACGAAACAATCTCGGGCTTGGGAGAAACTACTACCCACATAACAGAAACCTGTATCAGTGGAAACACTCAGAACAAACCCCAAAAGGGAAGAAAATCCAAGCAAATGTCTATGAAAAACGTGAGAGTGCTTGTTTCAGGTGTGACACTAAGGGACACTGCTCTCAGGTATATCGAACTCATGCGCATCTTTGTGTTCCTTACAAAGAGTCAGCCAAAGACAAAAGGAAAGGAAAGGAAGTGAATCTTGCAGAAATCTCTGATGATAAAACTCACCTTGATGCTTCCGACTTTGCTAATGGTCTCGATGAGACCGCCCTCGTGGATAACTAAAATACCAATATGTGACGTTTGGATGCTATGAATAAGTTGTTTGTTTAAAATTTTCTAAATTAATGTTGTTTGTTTCAATTATTATAAATTAATGATGTATGAATAACTTATCATGTATAATTATTGTGTGATTTCCTTTTTCATTAATAAATATGGTTTCTTACTATTAATTGATTATAATTATTTCAGAAATGGATCACGTGACAAGTGGAATAAAATCCAAGCAAATTTCGGAGATATATGTATATCAGATAGTGGAACAACACACACTATTTTCAAATATAAAAAATAATTCTCCGATATTAAACCGAAAAAGTTACAGTTAACACGATATCGGGTCCTGCAAACCTGATTCAATGGGCTGATCACGCAAACTTCATATTACCTAATGAAACAAAGTTTTCAATAAATAATGCTTTGTTTTCTCCAAATTCTAAAAGAAATTTGTTGAGTTTCAAAACATATATCTTGAAGGATTTGATACTCAGTCTGCAACTGAGAACGGAAAGAAGTATATATATAACTTCTGAAAAATTGGGGGAAAATATGTATTGGAAAAACTACCAAAAATCTCTTCTGATTTACATTATACATACATTAATATAGTGGAATCACATCTTGTGATAAAAAGGTGGTGATGATTTTACATTATGACATAATCTTCTTGGTCACCCATGCACAACAACGATGCAAAAAATTATAGAGAACTCCCATGGACATTCAGTGAAAACCCAAGAGATTTATCATGGAAATAAAATGACATGTGTTGCATGTTATCTAGGAAAATTGATCATAAAGCCATCACCAACCAAATCGATAGAGTTACCAAAGTTTCTTGAACGGATCCAAGGCGATATTTGTGGACCTATACACCCACCATGTGAACTATTCTACTATTTCTTTATAATGATAGACGCGTCTAGTAGATGGTCACATGTTTGTCTGTTATCATCTCGAAATATGACATTTGCAAGATTTCTAACTCACATAATCAAACTAAGAGCTCAGTTTCCTGATTATCTAATTAAAGGGGTTAGAGTATATAACTCGGGTGAATTCACATCTCAAGCATTTAATAATTATTGCATGGTAATGAGAATAAATGTTGAGCATCCTGTAGCACATATTTATACACAAAATGGTTTGGTTGAATCATTAATCAAACGTTTGTAGCTGATTGCGAGACCATTAATTATGAGATCAAAACTCACAACCTCAGTATGGGGACATGCTATTTTACATACAGATGCACTTATTCGCATAAGGTCAAGTGCATATCATCAATATTTACCATTACAGTTAGTTTTTGGTAGAGTACCAAATATCTCTCATCTAAAAATATTGATAAAGATATAAAATGGTATGTGTCATCACGATTACACTTAAATCCCCCTTCAAAGTAATCAGAGTTAGAAGTTCAGAAATAATACATTTGCAAAATATAGCATATCAACTACATGATGCACTTGCAGATACCAAGACTATGATTAAGTCACATATACCAGCTGTGAATGCTACTGCTCGAATAGAAATTCCACATGAACATGAAAATGCAGGTAATATGTGTGACTCTCAAACACGCGTAAAACGTGGCAGACTAGTTGGTTCTAAGGAAAAAAATCCCATAAAAGAAAGGAATTTCAAAAGTATGATGTTCCCATAGTACAAAAATTATTTAGGAAGAAATATATCATAATTCAAACAAAAATATAGAACACAATGAATCTGATAAAAGTCATGAAATTTCTATTAACTACATCCAAAGTGAAAAAAATAAGAGTAAAATAAAATAGAAAACATTGATGAAGTTTTCTCATACCTTATTTCAAAAGAAATAAATGAAGAAAATAAAGCTCTAGAACGAAAGTCAGTGTATGAATGTCAGGATAAAATGGAAAAATATAATGCAAGTTGAACTTGATTCACTCAATAAGAGGAGCGTTTTCGGGACTATAGTTGTCACACCTATGAGTGTAAAACCAGTTAGCCATAAATGGGTTTTTGTCCGAAAACGTAATAAGAAAATGATATTACGAGGTATAAATCTCGTCTTGTGGCACAAGGTTTTATTCAAAGACCTGGAATTGATTACGAAGAAACGTATTCCCCCATTATGGACGCAATCACATTTAGGTTTCTAATGAGTTTAGCGGCTATTGAAAACCTAGAGATGCGTCTAATGGATGTGGTTACGACATATTTATATGGTTCATTAGACACCAATATTTATATGAGAATTTCTAATGGGTTCAAGATGCCAAATGCGTTAAAATCTAAACCAAAAGAGTTATGGGCAATAAAATTGCAAATATCATTATATGGGTTAAAAAATCAAGAAGAATGTAGTAAAACCGTCTAAGTGAATATTTAGGAAAAGAAGGATATGTGAACGATCCTATATGTCCATGTATTTTCATAATAAATCACTATCCGGATTTGTAATTATCACGGTATACGTTGATGACCTGTACATTATCGGGACAGAAGAAGAAATACAAAAAACAACAAAATATTTAGAATGGGAATTTGAGATGAAAGATCTTGGACAAACAAAGTTTTCTCTTGGCTTACAAATTGAGCATTCTCAAAAGAGAATATTTGTACATCAGCCCACATATACTGGAAGAGTATTAAAGTGTTTTAATATGGTTAAAGCGAATCCTCATAGTACACTGATTAATGTGTCCCCGGACAGTTAGCTCCACAGAAGTCCCAGTTGGGACAGGGAAGGGTTGACCAAAGATCGGATGAACTGGACAGTGCGGTCGAGTCGATGTGAGAGGTTGCGGTATGGATCAGACCTCACTCAGGTTTCCTTGATAGTTATACTCCGATGCGGTCAAGTATCTCTCGATAGAGGCGTCAAGCGGTACAGATCCTCGATGTGCAAATGTCAATGTGGGTTGAGGTTCTCGGCATGATGTTCTAAGACAGATACGAACAATACGATCGGGAAATGGGGAAAACCGCGAAGGAGGTCAAGATGCAGCGATAGTGAAATAGGGCGGTAAGGTGAAAACATGATGATAAGAACAAGCGGTAAGGAAATACAATGATAAAAGTGAGTGGTAAGGAAAACACGATGACAAGAATGATTCGGTCTTACATTTCATCTAGGAATTGGGCCATTAAGGTCTCCTCGCAGTCGTTCAAGGCCATAGAGTTGTTCAAACTCATTGAAGTATTCTTCTATGGATCGGGAGCCTTGTTGAAGTTTCCAGAATCTCTTCTGCATGTCACGGTGGAAGAGGGGTGGGACGTAGCGTCACCTCATGACAAACTTCATGACTACCCTAGAAGGGATCATGTCTTCCTCATAGCACCTTCGTTTGCCCAGGTCACGATCTCACCAGGTGGGAACATGATCAGTCAGTTAGGCCACTGCATAGGCTACATTCTTGGCCTCAGAGTAGTCGTAGCACTCTAACAGGTAGTCCATGCACCTTTCTAAGTCAAGGTATTCTTCTGGGTCGACCTTGCCTGCGAAGGTCGGCAGGACCAGCTTATGGATGGGAGCTTTGGGTCAAGGTGCTCGCTCATCACGATTATAGGCATTTGGGCGTTCTCATCGTCTGGGACTATCGGGCCGAGGATGATATGGCTCGAATCCATCGTCAGATGGTACCCTGGGATGAGCCCTTCAGGCAGATGATCAGCCAAAGTGTTGGGCGGGATCGGTGGTTGCTAGGAACCTTTGGACGCATGTCATAGCGGTCCATGCATTGGGAAAGTTGTTTGAGTTGGGCTTGGAGAGCGGCTAGTACCAGACCTACCTTGATCGGACGAGGGGAGTAGATGTCGGTGAGGTCTAGCTTGCAAGGTTAACCGGTACGGACGGTGGCAGGGTATGGGCAGTGGCCCTTTAAAGGTACTTAGACCGAATAAGTTGGATCGCCGGTGGCGTTTGGGTCTAGGGATGGTGGCCCAGTAGGGTCGGCCGGTGGAACCTCCTACCGGAACTGACTAGAACTGGTCGGTGTTGATGATTGGAAATGGTAGGGTACGACCATTGGAGTTGTCGTGTTTGGCCAGTACAAAATTTGGGTCGATGCACGTGACAATCCGATATAGTACCTACGCGGAACAAGACAAGAGGCAGTGAAGATTGGGTTTATTACAGTGATAGTCTATAACAGTAAGATAAGGTTGAATGGTATTGGAAGGACAACTAGCTAGGCGTCAAAAGACAGTGCATATGCAGTACAAGTTTTTTTGAAAACATTTGAGACAAAAAGAACGAACAGACGAAACAAACAAAAGGACAAGCTCTGCATGTAACCTTATTATCTAGACAAAGATTCCCAATGATAGGCAAGGACGTAAAATCCACATGCGGTTTGCCTAAAGGACAAACAAGTTGTACGTGTTACTCAGGAAAGGTCTCCACGAACTCGTTTTCAACCTCAAATCTCACTAGTTGACAATGATGATATGTGGATTAAGACTAAGTCACGATTCGGCCAATGGCTAGCTACAAGCACAAGGCTTTGAGATAAGTTAAGCCGAATCTAAACTAGAGCAAGAGTACGTTATAAGGAATTATCTTAAGAAAAACAAAAACGACAAAAAAGATAAAGAAATATCCAACCTAGGAGTGGAGCATTGACTCTGATACCAGCTTATGCGTCCCCGGACAGTTAGCTCCACGGACGTCCCAGTCTAGACCGGGAAGGGTCGACCAAAGACTGGATAAACTGGACGGTGCGGTCGAGTCGACGCGAGAGGTTGCGGTATGGATTGGACCTCAGTCATGTTTCCTCGATAGTTAGACTCTGATCAGTCAGGGATCTCTTGGTACAGGCGTTGAGTGGTAAGGAACCTCGATGCGCAAACGTCGATGCTGGTCGAGATTTTTGGTGCGATGTCGTTGTAGTGGTACGGATAATACGATCGGGAAATGGGAAAAAATGCGAATGCGGTCAAGATGCAGCGATAGTGAAATGAGGCGTTAAGGAGAAAACATGATTATAAGTGTTGAAATATGTGATCTCTATGATAGAAGAATTTAAATCTAAGAGAAGGAGGGAAAGGAAACCTAGTTCACAAGGAACTAGAAGAAGTCTTGGTTAGGATGTAACTAGAAGAAAGGAAGCTGTTACATACTAACTAGAAGACTAACTAAGTGGAAAAGAGGAAGCAAAGGAGAGCATGGGGCGCCAGAACCAGGGCATGGGCACAAGCATGGAGGCGTCAGCAGCAGGGTATGGGCGCAGCTTGAACAGGAGTCAAACAGTGAGCTGCTCCCTTCCCTCCTCTCTTCTTCATGCAAACTCCTCTCTTCTCTCCTTCCTTCTTCACGCCTCTTCTCTTCTTCTCTATGTAAAAACTCTATAAATATACATGTAATGTGATGTAAAGAGTGTTGTGAATAAGAGAATAAGAAGATTAAAAGAGTAAAAGGAAGCTTTGCTTATCTCCCTAAAGGCGCCGGTGGAGCCTTAGCTCTCCGGCGCCATGCTTCTCCTTAGTTCATCTTATTTCAACAACCATTATCATTCTCATTCTCATCATCATTCTTATCATCATTCTCAAACAATAATCCCTCATTACATCAATACTCACGCCACCATCTTCATCCTAAACATTCTCCAAGTATCCTAACCTCAAACTCCTTATCATTCTCACGCCACAACTATCACTCTCTCAACAATCCCTAAGCCTCCATACTCTTAATTTCAACTTGGTATCAGAGCAAGTTGAGTGATCTAGCGCCTAATCTCTTGTTATTCTTCTAGCTCTCTACAAAGTCTTCTAATCTATAACCATACACTTTCTTAGTTCTATTCACTCTGAGATTAATATCCTTGAGATCATAAGATCTTCAAGTTGTGAAAGGACTAAGGGTGTGTATTGTTACTAGAAAATGATGACAAATTGAGGGAGATTTCGTTGGGCTCTCCTTGGCTCTTTGCCTTGAGAAGCTCGGTCTTTTTGTTAAACACATGAGAGAAAATATTTTTGGGGTAATTTGTTCCTCCCATGTGTTTTTAATAGGGTGTGTGTGAGAGAGTAAATATCTTTCTTTTTGTTTCTTGTGTGTGGAGTCTAGATCCACATACAAAACTTTGAAAAGGGGTTGTATCAACATCAATCCCTCGGTGATCCTCTTTGGAAACAAGATCAGAGGATTTTTAGAATCATTCATCCATGAAGAAGCTTGTCATGGCGTGATGGTCTTTGGCATGTATGGCGTGGGAAATAAGGCATCTAGGAGATGAAGAGTGTTTTTGGCGTGATGGTTTAGAAGAGGAGAAGGCTGTGTGGTGACCTTAAGTGGTGATCCAAGCAAGCTCCAAGTGAAAACAAATCATAGAACAGGAAGTAAAGTGGTTGGTGATCAAATGAAGACATCCAGCAAGAAAGAAGAGGAAGCATTAAACCGGCTGTATAAAAAACAGTCAAAGAAAGTGTGAATCTAGTTCACATAAGACTTCAAGGAAAATATGAGACAGCTCATAAAAAAAACTTGGAGAAAAGGAGAAGCTTACCTTAGAAAGAGGAAGCTGAAGAAGGTTGAATCCCGGAAGAGACTTGCGGAAGAGAAGTGACAAGAGGAGTTCACATCTTTAACCCGGAAGAGACTTGCGGAAGAGACGTGACAAGAGGAGTTCACGTAGAAGACTTACATGAAACAGAGATGAAGCACAAGGCTGAGATGTTTCCTGCAAAGAAAAGGAAGTGGTCAATAATTTTTTATCAAAGAAACACAGTTGATAAGAGAAAAATCAATTGTGGAAAAGAAGCGGTGAAGAGATAGTAAGCAATGTTTTTGGATGGGCTTGTGTTGTGATTCTTGAGAGTTTGATTCCAGTTATGGTGATTGGAAACTCACATTCGCTTGTAACTTCAAGCGTTAAGGAGGAGAAGAGTAGGCTGCTTAGAAAGGGAAACCTCAGAGGAAGAGGTTAAGAGCGATTGTTGCTCTGAGAAGAAGAAGAGCAACAGCGACTCAGTGAAGCTCTTGGCGAATTCTCAGCCTCAGTAACAGGCGAATCAAACTCTGCAAGACTCATTTCCAAGAAGTTCATGACTTCCAAAACCAATCTCATAGGCTAATGCTATCTTTCATTGGTGAATCTTTCAACAAGCGGAAGATTCAGATGGTCCAAGAAGTAGTTGCTCCAAGGTATTGATTAAAGGGTGCTTATGGAGGGTCATATTCTTCCACATGGTCTTCATCCTCTCTTGAGGCCAAATCACTTGATCCAGGAGGTCTTGAGAGAGTGGTGATCATACTCAACCATGTGGCGATCCAAGTGGAGCAATCTACAAGAAGAAGTGTGTATAGGCTCAAGCAAGCTATTCATGGTGGTGTTATGTGGAGGTAGATGATGTCCTTTGCGGCCTAATCCAAAATGGCTAGCAGACGAAAGCTTGTCCTAATTGGCAAGTGGGATAGATAGTCCAAGAGGAGGCGGCATCATTGGCATAATCAAGCTTAGTGCTCTTTCCTTTGCAAGAGTGGTCCCTTGGCAATGGGTTAGTCTTGAAGGGAAGTGTTGAAGAAGCGGTGAGCTCCAAATTATGCAACGGTCTTCCTTGTCAAGTTTGGTTCTTCCCATACTCGAACCAAGCTTGAGGGGGAGTGTTGAAGAAGACCGTTGAAGCACCAAGTTAGGTGATGGTCCAAGAAGAAGAGGACTATCACATTGTACCATGGATAGGTGCGGCATTCCGAGAGGAAGCCGGGAGAGTCTTATGATAAGTGGCTTAGAGCGGATGGCTCTTTGAAGAATCAAGATCAAATCTATGAAGGGTTAAAGCCAAGATTGATCTTGATAGATGGAGAGTGAAGTTCAGACCAAGAGGCGTTCACCTAGGAAGTTGTGGAACGGTAAACAAGGCAACAAGGGAATCCAAGCACCATATGAGGAGACGATGGCGAGAAGAAGCCGGGAGACACATATGAGTAGCTATGGATAATGTTGTAAGGAAACCGAAGGAGAAACCACCTTGCAGACCTTATTAGGTGTGGTGATCCGAGAAGCAGCGGGAAGTGGCGTCCAACGGATAGAGTATACTCCCAAGAGTCATCAAGAGGAAGCCAATGACAAAGTGAGTATTCTATGAGCTAGAAGATGTCATCCGAGGAGCTTGAAGTCAAGATTAAGTTTGAGACAAGAAGCCCGAGGAGACATGATCCGAGTGAAGCTTAGAGAAGACAAAGCCTAATCCGCAAGAAAGAGTAAAGGCCATAGGAGAGGAAGCCGTGGTCTCATTGAGGTTAGGAGTCATCAAAACCATCTTTGGAGCAAGCAAGGATCAGCTAGCGGATATCCTTATCATGGCATCATCTTCTATCAATGAGGATCACGTACATGGCAAGATTGGCCTTAAGGACACCTACCGACCAATCTTGAGGGGGAGTGTTGAAATATGTGATCTCTATGATAGAAGAATTTAAATCTAAGAGAAGGAGGAAAAGGAAACCTAGTTCACAAGGAACTAGAAGAAGTCTTGGTTAGGATGTAATTAGAAGAAAGGAAGCTGTTACATACTAACTAGAAGACTAACTAAGTGGAAAAGAGGAAGCAAAGGAGAGCATGGGGCGCCAGAACCAGGGCATGGGCACAAGCATGGAGGCGTCAGCAGCAGGGTATGGGCGCAGCTTGAACAGGAGTCAAACAGTGAGCTGCTCCCTTCCCTCCTCTCTTCTTCACGCAAACTCCTCTCTTCTCTCCTTCCTTCTTCACGCCTCTTCTCTTCTTCTCTATGTAAAAACTCTATAAATATACATGTAATGTGATGTAAAGAGTGTTGTGAATAAGAGAATAAGAAGATTAAAAGAGTAAAAGGAAGCTTTGCTTATCTCCCTAAAGGCGCCGGTGGAGCCTTAGCTCTCCGGCGCCATGCTTCTCCTTTCATCTTATTTCATCAACCATTATCATTCTCATTCTCATCATCATTCTTATCATCATTCTCAAACAATAATCCCTCATTACATCAATACTCACACCACCATCTGTTGAAATATGTGATCTCAAGAAGAAGAATTCAAACACAAGAGAAGGAGGGAAAAGGAGAAAACTGGTTGAAAAGGAACTAGAAAGAGAACAAGTTAAGAAGGAACTAGAAGAAAATGAAGTTGTTGGATCTCAACTAGATGAACTAACTAAACTAAGTAAGGAAGCAAGGAGAGGCATGGGCACAAGCATGGGGCGCCAGAGAGAGGCATGGAGTGCAATACTGTTGGAGTAGGTGAGCTGCTCCCTCCTCTCTTCTTCACGCAAAACCTCTCTTCTCCTCTTCCTTCTTCACGCCATTCCTCTCTTCTTCTGCACCTCCTCTCATTCAAATGTCTATAAATATATGTGTAACCTCTTGTAAAGATTTGTAAGACTAAGAGAATAAAATACATACAAACTTTCATAATCTCTTGCTATTCTCACTCTTAGTCTCTAAACATTCTTCAATCTCTTTAAACTTATAATTTCAACATGGTATCAGAGCAGGTTATCTACTAAACCGCTTATTCTCTTCTTGATTCCTCTAATACTCTACAAGGCTTCTAATCTATAACAATACACCTTCCTTAGTTCTATTCACTCTGAGATTAATATCCTTGAGATCATAGGATCTTCAAGTTGTGAAAGGACTAAGATTGTGTATTATTACTAGAAAATGGAGACTAATAGGGTAACAATCTCGGTTATGCTCAAGGGAAACAACTATCTCCTTTGGGCAAAAACCACCAAAACTACTCTTAGAGGCCGAGGACTTTGGCAATATGTTGAGCCAAAAGAAGGAACAGAAGCGGCGGTGAGAAATGAGAAGGAGGAAGCTAAGGAAGAGCAAGAAGAACAATACACTCTTTCTCTTCTCCTAAGCTCACTAGAACCAACTATCTTGGCGGCTTACTCATATGCGGATACCACCAAGGAACTTTGGGATATACTCAAAGGAGTTTATGGAAACATCTCAAACATATCAAGGATATTTGAGGTGAAAAGGGCATTGAATGAGCTCCAACAAGAGGAAAAGTCATTTAAGGAAATGTTTGGGGAGTATAGAAGCTTATGGGCCGAGTTGGAGATCTTGAGGCCACACACTATAGACCCCAAGGAGTTAGGAGAAAGGCGTGACCAAGATCAAGTGTTTGGGCTTCTCTTGGCACTCAATGCATCATACAAGGATCTTATCAAGCATATACTTCGATTTGAGAATCTGCCAAGTCTAGCGGAAGTATGCGGTATGATACAAAGGGAAGAAGGGTCTAGAGACCTGTTTCGTGCACCAAGTGAAGCTGCACATCTTGCAAGAAAGAATCTCACATTTGGAGACAAGAGGACGTTGGAGTGTGAGCATTGCAAGATGAAAGGACACACTAAGGAGAAGTGTTGGACTCTCCATCTACACTTGAGGCCTAAGCGGCTAAGGGAGAATGGGAATGGACCTAGAGCCTTCACGGGAATTGCACAACCTGTTGAAGAACTGGTTAGAAGGTCTGAGTTTGAAGCTCTCATCAAGAGCCTAGCCAAACTCACAGATTCGGGTAAGAGTTTTTTCAGCTCTAAAACACCCATAAAGAAGACTAGAATCATTGTGGATTCAGGGGCTTCTCATCACATGATCAAGGATCAAGATATGTTAAAGAATCTTGAACCATGCCATGGAAGTGTACAAGTAGCCAATGGAAGCTCAGTTCCAATTAAAGGGATAGGAGAGTTAGAGCTTTTTAAAAGGGAAACAAAAGCATTATACATGCCTAACTTCTCATCTAATCTTTTATCCGTTAATAAAGCTACAAAGGATTTGGAGTGTGTGGCTGTGTTTGGGACTGACTTTGTTAAGTTTTAGGACCCTAAAACAAACCATGTGCTCGGAGAAGGGAAGGTAGAAGATGGTGTGTATATCTTGGAATCAAATAAACAAGAGGAACCAATGACTCTTGGAATGAAGGCAGATGCAAAGTTTTTTGGGAGGAAAGAGATTGAAGATAGCCCATTATGGCATGGAAGGCTAGGACATCCAAGTTCAGCAGTCCTCAAGATGGTCTTACCCAATCTCATCCAAGAAGAAGTAGTGTGTGAGGCGTGTGTACTAGGGAAGCATTGTAGACAAGCTTTTCCTACTTCATCTACAACTTGTGATGAAGCGTTTGGCATTGTACACTCGGATGTATGGACCTCACCATGTAATTCAAGAGATCAATATAAATATTTTGTTTCATTCATTGATGACTACTCAAGATATACATGGATCACTCTTCTACATACCAAAGATCAAGTGTATGAAGCCTTCACCAACTTCATTAACTATATCTCTACCCAATTCAAAACAAAGATCAAAGTATCGCGTAGTGATAATGGAGGTGAATATGTGAGTAAACGATTCAAAGAGTTGCTCAACAACTTTGGCATCATTCATCAAACATCGTGTGCATACACTCCTCAGCAGAACGGGATAGCTGAAAGGAAGAATAGACACCTAATGGAAGTAGCAAGGACTCTCATGATTGCCAAAAGAGTACCAAAGTTCCATTGGGGAGATGCCGTAATGACATCAAGCTACTTAATCAACCGACTTCCAACCAAAAATCTGGATGATAAGTCCCCATTTGAAGTGTTGTACAAGAAGAAACCAAGCTTAAATCATATCAAAACGTTTGGATGCACATGCTTCATGTTTTTACCAGAAGGACACAGAAGCAAACTTGAACCTCGAAGCATGAGGTGTGTGTTCATTGGATATTCACCAACACAAAAGGGTTACAAGGTCTACAATCCGGAAACAAGAAGAGTGTATGTGTCTAGAGACGTAAGGTTTAATGAACAAGAGAGTTTCTATGGGGCTAAGGATCATGATGCTTCTAAAAGAATGATCTATTCATCCATGGACTGGATGGTGTTTGATGAAACGCCAAGCCTATGTGAAGAAGTACAAGAAGAAACATCTGAGAACTTCATAGAGCAAGATAGTGCGGATAATGCACATGAGGAAGTGGATCAGAATTTGGATGAAGAGGGAGCGGATGCTGAAGAAGGACAGGAGCCAACCATACCTCTAAGAAGAAGTACAAGACAGAGGCGACAACGTGTCTTTTATGGCTATAACAATTCTGCTATGCTCCAAGGAGAGTCTAGTACGAGTATTTTTCCTTGTGTGATAAGAGAGTGTCCTGAGCGTACGGCGAGCTTAGATCTCGATCCTATTGGCGACAGCACTCTCATATCACAAGGAGGAGATCACACTCAAACTAGTATTATCACATATCCCATTGAGCATTTCTGTTCCTTGGCGACATTACCCATGGAGCATGAAGTGTTTCTCACAAAAATCAGCAAGGAATACATTCCTAGCTCATATGAAGAAGCATGTGAGAGTGAAGTATGGGTGAAAGCCATGGAAGAGGAAATGAAGTCCATGGAAAGGAATAATACTTGGTACTTAACCGACTTACCAAAGGATAAGAAGTCGGTTGGGAGTAGATGGGTGTATACAATTAAATACACAAGTGATGGGGAAATAGAAAGGTACAAAGCAAGGCTGGTAGCAAAAGGATATACTCAAGTCTATGGGGAGTACTATACTGAAACATTTGCTCCAGTGGCTAAGCTTCATTCCATAAGAATTCTAATCTCGGTAGCTGTAAACTTGGAATGGGACTTATGGCAAATGGACGTCAAGAATGCCTTCTTGCAGGGGGATTTGGAAGAAGAAGTATATATGGATCCACCCCTAGGGTATCATAATGGAGGCAACAAAGTGTGTAGATTGAAGAAAGCAATCTATGGGCTGAAGCAATCTCCAAGAGCATGGTACCAAAGGCTAAGTGCTTGTCTCTTGAAGAAGGAGTTCATAAAATCTGAAGCGGATCATACTCTATTCACAAGACAAAGTGAAGGAGGAGTAGTGGTAGTCTTGATTTATGTTGATGATCTAATCATCACAGGAAGTGACAAAGATGGAGTAGATCAAATCAAGGGACTCTTGAAGGCCGACTTTGATATAAAGGATCTAGGGGAGCTCAAGTACTTCCTAGGGATTGAGATGACACAATTTGGAGATGGAATGTTCATATCTCAAAGGAAATATGTGCTGGATCTCTTGGAAGAAACCGGGAAGTTAGGATCCAAGCCGGCCAAAACTCCAATAGAAGAAGGATACCAAGATAGTCCTGAGGGGGAGCCTTTTGAGAACATTAAAAGATACCAAAGGATGGTGGGCAAACTTATCTATCTTACCATTACAAGACCTGACATCTGCTTTGCAGTAAACCGTGTGAGCCAGCATATGCAAAAGCCAACCTCACAACATTGGAACATGATTGAGAGGTTGCTAAGGTACCTAAAGAATAGCCCTGGAAAAGGTGTATGGATGCATGTTAATGGGAACACAAAGGTCCAAGGTTATTGTGATGCGGATTGGGCTGGAGATAAAAAGGATAGAAAGTCCACATCTGGTTTTTGCACATTTGTGGGAGGAAATCTAGTAACCTGGAGGAGCAAAAAACAGAAGGTCATAGCCTTATCAAGTGCTGAAGCAGAGTACAGAGCCATGAAAGAATTGACAAAGGAGTTGATATGGATAAAAGCGCTTCTAAAAGACCTTGGAATCCAGGGAGATGAAGAAATGCTGTTGTATTGTGATAATCAAGCTGCAATGCATATAGCATCAAATCCGGTATTTCATGAAAGAACCAAGCACATAGAAGTTGATTGCCATTTTGTGAGAGGGAAGATACAAGAAGGAATTATCAAAACCGCCTTTGTAGCAAGCAAGGATCAATTAGCTGATATATTCACTAAGGCAACTTCAACTATTACTTGTGATCACATTCATGGCAAGATCGGTCTTAAGGATCTCCACCGACCAATCTTGAGGGGGAGTGTTGAAATATGTGATCTCAAGAAGAAGAATTCAAACACAAGAGAAGGAGGGAAAAAGAGAAAACTGGTTGAAAAGGAACTAGAAAGAGAACAAGTTAAGAAGGAACTAGAAGAAAAGGAAGTTGTTGGATCTCAACTAGATGAACTAACTAAACTAAGTAAGGAAGCAAGGAGAGGCATGGGCACAAGCATGGGGCGCCAGAGAGAGGCATGGAGTGCAATACTGTTGGAGTAGGTGAGCTGCTCCCTCCTCTCTTCTTCACGCAAAACCTCTCTTCTCCTCTTCCTTCTTCACGCCATTCCTCTCTTCTTCTGCACCTCCTCTCATTCAAATGTCTATAAATATATGTGTAACCTCTTGTAAAGATTTGTAAGACTAAGAGAATAAAATACATACAAACTTTCATAATCTCTTGTTATTCTCACTCTTAGTCTCTAAACATTCTTCAATCTCTTTAAACTTATAATTTCAACACCATCTTCATCCTAAACATTCTCCAAGTATCCTAACCTCAAACTCCTTATCATTCTCACGCCACAACTATCACTCTCTCAACAATCCCTAAGCCTCCATACTCTTAATTTCAACTATAAGAACGAGCAATAAGGACACAACGCTGATAGAAAATAAGCGGTAAGGAAAATACGATGATAAGAACGAGCAGTAAGGACACAACAGTGATAGAAAATGAGCGATAATGAAAACATGATGATAAGAGCGAGCGGTAAGGAAAACATGATGACAAGAACGAGCGGTAAGGTAAACAAGGTGGATTGATAGCTGGCCACACAGTGATTGGATGACACCGTGATACAACTGACCAGAATCCGAGCAGAGCTTTTAGGATTCTCGGTGTTTAATCTAAGAGTCATACTCGAGAGAAATAAGTGTTTGAAGCTAAATTGTTTATTTAAGTCTGAGTTTTTAGGTCAAGGTTTACACGGTTTAAATAGATGGGAATTAGGGCTTCCAAACCTTTACAAAAGACCAGTGTGTTCTTGGACGTTTTAAATGCCCGGTAAAACTTAGTAATCAATGTTTTGAAGTAAAAAAGGTAAAAGAGGAAGGGGTAAATATTAGGGCCGAACGGCACTCCACGAGCCATGAATTGGCAAGGAAGGTGACCGGTTTGGACCTAATGCGTCTGGGTCATAAGCCTCATTAAAAACCTTGTTGGTAAAACCACTTTGGGATCAAAACCAATCAAGAGAAAAAGAGTGTTTAGGCCAGAGCGACTTTAGATGCATGTTTTCACCGGGTTAAGGTAAAAATGCTAAGGACTTGATCTTTGGTTGTCTTCACTTGTGCGGGTCTGGTCCATGCATTCCCCTTCAGTCTTTGGCTGATAACGAGAGTGAACCTCGTTTGATAACGTTTGGCCTGGACGCGATCTATGGCGGATACCGGTACGATGGGTAGGGGCCTTTGGCTACCAGGCGTGTTTGAGTCAGTATCATTCAGAGAGTTTTCCTCATGTTTGGAGGAGGCTTGAGCCTCATCATTGATGGTTGTATGATCACTTAATATTCAAAGCGATCTTTTCTGGCCACATAAAGAAAATGAAAAGATATTGGGTCCAGAAGTTCCATATCTAAGTGCAATTGGAACTCTAATGTACATGTAAATTGCATTCGACCTGATATATCATTTGCCATTAATCTCTTGGCGAGATTCAATTCATCTCTGACACAAAGACATTAGAATGGGATTAAACATATATTCCGTTACCTTCAGGGGACTATCGACTTGGGGTTATTTTATCTTAAAAACTCAACTGGTCAAATGGTTGGTTTTGCAGATGCAGAATATTTGTCAGATCCTCACAAAGCCCGATCACAAACTGGATATGTTTTCATGATTTATGGTACCGCTATATCCTGGCGTTCTCAGAAACAAACACTAGTGGCCACCTTTTCAAATCATGCTGAACTCATCGCAGTTCATGAGGCTAGTAGGGAATCCGTATGGCTAAGATCAATAAGCCAACATATCCAATCAAGCAGTGAATTCTTTGTATACATAGAGCCAACTATCTTATATGAAGACAATGCTACTT
The DNA here is from genome assembly GCA_963854855.1 of Nasturtium officinale. NCBI lineage: Eukaryota > Viridiplantae > Streptophyta > Magnoliopsida > Brassicales > Brassicaceae > Nasturtium > Nasturtium officinale. The sequence goes on from OY978507.1 coordinate 11,003,514, forward strand.
GTGTTGTCAAGACGAAAGATATATCAAAAGCAATAAAACTAAACATATCCCACCAAAATTCTTTTATTGTACTCAGGAGCATGAGAAGAACATAGAAATTGAAGTGGGATATGTTCGATCATGTGAAAATGTTGCAGATCTCTTCACAAAATCATTGCTCACTTCGACATTCAGGATACATATCCACAATATTGGAATATGTCATCAACGAAACATATATGATGTCATCATAGTTGTTCGAGAAGAAACGTACATCGTCATACTCTTTTTACCTTAATATGTTTTCCTCTTCTCGGTTTTTCATAAAATGTTTTTAACGAGATGGCATTGAACATAACACAGAAAAAAACAAAAATAACAATGAACTCCAAAGAGAAATGTTGAAAAAATCAAAGAAACATTAATCCTATTTATCATAATTTACCTTGTTATTTGTTTGAATTTTTTTTATATAAGAAAACTTTACGATTGTTGAAAAAGATGCAATTAATTTTCATTTTTTACGGTTTCAATTATATTTATGTAGTCTTTTTCTCTCGTTTCTCCAACAAAATAAAAATACTTTATAAATCATACTCATATATATTTATGTGTATATATATATAATATAATTATAACAATATATATTATTTATGTTTTCCTTGTTTTTAATTCTCTTAAATTAAAAAATGTCTGGAAGCGGCGTTATAATTCGTGAAAAGACAAAAGACACAAGTTTCCTCTTGGGATTGGCTATTTCCAGAAAATTCAAGTCAAAATTAGTCCAAAACATATCCTTTCTCAATCTCCGTCTTCATCGCTTCACTCTCTTAGCCATGAACGCTCTCATTGCTCAGTTGCAGATGCAATTTCGTGATTACCTCATTTCTCTTTATCAACAGGTTTGATTCTAATCTTCAAACCCAATTTATTTCAACAGATGTGTCTCTTATCAGATCATCGAATATTCTAGACTTACTCATATATGTTTTGATTCATGTTTTAATTGAAAAAAGTTTGAATCTTTAGGTGTGAAGCTGTCTTGTAGATATTGTGTTTCGTCCAAGTTATAATTTTTTGGACATAACATTCAAGTTCTGTAAAGGTTCAAACTTTGCTTCGTGGGTTTGTTTTAGATCATTGTTTACTCGTATATGATTAGATTCGTGATTCAAGTGAAAAAAAGTTTGAATCTTTAGGTGTGAAATTGTCGTTTAGATATTGTTTTTCTTCTAAGTTATGATATTTTAGGGATTTGGGTTCTGTAAAGGTTGGAACTTTGATTCAAGGTTTTTTATAGATCATTGATAGTAGACCTACCCCTAGATGCAGAAATTCGCCATTAAAGTGAATGAACTTTGAATCTTATGCTGTGAAATTGTCTTCTAAATCCTGTGTTTCTTCTAAGTTCTAAGTTATGATATTTTAGGGATTTAAGTTCTGTAAATGTTGGAACTTTGATTCAAGGGCTTGTTTGATCGATCATTGATAGTAGAATTATCCCTAGATGCAGAGACTAGCCATGAAAGTGAAGAAAGTTTGAATCTTTAGGTGTGAAATTGTCTTTTAAATGCTGTGTTTCGTTTAAGTTTTAAGTTATGATACTACACGGATTTGAGTTCTGTCAAGGTTAAAACTTTGATTCAAGGGTTTTTTTTGTTAGATCATTCATAGTAGACTTACTCTTAGATGCAGAGATTGACGATATAATTGAAGAAAGTTTGGATCTTCAGGTGTGAAATTGTCTTGTAAATGTTGTGTTTCTTCCACGTTATGAGTTTTAGGGATTTGATTTCGATAAAGTTCGGAACTTTATTACAAGTGTTTGACTTTGATCATTGTTTATTTATGTTTTTGTGAAGGGGTTTTTGGATGATCAGTTTACTGAGTTAAAAAAGCTCCAAGATGATGGAAGTCCTGATTTTGTAGCTGAGGTTCTCTCACTTTTCTTTGAAGATTGTGTTAAGCTTATTGGTAACATGGCTCGAGCTTTGTAAGTTTTGATTCCTCCTCTCTCAACTCACTCACAAGTATTGTTCGATGTGTTCTTGATAGATCATCATTGCTTGTGTTCTCGTAAACTTCTTAAAAGTGTGTATCATGGTGACATCTATTTTCAGGGACAAGTCGACAGGAACTGTAGATTTTAGTCAGGTAGGTGCTAGTGTGCATCAATTGAAGGGTAGTAGCTCAAGGTACGTTTTGTGTCTTGCTTTTTTTCTAATAACATCTACAAATACGTTATAGAATTGATAATATAAAGCTTCTGTCTTGTGTCTGATGCAGTGTTGGTGCCAAGAGAGTCAAAGGCTTGTGTGTTACCTTCAAGGAATATTGCGAGGCTCAGAACTACGAAGGGTGAGCTAGCTCTAACTCGAGTTTGATTAGTTATACTATTTTTTGAATTCACTGGTTTGAGATTTGGTGAATAATTTCTCTGTTGTTACACAGGTGTGTGAGATGTTTGCAGCAGGTGGATATTGAGTATAAGACATTAAAGACAAAGATCCAAGATATGTTCAATGTAAGTAACTATGAATAGAATCCATTTTTTGTTTTTGGCTGATTTTATGAATTATTTTGATTATGACCATTGTTGTTGTTGCAGCTTGAAAAACAAATCATTCAAGCTGGTGGTATAGTTCCTCAAGTGGATATTAACTAAAGAGACTAGTCCAGAAGAAGAAACAAGATGATCACTTCAAATTGGCATTCTTCAGTTTATCTCTTTTAGTTATTTTGGACTTTGGTGTTCTCTCAAAAAAACAACTACTCATAGAATGTTGTGAAAATGTGAGAGAAACAAGGTGATTGTTGTTGATAAAAATCATTAGTATGTATTGTTCTTTGATTTCATCTAAGAACATTAACACCTTTGGACTAATTAAAGTGATGATGAGATTGGTTTGCTTTGGTTCGGTTTAAGCAAAATTAACACCTCCACTAAATTTTTTTAATATATGGATTTTTTAAAATTTATAACCACTTTGTTTAAATAAAAATTTTACTTTATTATTTATATACATATATATATATATTGTTTGTAAATATTTACATTTTATTAATGTTATTTGAAATTGCAAATTATTTTTGTTTTGTTACTTTTTAAAATTATTTATATTGTCTATTTAATATATATTTGGAATTTCCTTTTGTCTCTTTTATAGTTCATAACATAATTAATGTGGTTTTAGTATTGAATTGCACTGTTTTTTATCTTGAAAATGAGATAATTTTGATGTTATGAGATAAATAAAAAGGAGATAATTATGAGGTAAGGTCATTCGGAATGACTCATTCCCCTCGTTCTAAAAATCGGTAACTTAGGCGGTAGACGAAGGTCGTCCGCCGCAATTTTCTTAAAATTGGATCGGTTCCACGATGATCCGAGACTTTTCTATCTTTTCTGTTACCTAACTCTTCAATCACTCTTTCTTAAGTGGGGACAGGGTTCGAACCTGCAGTCTTCAGGTCATGAGCCTGTCAACTGATTAATCAGTCAAAATCCGATTAATCATCGATTTTTTTCAAAATTTTTGATTTTTTTTTTGAAAAAAAAAAAATCAAACCAAATTGATTTTTTGGTTGAAATTACTAGTTACTTACTTTAATACTATGAACAAAATTATTTTATGTGTATTTGGAACATTAATTGTATATTTTAAATATATTTATGATGAATGTTATTTTTGTGAACTAAAAATTTAGAAATAATCTAAATACTTGAAAAATGTTTATAATGACAAGCTTATGAAACTTCAAATTTTATATTATATCAAAGTTATAAATTTAGTGAAGATTTATAAACTAAAATAGATTAAAAATACTATAAAAACTCTAAAATTATTCCCCGATTAATCCCCGTTTTACTTTCCGATTAATTCTTTAAGCGCTAGGCCTATCCCGCCGCTTGACTAGCGCCTAGCGAGTTTTAAAACATGGCTCATTCCTAATCTTGAAAATGAGTTTCTTTAAAATTCATAATATATTTAATGTGGTTTTAATATTGAACTGAAAAGTTTTTAATCTTGAAAATGAAATAATTATGATATATATATATATATATGATGCAAAGTTGCTCAAATTATATTAAAATAATTAAACAGACAAAATAAAATGCTTATAAACAGTAAAAAAAGGGAGCTGGTGTTTATAAGTTTTAACTTTGTGGAGAACATATCTATCCATAGAGGTAGACAACCATTTTGAAGGAAAATAAATTTTCAATAGTTTACCCAAGCACACAAGCCATACGGTGAAAGCTTATTACGGGAACCAAACTTGATCATATACACCATGCAATTTTAGGTTGTAGGATATATGAACTTGTTCCTAAATATTAGAAAATCTGAAGCGATGTTAAAAGACAATTTTTATGGTAAGCTCTGTAAGCACATCATGATAGTTGTCAGGTGACAACAGTGTGGCTTCGAACACCCTTGAAAATTGCTTCGTGGACCGACCCTGTAGTTATAAAGTTTCTGCAATATGTAGAGAGTCGTGAAACCATTAATGGGGAGAGATTCTTTGATGGTGTTTATCAGTTTCAAGTCTAATTCTGTTGAATAGTTGTTTTACTCATACACTGTTGTTGTGAGCAAGAGTTATAAACATGCAAAAGCAAGTACTCATAAAATTATATATATGAGTTCTTGCATTTCTTAATACTGATGCTATTATCTCCAGTTTCCTAGTAATTAAGTTTTCATTTTAGAATCCGTTGTGGCTTTTGGCTCATTGAAGATCAAATTGTTATGGTGAAGATAAACGATTTAATACTCAAAGCAACGACTATAAAAGAAAAGGAAAAAGAAAAGAATGTGAATCATCTTAAACTTATTGAAAATTATAAGGGAATCATATATATTCATATTCCATCCAAATCACTACCTTTACAAACAAACAACTTCGCACGTCTTCCACATGTATTTGCAAGTGCCACACACGAACCCAAATTGAGAAAATATTTTAATAAATACACCAACTGATCTATATAAAGAGTTCTCATGTTGAACTTAAACCATAACAAAAGAAAATAACTAAAAGAGCAGCAACGGGTAGAAATGATATCAGCAAGAATGATAGGGCTTGATCACTGCCTGGTTATTGTCGTGCTCTTTAGTGCCATTGCGACCATAGCAACGGCTTACGATTACACCTCTCCAACACCACAATACACTTCCCAAGTCCACAAAAACAAATCACCGTATCCACCCAAAATGTATTCTCCTTACCCCTCGCAACCACCACCACCTCCACCACAATACAGAAGACAAGGCCCTAAATACGTGCCACATCCAAAACCATATGTTTACAGTTCTCCACCACCTCCATCACACTATTCTCCATCTCCAAAGGTAAATTACAAATCTTCTCCCCCACCATATGTCTATAGATCTCCACCACCACCACCGTACTATTCTCCTTCTCCTAAGGTAGAATACAAATCTCCACCACCACCACCACTATACGTTTACAGCTCCCCACCTCCACCACCATACTATTCTCCTTCACCTAAGGTAGTGTATAAGTTCCCACCACCACCATACGTCTACAGCTCCCCACCACCACCACCTTACTACTCTCCTTCACCAAAGGTAGAATACAAGTCTCCACCACCACCATATGTCTATAGATCTCCACCGCCTCCACCATACTATTCTCCTTCTCCTAAAGTAGAGTATAAGTCTCCACCACCACCATCACCATCCGTCTATAGTTCTCCACCGCCTCCACCCTACTACTCTCCTTCACCTAAGGTAGAGTACAAATCTCCACCACCACCATACATCTACAACTCTCCACCACCTCCACCATACTACTCTCCATCTCCAAAGGTAAACTACAAGTCTCCACCACCACCATACGTTTACAGCTCCCCACCACCTCCACCATACTACTCTCCTTCTCCAAAGGTAGACTACAAGTCTCCACCACCACCATACGTCTACAACAATCCACCTCCACCTCCACCTTACTACTCTCCTTCTCCTAAGGTAGAGTACAAATCGCCACCACCACCATACGTCTACAGCTCCCCACCACCTCCACCATATTACCCTCCTTCTCCAAAGATAGACTACAAGTCTTCTCCACCACCATACGTTTACAGCTCTCCACCGCCTCCACCGTACTACTCTCCTTCTCCAAAGGTAAACTATAGATCTCCACCACCACCATACATCTACAACTCCCCTCCACCTCCACTATACTACTCTCCATCTCCAAAGGTAAACTACAAGTCTCCCCCACCACCATACGTTTACCGCTCCCCACCACCTCCACCATACTACTCTCCTTCTCCAAAGGTAGACTATAAGTCTCCACCACCACCATACGTCTTCAACAATCCACCTCCACCTTACTACTTTCCTTCTCCTAAGGTAGAGTACAAATCGCCACCACCACCATACGTCTACAGCTCCCCATCACCTCCACCATATTATTCTCCTTCTCCAAAGGTAAACTACAAGTCTCCACCACCACCATATGTCTACAGCTCTCCACCACCTCCATCATACTACTCTCCTTCTCCAAAGGTAATCTACAAGTCTCCACCACCAACATATGTCTACAGCTCTCCACCACCTTCACCTTACTACTCTCCTTCTCCTAAGGTAGAATATAAGTCTCCACCACCACCATACGTTTACAGTTCTCCACCACCTCCACCTTACTACTCTCCTTCTCCTAAGGTAGGGTACAAGTCCCCACCACCACCACCTTCACCATACTACTCTCCTTCGCCTAAGGTAGACTACAAGGCTCCACCACCGCCTTATGTTTACATCTCACCACCACCTCCTACCTATTACTCTCCATCTCCCAAGGTTGATTACGTGTCTCCACCACCACCATACGTTTACAGCTCACCACCACCACCACCATACGTCTACAAGACGCCTTCCTATTGATTCCTGGATGGCTTCGTAAACTTGTAACATGATTGCAATCATTTTTTCTTATTTTGTCTCTTTAATTCTTTTGATGATTTTTCTTATATTGTCTCTTTAATTCTTTTGTTATTGTACTTTTGTTCTACTATTCTCTTCAACTAATAAATTTTGTTTCTTTCTATAAGCATTTATTCTTTACTCTTTTTTTCGATTTAAGTGATGATATATATGTTTTTCTATCGGACTGTAGGGCATTTCTAATATTATTTGGGTATCTCAATGGTATATATAAGTAAAAACTTAAGAATATATGGATACAAATAAAATTTCTTTGGTGATAAGATTCAGACACCAATCAGGAACCAAGGATGATTGAAATTTTGAAATCTAAGACAAAATTTTATATAGGGAAAAGAGCAAATTGGAAAAGACTTCTATCAGATTTATTGTCTATCTACACATTTTTTTGTTGAAAATATCTCTATTTCCAAAAATACCCCACTACTAAATTAAAACCAATTTTAATAAGAAAAAACTAGATGAACACATAGATACACAACCAAGACGAAGATTTGAAGAATAAAGTTTTTAATAATTTTTAGTTGATATGGTTTTAGAGGTTTTAAACTTGTTCTAGAAAGTCTAGAATGAATCTTCTAAGATTTAAAATATGGATTCTATCATTTGTTCATGTTTTAGAAAAAATTGAATTCATATTATACATTTGTACATATTCTGAAAAAATAGAAAGCATTCTAGCACTTGAACATGTTCTAGCAAGAACGAATTTAAATTTCTAGAATACAAATTCTAAACTATGTAGAATATATATTCTGGTATTTTAGTATACGGAATCTAGCAGGTTTACATATTATTGGAAAAAAAATTTATATTCAACCACTTGTACATTTTCTGAAAATATAGAATATGCATTATTTTTTTGGGGAATTTGGAAATAAACGATATTTTTATCAGATTTGACCAAATATACTTTTGTGAAATGAAAATTTTCCTTAACTAACTCTAATCATAGAAAAAAAAATTTCCAAAAATAAATCATATAAACTTATTGATATACAAATATGAAGAATGTTTAATGAATAAACTTTTATTTTAAACAACTTTAAAGTGTGTTTGCACTTATTGAAATTCACGTAGATTATGTATTTTACGACTTTTACATGTTTTAAAATAAATAATTTGTATTCTACGACTTGTGCCTATTCAATAACTATAGAATTCATATTCTAGGAATTTGTTTTCTAATTTTTAGAATATGTATTCTATCTAATATAGAATAAATGTTTTGAAAAGTAGAAAACATATTATACAATATAAAATATGTTTTATATAATCTATTCTATATTCTATAACAATAGATAACATATTCTGAAAATAGAATACATATTCTGCGCATATATTCTGAAATTTTTGAATTCAATAAATATATGAACTAAATCCTAAAATGAGGAAAGTATATTTGATTCAATACTGAATAGCTAAAATTAAATAAATAAATATTAAAAATAAATAATGATTATAAATAGTGATTAATAGATATTAAATAAAAACAAAAATAAATAAAATTTAAAACCAATGAACCAACCGAAATAATTTTAAAAAACAAAAGAATCATTCATTTTCACTGAAATATTCAGATCAATATATTGAACTTAATATTTTAAATTTACCCATTTTAAAAGAAAATAATAATACCAAGCAAAACAAATTGGGTAAACATTTAAAAGATCAATGACTCAATCAATACAATATACATTTGATTGAATAATTCAGCAAAGAAATCTCTGATTAATGAAATTCTGCAAAGATATAGACTAAAACTTATATCACTGTCCAATTCACAAGTATAGAAGAAACTTCAATGATGTAATGATCGAAGAAGTCAAAGATGACTTAGTTAAGGAGTTTTTATTTCTTTTATCGTGTCAAAATTATTTTTTTTACAAATTTTGAAAATAAATAAAATTAGGGGGATTGATTTTTATTAATATATATTATTTCATAGATTTTTAATATTATTATTTTTATCATGTCAAAGTTATTTTTACCAATTTTGAAAATTTGGTGGAATAATTTTAATAATATATATTGTTTAATAGATTTTTATTATTTGTTTTTATCGTTTCAAAGTTGTTTTTTAAATATTAATTTTAAATATAAAAAATGAATGTTAATGATTTTAATATTATATATAATTTTATAGTTTTAATTATTATTATTTGTTTTTTAAAAAGAAAATTGTTTTTTTTTGTATTAGAGTTCTTGAACCTTGTTAAAACATTTATGATTGAGTATATAATTAAAATTTTAATATTATAAAACATATATCAACAAACCTTTAAAAAAATACAGATGGTCAAATAGAATGAATAACATCATTTATTTTTAATTTTCCCTTGTTTTTTTCTTTGTTCTAGGAGGGTTAGAATATTCTGGAAATGTTAGATTACAAATGTAGCATATATCTTGAAATATTCATTGATAATTAAATGCTTAGGAGGATCAAATGCATTTGATGAAAAAATAAAATCAACTTCAGGAGTAAAACAGTTCTTCAAAAAATAGTCAACTTCATCACCATCAATCCTATAAAACACTATATCCTCACTTCCTGAATTCATCTCAACTGTAGGAGCATATATCTCATTCAAGATCTTGTCTACCTCAAACACATCTCCTAAGTAAAAAATTTCAAAAAGAGATCTAGATTACTTAGGCATTTCAAACTTAAACTCGAGATCATGTACATTCAAAGCGCATAGATATTCAACATCAAGACATATCTCATGCTAATCCCTAGCAAGTTTTTTTTGTCCTTAAAATATCTACTCTTTCAAATTCATGTATAAAATCATAACATTCATCAAGGAGCATTGCATTATCCAAACTAGAAGTTACTTCATCAATGCAAGGCATGTGAATATCCTGAAAATTATGAATTTCAAGAGTTGAATTGCATGTACCTTCTAGTCTGGTTGGTGGAACCTAATATACTACCTCTTTAAGCTCATATGATATCGCTATCTCATAGCATGTAAGCTCTCTTCCTTCAAGGTATGCTCGATGAGAGATGAGATTTAATCGGATCAGAGCCCCCAAGTCACTCCTTGTCAGTGTTGGACTTTCAATGCAAATCTCATCCAACTTCACTTTTTGTTCATGTGTAAGTACATTCTCATCAAATGGTGGTTCTACATAAGGCTCATCTTGAATGTATTTGTCAGACGTGACATATGTTTTTTGTGAAAAAAATTTGTAAACCTTGTGCATGAACAAAAGAAAAAAATAAAGAAAAGAAGTTAGAAGAAAATTAGAAAAGAAATCTTAGACTAAATTTCAATCTTATATTCGAAGGTAATGCAATTGGTCCCCGGCAACGGCGCCAAAAACTTGATGTGATCACAGTTTTAACCCAAATAAAATATTGTAAGTGCATAGCCAATCATAGTAGTATAGATGACATCGAATCCACAGAGACCGAGGTTACACTACAATTCTTTGAGAATGAAACTAAGCTAAGAAAGAAATAAGAGCGTTGTTTGTAACATGAATGAAAATAACTAAATAAACGAAGTAACTTATGCATTCAAAAGAACTAGGTCCGGGGAAATTCGAAGGAACTCAGAGATCATGAATCAGACAACTATTAAGGGATTAATAAGAACCGTCTAGAACTCAAACATAAATATATAACTAATCCACTGTCATGGTATCAATTACTTTATCTAACAATCTAAGTATCTAAACTGTCGTTTGAACTTAGAATTCTAAACAAGCATTAAAGAGCATGTTCAATATGTTCATGGATCGCCTTAACATCAGCTTTCGTTGGCTAAGGACAATACATCCATCTATGTTCTTTCCAGTAACCTATAACAATTTTGGTGAATAGATTAAAATTGAATCACAGACTAAGTGATTAATTTAATATAACAATAATATTAACCATAGATGAAGAACCCTAAGATAATTCCCTATCTATGTCTGATTCAATGATTTATGAATTCCCTTGAAACTCTAAACCTAACTGGAATCTACTAAGATATGGATGCAGAGAAACATGAAAGAGATCAAGAAGAAACCATAATTAAACTGAAAAATAAAGAGAAAGAGTTTAGAAATCTTCTCCTTGTCAAGATGATAGATTCCTTAGCCCCAAATGTATATAAAACTAAAGAACAACGTTTTTAACTAAAAATATGAAGAATATATAAAAAATCGAGTCTAAGGTTTTAAAAACATTATGAGATGAATTGGGTTGGACCCAGAGTGATTTGGAAAAAAATTATACCATAAATCCGTGTCAGATGGATATGTCTTCAGTAAAACAGTCATAACTTTCTAACCGTCCATTGGAATGACGTCAAATCAGTGCCATATGAAAGCTAACTCCCGTGGATATCTTGTATCCAAATTTCATTCAACTCTGTTCATGTGAAGATGTTAAAGGATGGTAAACATCTAACAATTCAGCATGATCTTTCATCTCCAACTGCTCATTTGCTTATATCCCCCCTCCTAACGCATAAACTTCAATTCAAACATGTAATCACCTGAAAAGACTCTAAAAATAATAGAAAACTCTAAAAACTATAATTAAGAATCATCAAATATGACATATATCAAACACATGATATCTTCGTGGATTCATGGCGAAGAAGCTTGTTTATATTGCGGGTGAGATAGTGATAGAGAAATCAGAGAGTCACTACTAAGGTTTTGTAAGATATAATATAACTGTCGCTGAACATAGAATTCTAAACAAGCATTAAAGAGCAGGTTCAATATGTTCACGGATCGCCTTAACATCAGCTTTCGTTGGCTAAGGATAATACGTCCATCTATGTTCTTTCCAGTAACCTATAAATATTTTGGTGAATAGATTAAAAATTGAATCACAGACTAAGTGATTAATTTAATATAAACAATAATATCAAACATAGATGAAGAACCCTAAGATAATTCCCTATCTATGTCTGATTCAATGATTTTGGAATTCCCTTGAAACTCTAAACCTAACTGGAATCTACTAAGATATGGATGCAGAGAAACATGAAAGAGATCAAGAAGAAATCATAATTAAACTGAAAAACAGAGAGAAAGAGTTTATAAATCTTCTCCTTGTCAAGATGATAGATTCCTTAGCCCCAAATGTATATAAAACTAAAGAACAACGTTTTTAACTAAAAATATGAAGAATATATAAAAAAATCGAGTCTAAGGTTTTAAAAACATTATGAGATGAATTGGGTTGGACCCAGAGTGATTTAGATCAAAATTATACCATAAATCCGTGTCAGATGGATATGTCTTCAGTAAAACAGTCATAACTTTCTAACCGTCCATTGGAATGACCTCAAATCAGTGCCATATGAAAGCTAACTCCCGTGGATATCTTGTATCCAAATTTCATTCAACTCTGTTCATGTGAAGATGTTAAAGGATGGTAAACATCTAACAATTCAGCATGATCTTTCATCTCCAACTGCTCATTTGCTTATATCCCCCCTCCTAACGCATAAACTTCAATTCAAACATGTAATCACCTGAAAAGACTCTAAAAATAATAGAAAACTCTAAAAACTATAATTAAGAATCATCAAATATGACATATATCAAACACATGATATCTTCGTGGATTCATGGCGAAGAAGCTTGTTTATATTGCGGGTGAGATAGTGATAGAGAAATCAGAGAGTCACTACTAAGGTTTTGTAAGATATAATATAACTGTCGCTGAACATAGAATTCTAAACAAGCATTAAAGAGCAGGTTCAATATGTTCACGGATCGCCTTAACATCAGCTTTCGTTGGCTAAGGATAATACGTCCATCTATGTTCTTTCCAGTAACCTATAAATATTTTGGTGAATAGATTAAAAATTGAATCACAGACTAAGTGATTAATTTAATATAAACAATAATATCAAACATAGATGAAGAACCCTAAGATAATTCCCTATCTATGTCTGATTCAATGATTTTGGAATTCCCTTGAAACTCTAAACCTAACTGGAATCTACTAAGATATGGATGCAGAGAAACATGAAAGAGATCAAGAAGAAATCATAATTAAACTGAAAAACAGAGAGAAAGAGTTTATAAATCTTCTCCTTGTCAAGATGATAGATTCCTTAGCCCCAAATGTATATAAAACTAAAGAACAACGTTTTTAACTAAAAATATGAAGAATATATAAAAAAATCGAGTCTAAGGTTTTAAAAACATTATGAGATGAATTGGGTTGGACCCAGAGTGATTTAGATCAAAATTATACCATAAATCCGTGTCAGATGGATATGTCTTCAGTAAAACAGTCATAACTTTCTAACCGTCCATTGGAATGACCTCAAATCAGTGCCATATGAAAGCTAACTCCCGTGGATATCTTGTATCCAAATTTCATTCAATTCTGTTCATGTGAAGATGTTAAACGGATGGCAAACTTCTAACAATTCAGCATGATCTTTCATCTCCAACTGCTCATTTGCTTATATCTCCCCTCCTAACGCATAAACTTCAATTCAAACATGTAATCACCTGAAAAGACTCTAAAAATAATAGAAAACTCTAAAAACTATAATTAAGAATCATCAAATATGACATATATCAAACACATGATATCTTCGTGGATTCATGGCGAAGAAGCTTGTTTATATTGCGGGTGAGATAGTGATAGAGAAATCAGAGAGTCACTACTAAGGTTTTGTAAGATATAATATAACTGTCGTTTGAACTTAGAATTCTAAACAAGCATTAAAGAGCAGGTTCAATATGTTCACGGATCGCCTTAACATCAGCTTTCGTTGGCTAAGGATAATACGTCCATCTATGTTCTTTCAAGTAACCTATAACAATTTTGGTGAATAGATTAAAAATTGAATCACAGACTAAGTGATTAATTTAATATAAACAATAATATCAACCATAGATGAAGAACCCTAAGATAATTCCCTATCTATGTCTGATTCAATGATTTTGGAATTCCCTTGAAACTCTAAACCTAACTGGAATCTACTAAGATATGGATGCAGAGAAACATGAAAGAGATCAAGAAGAAATCATAATTAAACTGAAAAACAGAGAGAAAGAGTTTAGAAATCTTCTCCTTGTCAAGATGATAGATTCCTTAGCCCCAAATGATATAAAACTAAAGAACAACGTTTTTAACTAAAAATATGAAGAATATATAAAAAAATCGAGTCTAAGGTTTTAAAAACATTATGAGATGAATTGGGTTGGACCCAGAGTGATTTAGATCAAAATTATACCATAAATCCGTGTCAGATGGATATGTCTTCAGTAAAACAGTCATAACTTTCTAACCGTCCATTGGAATGACCTCAAATCAGTGTCATATGAAAGCTAACTCCCGTGGATATCTTGTATCCAAATTTCATTCAATTCTGTTCATGTGAAGATGTTAAACGGATGGCAAACTTCTAACAATTCAGCATGATCTTTCATCTCCAACTGCTCATTTGCTTATATCTCCCCTCCTAACGCATAAACTTCAATTCAAACATGTAATCACCTGAAAAGACTCTAAAAATAATAGAAAACTCTAAAAACTATAATTAAGAATCATCAAATATGACATATATGAAACACATGATATCTTCGTGGATTCATGGCGAAGAAGCTTGTTTATATTGCGGGTGAGATAGTGATAGAGAAATCAGAGAGTCACTACTAAGGTTTTGTAAGATATAATATAACTGTCGTTTGAACTTAGAATTCTAAACAAGCATTAAAGAGCAGGTTCAATATGTTCACGGATCGCCTTAACATCAGCTTTCGTTGGCTAAGGACAATACGTCCATCTATGTTCTTTCCAGTAACCTATAAATATTTTGGTGAATAGATTAAAAATTGAATCACAGAATAAGTGATTAATTTAATATAAACAATAATATCAACCATAGATGAAGAACCCTAAGATAATTCCCTATCTATGTCTGATTCAATGATTTTGGAATTCCCTTGAAACTCTAAACCTAACTGGAATCTACTAAGATATGGATGCAGAGAAACATGAAAGAGATCAAGAAGAAATCATAATTAAACTGAAAAATAAAGAGAAAGAGTTTAGAAATCTTCTCCTTGTCAAGATGATAGATTCCTTAGCCCCAAATGTATATAAAACTAAAGAACAACGTTTTTAACTAAAAATATGAAGAATATATAAAAAAATCGAGTCTAAGGTTTTAAAAACATTATGAGATGAATTGGGTTGGACCCAGAGTGATTTAGATCAAAATTATACCATAAATCCGTGTCAGATGGATATGTCTTCAGTAAAACAGTCATAACTTTCTAACCGTCCATTGGAATGACCTCAAATCAGTGCCATATGAAAGCTAACTCCCGTGGATATCTTGTATCCAAATTTCATTCAATTCTGTTCATGTGAAGATGTTAAACGGATGGCAAACTTCTAACAATTCAGCATGATCTTTCATCTCCAACTGCTCATTTGCTTATATCTCCCCTCCTAACGCATAAACTTCAATTCAAACATGTAATCACCTGAAAAGACTCTAAAAATAATAGAAAACTCTAAAAACTATAATTAAGAATCATCAAATATGACATATATCAAACACATGATATCTTCGTGGATTCATGGCGAAGAAGCTTGTTTATATTGCGGGTGAGATAGTGATAGAGAAATCAGAGAGTCACTACTAAGGTTTTGTAAGATATAATATAACTGTCGTTTGAACTTAGAATTCTAAACAAGCATTAAAGAGCAGGTTCAATATGTTCACGGATCGCCTTAACATCAGCTTTCGTTGGCTAAGGATAATACGTCCATCTATGTTCTTTCAAGTAACCTATAACAATTTTGGTGAATAGATTAAAAATTGAATCACAGACTAAGTGATTAATTTAATATAAACAATAATATCAACCATAGATGAAGAACCCTAAGATAATTCCCTATCTATGTCTGATTCAATGATTTTGGAATTCCCTTGAAACTCTAAACCTAACTGGAATCTACTAAGATATGGATGCAGAGAAACATGAAAGAGATCAAGAAGAAATCATAATTAAACTGAAAAACAGAGAGAAAGAGTTTAGAAATCTTCTCCTTGTCAAGATGATAGATTCCTTAGCCCCAAATGATATAAAACTAAAGAACAACGTTTTTAACTAAAAATATGAAGAATATATAAAAAAATCGAGTCTAAGGTTTTAAAAACATTATGAGATGAATTGGGTTGGACCCAGAGTGATTTAGATCAAAATTATACCATAAATCCGTGTCAGATGGATATGTCTTCAGTAAAACAGTCATAACTTTCTAACCGTCCATTGGAATGACCTCAAATCAGTGTCATATGAAAGCTAACTCCCGTGGATATCTTGTATCCAAATTTCATTCAATTCTGTTCATGTGAAGATGTTAAACGGATGGCAAACTTCTAACAATTCAGCATGATCTTTCATCTCCAACTGCTCATTTGCTTATATCTCCCCTCCTAACGCATAAACTTCAATTCAAACATGTAATCACCTGAAAAGACTCTAAAAATAATAGAAAACTCTAAAAACTATAATTAAGAATCATCAAATATGACATATATGAAACACATGATATCTTCGTGGATTCATGGCGAAGAAGCTTGTTTATATTGCGGGTGAGATAGTGATAGAGAAATCAGAGAGTCACTACTAAGGTTTTGTAAGATATAATATAACTGTCGTTTGAACTTAGAATTCTAAACAAGCATTAAAGAGCAGGTTCAATATGTTCACGGATCGCCTTAACATCAGCTTTCGTTGGCTAAGGACAATACGTCCATCTATGTTCTTTCCAGTAACCTATAACATTTTTGGTGAATAGATTAAAAATTGAATCACAGAATAAGTGATTAATTTAATATAAACAATAATATCAACCATAGATGAAGAACCCTAAGATAATTCCCTATCTATGTCTGATTCAATGATTTTGGAATTCCCTTGAAACTCTAAACCTAACTGGAATCTACTAAGATATGGATGCAGAGAAACATGAAAGAGATCAAGAAGAAATCATAATTAAACTGAAAAATAAAGAGAAAGAGTTTAGAAATCTTCTCCTTGTCAAGATGATAGATTCCTTAGCCCCAAATGTATATAAAACTAAAGAACAACGTTTTTAACTAAAAATATGAAGAATATATAAAACAATCGAGTCTAAGGTTTTAAAAACATTATGAGATGAATTGGGTTTGACCCAGAGTGATTTGGATCAAAATTATACCATAAATCCGCGTCAGATGGATATGTCTTCAGTAAAACAGTCATAACTTTCTAACAGTCCATTGGAATGACCTCAAATCAGTGCCATATGAAAGCTAACTCCCGTGGATATCTTGTATCCAAAGTTCATTCAATTCTGTTTATGTGAAGATGTTAAACGGATGGCAAACTTCTAACAATTCAGCATGATCTTTCATCTCCAACTGCTCATTTGCTTATATCCCCCCTCCTAACGCATAAACTTCAATTCAAACATGTAATCACCTAAAAAAGACTCTAAAAATAATAGAAAACTCTAAAAACTATAATTAAGAATCATCAAATATGACATATATGAAACACATGATATCTTCGTGGATTCATGGCGAAGAAGCTTGTTTATATTGCGGGTGAGATAGTGATAGAGAAATCAGAGAGTCACTACTAAGGTTTTGTAAGATATAATATAACTGTCGTTTGAACTTAGAATTCTAAACAAGCATTAAAGAGCAGGTTCAATATGTTCACGGATCGCCTTAACATCAGCTTTCGTTGGCTAAGGACAATACGTCCATCTATGTTCTTTCCAGTAACCTATAACATTTTTGGTGAATAGATTAAAAATTGAATCACAGAATAAGTGATTAATTTAATATAAACAATAATATCAACCATAGATGAAGAACCCTAAGATAATTCCCTATCTATGTCTGATTCAATGATTTTGGAATTCCCTTGAAACTCTAAACCTAACTGGAATCTACTAAGATATGGATGCAGAGAAACATGAAAGAGATCAAGAAGAAATCATAATTAAACTGAAAAACAGAGAGAAAGAGTTTATAAATCTTCTCCTTGTCAAGATGATAGATTCCTTAGCCCCAAATGTATATAAAACTAAAGAACAACGTTTTTAACTAAAAATATGAAGAATATATAAAAAAATCGAGTCTAAGGTTTTAAAAACATTATGAGATGAATTGGGTTGGACCCAGAGTGATTTAGATCAAAATTATACCATAAATCCGTGTCAGATGGATATGTCTTCAGTAAAACAGTCATAACTTTCTAACCGTCCATTGGAATGACCTCAAATCAGTGCCATATGAAAGCTAACTCCCGTGGATATCTTGTATCCAAATTTCATTCAATTCTGTTCATGTGAAGATGTTAAACGGATGGCAAACTTCTAACAATTCAGCATGATCTTTCATCTCCAACTGCTCATTTGCTTATATCTCCCCTCCTAACGCATAAACTTCAATTCAAACATGTAATCACCTGAAAAGACTCTAAAAATAATAGAAAACTCTAAAAACTATAATTAAGAATCATCAAATATGACATATATCAAACACATGATATCTTCGTGGATTCATGGCGAAGAAGCTTGTTTATATTGCGGGTGAGATAGTGATAGAGAAATCAGAGAGTCACTACTAAGGTTTTGTAAGATATAATATAACTGTCGTTTGAACTTAGAATTCTAAACAAGCATTAAAGAGCAGGTTCAATATGTTCACGGATCGCCTTAACATCAGCTTTCGTTGGCTAAGGATAATACGTCCATCTATGTTCTTTCAAGTAACCTATAACAATTTTGGTGAATAGATTAAAAATTGAATCACAGACTAAGTGATTAATTTAATATAAACAATAATATCAACCATAGATGAAGAACCCTAAGATAATTCCCTATCTATGTCTGATTCAATGATTTTGGAATTCCCTTGAAACTCTAAACCTAACTGGAATCTACTAAGATATGGATGCAGAGAAACATGAAAGAGATCAAGAAGAAATCATAATTAAACTGAAAAACAGAGAGAAAGAGTTTAGAAATCTTCTCCTTGTCAAGATGATAGATTCCTTAGCCCCAAATGATATAAAACTAAAGAACAACGTTTTTAACTAAAAATATGAAGAATATATAAAAAAATCGAGTCTAAGGTTTTAAAAACATTATGAGATGAATTGGGTTGGACCCAGAGTGATTTAGATCAAAATTATACCATAAATCCGTGTCAGATGGATATGTCTTCAGTAAAACAGTCATAACTTTCTAACCGTCCATTGGAATGACCTCAAATCAGTGTCATATGAAAGCTAACTCCCGTGGATATCTTGTATCCAAATTTCATTCAATTCTGTTCATGTGAAGATGTTAAACGGATGGCAAACTTCTAACAATTCAGCATGATCTTTCATCTCCAACTGCTCATTTGCTTATATCTCCCCTCCTAACGCATAAACTTCAATTCAAACATGTAATCACCTGAAAAGACTCTAAAAATAATAGAAAACTCTAAAAACTATAATTAAGAATCATCAAATATGACATATATGAAACACATGATATCTTCGTGGATTCATGGCGAAGAAGCTTGTTTATATTGCGGGTGAGATAGTGATAGAGAAATCAGAGAGTCACTACTAAGGTTTTGTAAGATATAATATAACTGTCGTTTGAACTTAGAATTCTAAACAAGCATTAAAGAGCAGGTTCAATATGTTCACGGATCGCCTTAACATCAGCTTTCGTTGGCTAAGGACAATACGTCCATCTATGTTCTTTCCAGTAACCTATAAATATTTTGGTGAATAGATTAAAAATTGAATCACAGAATAAGTGATTAATTTAATATAAACAATAATATCAACCATAGATGAAGAACCCTAAGATAATTCCCTATCTATGTCTGATTCAATGATTTTGGAATTCCCTTGAAACTCTAAACCTAACTGGAATCTACTAAGATATGGATGCAGAGAAACATGAAAGAGATCAAGAAGAAATCATAATTAAACTGAAAAATAAAGAGAAAGAGTTTAGAAATCTTCTCCTTGTCAAGATGATAGATTCCTTAGCCCCAAATGTATATAAAACTAAAGAACAACGTTTTTAACTAAAAATATGAAGAATATATAAAAAAATCGAGTCTAAGGTTTTAAAAACATTATGAGATGAATTGGGTTGGACCCAGAGTGATTTAGATCAAAATTATACCATAAATCCGTGTCAGATGGATATGTCTTCAGTAAAACAGTCATAACTTTCTAACCGTCCATTGGAATGACCTCAAATCAGTGCCATATGAAAGCTAACTCCCGTGGATATCTTGTATCCAAATTTCATTCAATTCTGTTCATGTGAAGATGTTAAACGGATGGCAAACTTCTAACAATTCAGCATGATCTTTCATCTCCAACTGCTCATTTGCTTATATCTCCCCTCCTAACGCATAAACTTCAATTCAAACATGTAATCACCTGAAAAGACTCTAAAAATAATAGAAAACTCTAAAAACTATAATTAAGAATCATCAAATATGACATATATCAAACACATGATATCTTCGTGGATTCATGGCGAAGAAGCTTGTTTATATTGCGGGTGAGATAGTGATAGAGAAATCAGAGAGTCACTACTAAGGTTTTGTAAGATATAATATAACTGTCGTTTGAACTTAGAATTCTAAACAAGCATTAAAGAGCAGGTTCAATATGTTCACGGATCGCCTTAACATCAGCTTTCGTTGGCTAAGGATAATACGTCCATCTATGTTCTTTCAAGTAACCTATAACAATTTTGGTGAATAGATTAAAAATTGAATCACAGACTAAGTGATTAATTTAATATAAACAATAATATCAACCATAGATGAAGAACCCTAAGATAATTCCCTATCTATGTCTGATTCAATGATTTTGGAATTCCCTTGAAACTCTAAACCTAACTGGAATCTACTAAGATATGGATGCAGAGAAACATGAAAGAGATCAAGAAGAAATCATAATTAAACTGAAAAACAGAGAGAAAGAGTTTAGAAATCTTCTCCTTGTCAAGATGATAGATTCCTTAGCCCCAAATGATATAAAACTAAAGAACAACGTTTTTAACTAAAAATATGAAGAATATATAAAAAAATCGAGTCTAAGGTTTTAAAAACATTATGAGATGAATTGGGTTGGACCCAGAGTGATTTAGATCAAAATTATACCATAAATCCGTGTCAGATGGATATGTCTTCAGTAAAACAGTCATAACTTTCTAACCGTCCATTGGAATGACCTCAAATCAGTGTCATATGAAAGCTAACTCCCGTGGATATCTTGTATCCAAATTTCATTCAATTCTGTTCATGTGAAGATGTTAAACGGATGGCAAACTTCTAACAATTCAGCATGATCTTTCATCTCCAACTGCTCATTTGCTTATATCTCCCCTCCTAACGCATAAACTTCAATTCAAACATGTAATCACCTGAAAAGACTCTAAAAATAATAGAAAACTCTAAAAACTATAATTAAGAATCATCAAATATGACATATATGAAACACATGATATCTTCGTGGATTCATGGCGAAGAAGCTTGTTTATATTGCGGGTGAGATAGTGATAGAGAAATCAGAGAGTCACTACTAAGGTTTTGTAAGATATAATATAACTGTCGTTTGAACTTAGAATTCTAAACAAGCATTAAAGAGCAGGTTCAATATGTTCACGGATCGCCTTAACATCAGCTTTCGTTGGCTAAGGACAATACGTCCATCTATGTTCTTTCCAGTAACCTATAACATTTTTGGTGAATAGATTAAAAATTGAATCACAGAATAAGTGATTAATTTAATATAAACAATAATATCAACCATAGATGAAGAACCCTAAGATAATTCCCTATCTATGTCTGATTCAATGATTTTGGAATTCCCTTGAAACTCTAAACCTAACTGGAATCTACTAAGATATGGATGCAGAGAAACATGAAAGAGATCAAGAAGAAATCATAATTAAACTGAAAAATAAAGAGAAAGAGTTTAGAAATCTTCTCCTTGTCAAGATGATAGATTCCTTAGCCCCAAATGTATATAAAACTAAAGAACAACGTTTTTAACTAAAAATATGAAGAATATATAAAACAATCGAGTCTAAGGTTTTAAAAACATTATGAGATGAATTGGGTTTGACCCAGAGTGATTTGGATCAAAATTATACCATAAATCCGCGTCAGATGGATATGTCTTCAGTAAAACAGTCATAACTTTCTAACAGTCCATTGGAATGACCTCAAATCAGTGCCATATGAAAGCTAACTCCCGTGGATATCTTGTATCCAAAGTTCATTCAATTCTGTTTATGTGAAGATGTTAAACGGATGGCAAACTTCTAACAATTCAGCATGATCTTTCATCTCCAACTGCTCATTTGCTTATATCCCCCCTCCTAACGCATAAACTTCAATTCAAACATGTAATCACCTAAAAAAGACTCTAAAAATAATAGAAAACTCTAAAAACTATAATTAAGAATCATCAAATATGACATATATGAAACACATGATATCTTCGTGGATTCATGGCGAAGAAGCTTGTTTATATTGCGGGTGAGATAGTGATAGAGAAATCAGAGAGTCACTACTAAGGTTTTGTAAGATATAATATAACTGTCGTTTGAACTTAGAATTCTAAACAAGCATTAAAGAGCAGGTTCAATATGTTCACGGATCGCCTTAACATCAGCTTTCGTTGGCTAAGGACAATACGTCCATCTATGTTCTTTCCAGTAACCTATAAATATTTTGGTGAATAGATTAAAAATTGAATCACAGAATAAGTGATTAATTTAATATAAACAATAATATCAACCATAGATGAAGAACCCTAAGATAATTCCCTATCTATGTCTGATTCAATGATTTTGGAATTCCCTTGAAACTCTAAACCTAACTGGAATCTACTAAGATATGGATGCAGAGAAACATGAAAGAGATCAAGAAGAAATCATAATTAAACTGAAAAATAAAGAGAAAGAGTTTAGAAATCTTCTCCTTGTCAAGATGATAGATTCCTTAGCCCCAAATGTATATAAAACTAAAGAACAACGTTTTTAACTAAAAATATGAAGAATATATAAAAAAATCGAGTCTAAGGTTTTAAAAACATTATGAGATGAATTGGGTTGGACCCAGAGTGATTTAGATCAAAATTATACCATAAATCCGTGTCAGATGGATATGTCTTCAGTAAAACAGTCATAACTTTCTAACCGTCCATTGGAATGACCTCAAATCAGTGCCATATGAAAGCTAACTCCCGTGGATATCTTGTATCCAAATTTCATTCAATTCTGTTCATGTGAAGATGTTAAACGGATGGCAAACTTCTAACAATTCAGCATGATCTTTCATCTCCAACTGCTCATTTGCTTATATCTCCCCTCCTAACGCATAAACTTCAATTCAAACATGTAATCACCTGAAAAGACTCTAAAAATAATAGAAAACTCTAAAAACTATAATTAAGAATCATCAAATATGACATATATCAAACACATGATATCTTCGTGGATTCATGGCGAAGAAGCTTGTTTATATTGCGGGTGAGATAGTGATAGAGAAATCAGAGAGTCACTACTAAGGTTTTGTAAGATATAATATAACTGTCGTTTGAACTTAGAATTCTAAACAAGCATTAAAGAGCAGGTTCAATATGTTCACGGATCGCCTTAACATCAGCTTTCGTTGGCTAAGGATAATACGTCCATCTATGTTCTTTCAAGTAACCTATAACAATTTTGGTGAATAGATTAAAAATTGAATCACAGACTAAGTGATTAATTTAATATAAACAATAATATCAACCATAGATGAAGAACCCTAAGATAATTCCCTATCTATGTCTGATTCAATGATTTTGGAATTCCCTTGAAACTCTAAACCTAACTGGAATCTACTAAGATATGGATGCAGAGAAACATGAAAGAGATCAAGAAGAAATCATAATTAAACTGAAAAACAGAGAGAAAGAGTTTAGAAATCTTCTCCTTGTCAAGATGATAGATTCCTTAGCCCCAAATGATATAAAACTAAAGAACAACGTTTTTAACTAAAAATATGAAGAATATATAAAAAAATCGAGTCTAAGGTTTTAAAAACATTATGAGATGAATTGGGTTGGACCCAGAGTGATTTAGATCAAAATTATACCATAAATCCGTGTCAGATGGATATGTCTTCAGTAAAACAGTCATAACTTTCTAACCGTCCATTGGAATGACCTCAAATCAGTGTCATATGAAAGCTAACTCCCGTGGATATCTTGTATCCAAATTTCATTCAATTCTGTTCATGTGAAGATGTTAAACGGATGGCAAACTTCTAACAATTCAGCATGATCTTTCATCTCCAACTGCTCATTTGCTTATATCTCCCCTCCTAACGCATAAACTTCAATTCAAACATGTAATCACCTGAAAAGACTCTAAAAATAATAGAAAACTCTAAAAACTATAATTAAGAATCATCAAATATGACATATATGAAACACATGATATCTTCGTGGATTCATGGCGAAGAAGCTTGTTTATATTGCGGGTGAGATAGTGATAGAGAAATCAGAGAGTCACTACTAAGGTTTTGTAAGATATAATATAACTGTCGTTTGAACTTAGAATTCTAAACAAGCATTAAAGAGCAGGTTCAATATGTTCACGGATCGCCTTAACATCAGCTTTCGTTGGCTAAGGACAATACGTCCATCTATGTTCTTTCCAGTAACCTATAACATTTTTGGTGAATAGATTAAAAATTGAATCACAGAATAAGTGATTAATTTAATATAAACAATAATATCAACCATAGATGAAGAACCCTAAGATAATTCCCTATCTATGTCTGATTCAATGATTTTGGAATTCCCTTGAAACTCTAAACCTAACTGGAATCTACTAAGATATGGATGCAGAGAAACATGAAAGAGATCAAGAAGAAATCATAATTAAACTGAAAAATAAAGAGAAAGAGTTTAGAAATCTTCTCCTTGTCAAGATGATAGATTCCTTAGCCCCAAATGTATATAAAACTAAAGAACAACGTTTTTAACTAAAAATATGAAGAATATATAAAACAATCGAGTCTAAGGTTTTAAAAACATTATGAGATGAATTGGGTTTGACCCAGAGTGATTTGGATCAAAATTATACCATAAATCCGCGTCAGATGGATATGTCTTCAGTAAAACAGTCATAACTTTCTAACAGTCCATTGGAATGACCTCAAATCAGTGCCATATGAAAGCTAACTCCCGTGGATATCTTGTATCCAAAGTTCATTCAATTCTGTTTATGTGAAGATGTTAAACGGATGGCAAACTTCTAACAATTCAGCATGATCTTTCATCTCCAACTGCTCATTTGCTTATATCCCCCCTCCTAACGCATAAACTTCAATTCAAACATGTAATCACCTAAAAAAGACTCTAAAAATAATAGAAAACTCTAAAAACTATAATTAAGAATCATCAAATATGACATATATGAAACACATGATATCTTCGTGGATTCATGGCGAAGAAGCTTGTTTATATTGCGGGTGAGATAGTGATAGAGAAATCAGAGAGTCACTACTAAGGTTTTGTAAGATATAATATAACTGTCGTTTGAACTTAGAATTCTAAACAAGCATTAAAGAGCAGGTTCAATATGTTCACGGATCGCCTTAACATCAGCTTTCGTTGGCTAAGGACAATACGTCCATCTATGTTCTTTCCAGTAACCTATAACATTTTTGGTGAATAGATTAAAAATTGAATCACAGAATAAGTGATTAATTTAATATAAACAATAATATCAACCATAGATGAAGAACCCTAAGATAATTCCCTATCTATGTCTGATTCAATGATTTTGGAATTCCCTTGAAACTCTAAACCTAACTGGAATCTACTAAGATATGGATGCAGAGAAACATGAAAGAGATCAAGAAAAAATCATAATTAAACTGAAAAATAAAGAGAAAGAGTTTAGAAATCTTCTCCTTGTCAAGATGATAGATTCCTTAGCCCCAAATGTATATAAAACTAAAGAACAACGTTTTTAACTAAAAATATGAAGAATATATAAAACAATCGAGTCTAAGGTTTTAAAAACATTATGAGATGAATTGGGTTTGACCCAGAGTGATTTGGATCAAAATTATACCATAAATCCGCGTCAGATGGATATGTCTTCAGTAAAACAGTCATAACTTTCTAACAGTCCATTGGAATGACCTCAAATCAGTGCCATATGAAAGCTAACTCCCGTGGATATCTTGTATCCAAAGTTCATTCAATTCTGTTCATGTGAAGATGTTAAACGGATGGCAAACTTCTAACAATTCAGCATGATCTTTCATCTCCAACTGCTCATTTGCTTATATCCCCCCTCCTAACGCATAAACTTCAATTCAAACATGTAATCACCTAAAAAAGACTCTAAAAATAATAGAAAACTCTAAAAACTATAATTAAGAATCATCAAATATGACATATATCAAACACATGATATCATCGTGGATTCATGGCGAAGAAGCTTGTTTATATTGCGGGTGAGATAGTGATAGAGAAATCAGAGAGTCACTACTAAGGTTTTGTAAGATATAATATAACTGTCGTTTGAACTTAGAATTCTAAACAAGCATTAAAGAGCAGGTTCAATATGTTCACGGATCGCCTTAACATCAGCTTTCGTTGGCTAAGGACAATACGTCCATCTATGTTCTTTCCAGTAACCTATATCAATTTTGGTGAATAGATTAAAAATTGAATCACAGACTAAGTGATTAATTTAATATAAACAATAATATCAACCATAGATGAAGAACCCTAAGATAATTCCCTATCTATGTCTGATTCAATGATTTTGGAATTCCCTTGAAACTCTAAACCTAACTGGAATCTACTAAGATATGGATGCAGAGAAACATGAAAGAGATCAAGAAAAAATCATAATTAAACTGAAAAATAAAGAGAAAGAGTTTAGAAATCTTCTCCTTGTCAAGATGATAGATTCCTTAGCCCCAAATGTATATAAAACTAAAGAACAACGTTTTTAACTAAAAATATGAAGAATATATAAAACAATCGAGTCTAAGGTTTTAAAAACATTATGAGATGAATTGGGTTGGACCCAGAGTGATTTAGATCAAAATTATACCATAAATCCGCGTCAGATGGATATGTCTTCAGTAAAACAGTCATAACTTTCTAACCGTCCATTGGAATGACCTCAAATCAGTGCCATATGAAAGCTAACTCCCGTGGATATCTTGTTTCCAAATTTCATTCAATTCTGTTCATGTGAAGATGTTAAACGGATGGCAAACTTCTAACAATTCAGCATGATCTTTCATCTCCAACTGCTCATTTGCTTATATCCCCCCTCCTAACGCATAAACTTCAATTCAAACATGTAATCACCTGAAAAGACTCTAAAAATAATAGAAAACTCTAAAAACTATAATTAAGAATCATCAAATATGACATATATCAAACACATGATATCTTCGTGGATTCATGGCGAAGAAGCTTGTTTATATTGCGGGTGAGATAGTGATAGAGAAATCAGAGAGTCACTACTAAGGTTTTGTAAGATATAATATAACTGTCGTTTGAACTTAGAATTCTAAACAAGCATTAAAGAGCAGGTTCAATATGTTCACGGATCGCCTTAACATCAGCTTTCGTTGGCTAAGGACAATACGTCCATCTATGTTCTTTCCAGTAACCTATAACAATTTTGGTGAATAGATTAAAAATTGAATCACAGACTAAGTGATTAATTTAATATAAACAATAATATCAACCATAGATGAAGAACCCTAAGATAATTCCCTATCTATGTCTGATTCAATGATTTTGGAATTCCCTTGAATCTCTAAACCTAACTGGAATCTACTAAGATATGGATGCAGAGAAACATGAAAGAGATCAAGAAAAAATCATAATTAAACTGAAAAATAAAGAGAAAGAGTTTAGAAATCTTCTCCTTGTCAAGATGATAGATTCCTTAGCCCCAAATGTATATAAAACTAAAGAACAACGTTTTTAACTAAAAATATGAAGAATATATAAAACAATCGAGTCTAAGGTTTTAAAAACATTATGAGATGAATTGGGTTGGACCCAGAGTGATTTAGATCAAAATTATACCATAAATCCGTGTCAGATGGATATGTCTTCAGTAAAACAGTCATAACTTTCTAACCGTCCATTGGAATGACCTCAAATCAGTGCCATATGAAAGCTAACTCCCGTGGATATCTTGCGTCCAAATTTCATTCAATTCTGTTCATGTGAAGATGTTAAACGGATGGCAAACTTCTAACAATTCAGCATGATCTTTCATCTCCAACTGCTCATTTGCTTATATCCCCCCCTCCTAACGCATAAACTTCAATTCAAACATGTAATCACCTGAAAAGACTCTAAAAATAATAGAAAACTCTAAAAACTATAATTAAGAATCATCAAATATGACATATATCAAACACATGATATCTTCGTGGATTCATGGCGAAGAAGCTTGTTTATATTGCGGGTGAGATAGTGATAGAGAAATCAGAGAGTCACTACTAAGGTTTTGTAAGATATAATATAACTGTCGTTTGAACTTAGAATTCTAAACAAGCATTAAAGAGCAGGTTCAATATGTTCACGGATCGCCTTAACATCAGCTTTCGTTGGCTAAGGACAATACGTCCATCTATGTTCTTTCCAGTAACCTATAACAATTTTGGTGAATAGATTAAAAATTGAATCACAGACTAAGTGATTAATTTAATATAAACAATAATATCAACCATAGATGAAGAACCCTTAGATAATTCCCTATCTATGTCTGATTCAATGATTTTGGAATTCCCTTGAATCTCTAAACCTAACTGGAATCTACTAAGATATGGATGCAGAGAAACATGAAAGAGATCAAGAAAAAATCATAATTAAACTGAAAAATAAAGAGAAAGAGTTTAGAAATCTTCTCCTTGTCAAGATGATAGATTCCTTAGCCCCAAATGTATATAAAACTAAAGAACAACATTTTTAACTAAAAATATGAAGAATATATAAAACAATCGAGTCTAAGGTTTTAAAAACATTATGAGATGAATTGGGTTGGACCCAGAGTGATTTAGATCAAAATTATACCATAAATCCGTGTCAGATGGATATGTCTTCAGTAAAACAGTCATAAGTTTCTAACCGTCCATTGGAATGACCTCAAATCAGTGCCATATGAAAGCTAACTCCCGTGGATATCTTGCATCCAAATTTCATTCAATTCTGTTCATGTGAAGATGTTAAACGGATTGCAAACTTCTAACAATTCAGCATGATCTTTCATCTCCAACTGCTCATTTGCTTATATCCCCCCCTCCTAACGCATAAACTTCAATTCAAACATGTAATCACCTGAAAAGACTCTAAAAATAATAGAAAACTCTAAAAACTATAATTAAGAATCATCAAATATGACATATTTCAAACACATGATATCTTCGTGGATTCATGGCGAAGAAGCTTGTTTATATTGCGGGTGAGATAGTGATAGAGAAATCAGAGAGTCACTACTAAGGTTTTGTAAGATATAATATAACTGTCGTTTGAACTTAGAATTCTAAACAAGCATTAAAGAGCAGGTTCAATATGTTCACGGATCGCCTTAACATCAGCTTTCGTTGGCTAAGGACAATACGTCCATCTATGTTCTTTCCAGTAACCTATAACAATTTTGGTGAATAGATTAAAAATTGAATCACAGACTAAGTGATTAATTTAATATAAACAATAATATCAACCATAGATGAAGAACCCTTAGATAATTCCCTATCTATGTCTGATTCAATGATTTTGGAATTCCCTTGAATCTCTAAACCTAACTGGAATCTACTAAGATATGGATGCAGAGAAACATGAAAGAGATCAAGAAAAAATCATAATTAAACTGAAAAATAAAGAGAAAGAGTTTAGAAATCTTCTCCTTGTCAAGATGATAGATTCCTTAGCCCCAAATGTATATAAAACTAAAGAACAACATTTTTAACTAAAAATATGAAGAATATATAAAACAATCGAGTCTAAGGTTTTAAAAACATTATGAGATGAATTGGGTTGGACCCAGAGTGATTTAGATCAAAATTATACCATAAATCCGTGTCAGATGGATATGTCTTCAGTAAAACAGTCATAACTTTCTAACCGTCCATTGGAATGACCTCAAATCAGTGCCATATGAAAGCTAACTCCCGTGGATATCTTGCGTCCAAATTTCATTCAATTCTGTTCATGTGAAGATGTTAAACGGATGGCAAACTTCTAACAATTCAGCATGATCTTTCATCTCCAACTGCTCATTTGCTTATATCCCCCCCTCCTAACGCATAAACTTCAATTCAAACATGTAATCACCTGAAAAGACTCTAAAAATAATAGAAAACTCTAAAAACTATAATTAAGAATCATCAAATATGACATATATCAAACACATGATATCTTCGTGGATTCATGGCGAAGAAGCTTGTTTATATTGCGGGTGAGATAGTGATAGAGAAATCAGAGAGTCACTACTAAGGTTTTGTAAGATATAATATAACTGTCGTTTGAACTTAGAATTCTAAACAAGCATTAAAGAGCAGGTTCAATATGTTCACGGATCGCCTTAACATCAGCTTTCGTTGGCTAAGGACAATACGTCCATCTATGTTCTTTCCAGTAACCTATAACAATTTTGGTGAATAGATTAAAAATTGAATCACAGACTAAGTGATTAATTTAATATAAACAATAATATCAACCATAGATGAAGAACCCTTAGATAATTCCCTATCTATGTCTGATTCAATGATTTTGGAATTCCCTTGAATCTCTAAACCTAACTGGAATCTACTAAGATATGGATGCAGAGAAACATGAAAGAGATCAAGAAAAAATCATAATTAAACTGAAAAATAAAGAGAAAGAGTTTAGAAATCTTCTCCTTGTCAAGATGATAGATTCCTTAGCCCCAAATGTATATAAAACTAAAGAACAACATTTTTAACTAAAAATATGAAGAATATATAAAACAATCGAGTCTAAGGTTTTAAAAACATTATGAGATGAATTGGGTTGGACCCAGAGTGATTTAGATCAAAATTATACCATAAATCCGTGTCAGATGGATATGTCTTCAGTAAAACAGTCATAAGTTTCTAACCGTCCATTGGAATGACCTCAAATCAGTGCCATATGAAAGCTAACTCCCGTGGATATCTTGCATCCAAATTTCATTCAATTCTGTTCATGTGAAGATGTTAAACGGATTGCAAACTTCTAACAATTCAGCATGATCTTTCATCTCCAACTGCTCATTTGCTTATATCCCCCCCTCCTAACGCATAAACTTCAATTCAAACATGTAATCACCTGAAAAGACTCTAAAAATAATAGAAAACTCTAAAAACTATAATTAAGAATCATCAAATATGACATATTTCAAACACATGATATCTTCGTGGATTCATGGCGAAGAAGCTTGTTTATATTGCGGGTGAGATAGTGATAGAGAAATCAGAGAGTCACTACTAAGGTTTTGTAAGATATAATATAACTGTCGTTTGAACTTAGAATTCTAAACAAGCATTAAAGAGCAGGTTCAATATGTTCACGGATCGCCTTAACATCAGCTTTCGTTGGCTAAGGACAATACGTCCATCTATGTTCTTTCCAGTAACCTATAACAATTTTGGTGAATAGATTAAAAATTGAATCACAGACTAAGTGATTAATTTAATATAAACAATAATATCAACCATAGATGAAGAACCCTTAGATAATTCCCTATCTATGTCTGATTCAATGATTTTGGAATTCCCTTGAATCTCTAAACCTAACTGGAATCTACTAAGATATGGATGCAGAGAAACATGAAAGAGATCAAGAAAAAATCATAATTAAACTGAAAAATAAAGAGAAAGAGTTTAGAAATCTTCTCCTTGTCAAGATGATAGATTCCTTAGCCCCAAATGTATATAAAACTAAAGAACAACATTTTTAACTAAAAATATGAAGAATATATAAAACAATCGAGTCTAAGGTTTTAAAAACATTATGAGATGAATTGGGTTGGACCCAGAGTGATTTAGATCAAAATTATACCATAAATCCGTGTCAGATGGATATGTCTTCAGTAAAACAGTCATAAGTTTCTAACCGTCCATTGGAATGACCTCAAATCAGTGCCATATGAAAGCTAACTCCCGTGGATATCTTGCATCCAAATTTCATTCAATTCTGTTCATGTGAAGATGTTAAACGGATTGCAAACTTCTAACAATTCAGCATGATCTTTCATCTCCAACTGCTCATTTGCTTATATCCCCCCCTCCTAACGCATAAACTTCAATTCAAACATGTAATCACCTGAAAAGACTCTAAAAATAATAGAAAACTCTAAAAACTATAATTAAGAATCATCAAATATGACATATTTCAAACACATGATATCTTCGTGGATTCATGGCGAAGAAGCTTGTTTATATTGCGGGTGAGATAGTGATAGAGAAATCAGAGAGTCACTACTAAGGTTTTGTAAGATATAATATAACTGTCGTTTGAACTTAGAATTCTAAACAAGCATTAAAGAGCAGGTTCAATATGTTCACGGATCGCCTTAACATCAGCTTTCGTTGGCTAAGGACAATACGTCCATCTATGTTCTTTCCAGTAACCTATAACAATTTTGGTGAATAGATTAAAAATTGAATCACAGACTAAGTGATTAATTTAATATAAACAATAATATCAACCATAGATGAAGAACCCTAAGATAATTCCCTATCTATGTCTGATTCAATGATTTTGGAATTCCCTTGAATCTCTAAACCTAACTGGAATCTACTAAGATATGGATGCAGAGAAACATGAAAGAGATCAAGAAAAAATCATAATTAAACTGAAAAATAAAGAGAAAGAGTTTAGAAATCTTCTCCTTGTCAAGATGATAGATTCCTTAGCCCCAAATGTATATAAAACTAAAGAACAACGTTTTTAACTAAAAATATGAAGAATATATAAAACAATCGAGTCTAAGGTTTTAAAAACATTATGAGATGAATTGGGTTGGACCCAGAGTGATTTAGATCAAAATTATACCATAAATCCGTGTCAGATGGATATGTCTTCAGTAAAACAGTCATAACTTTCTAACCGTCCATTGGAATGACCTCAAATCAGTGCCATATGAAAGCTAACTCCCGTGGATATCTTGTTTCCAAATTTCATTCAATTCTGTTCATGTGAAGATGTTAAACGGATGGCAAACTTCTAACAATTCAGCATGATCTTTCATCTCCAACTGCTCATTTGCTTATATCCCCCCTCCTAACGCATAAACTTCAATTCAAACATGTAATCACCTGAAAAGACTCTAAAAATAATAGAAAACTCTAAAAACTATAATTAAGAATCATCAAATATGACATATATCAAACACATGATATCTTCGTGGATTCATGGCGAAGAAGCTTGTTTATATTGCGGGTGAGATAGTGATAGAGAAATCAGAGAGTCACTACTAAGGTTTTGTAAGATATAATATAACTGTCGTTTGAACTTAGAATTCTAAACAAGCATTAAAGAGCAGGTTCAATATGTTCACGGATCGCCTTAACATCAGCTTTCGTTGGCTAAGGACAATACGTCCATCTATGTTCTTTCCAGTAACCTATAACAATTTTGGTGAATAGATTAAAAATTGAATCACAGACTAAGTGATTAATTTAATATAAACAATAATATCAACCATAGATGAAGAACCCTAAGATAATTCCCTATCTATGTCTGATTCAATGATTTTGGAATTCCCTTGAATCTCTAAACCTAACTGGAATCTACTAAGATATGGATGCAGAGAAACATGAAAGAGATCAAGAAAAAATCATAATTAAACTGAAAAATAAAGAGAAAGAGTTTAGAAATCTTCTCCTTGTCAAGATGATAGATTCCTTAGCCCCAAATGTATATAAAACTAAAGAACAACGTTTTTAACTAAAAATATGAAGAATATATAAAACAATCGAGTCTAAGGTTTTAAAAACATTATGAGATGAATTGGGTTGGACCCAGAGTGATTTAGATCAAAATTATACCATAAATCCGTGTCAGATGGATATGTCTTCAGTAAAACAGTCATAAGTTTCTAACCGTCCATTGGAATGACCTCAAATCAGTGCCATATGAAAGCTAACTCCCGTGGATATCTTGCATCCAAATTTCATTCAATTCTGTTCATGTGAAGATGTTAAACGGATGGCAAACTTCTAACAATTCAGCATGATCTTTCATCTCCAACTGCTCATTTGCTTATATCCCCCCCTCCTAACGCATAAACTTCAATTCAAACATGTAATCACCTGAAAAGACTCTAAAAATAATAGAAAACTCTAAAAACTATAATTAAGAATCATCAAATATGACATATTTCAAACACATGATATCTTCGTGGATTCATGGCGAAGAAGCTTGTTTATATTGCGGGTGAGATAGTGATAGAGAAATCAGAGAGTCACTACTAAGGTTTTGTAAGATATAATATAACTGTCGTTTGAACTTAGAATTCTAAACAAGCATTAAAGAGCAGGTTCAATATGTTCACGGATCGCCTTAACATCAGCTTTCGTTGGCTAAGGACAATACGTCCATCTATGTTCTTTCCAGTAACCTATAACAATTTTGGTGAATAGATTAAAAATTGAATCACAGACTAAGTGATTAATTTAATATAAACAATAATATCAACCATAGATGAAGAACCCTAAGATAATTCCCTATCTATGTCTGATTCAATGATTTTGGAATTCCTTTGAATCTCTAAACCTAACTGGAATCTACTAAGATATGGATGCAGAGAAACATGAAAGAGATCAAGAAAAAATCATAATTAAACTGAAAAATAAAGAGAAAGAGTTTAGAAATCTTCTCCTTGTCAAGATGATAGATTCCTTAGCCCCAAATGTATATAAAACTAAAGAACAACGTTTTTAACTAAAAATATGAAGAATATATAAAACAATCGAGTCTAAGGTTTTAAAAACATTATGAGATGAATTGGGTTGGACCCAGAGTGATTTAGATCAAAATTATACCATAAATCCGTGTCAGATGGATATGTCTTCAGTAAAACAGTCATAAGTTTCTAACCGTCCATTGGAATGACCTCAAATCAGTGCCATATGAAAGCTAACTCCCGTGGATATCTTGCATCCAAATTTCATTCAATTCTGTTCATGTGAAGATGTTAAACGGATGGCAAACTTCTAACAATTCAGCATGATCTTTCATCTCCAACTGCTCATTTGCTTATATCCCCCCCTCCTAACGCATAAACTTCAATTCAAACATGTAATCACCTGAAAAGACTCTAAAAATAATAGAAAACTCTAAAAACTATAATTAAGAATCATCAAATATGACATATTTCAAACACATGATATCTTCGTGGATTCATGGCGAAGAAGCTTGTTTATATTGCGGGTGAGATAGTGATAGAGAAATCAGAGAGTCACTACTAAGGTTTTGTAAGATATAATATAACTGTCGTTTGAACTTAGAATTCTAAACAAGCATTAAAGAGCAGGTTCAATATGTTCACGGATCGCCTTAACATCAGCTTTCGTTGGCTAAGGACAATACGTCCATCTATGTTCTTTCCAGTAACCTATAAAAATTTTGGTGAATAGATTAAAAATTGAATCACAGACTAAGTGATTAATTTAATATAAACAATAATATCAACCATAGATGAAGAACCCTAAGATAATTCCCTATCTATGTCTGATTCAATGATTTTGGAATTCCCTTGAATCTCTAAACCTAACTGGAATCTACTAAGATATGGATGCAGAGAAACATGAAAGAGATCAAGAAAAAATCATAATTAAACTGAAAAATAAAGAGAAAGAGTTTAGAAATCTTCTCCTTGTCAAGATGATAGATTCCTTAGCCCCAAATGTATATAAAACTAAAGAACAACGTTTTTAACTAAAAATATGAAGAATATATAAAACAATCGAGTCTAAGGTTTTAAAAACATTATGAGATGAATTGGGTTGGACCCAGAGTGATTTAGATCAAAATTATACCATAAATCCGTGTCAGATGGATATGTCTTCAGTAAAACAGTCATAAGTTTCTAACCGTCCATTGGAATGACCTCAAATCAGTGCCATATGAAAGCTAACTCCCGTGGATATCTTGCATCCAAATTTCATTCAATTCTGTTCATGTGAAGATGTTAAACGGATGGCAAACTTCTAACAATTCAGCATGATCTTTCATCTCCAACTGCTCATTTGCTTATATCCCCCCTCCTAACGCATAAACTTCAATTCAAACATGTAATCACCTGAAAAGACTCTAAAAATAATAGAAAACTCTAAAAACTATAATTAAGAATCATCAAATATGACATATATCAAACACATGATATCTTCGTGGATTCATGGCGAAGAAGCTTGTTTATATTGCGGGTGAGATAGTGATAGAGAAATCAGAGAGTCACTACTAAGGTTTTGTAAGATATAATATAACTGTCGTTTGAACTTAGAATTCTAAACAAGCATTAAAGAGCAGGTTCAATATGTTCACGGATCGCCTTAACATCAGCTTTCGTTGGCTAAGGACAATACGTCCATCTATGTTCTTTCCAGTAACCTATAACAATTTTGGTGAATAGATTAAAAATTGAATCACAGACTAAGTGATTAATTTAATATAAACAATAATATCAACCATAGATGAAGAACCCTTAGATAATTCCCTATCTATGTCTGATTCAATGATTTTGGAATTCCCTTGAATCTCTAAACCTAACTGGAATCTACTAAGATATGGATGCAGAGAAACATGAAAGAGATCAAGAAAAAATCATAATTAAACTGAAAAATAAAGAGAAAGAGTTTAGAAATCTTCTCCTTGTCAAGATGATAGATTCCTTAGCCCCAAATGTATATAAAACTAAAGAACAACGTTTTTAACTAAAAATATGCAGAATATATAAAACAATCGAGTCTAAGGTTTTAAAAACATTATGAGATGAATTGGGTTGGACCCAGAGTGATTTAGATCAAAATTATACCATAAATCCGTGTCAGATGGATATGTCTTCAGTAAAACAGTCATAAGTTTCTAACCGTCCATTGGAATGACCTCAAATCAGTGCCATATGAAAGCTAACTCCCGTGGATATCTTGCATCAAAATTTCATTCAATTCTGTTCATGTGAAGATGTTAAACGGATGGCAAACTTCTAACAATTCAGCATGATCTTTCATCTCCAACTGCTCATTTGCTTATATCCCCCCCTCCTAACGCATAAACTTCAATTCAAACATGTAATCACCTGAAAAGACTCTAAAAATAATAGAAAACTCTAAAAACTATAATTAAGAATCATCAAATATGACATATTTCAAACACATGATATCTTCGTGGATTCATGGCGAAGAAGCTTGTTTATATTGCGGGTGAGATAGTGATAGAGAAATCAGAGAGTCACTACTAAGGTTTTGTAAGATATAATATAACTGTCGTTTGAACTTAGAATTCTAAACAAGCATTAAAGAGCAGGTTCAATATGTTCACGGATCGCCTTAACATCAGCTTTCGTTGGCTAAGGACAATACGTCCATCTATGTTCTTTCCAGTAACCTATAACAATTTTGGTGAATAGATTAAAAATTGAATCACAGACTAAGTGATTAATTTAATATAAACAATAATATCAACCATAGATGAAGAACCCTTAGATAATTCCCTATCTATGTCTGATTCAATGATTTTGGAATTCCCTTGAATCTCTAAACCTAACTGGAATCTACTAAGATATGGATGCAGAGAAACATGAAAGAGATCAAGAAAAAATCATAATTAAACTGAAAAATAAAGAGAAAGAGTTTAGAAATCTTCTCCTTGTCAAGATGATAGATTCCTTAGCCCCAAATGTATATAAAACTAAAGAACAACGTTTTTAACTAAAAATATGAAGAATATATAAAACAATCGAGTCTAAGGTTTTAAAAACATTATGAGATGAATTGGGTTGGACCCAGAGTGATTTAGATCAAAATTATACCATAAATCCGTGTCAGATGGATATGTCTTCAGTAAAACAGTCATAAGTTTCTAACCGTCCATTGGAATGACCTCAAATCAGTGCCATATGAAAGCTAACTCCCGTGGATATCTTGCATCAAAATTTCATTCAATTCTGTTCATGTGAAGATGTTAAACGGATGGCAAACTTCTAACAATTCAGCATGATCTTTCATCTCCAACTGCTCATTTGCTTATATCCCCCCCTCCTAACGCATAAACTTCAATTCAAACATGTAATCACCTGAAAAGACTCTAAAAATAATAGAAAACTCTAAAAACTATAATTAAGAATCATCAAATATGACATATTTCAAACACATGATATCTTCGTGGATTCATGGCGAAGAAGCTTGTTTATATTGCGGGTGAGATAGTGATAGAGAAATCAGAGAGTCACTACTAAGGTTTTGTAAGATATAATATAACTGTCGTTTGAACTTAGAATTCTAAACAAGCATTAAAGAGCAGGTTCAATATGTTCACGGATCGCCTTAACATCAGCTTTCGTTGGCTAAGGACAATACGTCCATCTATGTTCTTTCCAGTAACCTATAACAATTTTGGTGAATAGATTAAAAATTGAATCACAGACTAAGTGATTAATTTAATATAAACAATAATATCAACCATAGATGAAGAACCCTTAGATAATTCCCTATCTATGTCTGATTCAATGATTTTGGAATTCCCTTGAATCTCTAAACCTAACTGGAATCTACTAAGATATGGATGCAGAGAAACATGAAAGAGATCAAGAAAAAATCATAATTAAACTGAAAAATAAAGAGAAAGAGTTTAGAAATCTTCTCCTTGTCAAGATGATAGATTCCTTAGCCCCAAATGTATATAAAACTAAAGAACAACGTTTTTAACTAAAAATATGCAGAATATATAAAACAATCGAGTCTAAGGTTTTAAAAACATTATGAGATGAATTGGGTTGGACCCAGAGTGATTTAGATCAAAATTATACCATAAATCCGTGTCAGATGGATATGTCTTCAGTAAAACAGTCATAAGTTTCTAACCGTCCATTGGAATGACCTCAAATCAGTGCCATATGAAAGCTAACTCCCGTGGATATCTTGCATCAAAATTTCATTCAATTCTGTTCATGTGAAGATGTTAAACGGATGGCAAACTTCTAACAATTCAGCATGATCTTTCATCTCCAACTGCTCATTTGCTTATATCCCCCCCTCCTAACGCATAAACTTCAATTCAAACATGTAATCACCTGAAAAGACTCTAAAAATAATAGAAAACTCTAAAAACTATAATTAAGAATCATCAAATATGACATATTTCAAACACATGATATCTTCGTGGATTCATGGCGAAGAAGCTTGTTTATATTGCGGGTGAGATAGTGATAGAGAAATCAGAGAGTCACTACTAAGGTTTTGTAAGATATAATATAACTGTCGTTTGAACTTAGAATTCTAAACAAGCATTAAAGAGCAGGTTCAATATGTTCACGGATCGCCTTAACATCAGCTTTCGTTGGCTAAGGACAATACGTCCATCTATGTTCTTTCCAGTAACCTATAACAATTTTGGTGAATAGATTAAAAATTGAATCACAGACTAAGTGATTAATTTAATATAAACAATAATATCAACCATAGATGAAGAACCCTTAGATAATTCCCTATCTATGTCTGATTCAATGATTTTGGAATTCCCTTGAATCTCTAAACCTAACTGGAATCTACTAAGATATGGATGCAGAGAAACATGAAAGAGATCAAGAAAAAATCATAATTAAACTGAAAAATAAAGAGAAAGAGTTTAGAAATCTTCTCCTTGTCAAGATGATAGATTCCTTAGCCCCAAATGTATATAAAACTAAAGAACAACGTTTTTAACTAAAAATATGAAGAATATATAAAACAATCGAGTCTAAGGTTTTAAAAACATTATGAGATGAATTGGGTTGGACCCAGAGTGATTTAGATCAAAATTATACCATAAATCCGTGTCAGATGGATATGTCTTCAGTAAAACAGTCATAAGTTTCTAACCGTCCATTGGAATGACCTCAAATCAGTGCCATATGAAAGCTAACTCCCGTGGATATCTTGCATCAAAATTTCATTCAATTCTGTTCATGTGAAGATGTTAAACGGATGGCAAACTTCTAACAATTCAGCATGATCTTTCATCTCCAACTGCTCATTTGCTTATATCCCCCCCTCCTAACGCATAAACTTCAATTCAAACATGTAATCACCTGAAAAGACTCTAAAAATAATAGAAAACTCTAAAAACTATAATTAAGAATCATCAAATATGACATATTTCAAACACATGATATCTTCGTGGATTCATGGCGAAGAAGCTTGTTTATATTGCGGGTGAGATAGTGATAGAGAAATCAGAGAGTCACTACTAAGGTTTTGTAAGATATAATATAACTGTCGTTTGAACTTAGAATTCTAAACAAGCATTAAAGAGCAGGTTCAATATGTTCACGGATCGCCTTAACATCAGCTTTCGTTGGCTAAGGACAATACGTCCATCTATGTTCTTTCCAGTAACCTATAACAATTTTGGTGAATAGATTAAAAATTGAATCACAGACTAAGTGATTAATTTAATATAAACAATAATATCAACCATAGATGAAGAACCCTTAGATAATTCCCTATCTATGTCTGATTCAATGATTTTGGAATTCCCTTGAATCTCTAAACCTAACTGGAATCTACTAAGATATGGATGCAGAGAAACATGAAAGAGATCAAGAAAAAATCATAATTAAACTGAAAAATAAAGAGAAAGAGTTTAGAAATCTTCTCCTTGTCAAGATGATAGATTCCTTAGCCCCAAATGTATATAAAACTAAAGAACAACGTTTTTAACTAAAAATATGAAGAATATATAAAACAATCGAGTCTAAGGTTTTAAAAACATTATGAGATGAATTGGGTTGGACCCAGAGTGATTTAGATCAAAATTATACCATAAATCCGTGTCAGATGGATATGTCTTCAGTAAAACAGTCATAAGTTTCTAACCGTCCATTGGAATGACCTCAAATCAGTGCCATATGAAAGCTAACTCCCGTGGATATCTTGCATCCAAATTTCATTCAATTCTGTTCATGTGAAGATGTTAAACGGATGGCAAACTTCTAACAATTCAGCATGATCTTTCATCTCCAACTGCTCATTTGCTTATATCCCCCCCTCCTAACGCATAAACTTCAATTCAAACATGTAATCACCTGAAAAGACTCTAAAAATAATAGAAAACTCTAAAAACTATAATTAAGAATCATCAAATATGACATATTTCAAACACATGATATCTTCGTGGATTCATGGCGAAGAAGCTTGTTTATATTGCGGGTGAGATAGTGATAGAGAAATCAGAGAGTCACTACTAAGGTTTTGTAAGATATAATATAACTGTCGTTTGAACTTAGAATTCTAAACAAGCATTAAAGAGCAGGTTCAATATGTTCACGGATCGCCTTAACATCAGCTTTCGTTGGCTAAGGACAATACGTCCATCTATGTTCTTTCCAGTAACCTATAACAATTTTGGTGAATAGATTAAAAATTGAATCACAGACTAAGTGATTAATTTAATATAAACAATAATATCAACCATAGATGAAGAACCCTTAGATAATTCCCTATCTATGTCTGATTCAATGATTTTGGAATTCCCTTGAATCTCTAAACCTAACTGGAATCTACTAAGATATGGATGCAGAGAAACATGAAAGAGATCAAGAAAAAATCATAATTAAACTGAAAAATAAAGAGAAAGAGTTTAGAAATCTTCTCCTTGTCAAGATGATAGATTCCTTAGCCCCAAATGTATATAAAACTAAAGAACAACGTTTTTAACTAAAAATATGAAGAATATATAAAACAATCGAGTCTAAGGTTTTAAAAACATTATGAGATGAATTGGGTTGGACCCAGAGTGATTTAGATCAAAATTATACCATAAATCCGTGTCAGATGGATATGTCTTCAGTAAAACAGTCATAAGTTTCTAACCGTCCATTGGAATGACCTCAAATCAGTGCCATATGAAAGCTAACTCCCGTGGATATCTTGCATCCAAATTTCATTCAATTCTGTTCATGTGAAGATGTTAAACGGATGGCAAACTTCTAACAATTCAGCATGATCTTTCATCTCCAACTGCTCATTTGCTTATATCCCCCCCTCCTAACGCATAAACTTCAATTCAAACATGTAATCACCTGAAAAGACTCTAAAAATAATAGAAAACTCTAAAAACTATAATTAAGAATCATCAAATATGACATATTTCAAACACATGATATCTTCGTGGATTCATGGCGAAGAAGCTTGTTTATATTGCGGGTGAGATAGTGATAGAGAAATCAGAGAGTCACTACTAAGGTTTTGTAAGATATAATATAACTGTCGTTTGAACTTAGAATTCTAAACAAGCATTAAAGAGCAGGTTCAATATGTTCACGGATCGCCTTAACATCAGCTTTCGTTGGCTAAGGACAATACGTCCATCTATGTTCTTTCCAGTAACCTATAACAATTTTGGTGAATAGATTAAAAATTGAATCACAGACTAAGTGATTAATTTAATATAAACAATAATATCAACCATAGATGAAGAACCCTTAGATAATTCCCTATCTATGTCTGATTCAATGATTTTGGAATTCCCTTGAATCTCTAAACCTAACTGGAATCTACTAAGATATGGATGCAGAGAAACATGAAAGAGATCAAGAAAAAATCATAATTAAACTGAAAAATAAAGAGAAAGAGTTTAGAAATCTTCTCCTTGTCAAGATGATAGATTCCTTAGCCCCAAATGTATATAAAACTAAAGAACAACGTTTTTAACTAAAAATATGCAGAATATATAAAACAATCGAGTCTAAGGTTTTAAAAACATTATGAGATGAATTGGGTTGGACCCAGAGTGATTTAGATCAAAATTATACCATAAATCCGTGTCAGATGGATATGTCTTCAGTAAAACAGTCATAAGTTTCTAACCGTCCATTGGAATGACCTCAAATCAGTGCCATATGAAAGCTAACTCCCGTGGATATCTTGCATCAAAATTTCATTCAATTCTGTTCATGTGAAGATGTTAAACGGATGGCAAACTTCTAACAATTCAGCATGATCTTTCATCTCCAACTGCTCATTTGCTTATATCCCCCCCTCCTAACGCATAAACTTCAATTCAAACATGTAATCACCTGAAAAGACTCTAAAAATAATAGAAAACTCTAAAAACTATAATTAAGAATCATCAAATATGACATATTTCAAACACATGATATCTTCGTGGATTCATGGCGAAGAAGCTTGTTTATATTGCGGGTGAGATAGTGATAGAGAAATCAGAGAGTCACTACTAAGGTTTTGTAAGATATAATATAACTGTCGTTTGAACTTAGAATTCTAAACAAGCATTAAAGAGCAGGTTCAATATGTTCACGGATCGCCTTAACATCAGCTTTCGTTGGCTAAGGACAATACGTCCATCTATGTTCTTTCCAGTAACCTATAACAATTTTGGTGAATAGATTAAAAATTGAATCACAGACTAAGTGATTAATTTAATATAAACAATAATATCAACCATAGATGAAGAACCCTTAGATAATTCCCTATCTATGTCTGATTCAATGATTTTGGAATTCCCTTGAATCTCTAAACCTAACTGGAATCTACTAAGATATGGATGCAGAGAAACATGAAAGAGATCAAGAAAAAATCATAATTAAACTGAAAAATAAAGAGAAAGAGTTTAGAAATCTTCTCCTTGTCAAGATGATAGATTCCTTAGCCCCAAATGTATATAAAACTAAAGAACAACGTTTTTAACTAAAAATATGAAGAATATATAAAACAATCGAGTCTAAGGTTTTAAAAACATTATGAGATGAATTGGGTTGGACCCAGAGTGATTTAGATCAAAATTATACCATAAATCCGTGTCAGATGGATATGTCTTCAGTAAAACAGTCATAAGTTTCTAACCGTCCATTGGAATGACCTCAAATCAGTGCCATATGAAAGCTAACTCCCGTGGATATCTTGCATCAAAATTTCATTCAATTCTGTTCATGTGAAGATGTTAAACGGATGGCAAACTTCTAACAATTCAGCATGATCTTTCATCTCCAACTGCTCATTTGCTTATATCCCCCCCTCCTAACGCATAAACTTCAATTCAAACATGTAATCACCTGAAAAGACTCTAAAAATAATAGAAAACTCTAAAAACTATAATTAAGAATCATCAA
Source organism: Nasturtium officinale (assembly GCA_963854855.1). Taxonomy (NCBI): domain Eukaryota; kingdom Viridiplantae; phylum Streptophyta; class Magnoliopsida; order Brassicales; family Brassicaceae; genus Nasturtium; species Nasturtium officinale. Next base: position 11,047,866 of record OY978507.1, read on the forward strand.
ATATGACATATTTCAAACACATGATATCTTCGTGGATTCATGGCGAAGAAGCTTGTTTATATTGCGGGTGAGATAGTGATAGAGAAATCAGAGAGTCACTACTAAGGTTTTGTAAGATATAATATAACTGTCGTTTGAACTTAGAATTCTAAACAAGCATTAAAGAGCAGGTTCAATATGTTCACGGATCGCCTTAACATCAGCTTTCGTTGGCTAAGGACAATACGTCCATCTATGTTCTTTCCAGTAACCTATAACAATTTTGGTGAATAGATTAAAAATTGAATCACAGACTAAGTGATTAATTTAATATAAACAATAATATCAACCATAGATGAAGAACCCTTAGATAATTCCCTATCTATGTCTGATTCAATGATTTTGGAATTCCCTTGAATCTCTAAACCTAACTGGAATCTACTAAGATATGGATGCAGAGAAACATGAAAGAGATCAAGAAAAAATCATAATTAAACTGAAAAATAAAGAGAAAGAGTTTAGAAATCTTCTCCTTGTCAAGATGATAGATTCCTTAGCCCCAAATGTATATAAAACTAAAGAACAACGTTTTTAACTAAAAATATGCAGAATATATAAAACAATCGAGTCTAAGGTTTTAAAAACATTATGAGATGAATTGGGTTGGACCCAGAGTGATTTAGATCAAAATTATACCATAAATCCGTGTCAGATGGATATGTCTTCAGTAAAACAGTCATAAGTTTCTAACCGTCCATTGGAATGACCTCAAATCAGTGCCATATGAAAGCTAACTCCCGTGGATATCTTGCATCAAAATTTCATTCAATTCTGTTCATGTGAAGATGTTAAACGGATGGCAAACTTCTAACAATTCAGCATGATCTTTCATCTCCAACTGCTCATTTGCTTATATCCCCCCCTCCTAACGCATAAACTTCAATTCAAACATGTAATCACCTGAAAAGACTCTAAAAATAATAGAAAACTCTAAAAACTATAATTAAGAATCATCAAATATGACATATTTCAAACACATGATATCTTCGTGGATTCATGGCGAAGAAGCTTGTTTATATTGCGGGTGAGATAGTGATAGAGAAATCAGAGAGTCACTACTAAGGTTTTGTAAGATATAATATAACTGTCGTTTGAACTTAGAATTCTAAACAAGCATTAAAGAGCAGGTTCAATATGTTCACGGATCGCCTTAACATCAGCTTTCGTTGGCTAAGGACAATACGTCCATCTATGTTCTTTCCAGTAACCTATAACAATTTTGGTGAATAGATTAAAAATTGAATCACAGACTAAGTGATTAATTTAATATAAACAATAATATCAACCATAGATGAAGAACCCTTAGATAATTCCCTATCTATGTCTGATTCAATGATTTTGGAATTCCCTTGAATCTCTAAACCTAACTGGAATCTACTAAGATATGGATGCAGAGAAACATGAAAGAGATCAAGAAAAAATCATAATTAAACTGAAAAATAAAGAGAAAGAGTTTAGAAATCTTCTCCTTGTCAAGATGATAGATTCCTTAGCCCCAAATGTATATAAAACTAAAGAACAACGTTTTTAACTAAAAATATGAAGAATATATAAAACAATCGAGTCTAAGGTTTTAAAAACATTATGAGATGAATTGGGTTGGACCCAGAGTGATTTAGATCAAAATTATACCATAAATCCGTGTCAGATGGATATGTCTTCAGTAAAACAGTCATAAGTTTCTAACCGTCCATTGGAATGACCTCAAATCAGTGCCATATGAAAGCTAGCTCCCGTGGATATCTTGTATCCAAATTTCATTCAATTCTGTTCATGTGAAGATGTTAAACGGATGGCAAACTTCTAACAATTCAGCATGATCTTTCATCTCCAACTGCTCATTTGCTTATATCCCCCCTCCTAACGCATAAACTTCAATTCAAACATGTAATCACCTGAAAAGACTCTAAAAATAATAGAAAACTCTAAAAACTATAATTAAGAATCATCAAATATGACATATATCAAACACATGATATCTTCGTGGATTCATGGCGAAGAAGCTTGTTTATATTGCGGGTGAGATAGTGATAGAGAAATCAGAGAGTCACTACTAAGGTTTTGTAAGATATAATATAACTGTCGTTTGAACTTAGAATTCTAAACAAGCATTAAAGAGCAGGTTCAATATGTTCACGGATCGCCTTAACATCAGCTTTCGTTGGCTAAGGACAATACGTCCATCTATGTTCTTTCCAGTAACCTATAACAATTTTGGTGAATAGATTAAAAATTGAATCACAGACTAAGTGATTAATTTAATATAAACAATAATATCAACCATAGATGAAGAACCCTTAGATAATTCCCTATCTATGTCTGATTCAATGATTTTGGAATTCCCTTGAATCTCTAAACCTAACTGGAATCTACTAAGATATGGATGCAGAGAAACATGAAAGAGATCAAGAAAAAATCATAATTAAACTGAAAAATAAAGAGAAAGAGTTTAGAAATCTTCTCCTTGTCAAGATGATAGATTCCTTAGCCCCAAATGTATATAAAACTAAAGAACAACGTTTTTAACTAAAAATATGAAGAATATATAAAACAATCGAGTCTAAGGTTTTAAAAACATTATGAGATGAATTGGGTTGGACCCAGAGTGATTTAGATCAAAATTATACCATAAATCCGTGTCAGATGGATATGTCTTCAGTAAAACAGTCATAACTTTCTAACCGTCCATTGGAATGACCTCAAATCAGTGCCATATGAAAGCTAGCTCCCGTGGATATCTTGTATCCAAATTTCATTCAATTCTGTTCATGTGAAGATGTTAAACGGATGGCAAACTTCTAACAATTCAGCATGATCTTTCATCTCCAACTGCTCATTTGCTTATATCCCCCCCTCCTAACGCATAAACTTCAATTCAAACATGTAATCACCTGAAAAGACTCTAAAAATAATAGAAAACTCTAAAAACTATAATTAAGAATCATCAAATATGACATATTTCAAACACATGATATCTTCGTGGATTCATGGCGAAGAAGCTTGTTTATATTGCGGGTGAGATAGTGATAGAGAAATCAGAGAGTCACTACTAAGGTTTTGTAAGATATAATATAACTGTCGTTTGAACTTAGAATTCTAAACAAGCATTAAAGAGCAGGTTCAATATGTTCACGGATCGCCTTAACATCAGCTTTCGTTGGCTAAGGACAATACGTCCATCTATGTTCTTTCCAGTAACCTATAACAATTTTGGTGAATAGATTAAAAATTGAATCACAGACTAAGTGATTAATTTAATATAAACAATAATATCAACCATAGATGAAGAACCCTTAGATAATTCCCTATCTATGTCTGATTCAATGATTTTGGAATTCCCTTGAATCTCTAAACCTAACTGGAATCTACTAAGATATGGATGCAGAGAAACATGAAAGAGATCAAGAAAAAATCATAATTAAACTGAAAAATAAAGAGAAAGAGTTTAGAAATCTTCTCCTTGTCAAGATGATAGATTCCTTAGCCCCAAATGTATATAAAACTAAAGAACAACGTTTTTAACTAAAAATATGAAGAATATATAAAACAATCGAGTCTAAGGTTTTAAAAACATTATGAGATGAATTGGGTTGGACCCAGAGTGATTTAGATCAAAATTATACCATAAATCCGTGTCAGATGGATATGTCTTCAGTAAAACAGTCATAACTTTCTAACCGTCCATTGGAATGACCTCAAATCAGTGCCATATGAAAGCTAGCTCCCGTGGATATCTTGTATCCAAATTTCATTCAATTCTGTTCATGTGAAGATGTTAAACGGATGGCAAACTTCTAACAATTCAGCATGATCTTTCATCTCCAACTGCTCATTTGCTTATATCCCCCCTCCTAACGCATAAACTTCAATTCAAACATGTAATCACCTGAAAAGACTCTAAAAATAATAGAAAACTCTAAAAACTATAATTAAGAATCATCAAATATGACATATATCAAACACATGATATCTTCGTGGATTCATGGCGAAGAAGCTTGTTTATATTGCGGGTGAGATAGTGATAGAGAAATCAGAGAGTCACTACTAAGGTTTTGTAAGATATAATATAACTGTCGTTTGAACTTAGAATTCTAAACAAGCATTAAAGAGCAGGTTCAATATGTTCACGGATCGCCTTAACATCAGCTTTCGTTGGCTAAGGACAATACGTCCATCTATGTTCTTTCCAGTAACCTATAACAATTTTGGTGAATAGATTAAAAATTGAATCACAGACTAAGTGATTAATTTAATATAAACAATAATATCAACCATAGATGAAGAACCCTTAGATAATTCCCTACCTATGTCTGATTCAATGATTTTGGAATTCCCTTGAATCTCTAAACCTAACTGGAATCTACTAAGATATGGATGCAGAGAAACATGAAAGAGATCAAGAAAAAATCATAATTAAACTGAAAAATAAAGAGAAAGAGTTTAGAAATCTTCTCCTTGTCAAGATGATAGATTCCTTAGCCCCAAATGTATATAAAACTAAAGAACAACGTTTTTAACTAAAAATATGAAGAATATATAAAACAATCGAGTCTAAGGTTTTAAAAACATTATGAGATGAATTGGGTTGGACCCAGAGTGATTTAGATCAAAATTATACCATAAATCCGTGTCAGATGGATATGTCTTCAGTAAAACAGTCATAAGTTTCTAACCGTCCATTGGAATGACCTCAAATCAGTGCCATATGAAAGCTAGCTCCCGTGGATATCTTGTATCCAAATTTCATTCAATTCTGTTCATGTGAAGATGTTAAACGGATGGCAAACTTCTAACAATTCAGCATGATCTTTCATCTCCAACTGCTCATTTGCTTATATCCCCCCTCCTAACGCATAAACTTCAATTCAAACATGTAATCACCTGAAAAGACTCTAAAAATAATAGAAAACTCTAAAAACTATAATTAAGAATCATCAAATATGACATATATCAAACATATGATATCTTCGTGGATTCATGGCGAAGAAGCTTGTTTATATTGCGGGTGAGATAGTGATAGAGAAATCAGAGAGTCACTACTAAGGTTTTGTAAGATATAATATAACTGTCGTTTGAACTTAGAATTCTAAACAAGCATTAAAGAGCAGGTTCAATATGTTCACGGATCGCCTTAACATCAGCTTTCGTTGGCTAAGGACAATACGTCCATCTATGTTCTTTCCAGTAACCTATAACAATTTTGGTGAATAGATTAAAAATTGAATCACAGACTAAGTGATTAATTTAATATAAACAATAATATCAACCATAGATGAAGAACCCTTAGATAATTCCCTATCTATGTCTGATTCAATGATTTTGGAATTCCCTTGAATCTCTAAACCTAACTGGAATCTACTAAGATATGGATGCAGAGAAACATGAAAGAGATCAAGAAAAAATCATAATTAAACTGAAAAATAAAGAGAAAGAGTTTAGAAATCTTCTCCTTGTCAAGATGATAGATTCCTTAGCCCCAAATGTATATAAAACTAAAGAACAACGTTTTTAACTAAAAATATGAAGAATATATAAAACAATCGAGTCTAAGGTTTTAAAAACATTATGAGATGAATTGGGTTGGACCCAGAGTGATTTAGATCAAAATTATACCATAAATCCGTGTCAGATGGATATGTCTTCAGTAAAACAGTCATAAGTTTCTAACCGTCCATTGGAATGACCTCAAATCAGTGCCATATGAAAGCTAACTCCCGTGGATATCTTGCATCCAAATTTCATTCAATTCTGTTCATGTGAAGATGTTAAACGGATGGCAAACTTCTAACAATTCAGCATGATCTTTCATCTCCAACTGCTCATTTGCTTATATCCCCCCCTCCTAACGCATAAACTTCAATCCAAACATGTAATCACCTGAAAAGACTCTAAAAATAATAGAAAACTCTAAAAACTATAATTAAGAATCATCAAATATGACATATTTCAAACACATGATATCTTCGTGGATTCATGGCGAAGAAGCTTGTTTATATTGCGGGTGAGATAGTGATAGAGAAATCAGAGAGTCACTACTAAGGTTTTGTAAGATATAATATAACTGTCGTTTGAACTTAGAATTCTAAACAAGCATTAAAGAGCAGGTTCAATATGTTCACGGATCGCCTTAACATCAGCTTTCGTTGGCTAAGGACAATACGTCCATCTATGTTCTTTCCAGTAACCTATAACAATTTTGGTGAATAGATTAAAAATTGAATCACAGACTAAGTGATTAATTTAATATAAACAATAATATCAACCATAGATGAAGAACCCTTAGATAATTCCCTATCTATGTCTGATTCAATGATTTTGGAATTCCCTTGAATCTCTAAACCTAACTGGAATCTACTAAGATATGGATGCAGAGAAACATGAAAGAGATCAAGAAAAAATCATAATTAAACTGAAAAATAAAGAGAAAGAGTTTAGAAATCTTCTCCTTGTCAAGATGATAGATTCCTTAGCCCCAAATGTATATAAAACTAAAGAACAACGTTTTTAACTAAAAATATGAAGAATATATAAAACAATCGAGTCTAAGGTTTTAAAAACATTATGAGATGAATTGGGTTGGACCCAGAGTGATTTAGATCAAAATTATACCATAAATCCGTGTCAGATGGATATGTCTTCAGTAAAACAGTCATAAGTTTCTAACCGTCCATTGGAATGACCTCAAATCAGTGCCATATGAAAGCTAACTCCCGTGGATATCTTGCATCCAAATTTCATTCAATTCTGTTCATGTGAAGATGTTAAACGGATGGCAAACTTCTAACAATTCAGCATGATCTTTCATCTCCAACTGCTCATTTGCTTATATCCCCCCCTCCTAACGCATAAACTTCAATTCAAACATGTAATCACCTGAAAAGACTCTAAAAATAATAGAAAACTCTAAAAACTATAATTAAGAATCATCAAATATGACATATTTCAAACACATGATATCTTCGTGGATTCATGGCGAAGAAGCTTGTTTATATTGCGGGTGAGATAGTGATAGAGAAATCAGAGAGTCACTACTAAGGTTTTGTAAGATATAATATAACTGTCGTTTGAACTTAGAATTCTAAACAAGCATTAAAGAGCAGGTTCAATATGTTCACGGATCGCCTTAACATCAGCTTTCGTTGGCTAAGGACAATACGTCCATCTATGTTCTTTCCAGTAACCTATAACAATTTTGGTGAATAGATTAAAAATTGAATCACAGACTAAGTGATTAATTTAATATAAACAATAATATCAACCATAGATGAAGAACCCTTAGATAATTCCCTATCTATGTCTGATTCAATGATTTTGGAATTCCCTTGAATCTCTAAACCTAACTGGAATCTACTAAGATATGGATGCAGAGAAACATGAAAGAGATCAAGAAAAAATCATAATTAAACTGAAAAATAAAGAGAAAGAGTTTAGAAATCTTCTCCTTGTCAAGATGATAGATTCCTTAGCCCCAAATGTATATAAAACTAAAGAACAACGTTTTTAACTAAAAATATGAAGAATATATAAAACAATCGAGTCTAAGGTTTTAAAAACATTATGAGATGAATTGGGTTGGACCCAGAGTGATTTAGATCAAAATTATACCATAAATCCGTGTCAGATGGATATGTCTTCAGTAAAACAGTCATAAGTTTCTAACCGTCCATTGGAATGACCTCAAATCAGTGCCATATGAAAGCTAACTCCCGTGGATATCTTGCATCCAAATTTCATTCAATTCTGTTCATGTGAAGATGTTAAACGGATGGCAAACTTCTAACAATTCAGCATGATCTTTCATCTCCAACTGCTCATTTGCTTATATCCCCCCTCCTAACGCATAAACTTCAATTCAAACATGTAATCACCTGAAAAGACTCTAAAAATAATAGAAAACTCTAAAAACTATAATTAAGAATCATCAAATATGACATATTTCAAACACATGATATCTTCGTGGATTCATGGCGAAGAAGCTTGTTTATATTGCGGGTGAGATAGTGATAGAGAAATCAGAGAGTCACTACTAAGGTTTTGTAAGATATAATATAACTGTCGTTTGAACTTAGAATTCTAAACAAGCATTAAAGAGCAGGTTCAATATGTTCACGGATCGCCTTAACATCAGCTTTCGTTGGCTAAGGACAATACGTCCATCTATGTTCTTTCCAGTAACCTATAACAATTTTGGTGAATAGATTAAAAATTGAATCACAGACTAAGTGATTAATTTAATATAAACAATAATATCAACCATAGATGAAGAACCCTTAGATAATTCCCTACCTATGTCTGATTCAATGATTTTGGAATTCCCTTGAATCTCTAAACCTAACTGGAATCTACTAAGATATGGATGCAGAGAAACATGAAAGAGATCAAGAAAAAATCATAATTAAACTGAAAAATAAAGAGAAAGAGTTTAGAAATCTTCTCCTTGTCAAGATGATAGATTCCTTAGCCCCAAATGTATATAAAACTAAAGAACAACGTTTTTAACTAAAAATATGAAGAATATATAAAACAATCGAGTCTAAGGTTTTAAAAACATTATGAGATGAATTGGGTTGGACCCAGAGTGATTTAGATCAAAATTATACCATAAATCCGTGTCAGATGGATATGTCTTCAGTAAAACAGTCATAAGTTTCTAACCGTCCATTGGAATGACCTCAAATCAGTGCCATATGAAAGCTAACTCCCGTGGATATCTTGCATCCAAATTTCATTCAATTCTGTTCATGTGAAGATGTTAAACGGATGGCAAACTTCTAACAATTCAGCATGATCTTTCATCTCCAACTGCTCATTTGCTTATATCCCCCCTCCTAACGCATAAACTTCAATTCAAACATGTAATCACCTGAAAAGACTCTAAAAATAATAGAAAACTCTAAAAACTATAATTAAGAATCATCAAATATGACATATTTCAAACACATGATATCTTCGTGGATTCATGGCGAAGAAGCTTGTTTATATTGCGGGTGAGATAGTGATAGAGAAATCAGAGAGTCACTACTAAGGTTTTGTAAGATATAATATAACTGTCGTTTGAACTTAGAATTCTAAACAAGCATTAAAGAGCAGGTTCAATATGTTCACGGATCGCCTTAACATCAGCTTTCGTTGGCTAAGGACAATACGTCCATCTATGTTCTTTCCAGTAACCTATAACAATTTTGGTGAATAGATTAAAAATTGAATCACAGACTAAGTGATTAATTTAATATAAACAATAATATCAACCATAGATGAAGAACCCTTAGATAATTCCCTACCTATGTCTGATTCAATGATTTTGGAATTCCCTTGAATCTCTAAACCTAACTGGAATCTACTAAGATATGGATGCAGAGAAACATGAAAGAGATCAAGAAAAAATCATAATTAAACTGAAAAATAAAGAGAAAGAGTTTAGAAATCTTCTCCTTGTCAAGATGATAGATTCCTTAGCCCCAAATGTATATAAAACTAAAGAACAACGTTTTTAACTAAAAATATGAAGAATATATAAAACAATCGAGTCTAAGGTTTTAAAAACATTATGAGATGAATTGGGTTGGACCCAGAGTGATTTAGATCAAAATTATACCATAAATCCGTGTCAGATGGATATGTCTTCAGTAAAACAGTCATAACTTTCTAACCGTCCATTGGAATGACCTCAAATCAGTGCCATATGAAAGCTAGCTCCCGTGGATATCTTGTATCCAAATTTCATTCAATTCTGTTCATGTGAAGATGTTAAACGGATGGCAAACTTCTAACAATTCAGAATGATCTTTCATCTCCAACTGCTCATTTGCTTATATCCCCCCTCCTAACGCATAAACTTCAATTCAAACATGTAATCACCTGAAAAGACTCTAAAAATAATAGAAAACTCTAAAAACTATAATTAAGAATCATCAAATATGACATATATCAAACACATGTCTTCGTGGATTCATGGCGAAGAAGCTTGTTTATATTGCGGGTGAGATAGTGATAGAGAAATCAGAGTGTCACTACTAAGGTTTTGTAAGATATAATATAACTGTCGTTTGAACTTAGAATTCTAAACAAGCATTAAAGAGCAGGTTCAATATGTTCACGGATCGCCTTAACATCAGCTTTCGTTGGCTAAGGACAATACGTCCATCTATGTTCTTTCCAGTAACCTATAACAATTTTGGTGAATAGATTAAAAATTGAATCACAGACTAAGTGATTAATTTAATATAAACAATAATATCAACCATAGATGAAGAACCCTTAGATAATTCCCTATCTATGTCTGATTCAATGATTTTGGAATTCCCTTGAATCTCTAAACCTAACTGGAATCTACTAAGATATGGATGCAGAGAAACATGAAAGAGATCAAGAAAAAATCATAATTAAACTGAAAAATAAAGAGAAAGAGTTTAGAAATCTTCTCCTTGTCAAGATGATAGATTCCTTAGCCCCAAATGTATATAAAACTAAAGAACAACGTTTTTAACTAAAAATATGAAGAATATATAAAACAATCGAGTCTAAGGTTTTAAAAACATTATGAGATGAATTGGGTTGGACCCAGAGTGATTTAGATCAAAATTATACCATAAATCCGTGTCAGATGGATATGTCTTCAGTAAAACAGTCATAACTTTCTAACCGTCCATTGGAATGACCTCAAATCAGTGCCATATGAAAGCTAGCTCCCGTGGATATCTTGTATCCAAATTTCATTCAATTCTGTTTATGTGAAGATGTTAAACGGATGGCAAACTTCTAACAATTCAGCATGATCTTTCATCTCCAACTGCTCATTTGCTTATATCCCCCCTCCTAACGCATAAACTTCAATTCAAACATGTAATCACCTGAAAAGACTCTAAAAATAATAGAAAACTCTAAAAACTATAATTAAGAATCATCAAATATGACATATATCAAACACATGATATCTTCGTGGATTCATGGCGAAGAAGCTTGTTTATATTGCGGGTGAGATAGTGATAGAGAAATCAGAGAGTCACTACTAAGGTTTTGTAAGATATAATATAACTGTCGTTTGAACTTAGAATTCTAAACAAGCATTAAAGAGCAGGTTCAATATGTTCACGGATCGCCTTAACATCAGCTTTCGTTGGCTAAGGACAATACGTCCATCTATGTTCTTTCCAGTAACCTATAACAATTTTGGTGAATAGATTAAAAATTGAATCACAGACTAAGTGATTAATTTAATATAAACAATAATATCAACCATAGATGAAGAACCCTTAGATAATTCCCTATCTATGTTTGATTCAATGATTTTGGAATTCCCTTGAATCTCTAAACCTAACTGGAATCTACTAAGATATGGATGCAGAGAAACATGAAAGAGATCAAGAAAAAATCATAATTAAACTGAAAAATAAAGAGAAAGAGTTTAGAAATCTTCTCCTTGTCAAGATGATAGATTCCTTAGCCCCAAATGTATATAAAACTAAAGAACAACGTTTTTAACTAAAAATATGAAGAATATATAAAACAATCGAGTCTAAGGTTTTAAAAACATTATGAGATGAATTGGGTTGGACCCAGAGTGATTTAGATCAAAATTATACCATAAATCCGTGTCAGATGGATATGTCTTCAGTAAAACAGTCATAAGTTTCTAACCGTCCATTGGAATGACCTCAAATCAGTGCCATATGAAAGCTAACTCCCGTGGATATCTTGCATCCAAATTTCATTCAATTCTGTTCATGTGAAGATGTTAAACGGATGGCAAACTTCTAACAATTCAGCATGATCTTTCATCTCCAACTGCTCATTTGCTTATATCCCCCCTCCTAACGCATAAACTTCAATTCAAACATGTAATCACCTGAAAAGACTCTAAAAATAATAGAAAACTCTAAAAACTATAATTAAGAATCATCAAATATGACATATTTCAAACACATGATATCTTCGTGGATTCATGGCGAAGAAGCTTGTTTATATTGCGGGTGAGATAGTGATAGAGAAATCAGAGAGTCACTACTAAGGTTTTGTAAGATATAATATAACTGTCGTTTGAACTTAGAATTCTAAACAAGCATTAAAGAGCAGGTTCAATATGTTCACGGATCGCCTTAACATCAGCTTTCGTTGGCTAAGGACAATACGTCCATCTATGTTCTTTCCAGTAACCTATAACAATTTTGGTGAATAGATTAAAAATTGAATCACAGACTAAGTGATTAATTTAATATAAACAATAATATCAACCATAGATGAAGAACCCTTAGATAATTCCCTACCTATGTCTGATTCAATGATTTTGGAATTCCCTTGAATCTCTAAACCTAACTGGAATCTACTAAGATATGGATGCAGAGAAACATGAAAGAGATCAAGAAAAAATCATAATTAAACTGAAAAATAAAGAGAAAGAGTTTAGAAATCTTCTCCTTGTCAAGATGATAGATTCCTTAGCCCCAAATGTATATAAAACTAAAGAACAACGTTTTTAACTAAAAATATGAAGAATATATAAAACAATCGAGTCTAAGGTTTTAAAAACATTATGAGATGAATTGGGTTGGACCCAGAGTGATTTAGATCAAAATTATACCATAAATCCGTGTCAGATGGATATGTCTTCAGTAAAACAGTCATAACTTTCTAACCGTCCATTGGAATGACCTCAAATCAGTGCCATATGAAAGCTAGCTCCCGTGGATATCTTGTATCCAAATTTCATTCAATTCTGTTCATGTGAAGATGTTAAACGGATGGCAAACTTCTAACAATTCAGAATGATCTTTCATCTCCAACTGCTCATTTGCTTATATCCCCCCTCCTAACGCATAAACTTCAATTCAAACATGTAATCACCTGAAAAGACTCTAAAAATAATAGAAAACTCTAAAAACTATAATTAAGAATCATCAAATATGACATATATCAAACACATGATATCTTCGTGGATTCATGGCGAAGAAGCTTGTTTATATTGCGGGTGAGATAGTGATAGAGAAATCAGAGTGTCACTACTAAGGTTTTGTAAGATATAATATAACTGTCGTTTGAACTTAGAATTCTAAACAAGCATTAAAGAGCAGGTTCAATATGTTCACGGATCGCCTTAACATCAGCTTTCGTTGGCTAAGGACAATACGTCCATCTATGTTCTTTCCAGTAACCTATAACAATTTTGGTGAATAGATTAAAAATTGAATCACAGACTAAGTGATTAATTTAATATAAACAATAATATCAACCATAGATGAAGAACCCTTAGATAATTCCCTATCTATGTCTGATTCAATGATTTTGGAATTCCCTTGAATCTCTAAACCTAACTGGAATCTACTAAGATATGGATGCAGAGAAACATGAAAGAGATCAAGAAAAAATCATAATTAAACTGAAAAATAAAGAGAAAGAGTTTAGAAATCTTCTCCTTGTCAAGATGATAGATTCCTTAGCCCCAAATGTATATAAAACTAAAGAACAACGTTTTTAACTAAAAATATGAAGAATATATAAAACAATCGAGTCTAAGGTTTTAAAAACATTATGAGATGAATTGGGTTGGACCCAGAGTGATTTAGATCAAAATTATACCATAAATCCGTGTCAGATGGATATGTCTTCAGTAAAACAGTCATAACTTTCTAACCGTCCATTGGAATGACCTCAAATCAGTGCCATATGAAAGCTAGCTCCCGTGGATATCTTGTATCCAAATTTCATTCAATTCTGTTTATGTGAAGATGTTAAACGGATGGCAAACTTCTAACAATTCAGCATGATCTTTCATCTCCAACTGCTCATTTGCTTATATCCCCCCTCCTAACGCATAAACTTCAATTCAAACATGTAATCACCTGAAAAGACTCTAAAAATAATAGAAAACTCTAAAAACTATAATTAAGAATCATCAAATATGACATATATCAAACACATGATATCTTCGTGGATTCATGGCGAAGAAGCTTGTTTATATTGCGGGTGAGATAGTGATAGAGAAATCAGAGAGTCACTACTAAGGTTTTGTAAGATATAATATAACTGTCGTTTGAACTTAGAATTCTAAACAAGCATTAAAGAGCAGGTTCAATATGTTCACGGATCGCCTTAACATCAGCTTTCGTTGGCTAAGGACAATACGTCCATCTATGTTCTTTCCAGTAACCTATAACAATTTTGGTGAATAGATTAAAAATTGAATCACAGACTAAGTGATTAATTTAATATAAACAATAATATCAACCATAGATGAAGAACCCTTAGATAATTCCCTATCTATGTCTGATTCAATGATTTTGGAATTCCCTTGAATCTCTAAACCTAACTGGAATCTACTAAGATATGGATGCAGAGAAACATGAAAGAGATCAAGAAAAAATCATAATTAAACTGAAAAATAAAGAGAAAGAGTTTAGAAATCTTCTCCTTGTCAAGATGATAGATTCCTTAGCCCCAAATGTATATAAAACTAAAGAACAACGTTTTTAACTAAAAATATGAAGAATATATAAAACAATCGAGTCTAAGGTTTTAAAAACATTATGAGATGAATTGGGTTTGACCCAGAGTGATTTAGATCAAAATTATACCATAAATCCGTGTCAGATGGATATGTCTTCAGTAAAACAGTCATAACTTTCTAACCGTCCATTGGAATGACCTCAAATCAGTGCCATATGAAAGCTAGCTCCCGTGGATATCTTGTATCCAAATTTCATTCAATTCTGTTCATGTGAAGATGTTAAACGGATGGCAAAATTCTAACAATTCAGCATGATCTTTCATCTCCAACTGCTCATTTGCTTATATCCCCCCTCCTAACGCATAAACTTCAATTCAAACATGTAATCACCTGAAAAGACTCTAAAAATAATAGAAAACTCTAAAAACTATAATTAAGAATCATCAAATATGACATATATCAAACACATGATATCTTCGTGGATTCATGGCGAAGAAGCTTGTTTATATTGCGGGTGAGATAGTGATAGAGAAATCAGAGAGTCACTACTAAGGTTTTGTAAGATATAATATAACTGTCGTTTGAACTTGGAATTCTAAACAAGCATTAAAGAGCAGGTTCAATATGTTCACGGATCGCCTTAACATCAGCTTTCGTTGGCTAAGGACAATACGTCCATCTATGTTCTTTCCAGTAACCTATAACAATTTTGGTGAATAGATTAAAAATTGAATCACAGACTAAGTGATTAATTTAATATAAACAATAATATCAACCATAGATGAAGAACCCTAAGATAATTCCCTATCTATGTCTGATTCAATGATTTTGGAATTCCCTTGAATCTCTAAACCTAACTGGAATCTACTAAGATATGGATGCAGAGAAACATGAAAGAGATCAAGAAAAAATCATAATTAAACTGAAAAATAAAGAGAAAGAGTTTAGAAATCTTCTCCTTGTCAAGATGATAGATTCCTTAGCCCCAAATGTATATAAAACTAAAGAACAACGTTTTTAACTAAAAATATGAAGAATATATAAAACAATCGAGTCTAAGGTTTTAAAAACATTATGAGATGAATTGGGTTGGACCCAGAGTGATTTAGATCAAAATTATACCATAAATCCGTGTCAGATGGATATGTCTTCAGTAAAACAGTCATAACTTTCTAACCGTCCATTGGAATGACCTCAAATCAGTGCCATATGAAAGCTAGCTCCCGTGGATATCTTGTATCCAAATTTCATTCAATTCTGTTCATGTGAAGATGTTAAACGGATGGCAAACTTCTAACAATTCAGAATGATCTTTCATCTCCAACTGCTCATTTGCTTATATCCCCCCTCCTAACGCATAAACTTCAATTCAAACATGTAATCACCTGAAAAGACTCTAAAAATAATAGAAAACTCTAAAAACTATAATTAAGAATCATCAAATATGACATATATCAAACACATGATATCTTCGTGGATTCATGGCGAAGAAGCTTGTTTATATTGCGGGTGAGATAGTGATAGAGAAATCAGAGTGTCACTACTAAGGTTTTGTAAGATATAATATAACTGTCGTTTGAACTTAGAATTCTAAACAAGCATTAAAGAGCAGGTTCAATATGTTCACGGATCGCCTTAACATCAGCTTTCGTTGGCTAAGGACAATACGTCCATCTATGTTCTTTCCAGTAACCTATAACAATTTTGGTGAATAGATTAAAAATTGAATCACAGACTAAGTGATTAATTTAATATAAACAATAATATCAACCATAGATGAAGAACCCTAAGATAATTCCCTATCTATGTCTGATTCAATGATTTTGGAATTCCCTTGAATCTCTAAACCTAACTGGAATCTACTAAGATATGGATGCAGAGAAACATGAAAGAGATCAAGAAAAAATCATAATTAAACTGAAAAATAAAGAGAAAGAGTTTAGAAATCTTCTCCTTGTCAAGATGATAGATTCCTTAGCCCCAAATGTATATAAAACTAAAGAACAACGTTTTTAACTAAAAATATGAAGAATATATAAAACAATCGAGTCTAAGGTTTTAAAAACATTATGAGATGAATTGGGTTGGACCCAGAGTGATTTAGATCAAAATTATACCATAAATCCGTGTCAGATGGATATGTCTTCAGTAAAACAGTCATAAGTTTCTAACCGTCCATTGGAATGACCTCAAATCAGTGCCATATGAAAGCTAACTCCCGTGGATATCTTGCATCCAAATTTCATTCAATTCTGTTCATGTGAAGATGTTAAACGGATGGCAAACTTCTAACAATTCAGCATGATCTTTCATCTCCAACTGCTCATTTGCTTATATCCCCCCCTCCTAACGCATAAACTTCAATTCAAACATGTAATCACCTGAAAAGACTCTAAAAATAATAGAAAACTCTAAAAACTATAATTAAGAATCATCAAATATGACATATTTCAAACACATGATATCTTCGTGGATTCATGGCGAAGAAGCTTGTTTATATTGCGGGTGAGATAGTGATAGAGAAATCAGAGAGTCACTACTAAGGTTTTGTAAGATATAATATAACTGTCGTTTGAACTTAGAATTCTAAACAAGCATTAAAGAGCAGGTTCAATATGTTCACGGATCGCCTTAACATCAGCTTTCGTTGGCTAAGGACAATACGTCCATCTATGTTCTTTCCAGTAACCTATAACAATTTTGGTGAATAGATTAAAAATTGAATCACAGACTAAGTGATTAATTTAATATAAACAATAATATCAACCATAGATGAAGAACCCTTAGATAATTCCCTATCTATGTCTGATTCAATGATTTTGGAATTCCCTTGAATCTCTAAACCTAACTGGAATCTACTAAGATATGGATGCAGAGAAACATGAAAGAGATCAAGAAAAAATCATAATTAAACTGAAAAATAAAGAGAAAGAGTTTAGAAATCTTCTCCTTGTCAAGATGATAGATTCCTTAGCCCCAAATGTATATAAAACTAAAGAACAACGTTTTTAACTAAAAATATGAAGAATATATAAAACAATCGAGTCTAAGGTTTTAAAAACATTATGAGATGAATTGGGTTGGACCCAGAGTGATTTAGATCAAAATTATACCATAAATCCGTGTCAGATGGATATGTCTTCAGTAAAACAGTCATAACTTTCTAACCGTCCATTGGAATGACCTCAAATCAGTGCCATATGAAAGCTAACTCCCGTGGATATCTTGCATCCAAATTTCATTCAATTCTGTTCATGTGAAGATGTTAAACGGATGGCAAACTTCTAACAATTCAGCATGATCTTTCATCTCCAACTGCTCATTTGCTTATATCCCCCCCTCCTAACGCATAAACTTCAATTCAAACATGTAATCACCTGAAAAGACTCTAAAAATAATAGAAAACTCTAAAAACTATAATTAAGAATCATCAAATATGACATATTTCAAACACATGATATCTTCGTGGATTCATGGCGAAGAAGCTTGTTTATATTGCGGGTGAGATAGTGATAGAGAAATCAGAGAGTCACTACTAAGGTTTTGTAAGATATAATATAACTGTCGTTTGAACTTAGAATTCTAAACAAGCATTAAAGAGCAGGTTCAATATGTTCACGGATCGCCTTAACATCAGCTTTCGTTGGCTAAGGACAATACGTCCATCTATGTTCTTTCCAGTAACCTATAACAATTTTGGTGAATAGATTAAAAATTGAATCACAGACTAAGTGATTAATTTAATATAAACAATAATATCAACCATAGATGAAGAACCCTTAGATAATTCCCTATCTATGTCTGATTCAATGATTTTGGAATTCCCTTGAATCTCTAAACCTAACTGGAATCTACTAAGATATGGATGCAGAGAAACATGAAAGAGATCAAGAAAAAATCATAATTAAACTGAAAAATAAAGAGAAAGAGTTTAGAAATCTTCTCCTTGTCAAGATGATAGATTCCTTAGCCCCAAATGTATATAAAACTAAAGAACAACGTTTTTAACTAAAAATATGAAGAATATATAAAACAATCGAGTCTAAGGTTTTAAAAACATTATGAGATGAATTGGGTTGGACCCAGAGTGATTTAGATCAAAATTATACCATAAATCCGTGTCAGATGGATATGTCTTCAGTAAAACAGTCATAAGTTTCTAACCGTCCATTGGAATGACCTCAAATCAGTGCCATATGAAAGCTAACTCCCGTGGATATCTTATATCCAAATTTCATTCAATTCTGTTCATGTGAAGATGTTAAACGGATGGCAAACTTCTAACAATTCAGCATGATCTTTCATCTCCAACTGCTCATTTGCTTATATCCCCCCCTCCTAACGCATAAACTTCAATTCAAACATGTAATCACCTGAAAAGACTCTAAAAATAATAGAAAACTCTAAAAACTATAATTAAGAATCATCAAATATGACATATTTCAAACACATGATATCTTCGTGGATTCATGGCGAAGAAGCTTGTTTATATTGCGGGTGAGATAGTGATAGAGAAATCAGAGAGTCACTACTAAGGTTTTGTAAGATATAATATAACTGTCGTTTGAACTTAGAATTCTAAACAAGCATTAAAGAGCAGGTTCAATATGTTCACGGATCGCCTTAACATCAGCTTTCGTTGGCTAAGGACAATACGTCCATCTATGTTCTTTCCAGTAACCTATAACAATTTTGGTGAATAGATTAAAAATTGAATCACAGACTAAGTGATTAATTTAATATAAACAATAATATCAACCATAGATGAAGAACCCTTAGATAATTCCCTATCTATGTCTGATTCAATGATTTTGGAATTCCCTTGAATCTCTAAACCTAACTGGAATCTACTAAGATATGGATGCAGAGAAACATGAAAGAGATCAAGAAAAAATCATAATTAAACTGAAAAATAAAGAGAAAGAGTTTAGAAATCTTCTCCTTGTCAAGATGATAGATTCCTTAGCCCCAAATGTATATAAAACTAAAGAACAACGTTTTTAACTAAAAATATGAAGAATATATAAAACAATCGAGTCTAAGGTTTTAAAAACATTATGAGATGAATTGGGTTGGACCCAGAGTGATTTAGATCAAAATTATACCATAAATCCGTGTCAGATGGATATGTCTTCAGTAAAACAGTCATAACTTTCTAACCGTCCATTGGAATGACCTCAAATCAGTGCCATATGAAAGCTAACTCCCGTGGATATCTTGCATCCAAATTTCATTCAATTCTGTTCATGTGAAGATGTTAAACGGATGGCAAACTTCTAACAATTCAGCATGATCTTTCATCTCCAACTGCTCATTTGCTTATATCCCCCCCTCCTAACGCATAAACTTCAATTCAAACATGTAATCACCTGAAAAGACTCTAAAAATAATAGAAAACTCTAAAAACTATAATTAAGAATCATCAAATATGACATATTTCAAACACATGATATCTTCGTGGATTCATGGCGAAGAAGCTTGTTTATATTGCGGGTGAGATAGTGATAGAGAAATCAGAGAGTCACTACTAAGGTTTTGTAAGATATAATATAACTGTCGTTTGAACTTAGAATTCTAAACAAGCATTAAAGAGCAGGTTCAATATGTTCACGGATCGCCTTAACATCAGCTTTCGTTGGCTAAGGACAATACGTCCATCTATGTTCTTTCCAGTAACCTATAACAATTTTGGTGAATAGATTAAAAATTGAATCACAGACTAAGTGATTAATTTAATATAAACAATAATATCAACCATAGATGAAGAACCCTTAGATAATTCCCTATCTATGTCTGATTCAATGATTTTGGAATTCCCTTGAATCTCTAAACCTAACTGGAATCTACTAAGATATGGATGCAGAGAAACATGAAAGAGATCAAGAAAAAATCATAATTAAACTGAAAAATAAAGAGAAAGAGTTTAGAAATCTTCTCCTTGTCAAGATGATAGATTCCTTAGCCCCAAATGTATATAAAACTAAAGAACAACGTTTTTAACTAAAAATATGAAGAATATATAAAACAATCGAGTCTAAGGTTTTAAAAACATTATGAGATGAATTGGGTTGGACCCAGAGTGATTTAGATCAAAATTATACCATAAATCCGTGTCAGATGGATATGTCTTCAGTAAAACAGTCATAACTTTCTAACCGTCCATTGGAATGACCTCAAATCAGTGCCATATGAAAGCTAACTCCCGTGGATATCTTATATCCAAATTTCATTCAATTCTGTTCATGTGAAGATGTTAAACGGATGGCAAACTTCTAACAATTCAGCATGATCTTTCATCTCCAACTGCTCATTTGCTTATATCCCCCCCTCCTAACGCATAAACTTCAATTCAAACATGTAATCACCTGAAAAGACTCTAAAAATAATAGAAAACTCTAAAAACTATAATTAAGAATCATCAAATATGACATATTTCAAACACATGATATCTTCGTGGATTCATGGCGAAGAAGCTTGTTTATATTGCGGGTGAGATAGTGATAGAGAAATCAGAGAGTCACTACTAAGGTTTTGTAAGATATAATATAACTGTCGTTTGAACTTAGAATTCTAAACAAGCATTAAAGAGCAGGTTCAATATGTTCACGGATCGCCTTAACATCAGCTTTCGTTGGCTAAGGACAATACGTCCATCTATGTTCTTTCCAGTAACCTATAACAATTTTGGTGAATAGATTAAAAATTGAATCACAGACTAAGTGATTAATTTAATATAAACAATAATATCAACCATAGATGAAGAACCCTTAGATAATTCCCTATCTATGTCTGATTCAATGATTTTGGAATTCCCTTGAATCTCTAAACCTAACTGGAATCTACTAAGATATGGATGCAGAGAAACATGAAAGAGATCAAGAAAAAATCATAATTAAACTGAAAAATAAAGAGAAAGAGTTTAGAAATCTTCTCCTTGTCAAGATGATAGATTCCTTAGCCCCAAATGTATATAAAACTAAAGAACAACGTTTTTAACTAAAAATATGAAGAATATATAAAACAATCGAGTCTAAGGTTTTAAAAACATTATGAGATGAATTGGGTTGGACCCAGAGTGATTTAGATCAAAATTATACCATAAATCCGTGTCAGATGGATATGTTTTCAGTAAAACAGTCATAACTTTCTAACCGTCCATTGGAATGACCTCAAATCAGTGCCATATGAAAGCTAACTCCCGTGGATATCTTGTTTCCAAATTTCATTCAATTCTGTTCATGTGAAGATGTTAAACGGATGGCAAACTTCTAACAATTCAGCATGATCTTTCATCTCCAACTGCTCATTTGCTTATATCCCCCCTCCTAACGCATAAACTTCAATTCAAACATGTAATCACCTGAAAAGACTCTAAAAATAATAGAAAACTCTAAAAACTATAATTAAGAATCATCAAATATGACATATATCAAACACATGATATCTTCGTGGATTCATGGCGAAGAAGCTTGTTTATATTGCGGGTGAGATAGTGATAGAGAAATCAGAGAGTCACTACTAAGGTTTTGTAAGATATAATATAACTGTCGTTTGAACTTAGAATTCTAAACAAGCATTAAAGAGCAGGTTCAATATGTTCACGGATCGCCTTAACATCAGCTTTCGTTGGCTAAGGACAATACGTCCATCTATGTTCTTTCCAGTAACCTATAACAATTTTGGTGAATAGATTAAAAATTGAATCACAGACTAAGTGATTAATTTAATATAAACAATAATATCAACCATAGATGAAGAACCCTTAGATAATTCCCTATCTATGTCTGATTCAATGATTTTGGAATTCCCTTGAATCTCTAAACCTAACTGGAATCTACTAAGATATGGATGCAGAGAAACATGAAAGAGATCAAGAAAAAATCATAATTAAACTGAAAAATAAAGAGAAAGAGTTTAGAAATCTTCTCCTTGTCAAGATGATAGATTCCTTAGCCCCAAATGTATATAAAACTAAAGAACAACGTTTTTAACTAAAAATATGAAGAATATATAAAACAATCGAGTCTAAGGTTTTAAAAACATTATGAGATGAATTGGGTTGGACCCAGAGTGATTTAGATCAAAATTATACCATAAATCCGTGTCAGATGGATATGTCTTCAGTAAAACAGTCATAAGTTTCTAACCGTCCATTGGAATGACCTCAAATCAGTGCCATATGAAAGCTAACTCCCGTGGATATCTTATATCCAAATTTCATTCAATTCTGTTCATGTGAAGATGTTAAACGGATGGCAAACTTCTAACAATTCAGCATGATCTTTCATCTCCAACTGCTCATTTGCTTATATCCCCCCCTCCTAACGCATAAACTTCAATTCAAACATGTAATCACCTGAAAAGACTCTAAAAATAATAGAAAACTCTAAAAACTATAATTAAGAATCATCAAATATGACATATTTCAAACACATGATATCTTCGTGGATTCATGGCGAAGAAGCTTGTTTATATTGCGGGTGAGATAGTGATAGAGAAATCAGAGAGTCACTACTAAGGTTTTGTAAGATATAATATAACTGTCGTTTGAACTTAGAATTCTAAACAAGCATTAAAGAGCAGGTTCAATATGTTCACGGATCGCCTTAACATCAGCTTTCGTTGGCTAAGGACAATACGTCCATCTATGTTCTTTCCAGTAACCTATAACAATTTTGGTGAATAGATTAAAAATTGAATCACAGACTAAGTGATTAATTTAATATAAACAATAATATCAACCATAGATGAAGAACCCTTAGATAATTCCCTATCTATGTCTGATTCAATGATTTTGGAATTCCCTTGAATCTCTAAACCTAACTGGAATCTACTAAGATATGGATGCAGAGAAACATGAAAGAGATCAAGAAAAAATCATAATTAAACTGAAAAATAAAGAGAAAGAGTTTAGAAATCTTCTCCTTGTCAAGATGATAGATTCCTTAGCCCCAAATGTATATAAAACTAAAGAACAACGTTTTTAACTAAAAATATGAAGAATATATAAAACAATCGAGTCTAAGGTTTTAAAAACATTATGAGATGAATTGGGTTGGACCCAGAGTGATTTAGATCAAAATTATACCATAAATCCGTGTCAGATGGATATGTTTTCAGTAAAACAGTCATAACTTTCTAACCGTCCATTGGAATGACCTCAAATCAGTGCCATATGAAAGCTAACTCCCGTGGATATCTTGTTTCCAAATTTCATTCAATTCTGTTCATGTGAAGATGTTAAACGGATGGCAAACTTCTAACAATTCAGCATGATCTTTCATCTCCAACTGCTCATTTGCTTATATCCCCCCTCCTAACGCATAAACTTCAATTCAAACATGTAATCACCTGAAAAGACTCTAAAAATAATAGAAAACTCTAAAAACTATAATTAAGAATCATCAAATATGACATATATCAAACACATGATATCTTCGTGGATTCATGGCGAAGAAGCTTGTTTATATTGCGGGTGAGATAGTGATAGAGAAATCAGAGAGTCACTACTAAGGTTTTGTAAGATATAATATAACTGTCGTTTGAACTTAGAATTCTAAACAAGCATTAAAGAGCAGGTTCAATATGTTCACGGATCGCCTTAACATCAGCTTTCGTTGGCTAAGGACAATACGTCCATCTATGTTCTTTCCAGTAACCTATAACAATTTTGGTGAATAGATTAAAAATTGAATCACAGACTAAGTGATTAATTTAATATAAACAATAATATCAACCATAGATGAAGAACCCTTAGATAATTCCCTATCTATGTCTGATTCAATGATTTTGGAATTCCCTTGAATCTCTAAACCTAACTGGAATCTACTAAGATATGGATGCAGAGAAACATGAAAGAGATCAAGAAAAAATCATAATTAAACTGAAAAATAAAGAGAAAGAGTTTAGAAATCTTCTCCTTGTCAAGATGATAGATTCCTTAGCCCCAAATGTATATAAAACTAAAGAACAACGTTTTTAACTAAAAATATGAAGAATATATAAAACAATCGAGTCTAAGGTTTTAAAAACATTATGAGATGAATTGGGTTGGACCCAGAGTGATTTAGATCAAAATTATACCATAAATCCGTGTCAGATGGATATGTCTTCAGTAAAACAGTCATAAGTTTCTAACCGTCCATTGGAATGACCTCAAATCAGTGCCATATGAAAGCTAACTCCCGTGGATATCTTATATCCAAATTTCATTCAATTCTGTTCATGTGAAGATGTTAAACGGATGGCAAACTTCTAACAATTCAGCATGATCTTTCATCTCCAACTGCTCATTTGCTTATATCCCCCCCTCCTAACGCATAAACTTCAATTCAAACATGTAATCACCTGAAAAGACTCTAAAAATAATAGAAAACTCTAAAAACTATAATTAAGAATCATCAAATATGACATATTTCAAACACATGATATCTTCGTGGATTCATGGCGAAGAAGCTTGTTTATATTGCGGGTGAGATAGTGATAGAGAAATCAGAGAGTCACTACTAAGGTTTTGTAAGATATAATATAACTGTCGTTTGAACTTAGAATTCTAAACAAGCATTAAAGAGCAGGTTCAATATGTTCACGGATCGCCTTAACATCAGCTTTCGTTGGCTAAGGACAATACGTCCATCTATGTTCTTTCCAGTAACCTATAACAATTTTGGTGAATAGATTAAAAATTGAATCACAGACTAAGTGATTAATTTAATATAAACAATAATATCAACCATAGATGAAGAACCCTTAGATAATTCCCTATCTATGTCTGATTCAATGATTTTGGAATTCCCTTGAATCTCTAAACCTAACTGGAATCTACTAAGATATGGATGCAGAGAAACATGAAAGAGATCAAGAAAAAATCATAATTAAACTGAAAAATAAAGAGAAAGAGTTTAGAAATCTTCTCCTTGTCAAGATGATAGATTCCTTAGCCCCAAATGTATATAAAACTAAAGAACAACGTTTTTAACTAAAAATATGAAGAATATATAAAACAATCGAGTCTAAGGTTTTAAAAACATTATGAGATGAATTGGGTTGGACCCAGAGTGATTTAGATCAAAATTATACCATAAATCCGTGTCAGATGGATATGTCTTCAGTAAAACAGTCATAACTTTCTAACCGTCCATTGGAATGACCTCAAATCAGTGCCATATGAAAGCTAACTCCCGTGGATATCTTGCATCCAAATTTCATTCAATTCTGTTCATGTGAAGATGTTAAACGGATGGCAAACTTCTAACAATTCAGCATGATCTTTCATCTCCAACTGCTCATTTGCTTATATCCCCCCCTCCTAACGCATAAACTTCAATTCAAACATGTAATCACCTGAAAAGACTCTAAAAATAATAGAAAACTCTAAAAACTATAATTAAGAATCATCAAATATGACATATTTCAAACACATGATATCTTCGTGGATTCATGGCGAAGAAGCTTGTTTATATTGCGGGTGAGATAGTGATAGAGAAATCAGAGAGTCACTACTAAGGTTTTGTAAGATATATTATAACTGTCGTTTGAACTTAGAATTCTAAACAAGCATTAAAGAGCAGGTTCAATATGTTCATGGATCGCCTTAACATCAGCTTTCGTTGGCTAAGGACAATACGTCCATCTATGTTCTTTCCAGTAACCTATAACAATTTTGGTGAATAGATTAAAAATTGAATCACAGACTAAGTGATTAATTTAATATAAACAATAATATCAACCATAGATGAAGAACCCTTAGATAATTCCCTATCTATGTCTGATTCAATGATTTTGGAATTCCCTTGAATCTCTAAACCTAACTGGAATCTACTAAGATATGGATGCAGAGAAACATGAAAGAGATCAAGAAAAAATCATAATTAAACTGAAAAATAAAGAGAAAGAGTTTAGAAATCTTCTCCTTGTCAAGATGATAGATTCCTTAGCCCCAAATGTATATAAAACTAAAGAACAACGTTTTTAACTAAAAATATGAAGAATATATAAAACAATCGAGTCTAAGGTTTTAAAAACATTATGAGATGAATTGGGTTGGACCCAGAGTGATTTAGATCAAAATTATACCATAAATCCGTGTCAGATGGATATGTCTTCAGTAAAACAGTCATAACTTTCTAACCGTCCATTGGAATGACCTCAAATCAGTGCCATATGAAAGCTAACTCCCGTGGATATCTTATATCCAAATTTCATTCAATTCTGTTCATGTGAAGATGTTAAACGGATGGCAAACTTCTAACAATTCAGCATGATCTTTCATCTCCAACTGCTCATTTGCTTATATCCCCCCCTCCTAACGCATAAACTTCAATTCAAACATGTAATCACCTGAAAAGACTCTAAAAATAATAGAAAACTCTAAAAACTATAATTAAGAATCATCAAATATGACATATTTCAAACACATGATATCTTCGTGGATTCATGGCGAAGAAGCTTGTTTATATTGCGGGTGAGATAGTGATAGAGAAATCAGAGAGTCACTACTAAGGTTTTGTAAGATATAATATAACTGTCGTTTGAACTTAGAATTCTAAACAAGCATTAAAGAGCAGGTTCAATATGTTCACGGATCGCCTTAACATCAGCTTTCGTTGGCTAAGGACAATACGTCCATCTATGTTCTTTCCAGTAACCTATAACAATTTTGGTGAATAGATTAAAAATTGAATCACAGACTAAGTGATTAATTTAATATAAACAATAATATCAACCATAGATGAAGAACCCTTAGATAATTCCCTATCTATGTCTGATTCAATGATTTTGGAATTCCCTTGAATCTCTAAACCTAACTGGAATCTACTAAGATATGGATGCAGAGAAACATGAAAGAGATCAAGAAAAAATCATAATTAAACTGAAAAATAAAGAGAAAGAGTTTAGAAATCTTCTCCTTGTCAAGATGATAGATTCCTTAGCCCCAAATGTATATAAAACTAAAGAACAACGTTTTTAACTAAAAATATGAAGAATATATAAAACAATCGAGTCTAAGGTTTTAAAAACATTATGAGATGAATTGGGTTGGACCCAGAGTGATTTAGATCAAAATTATACCATAAATCCGTGTCAGATGGATATGTTTTCAGTAAAACAGTCATAACTTTCTAACCGTCCATTGGAATGACCTCAAATCAGTGCCATATGAAAGCTAACTCCCGTGGATATCTTGTTTCCAAATTTCATTCAATTCTGTTCATGTGAAGATGCTAAACGGATGGCAAACTTCTAACAATTCAGCATGATCTTTCATCTCCAACTGCTCATTTGCTTATATCCCCCCTCCTAACGCATAAACTTCAATTCAAACATGTAATCACCTGAAAAGACTCTAAAAATAATAGAAAACTCTAAAAACTATAATTAAGAATCATCAAATATGACATATATCAAACACATGATATCTTCGTGGATTCATGGCGAAGAAGCTTGTTTATATTGCGGGTGAGATAGTGATAGAGAAATCAGAGAGTCACTACTAAGGTTTTGTAAGATATAATATAACTGTCGTTTGAACTTAGAATTCTAAACAAGCATTAAAGAGCAGGTTCAATATGTTCACGGATCGCCTTAACATCAGCTTTCGTTGGCTAAGGACAATACATCCATCTATGTTCTTTCCAGTAACCTATAACAATTTTGGTGAATAGATTAAAAATTGAATCACAGACTAAGTGATTAATTTAATATAAAAAATAATATCAACCATAGATGAAGAACCCTAAAATAATTCCCTATCTATGTCTGATTCAATGATTTTGGAATTCCCTTGAATCTCTAAACCTAACTGGAATCTACTAAGATATGGATGCAGAGAAACATGAAAGAGATCAAGAAAAAATCATAATTAAACTGAAAAATAAAGAGAAAGAGTTTAGAAATCTTCTCCTTGTCAAGATGATAGATTCCTTAGCCCCAAATGTATATAAAACTAAAGAACAACGTTTTTAACTAAAAATATGAAGAATATATAAAACAATCGAGTCTAAGGTTTTAAAAACATTATGAGATGAATTGGGTTGGACCCAGAGTGATTTAGATCAAAATTATACCATAAATCCGTGTCAGATGGATATGTCTTCAGTAAAACAGTCTTAACTTTCTAACCGTCCATTGGAATGACCTCAAATCAGTGCCATATGAAAGCTAACTCCCGTGGATATCTTGTTTCCAAATTTCATTCAATTCTGTTCATGTGAAGATGTTAAACGGATGGCAAACTTCTAACAATTCAGCATGATCTTTCATCTCCAACTGCTCATTTGCTTATATCCCCCCTCCTAACGCATAAACTTCAATTCAAACATGTAATCACCTGAAAAGACTCTAAAAATAATAGAAAACTCTAAAAACTATAATTAAGAATCATCAAATATGACATATTTCAAACACATGATATCTTCGTGGATTCATGGCGAAGAAGCTTGTTTATATTGCGGGTGAGATAGTGATAGAGAAATCAGAGAGTCACTACTAAGGTTTTGTAAGATATAATATAACTGTCGTTTGAACTTAGAATTCTAAACAAGCATTAAAGAGCAGGTTCAATATGTTCACGGATCGCCTTAACATCAGCTTTCGTTGGCTAAGGACAATACGTCCATCTATGTTCTTTCCAGTAACCTATAACAATTTTGGTGAATAGATTAAAAATTGAATCACAGACTAAGTGATTAATTTAATATAAACAATAATATCAACCATAGATGAAGAACCCTTAGATAATTCCCTATCTATGTCTGATTCAATGATTTTGGAATTCCCTTGAATCTCTAAACCTAACTGGAATCTACTAAGATATGGATGCAGAGAAACATGAAAGAGATCAAGAAAAAATCATAATTAAACTGAAAAATAAAGAGAAAGAGTTTAGAAATCTTCTCCTTGTCAAGATGATAGATTCCTTAGCCCCAAATGTATATAAAACTAAAGAACAACGTTTTTAACTAAAAATATGAAGAATATATAAAACAATCGAGTCTAAGGTTTTAAAAACATTATGAGATGAATTGGGTTGGACCCAGAGTGATTTAGATCAAAATTATACCATAAATCCGTGTCAGATGGATATGTTTTCAGTAAAACAGTCATAACTTTCTAACCGTCCATTGGAATGACCTCAAATCAGTGCCATATGAAAGCTAACTCCCGTGGATATCTTGTTTCCAAATTTCATTCAATTCTGTTCATGTGAAGATGTTAAACGGATGGCAAACTTCTAACAATTCAGCATGATCTTTCATCTCCAACTGCTCATTTGCTTATATCCCCCCTCCTAACGCATAAACTTCAATTCAAACATGTAATCACCTGAAAAGACTCTAAAAATAATAGAAAACTCTAAAAACTATAATTAAGAATCATCAAATATGACATATATCAAACACATGATATCTTCGTGGATTCATGGCGAAGAAGCTTGTTTATATTGCGGGTGAGATAGTGATAGAGAAATCAGAGAGTCACTACTAAGGTTTTGTAAGATATAATATAACTGTCGTTTGAACTTAGAATTCTAAACAAGCATTAAAGAGCAGGTTCAATATGTTCACGGATCGCCTTAACATCAGCTTTCGTTGGCTAAGGACAATACGTCCATCTATGTTCTTTCCAGTAACCTATAACAATTTTGGTGAATAGATTAAAAATTGAATCACAGACTAAGTGATTAATTTAATATAAACAATAATATCAACCATAGATGAAGAACCCTAAAATAATTCCCTATCTATGTCTGATTCAATGATTTTGGAATTCCCTTGAATCTCTAAACCTAACTGGAATCTACTAAGATATGGATGCAGAGAAACATGAAAGAGATCAAGAAAAAATCATAATTAAACTGAAAAATAAAGAGAAAGAGTTTAGAAATCTTCTCCTTGTCAAGATGATAGATTCCTTAGCCCCAAATGTATATAAAACTAAAGAACAACGTTTTTAACTAAAAATATGAAGAATATATAAAACAATCGAGTCTAAGGTTTTAAAAACATTATGAGATGAATTGGGTTGGACCCAGAGTGATTTAGATCAAAATTATACCATAAATCCGTGTCAGATGGATATGTTTTCAGTAAAACAGTCATAACTTTCTAACCGTCCATTGGAATGACCTCAAATCAGTGCCATATGAAAGCTAACTCCCGTGGATATCTTGTTTCCAAATTTCATTCAATTCTGTTCATGTGAAGATGTTAAACGGATGGCAAACTTCTAACAATTCAGCATGATCTTTCATCTCCAACTGCTCATTTGCTTATATCCCCCCTCCTAACGCATAAACTTCAATTCAAACATGTAATCACCTGAAAAGACTCTAAAAATAATAGAAAACTCTAAAAACTATAATTAAGAATCATCAAATATGACATATATCAAACACATGATATCTTCGTGGATTCATGGCGAAGAAGCTTGTTTATATTGCGGGTGAGATAGTGATAGAGAAATCAGAGAGTCACTACTAAGGTTTTGTAAGATATAATATAACTGTCGTTTGAACTTAGAATTCTAAACAAGCATTAAAGAGCAGGTTCAATATGTTCACGGATCGCCTTAACATCAGCTTTCGTTGGCTAAGGACAATACGTCCATCTATGTTCTTTCCAGTAACCTATAACAATTTTGGTGAATAGATTAAAAATTGAATCACAGACTAAGTGATTAATTTAATATAAACAATAATATCAACCATAGATGAAGAACCCTAAAATAATTCCCTATCTATGTCTGATTCAATGATTTTGGAATTCCCTTGAATCTCTAAACCTAACTGGAATCTACTAAGATATGGATGCAGAGAAACATGAAAGAGATCAAGAAAAAATCATAATTAAACTGAAAAATAAAGAGAAAGAGTTTAGAAATCTTCTCCTTGTCAAGATGATAGATTCCTTAGCCCCAAATGTATATAAAACTAAAGAACAACGTTTTTAACTAAAAATATGAAGAATATATAAAACAATCGAGTCTAAGGTTTTAAAAACATTATGAGATGAATTGGGTTGGACCCAGAGTGATTTAGATCAAAATTATACCATAAATCCGTGTCAGATGGATATGTCTTCAGTAAAACAGTCATAACTTTCTAACCGTCCATTGGAATGACCTCAAATCAGTGCCATATGAAAGCTAACTCCCGTGGATATCTTGTTTCCATATTTCATTCAATTCTGTTCATGTGAAGATGTTAAACGGATGGCAAACTTCTAACAATTCAGCATGATCTTTCATCTCCAACTGCTCATTTGCTTATATCCCCCCTCCTAACGCATAAACTTCAATTCAAACATGTAATCACCTGAAAAGACTCTAAAAATAATAGAAAACTCTAAAAACTATAATTAAGAATCATCAAATATGACATATATCAAACACATGATATCTTCGTGGATTCATGGCGAAGAAGCTTGTTTATATTGCGGGTGAGATAGTGATAGAGAAATCAGAGAGTCACTACTAAGGTTTTGTAAGATATAATATAACTGTCGTTTGAACTTAGAATTCTAAACAAGCATTAAAGAGCAGGTTCAATATGTTCACGGATCGCCTTAACATCAGCTTTCGTTGGCTAAGGACAATACGTCCATCTATGTTCTTTCCAGTAACCTATAACAATTTTGGTGAATAGATTAAAAATTGAATCACAGACTAAGTGATTAATTTAATATAAACAATAATATCAACCATAGATGAAGAACCCTTAGATAATTCCCTATCTATGTCTGATTCAATGATTTTGGAATTCCCTTGAATCTCTAAACCTAACTGGAATCTACTAAGATATGGATGCAGAGAAACATGAAAGAGATCATAAAAAAAATCATAATTAAACTGAAAAATAAAGAGAAAGAGTTTAGAAATCTTCTCCTTGTCAAGATGATAGATTCCTTAGCCCCAAATGTATATAAAACTAAAGAACAACGTTTTTAACTAAAAATATGAAGAATATATAAAACAATCGAGTCTAAGGTTTTAAAAACATTATGAGATGAATTGGGTTGGACCCAGAGTGATTTAGATCAAAATTATACCATAAATCCGTGTCAGATGGATATGTCTTCAGTAAAACAGTCATAACTTTCTAACCGTCCATTGGAATGACCTCAAATCAGTGCCATATGAAAGCTAACTCCCGTGGATATCTTGCATCCAAATTTCATTCAATTCTGTTCATGTGAAGATGTTAAACGGATGGCAAACTTCTAACAATTCAGCATGATCTTTCATCTCCAACTGCTCATTTGCTTATATCTCCCCCTCCTAACGCATAAACTTCAATTCAAACATGTAATCACCTGAAAAGACTCTAAAAATAATAGAAAACTCTAAAAACTATAATTAAGAATCATCAAATATGACATATATCAAACACATGATATCTTCGTGGATTCATGGCGAAGAAGCTTGTTTATATTGCGGGTGAGATAGTGATAGAGAAATCAGAGAGTCACTACTAAGGTTTTGTAAGATATAATATAACTGTCGTTTGAACTTAGAATTCTAAACAAGCATTAAAGAGCAGGTTCAATATGTTCACGGATCGCCTTAACATCAGCTTTCGTTGGCTAAGGACAATACGTCCATCTATGTTCTTTCCAGTAACGTATAACAATTTTGGTGAATAGATTAAAAATTGAATCACAGACTAAGTGATTAATTTAATATAAACAATAATATCAACCATAGATGAAGAACCCTTAGATAATTCCCTATCTATGTCTGATTCAATGATTTTGGAATTCCCTTGAATCTCTAAACCTAACTGGAATCTACTAAGATATGGATGCAGAGAAACATGAAAGAGATCAAGAAAAAATCATAATTAAACTGAAAAATAAAGAGAAAGAGTTTAGAAATCTTCTCCTTGTCAAGATGATAGATTCCTTAGCCCCAAATGTATATAAAACTAAAGAACAACGTTTTTAACTAAAAATATGAAGAATATATAAAACAATCGAGTCTAAGGTTTTAAAAACATTATGAGATGAATTGGGTTGGACCCAGAGTGATTTAGATCAAAATTATACCATAAATCCGTGTCAGATGGATATGTCTTCAGTAAAACAGTCATAACTTTCTAACCGTCCATTGGAATGACCTCAAATCAGTGCCATATGAAAGCTAACTCCCGTGGATATCTTGCATCCAAATTTCATTCAATTCTGTTCATGTGAAGATGTTAAACGGATGGCAAACTTCTAACAATTCAGCATGATCTTTCATCTCCAACTGCTCATTTGCTTATATCTCCCCCTCCTAACGCATAAACTTCAATTCAAACATGTAATCACCTGAAAAGACTCTAAAAATAATAGAAAACTCTAAAAACTATAATTAAGAATCATCAAATATGACATATATCAAACACATGATATCTTCGTGGATTCATGGCGAAGAAGCTTGTTTATATTGCGGGTGAGATAGTGATAGAGAAATCAGAGAGTCACTACTAAGGTTTTGTAAGATATAATATAACTGTCGTTTGAACTTAGAATTCTAAACAAGCATTAAAGAGCAGGTTCAATATGTTCACGGATCGCCTTAACATCAGCTTTCGTTGGCTAAGGACAATACGTCCATCTATGTTCTTTCCAGTAACGTATAACAATTTTGGTGAATAGATTAAAAATTGAATCACAGACTAAGTGATTAATTTAATATAAACAATAATATCAACCATAGATGAAGAACCCTTAGATAATTCCCTATCTATGTCTGATTCAATGATTTTGGAATTCCCTTGAATCTCTAAACCTAACTGGAATCTACTAAGATATGGATGCAGAGAAACATGAAAGAGATCAAGAAAAAATCATAATTAAACTGAAAAATAAAGAGAAAGAGTTTAGAAATCTTCTCCTTGTCAAGATGATAGATTCCTTAGCCCCAAATGTATATAAAACTAAAGAACAACGTTTTTAACTAAAAATATGAAGAATATATAAAACAATCGAGTCTAAGGTTTTAAAAACATTATGAGATGAATTGGGTTTGACCCAAAGTGATTTGGATCAAAATTATACCATAAATCCGCGTCAGATGGATATGTCTTCAGTAAAACAGTCATAACTTTCTAACCGTCCATTGGAATGACCTCAAATCAGTGCCATATGAAAGCTAACTCCCGTGGATATCTTGTATCCAAATTTCATTCAATTCTGTTCATGTGAAGATGTTAAACGGATGGCAAACTTCTAACAATTCAGCATGATCTTTCATCTCCAACTGCTCATTTGCTTATATCCCCCCTCCTAACGCATAAACTTCAATTCAAACATGTAATCACCTGAAAAGACTCTAAAAATAATAGAAAACTCTAAAAACTATAATTAAGAATCATCAAATATGACATATATCAAACACATGATATCTTCGTGGATTCATGGCGAAGAAGCTTGTTTATATTGCGGGTGAGATAGTGATAGAGAAATCAGAGAGTCACTACTAAGGTTTTGTAAGATATAATATAACTGTCGTTTGAACTTAGAATTCTAAACAAGCATTAAAGAGCAGGTTCAATATGTTCACGGATCGCCTTAACATCAGCTTTCGTTGGCTAAGGACAATACGTCCATCTATGTTCTTTCCAGTAACCTATAACAATTTTGGTGAATAGATTAAAAATTGAATCACAGACTAAGTGATTAATTTAATATAAACAATAATATCAACCATAGATGAAGAACCCTTAGATAATTCCCTATCTATGTCTGATTCAATGATTTTGGAATTCCCTTGAATCTCTAAACCTAACTGGAATCTACTAAGATATGGATGCAGAGAAACATGAAAGAGATCATAAAAAAAATCATAGTTAAACTGAAAAATAAAGAGAAAGAGTTTAGAAATCTTCTCCTTGTCAAGATGATAGATTCCTTAGCCCCAAATGTATATAAAACTAAAGAACAACGTTTTTAACTAAAAATATGAAGAATATATAAAACAATCGAGTCTAAGGTTTTAAAAACATTATGAGATGAATTGGGTTGGACCCAGAGTGATTTAGATCAAAATTATACCATAAATCCGTGTCAGATGGATATGTCTTCAGTAAAACAGTCATAACTTTCTAACCGTCCATTGGAATGACCTCAAATCAGTGCCATATGAAAGCTAACTCCCGTGGATATCTTGCATCCAAATTTCATTCAATTCTGTTCATGTGAAGATGTTAAACGGATGGCAAACTTCTAACAATTCAGCATGATCTTTCATCTCCAACTGCTCATTTGCTTATATCTCCCCCTCCTAACGCATAAACTTCAATTCAAACATGTAATCACCTGAAAAGACTCTAAAAATAATAGAAAACTCTAAAAACTATAATTAAGAATCATCAAATATGACATATATCAAACACATGATATCTTCGTGGATTCATGGCGAAGAAGCTTGTTTATATTGCGGGTGAGATAGTGATAGAGAAATCAGAGAGTCACTACTAAGGTTTTGTAAGATATAATATAACTGTCGTTTGAACTTAGAATTCTAAACAAGCATTAAAGAGCAGGTTCAATATGTTCACGGATCGCCTTAACATCAGCTTTCGTTGGCTAAGGACAATACGTCCATCTATGTTCTTTCCAGTAACGTATAACAATTTTGGTGAATAGATTAAAAATTGAATCACAGACTAAGTGATTAATTTAATATAAACAATAATATCAACCATAGATGAAGAACCCTTAGATAATTCCCTATCTATGTCTGATTCAATGATTTTGGAATTCCCTTGAATCTCTAAACCTAACTGGAATCTACTAAGATATGGATGCAGAGAAACATGAAAGAGATCAAGAAAAAATCATAATTAAACTGAAAAATAAAGAGAAAGAGTTTAGAAATCTTCTCCTTGTCAAGATGATAGATTCCTTAGCCCCAAATGTATATAAAACTAAAGAACAACGTTTTTAACTAAAAATATGAAGAATATATAAAACAATCGAGTCTAAGGTTTTAAAAACATTATGAGATGAATTGGGTTTGACCCAGAGTGATTTGGATCAAAATTATACCATAAATCCGCGTCAGATGGATATGTCTTCAGTAAAACAGTCATAACTTTCTAACCGTCCATTGGAATGACCTCAAATCAGTGCCATATGAAAGCTAACTCCCGTGGATATCTTGTATCCAAAGTTCATTCAATTCTGTTCATGTGAAGATGTTAAACGGATGGCAAACTTCTAACAATTCAGCATGATCTTTCATCTCCAACTGCTCATTTGCTTATATCCCCCCTCCTAACGCATAAACTTCAATTCAAACATGTAATCACCTAAAAAAGACTCTAAAAATAATAGAAAACTCTAAAAACTATAATTAAGAATCATCAAATATGACATATATCAAACACATGATATCATCGTGGATTCATGGCGAAGAAGCTTGTTTATATTGCGGGTGAGATAGTGATAGAGAAATCAGAGAGTCACTACTAAGGTTTTGTAAGATATAATATAACTGTCGTTTGAACTTAGAATTCTAAACAAGCATTAAAGAGCAGGTTCAATATGTTCACGGATCGCCTTAACATCAGCTTTCGTTGGCTAAGGACAATACGTCCATCTATGTTCTTTCCAGTAACCTATAACAATTTTGGTGAATAGATTAAAAATTGAATCACAGACTAAGTGATTAATTTAATATAAACAATAATATCAACCATAGATGAAGAACCCTTAGATAATTCCCTATCTATGTCTGATTCAATGATTTTGGAATTCCCTTGAATCTCTAAACCTAACTGGAATCTACTAAGATATGGATGCAGAGAAACATGAAAGAGATCAAGAAAAAATCATAATTAAACTGAAAAATAAAGAGAAAGAGTTTAGAAATCTTCTCCTTGTCAAGATGATAGATTCCTTAGCCCCAAATGTATATAAAACTAAAGAACAACGTTTTTAACTAAAAATATGAAGAATATATAAAACAATCGAGTCTAAGGTTTTAAAAACATTATGAGATGAATTGGGTTGGACCCAGAGTGATTTAGATCAAAATTATACCATAAATCCGTGTCAGATGGATATGTTTTCAGTAAAACAGTCATAACTTTCTAACCGTCCATTGGAATGACCTCAAATCAGTGCCATATGAAAGCTAACTCCCGTGGATATCTTGTTTCCAAATTTCATTCAATTCTGTTCATGTGAAGATGTTAAACGGATGGCAAACTTCTAACAATTCAGCATGATCTTTCATCTCCAACTGCTCATTTGCTTATATCCCCCCTCCTAACGCATAAACTTCAATTCAAACATGTAATCACCTGAAAAGACTCTAAAAATAATAGAAAACTCTAAAATCTATAATTAAGAATCATCAAATATGACATATATCAAACACATGATATCTTCGTGGATTCATGGCGAAGAAGCTTGTTTATATTGCGGGTGAGATAGTGATAGAGAAATCAGAGAGTCACTACTAAGGTTTTGTAAGATATAATATAACTGTCGTTTGAACTTAGAATTCTAAACAAGCATTAAAGAGCAGGTTCAATATGTTCACGGATCGCCTTAACATCAGCTTTCGTTGGCTAAGGACAATACGTCCATCTATGTTCTTTCCAGTAACCTATAACAATTTTGGTGAATAGATTAAAAATTGAATCACAGACTAAGTGATTAATTTAATATAAACAATAATATCAACCATAGATGAAGAACCCTAAAATAATTCCCTATCTATGTCTGATTCAATGATTTTGGAATTCCCTTGAATCTCTAAACCTAACTGGAATCTACTAAGATATGGATGCAGAGAAACATGAAAGAGATCAAGAAAAAATCATAATTAAACTGAAAAATAAAGAGAAAGAGTTTAGAAATCTTCTCCTTGTCAAGATGATAGATTCCTTAGCCCCAAATGTATATAAAACTAAAGAACAACGTTTTTAACTAAAAATATGAAGAATATATAAAACAATCGAGTCTAAGGTTTTAAAAACATTATGAGATGAATTGGGTTGGACCCAGAGTGATTTAGATCAAAATTATACCATAAATCCGTGTCAGATGGATATGTCTTCAGTAAAACAGTCATAACTTTCTAACCGTCCATTGGAATGACCTCAAATCAGTGCCATATGAAAGCTAACTCCCGTGGATATCTTGTTTCCAAATTTCATTCAATTCTGTTCATGTGAAGATGTTAAACGGATGGCAAACTTCTAACAATTCAGCATGATCTTTCATCTCCAACTGCTCATTTGCTTATATCCCCCCTCCTAACGCATAAACTTCAATTCAAACATGTAATCACCTGAAAAGACTCTAAAAATAATAGAAAACTCTAAAATCTATAATTAAGAATCATCAAATATGACATATATCAAACACATGATATCTTCGTGGATTCATGGCGAAGAAGCTTGTTTATATTGCGGGTGAGATAGTGATAGAGAAATCAGAGAGTCACTACTAAGGTTTTGTAAGATATAATATAACTGTCGTTTGAACTTAGAATTCTAAACAAGCATTAAAGAGCAGGTTCAATATGTTCACGGATCGCCTTAACATCAGCTTTCGTTGGCTAAGGACAATACGTCCATCTATGTTCTTTCCAGTAACCTATAACAATTTTGGTGAATAGATTAAAAATTGAATCACAGACTAAGTGATTAATTTAATATAAACAATAATATCAACCATAGATGAAGAACCCTAAAATAATTCCCTATCTATGTCTGATTCAATGATTTTGGAATTCCCTTGAATCTCTAAACCTAACTGGAATCTACTAAGATATGGATGCAGAGAAACATGAAAGAGATCAAGAAAAAATCATAATTAAACTGAAAAATAAAGAGAAAGAGTTTAGAAATCTTCTCCTTGTCAAGATGATAGATTCCTTAGCCCCAAATGTATATAAAACTAAAGAACAACGTTTTTAACTAAAAATATGAAGAATATATAAAACAATCGAGTCTAAGGTTTTAAAAACATTATGAGATGAATTGGGTTGGACCCAGAGTGATTTAGATCAAAATTATACCATAAATCCGTGTCAGATGGATATGTCTTCAGTAAAACAGTCATAACTTTCTAACCGTCCATTGGAATGACCTCAAATCAGTGCCATATGAAAGCTAACTCCCGTGGATATCTTGTTTCCAAATTTCATTCAATTCTGTTCATGTGAAGATGTTAAACGGATGGCAAACTTCTAACAATTCAGCATGATCTTTCATCTCCAACTGCTCATTTGCTTATATCCCCCCTTCTAACGCATAAACTTCAATTCAAACATGTAATCACCTGAAAAGACTCTAAAAATAATAGAAAACTCTAAAAACTATAATTAAGAATCATCAAATATGACATATATCAAACACATGATATCTTCGTGGATTCATGGCGAAGAAGCTTGTTTATATTGCGGGTGAGATAGTGATAGAGAAATCAGAGAGTCACTACTAAGGTTTTGTAAGATATAATATAACTGTCGTTTGAACTTAGAATTCTAAACAAGCATTAAAGAGCAGGTTCAATATGTTCACGGATCGCCTTAACATCAGCTTTCGTTGGCTAAGGACAATACGTCCATCTATGTTCTTTCCAGTAACCTATAACAATTTTGGTGAATAGATTAAAAATTGAATCACAGACTAAGTGATTAATTTAATATAAACAATAATATCAACCATAGATGAAGAACCCTTAGATAATTCCCTATCTATGTCTGATTCAATGATTTTGGAATTCCCTTGAATCTCTAAACCTAACTGGAATCTACTAAGATATGGATGCAGAGAAACATGAAAGAGATCATAAAAAAAATCATAATTAAACTGAAAAATAAAGAGAAAGAGTTTAGAAATCTTCTCCTTGTCAAGATGATAGATTCCTTAGCCCCAAATGTATATAAAACTAAAGAACAACGTTTTTAACTAAAAATATGAAGAATATATAAAACAATCGAGTCTAAGGTTTTAAAAACATTATGAGATGAATTGGGTTGGACCCAGAGTGATTTAGATCAAAATTATACCATAAATCCGTGTCAGATGGATATGTCTTCAGTAAAACAGTCATAACTTTCTAACCGTCCATTGGAATGACCTCAAATCAGTGCCATATGAAAGCTAACTCCCGTGGATATCTTGCATCCAAATTTCATTCAATTCTGTTCATGTGAAGATGTTAAACGGATGGCAAACTTCTAACAATTCAGCATGATCTTTCATCTCCAACTGCTCATTTGCTTATATCTCCCCCTCCTAACGCATAAACTTCAATTCAAACATGTAATCACCTGAAAAGACTCTAAAAATAATAGAAAACTCTAAAAACTATAATTAAGAATCATCAAATATGACATATATCAAACACATGATATCTTCGTGGATTCATGGCGAAGAAGCTTGTTTATATTGCGGGTGAGATAGTGATAGAGAAATCAGAGAGTCACTACTAAGGTTTTGTAAGATATAATATAACTGTCGTTTGAACTTAGAATTCTAAACAAGCATTAAAGAGCAGGTTCAATATGTTCACGGATCGCCTTAACATCAGCTTTCGTTGGCTAAGGACAATACGTCCATCTATGTTCTTTCCAGTAACGTATAACAATTTTGGTGAATAGATTAAAAATTGAATCACAGACTAAGTGATGAATTTAATATAAACAATAATATCAACCATAGATGAAGAACCCTTAGATAATTCCCTATCTATGTCTGATTCAATGATTTTGGAATTCCCTTGAATCTCTAAACCTAACTGGAATCTACTAAGATATGGATGCAGAGAAACATGAAAGAGATCATAAAAAAAATCATAATTAAACTGAAAAATAAAGAGAAAGAGTTTAGAAATCTTCTCCTTGTCAAGATGATAGATTCCTTAGCCCCAAATGTATATAAAACTAAAGAACAACGTTTTTAACTAAAAATATGAAGAATATATAAAACAATCGAGTCTAAGGTTTTAAAAACATTATGAGATGAATTGGGTTTGACCCAGAGTGATTTGGATCAAAATTATACCATAAATCCGCGTCAGATGGATATGTCTTCAGTAAAACAGTCATAACTTTCTAACCGTCCATTGGAATGACCTCAAATCAGTGCCATATGATAGCTAACTCCCGTGGATATCTTGTATCCAAAGTTCATTCAATTCTGTTCATGTGAAGATGTTAAACGGATGGCAAACTTCTAACAATTCAGCATGATCTTTCATCTCCAACTGCTCATTTGCTTATATCCCCCCTCCTAACGCATAAACTTCAATTCAAACATGTAATCACCTAAAAAAGACTCTAAAAATAATAGAAAACTCTAAAAACTATAATTAAGAATCATCAAATATGACATATATCAAACACATGATATCATCATGGATTCATGGCGAAGAAGCTTGTTTATATTGCGGGTGAGATAGTGATAGAGAAATCAGAGAGTCACTACTAAGGTTTTGTAAGATATAATATAACTGTCGTTTGAACTTAGAATTCTAAACAAGCATTAAAGAGCAGGTTCAATATGTTCACGGATCGCCTTAACATCAGCTTTCGTTGGCTAAGGACAATACGTCCATCTATGTTCTTTCCAGTAACCTATATCAATTTTGGTGAATAGATTAAAAATTGAATCACAGACTAAGTGATTAATTTAATATAAACAATAATATCAACCATAGATGAAGAACCCTAAGATAATTCCCTATCTATGTCTGATTCAATGATTTTGGAATTCCCTTGAATCTCTAAACCTAACTGGAATCTACTAAGATATGGATGCAGAGAAACATGAAAGAGATCAAGAAAAAATCATAATTAAACTGAAAAATAAAGAGAAAGAGTTTAGAAATCTTCTCCTTGTCAAGATGATAGATTCCTTAGCCCCAAATGTATATAAAACTAAAGAACAACGTTTTTAACTAAAAATATGAAGAATATATAAAACAATCGAGTCTATGGTTTTAAAAACATTATGAGCTGAATTGGGTTGGACCCAGAGTGATTTAGATCAAAATTATACCATAAATCCGT
The DNA here is from genome assembly GCA_963854855.1 of Nasturtium officinale. Taxonomy (NCBI): domain Eukaryota; kingdom Viridiplantae; phylum Streptophyta; class Magnoliopsida; order Brassicales; family Brassicaceae; genus Nasturtium; species Nasturtium officinale. Next base: position 11,090,362 of record OY978507.1, read on the forward strand.
GTCAGATGGATATGTCTTCAGTAAAACAGTCATAAGTTTCTAACCGTCCATTGGAATGACCTCAAATCAGTGCCATATGAAAGCTAACTCCCGTGGATATCTTGCATCCAAATTTCATTCAATTCTGTTCATGTGAAGATGTTAAACGGATGGCAAACTTCTAACAATTCAGCATGATCTTTCATCTCCAACTGCTCATTTGCTTATATCCCCCCCTCCTAACGCATAAACTTCAAATCAAACATGTAATCACCTGAAAAGACTCTAAAAATAATAGAAAACTCTAAAAACTATAATTAAGAATCATCAAATATGACATATTTCAAACACATGATATCTTCGTGGATTCATGGCGAAGAAGCTTGTTTATATTGCGGGTGAGATAGTGATAGAGAAATCAGAGAGTCACTACTAAGGTTTTGTAAGATATAATATAACTGTCGTTTGAACTTAGAATTCTAAACAAGCATTAAAGAGCAGGTTCAATATGTTCACGGATCGCCTTAACATCAGCTTTCGTTGGCTAAGGACAATACGTCCATCTATGTTCTTTCCAGTAACGTATAACAATTTTGGTGAATAGATTAAAAATTGAATCACAGACTAAGTGATTAATTTAATATAAACAATAATATCAACCATAGATGAAGAACCCTTAGATAATTCCCTATCTATGTCTGATTCAATGATTTTGGAATTCCCTTGAATCTCTAAACCTAACTGGAATCTACTAAGATATGGATGCAGAGAAACATGAAAGAGATCAAGAAAAAATCATAATTAAACTGAAAAATAAAGAGAAAGAGTTTAGAAATCTTCTCCTTGTCAAGATGATAGATTCCTTAGCCCCAAATGTATATAAAACTAAAGAACAACGTTTTTAACTAAAAATATGAAGAATATATAAAACAATCGAGTCTAAGGTTTTAAAAACATTATGAGATGAATTGGGTTTGACCCAGAGTGATTTGGATCAAAATTATACCATAAATCCGCGTCAGATGGATATGTCTTCAGTAAAACAGTCATAACTTTCTAACCGTCCATTGGAATGACCTCAAATCAGTGCCATATGAAAGCTAACTCCCGTGGATATCTTGTATCCAAAGTTCATTCAATTCTGTTCATGTGAAGATGTTAAACGGATGGCAAACTTCTAACAATTCAGCATGATCTTTCATCTCCAACTGCTCATTTGCTTATATCCCCCCTCCTAACGCATAAACTTCAATTCAAACATGTAATCACCTAAAAAAGACTCTAAAAATAATAGAAAACTCTAAAAACTATAATTAAGAATCATCAAATATGACATATATCAAACACATGATATCATCGTGGATTCATGGCGAAGAAGCTTGTTTATATTGCGGGTGAGATAGTGATAGAGAAATCAGAGAGTCACTACTAAGGTTTTGTAAGATATAATATAACTGTCGTTTGAACTTAGAATTCTAAACAAGCATTAAAGAGCAGGTTCAATATGTTCACGGATCGCCTTAACATCAGCTTTCGTTGGCTAAGGACAATACGTCCATCTATGTTCTTTCCAGTAACCTATATCAATTTTGGTGAATAGATTAAAAATTGAATCACAGACTAAGTGATTAATTTAATATAAACAATAATATCAACCATAGATGAAGAACCCTAAGATAATTCCCTATCTATGTCTGATTCAATGATTTTGGAATTCCCTTGAATCTCTAAACCTAACTGGAATCTACTAAGATATGGATGCAGAGAAACATGAAAGAGATCAAGAAAAAATCATAATTAAACTGAAAAATAAATAGAAAGAGTTTAGAAATCTTCTCCTTGTCAAGATGATAGATTCCTTAGCCCCAAATGTATATAAAACTAAAGAACAACGTTTTTAACTAAAAATATGAAGAATATATAAAACAATCGAGTCTATGGTTTTAAAAACATTATGAGCTGAATTGGGTTGGACCCAGAGTGATTTAGATCAAAATTATACCATAAATCCGTGTCAGATGGATATGTCTTCAGTAAAACAGTCATAACTTTCTAACCGTCCATTGGAATGACCTCAAATCAGTGCCATATGAAAGCTAACTCCCGTGGATATCTTGTATCCAAAGTTCATTCAATTCTGTTCATGTGAAGATGTTAAACGGATGGCAAACTTCTAACAATTCAGCATGATCTTTCATCTCCAACTGCTCATTTGCTTATATCCCCCCTCCTAACGCATAAACTTCAATTCAAACATGTAATCACCTAAAAAAGACTCTAAAAATAATAGAAAACTCTAAAAACTATAATTAAGAATCATCAAATATGACATATATCAAACACATGATATCATCGTGGATTCATGGCGAAGAAGCTTGTTTATATTGCGGGTGAGATAGTGATAGAGAAATCAGAGAGTCACTACTAAGGTTTTGTAAGATATAATATAACTGTCGTTTGAACTTAGAATTCTAAACAAGCATTAAAGAGCAGGTTCAATATGTTCACGGATCGCCTTAACATCAGCTTTCGTTGGCTAAGGACAATACGTCCATCTATGTTCTTTCCAGTAACCTATATCAATTTTGGTGAATAGATTAAAAATTGAATCACAGACTAAGTGATTAATTTAATATAAACAATAATATCAACCATAGATGAAGAACCCTAAGATAATTCCCTATCTATGTCTGATTCAATGATTTTGGAATTCCCTTGAATCTCTAAACCTAACTGGAATCTACTAAGATATGGATGCAGAGAAACATGAAAGAGATCAAGAAAAAATCATAATTAAACTGAAAAATAAAGAGAAAGAGTTTAGAAATCTTCTCCTTGTCAAGATGATAGATTCCTTAGCCCCAAATGTATATAAAACTAAAGAACAACGTTTTTAACTAAAAATATGAAGAATATATAAAACAATCGAGTCTATGGTTTTAAAAACATTATGAGCTGAATTGGGTTGGACCCAGAGTGATTTAGATCAAAATTATACCATAAATCCGTGTCAGATGGATATGTCTTCAGTAAAACAGTCATAAGTTTCTAACCGTCCATTGGAATGACCTCAAATCAGTGCCATATGAAAGCTAACTCCCGTGGATATCTTGCATCCAAATTTCATTCAATTCTGTTCATGTGAAGATGTTAAACGGATGGCAAACTTCTAACAATTCAGCATGATCTTTCATCTCCAACTGCTCATTTGCTTATATCCCCCCCTCCTAACGCATAAACTTCAAATCAAACATGTAATCACCTGAAAAGACTCTAAAAATAATAGAAAACTCTAAAAACTATAATTAAGAATCATCAAATATGACATATTTCAAACACATGATATCTTCGTGGATTCATGGCGAAGAAGCTTGTTTATATTGCGGGTGAGATAGTGATAGAGAAATCAGAGAGTCACTACTAAGGTTTTGTAAGATATAATATAACTGTCGTTTGAACTTAGAATTCTAAACAAGCATTAAAGAGCAGGTTCAATATGTTCACGGATCGCCTTAACATCAGCTTTCGTTGGCTAAGGACAATACGTCCATCTATGTTCTTTCCAGTAACGTATAACAATTTTGGTGAATAGATTAAAAATTGAATCACAGACTAAGTGATTAATTTAATATAAACAATAATATCAACCATAGATGAAGAACCCTTAGATAATTCCCTATCTATGTCTGATTCAATGATTTTGGAATTCCCTTGAATCTCTAAACCTAACTGGAATCTACTAAGATATGGATGCAGAGAAACATGAAAGAGATCAAGAAAAAATCATAATTAAACTGAAAAATAAAGAGAAAGAGTTTAGAAATCTTCTCCTTGTCAAGATGATAGATTCCTTAGCCCCAAATGTATATAAAACTAAAGAACAACGTTTTTAACTAAAAATATGAAGAATATATAAAACAATCGAGTCTAAGGTTTTAAAAACATTATGAGATGAATTGGGTTTGACCCAGAGTGATTTGGATCAAAATTATACCATAAATCCGCGTCAGATGGATATGTCTTCAGTAAAACAGTCATAACTTTCTAACCGTCCATTGGAATGACCTCAAATCAGTGCCATATGAAAGCTAACTCCCGTGGATATCTTGTATCCAAAGTTCATTCAATTCTGTTCATGTGAAGATGTTAAACGGATGGCAAACTTCTAACAATTCAGCATGATCTTTCATCTCCAACTGCTCATTTGCTTATATCCCCCCTCCTAACGCATAAACTTCAATTCAAACATGTAATCACCTAAAAAAGACTCTAAAAATAATAGAAAACTCTAAAAACTATAATTAAGAATCATCAAATATGACATATATCAAACACATGATATCATCGTGGATTCATGGCGAAGAAGCTTGTTTATATTGCGGGTGAGATAGTGATAGAGAAATCAGAGAGTCACTACTAAGGTTTTGTAAGATATAATATAACTGTCGTTTGAACTTAGAATTCTAAACAAGCATTAAAGAGCAGGTTCAATATGTTCACGGATCGCCTTAACATCAGCTTTCGTTGGCTAAGGACAATACGTCCATCTATGTTCTTTCCAGTAACCTATATCAATTTTGGTGAATAGATTAAAAATTGAATCACAGACTAAGTGATTAATTTAATATAAACAATAATATCAACCATAGATGAAGAACCCTAAGATAATTCCCTATCTATGTCTGATTCAATGATTTTGGAATTCCCTTGAATCTCTAAACCTAACTGGAATCTACTAAGATATGGATGCAGAGAAACATGAAAGAGATCAAGAAAAAATCATAATTAAACTGAAAAATAAAGAGAAAGAGTTTAGAAATCTTCTCCTTGTCAAGATGATAGATTCCTTAGCCCCAAATGTATATAAAACTAAAGAACAACGTTTTTAACTAAAAATATGAAGAATATATAAAACAATCGAGTCTATGGTTTTAAAAACATTATGAGCTGAATTGGGTTGGACCCAGAGTGATTTAGATCAAAATTATACCATAAATCCGTGTCAGATGGATATGTCTTCAGTAAAACAGTCATAAGTTTCTAACCGTCCATTGGAATGACCTCAAATCAGTGCCATATGAAAGCTAACTCCCGTGGATATCTTGCATCCAAATTTCATTCAATTCTGTTCATGTGAAGATGTTAAACGGATGGCAAACTTCTAACAATTCAGCATGATCTTTCATCTCCAACTGCTCATTTGCTTATATCCCCCCCTCCTAACGCATAAACTTCAAATCAAACATGTAATCACCTGAAAAGACTCTAAAAATAATAGAAAACTCTAAAAACTATAATTAAGAATCATCAAATATGACATATTTCAAACACATGATATCTTCGTGGATTCATGGCGAAGAAGCTTGTTTATATTGCGGGTGAGATAGTGATAGAGAAATCAGAGAGTCACTACTAAGGTTTTGTAAGATATAATATAACTGTCGTTTGAACTTAGAATTCTAAACAAGCATTAAAGAGCAGGTTCAATATGTTCACGGATCGCCTTAACATCAGCTTTCGTTGGCTAAGGACAATACGTCCATCTATGTTCTTTCCAGTAACCTATAACAATTTTGGTGAATAGATTAAAAATTGAATCACAGACTAAGTGATTAATTTAATATAAACAATAATATCAACCATAGATGAAGAACCCTAAGATAATTCCCTATCTATGTCTGATTCAATGATTTTGGAATTCCCTTGAATCTCTAAACCTAACTGGAATCTACTAAGATATGGATGCAGAGAAACATGAAAGAGATCAAGAAAAAATCATAATTAAACTGAAAAATAAAGAGAAAGAGTTTAGAAATCTTCTCCTTGTCAAGATGATAGATTCCTTAGCCCCAAATGTATATAAAACTAAAGAACAACGTTTTTAACTAAAAATATGAAGAATATATAAAACAATCGAGTCTATGGTTTTAAAAACATTATGAGCTGAATTGGGTTGGACCCAGAGTGATTTAGATCAAAATTATACCATAAATCCGTGTCAGATGGATATGTCTTCAGTAAAACAGTCATAAGTTTCTAACCGTCCATTGGAATGACCTCAAATCAGTGCCATATGAAAGCTAACTCCCGTGGATATCTTGCATCCAAATTTCATTCAATTCTGTTCATGTGAAGATGTTAAACGGATGGCAAACTTCTAACAATTCAGCATGATCTTTCATCTCCAACTGCTCATTTGCTTATATCCCCCCCTCCTAACGCATAAACTTCAAATCAAACATGTAATCACCTGAAAAGACTCTAAAAATAATAGAAAACTCTAAAAACTATAATTAAGAATCATCAAATATGACATATTTCAAACACATGATATCTTCGTGGATTCATGGCGAAGAAGCTTGTTTATATTGCGGGTGAGATAGTGATAGAGAAATCAGAGAGTCACTACTAAGGTTTTGTAAGATATAATATAACTGTCGTTTGAACTTAGAATTCTAAACAAGCATTAAAGAGCAGGTTCAATATGTTCACGGATCGCCTTAACATCAGCTTTCGTTGGCTAAGGACAATACGTCCATCTATGTTCTTTCCAGTAACCTATAACAATTTTGGTGAATAGATTAAAAATTGAATCACAGACTAAGTGATTAATTTAATATAAACAATAATATCAACCATAGATGAAGAACCCTAAGATAATTCCCTATCTATGTCTGATTCAATGATTTTGGAATTCCCTTGAATCTCTAAACCTAACTGGAATCTACTAAGATATGGATGCAGAGAAACATGAAAGAGATAAAAAAAAAATCATAATTAAACTGAAAAATAAAGAGAAAGAGTTTAGAAATCTTCTCCTTGTCAAGATGATAGATTCCTTAGCCCCAAATGTATATAAAACTAAAGAACAACGTTTTTAACTAAAAATATGAAGAATATATAAAACAATCGAGTCTAAGGTTTTAAAAACATTATGAGATGAATTGGGTTGGACCCAGAGTGATTTAGATCAAAATTATACCATAAATCCGTGTCAGATGGATATGTCTTCAGTAAAACAGTCATAACTTTCTAACCGTCCATTGGAATGACCTCAAATCAGTGCCATATGAAAGCTAACTCCCGTGGATATCTTGCATCCAAATTTCATTCAATTCTGTTCATGTGAAGATGTTAAACGGATGGCAAACTTCTAACAATTCAGCATGATCTTTCATCTCCAACTGCTCATTTGCTTATATCCCCCCCTCCTAACGCATAAACTTCAAATCAAACATGTAATCACCTGAAAAGACTCTAAAAATAATAGAAAACTCTAAAAACTATAATTAAGAATCATCAAATATGACATATTTCAAACACATGATATCTTCGTGGATTCATGGCGAAGAAGCTTGTTTATATTGCGGGTGAGATAGTGATAGAGAAATCAGAGAGTCACTACTAAGGTTTTGTAAGATATAATATAACTGTCGTTTGAACTTAGAATTCTAAACAAGCATTAAAGAGCAGGTTCAATATGTTCACGGATCGCCTTAACATCAGCTTTCGTTGGCTAAGGACAATACGTCCATCTATGTTCTTTCCAGTAACCTATAACAATTTTGGTGAATAGATTAAAAATTGAATCACAGACTAAGTGATTAATTTAATATAAACAATAATATCAACCATAGATGAAGAACCCTAAGATAATTCCCTATCTATGTCTGATTCAATGATTTTGGAATTCCCTTGAATCTCTAAACCTAACTGGAATCTACTAAGATATGGATGCAGAGAAACATGAAAGAGATCAAAAAAAAATCATAATTAAACTGAAAAATAAAGAGAAAGAGTTTAGAAATCTTCTCCTTGTCAAGATGATAGATTCCTTAGCCCCAAATGTATATAAAACTAAAGAACAACGTTTTTAACTAAAAATATGAAGAATATATAAAACAATCGAGTCTAAGGTTTTAAAAACATTATGAGATGAATTGGGTTGGACCCAGAGTGATTTAGATCAAAATTATACCATAAATCCGTGTCAGATGGATATGTCTTCAGTAAAACAGTCATAACTTTCTAACCGTCCATTGGAATGACCTCAAATCAGTGCCATATGAAAGCTAACTCCCGTGGATATCTTGCATCCAAATTTCATTCAATTCTGTTCATGTGAAGATGTTAAACGGATGGCAAACTTCTAACAATTCAGCATGATCTTTCATCTCCAACTGCTCATTTGCTTATATCCCCCCCTCCTAACGCATAAACTTCAAATCAAACATGTAATCACCTGAAAAGACTCTAAAAATAATAGAAAACTCTAAAAACTATAATTAAGAATCATCAAATATGACATATTTCAAACACATGATATCTTCGTGGATTCATGGCGAAGAAGCTTGTTTATATTGCGGGTGAGATAGTGATAGAGAAATCAGAGAGTCACTACTAAGGTTTTGTAAGATATAATATAACTGTCGTTTGAACTTAGAATTCTAAACAAGCATTAAAGAGCAGGTTCAATATGTTCACGGATCGCCTTAACATCAGCTTTCGTTGGCTAAGGACAATACGTCCATCTATGTTCTTTCCAGTAACCTATAACAATTTTGGTGAATAGATTAAAAATTGAATCACAGACTAAGTGATTAATTTAATATAAACAATAATATCAACCATAGATGAAGAACCCTAAGATAATTCCCTATCTATGTCTGATTCAATGATTTTGGAATTCCCTTGAATCTCTAAACCTAAGTGGAATCTACTAAGATATGGATGCAGAGAAACATGAAAGAGATCAAAAAAAAATCATAATTAAACTGAAAAATAAAGAGAAAGAGTTTAGAAATCTTCTCCTTGTCAAGATGATAGATTCCTTAGCCCCAAATGTATATAAAACTAAAGAACAACGTTTTTAACTAAAAATATGAAGAATATATAAAACAATCGAGTCTAAGGTTTTAAAAACATTATGAGATGAATTGGGTTGGACCCAGAGTGATTTAGATCAAAATTATACCATAAATCCGTGTCAGATGGATATGTCTTCAGTAAAACAGTCATAACTTTCTAACCGTCCATTGGAATGACCTCAAATCAGTGCCATATGAAAGCTAACTCCCGTGGATATCTTGCATCCAAATTTCATTCAATTCTGTTCATGTGAAGATGTTAAACGGATGGCAAACTTCTAACAATTCAGCATGATCTTTCATCTCCAACTGCTCATTTGCTTATATCCCCCCCTCCTAACGCATAAACTTCAAATCAAACATGTAATCACCTGAAAAGACTCTAAAAATAATAGAAAACTCTAAAAACTATAATTAAGAATCATCAAATATGACATATTTCAAACACATGATATCTTCGTGGATTCATGGCGAAGAAGCTTGTTTATATTGCGGGTGAGATAGTGATAGAGAAATCAGAGAGTCACTACTAAGGTTTTGTAAGATATAATATAACTGTCGTTTGAACTTAGAATTCTAAACAAGCATTAAAGAGCAGGTTCAATATGTTCACGGATCGCCTTAACATCAGCTTTCGTTGGCTAAGGACAATACGTCCATCTATGTTCTTTCCAGTAACCTATAACAATTTTGGTGAATAGATTAAAAATTGAATCACAGACTAAGTGATTAATTTAATATAAACAATAATATCAACCATAGATGAAGAACCCTAAGATAATTCCCTATCTATGTCTGATTCAATGATTTTGGAATTCCCTTGAATCTCTAAACCTAACTGGAATCTACTAAGATATGGATGCAGAGAAACATGAAAGAGATCAAAAAAAAATCATAATTAAACTGAAAAATAAAGAGAAAGAGTTTAGAAATCTTCTCCTTGTCAAGATGATAGATTCCTTAGCCCCAAATGTATATAAAACTAAAGAACAACGTTTTTAACTAAAAATATGAAGAATATATAAAACAATCGAGTCTAAGGTTTTAAAAACATTATGAGATGAATTGGGTTGGACCCAGAGTGATTTAGATCAAAATTATACCATAAATCCGTGTCAGATGGATATGTCTTCAGTAAAACAGTCATAACTTTCTAACCGTCCATTGGAATGACCTCAAATCAGTGCCATATGAAAGCTAACTCCCGTGGATATCTTGCATCCAAATTTCATTCAATTCTGTTCATGTGAAGATGTTAAACGGATGGCAAACTTCTAACAATTCAGCATGATCTTTCATCTCCAACTGCTCATTTGCTTATATCCCCCCTCCTAACGCATAAACTTCAATTCAAACATGTAATCACCTGAAAAGACTCTAAAAATAATAGAAAACTCTAAAAACTATAATTAAGAATCATCAAATATGACATATATCAAACACATGATATCTTCGTGGATTCATGGCGAAGAAGCTTGTTTATATTGCGGGTGAGATAGTGATAGAGAAATCAGAGAGTCACTACTAAGGTTTTGTAAGATATAATATAACTGTCGTTTGAACTTAGAATTCTAAACAAGCATTAAAGAGCAGGTTCAATATGTTCACGGATCGCCTTAACATCAGCTTTCGTTGGCTAAGGACAATACGTCCATCTATGTTCTTTCCAGTAACCTATAACAATTTTGGTGAATAGATTAAAAATTGAATCACAGACTAAGTGATTAATTTAATATAAACAATAATATCAACCATAGATGAAGAACCCTAAGATAATTCCCTATCTATGTCTGATTCAATGATTTTGGAATTCCCTTGAATCTCTAAACCTAACTGGAATCTACTAAGATATGGATGCAGAGAAACATGAAAGAGATCAAGAAAAAATCATAATTAAACTGAAAAATAAAGAGAAAGAGTTTAGAAATCTTCTCCTTGTCAAGATGATAGATTCCTTAGCCCCAAATGTATATAAAACTAAAGAACAACGTTTTTAACTAAAAATATGAAGAATATATAAAACAATCGAGTCTAAGGTTTTAAAAACATTATGAGATGAATTGGGTTGGACCCAGAGTGATTTAGATCAAAATTATACCATAAATCCGTGTCAGATGGATATGTTTTCAGTAAAACAGTCATAACTTTCTAACCGTCCATTGGAATGACCTCAAATCAGTGCCATATGAAAGCTAACTCCCGTGGATATCTTGTATCCAAATTTCATTCAATTCTGTTCATGTGAAGATGTTAAACGGATGGCAAACTTCTAACAATTCAGCATGATCTTTCATCTCCAACTGCTCATTTGCTTATATCCCCCCTCCTAACGCATAAACTTCAATTCAAACATGTAATCACCTGAAAAGACTCTAAAAATAATAGAAAACTCTAAAAACTATAATTAAGAATCATCAAATATGACATATATCAAACACATGATATCTTCGTGGATTCATGGCGAAGAAGCTTGTTTATATTGCGGGTGAGATAGTGATAGAGAAATCAGAGAGTCACTACTAAGGTTTTGTAAGATATAATATAACTGTCGTTTGAACTTAGAATTCTAAACAAGCATTAAAGAGCAGGTTCAATATGTTCACGGATTGCCTTAACATCAGCTTTCGTTGGCTAAGGACAATATGTCCATCTATGTTCTTTCCAGTAACTTATAACAATTTTGGTGAATAGATTAAAAATTGAATCACAGACTAAGTGATTAATTTAATATAAACAATAATATCAACCATAGATGAAGAACCCTAAGATAATTCCCTATCTATGTCTGATTCAATGATTTTGGAATTCCCTTGAATCTCTAAACCTAACTGGAATCTACTAAGATATGGATGCAGAGAAACATGAAAGAGATCAAGAAAAAATCATAATTAAACTGAAAAATAAAGAGAAAGAGTTTAGAAATCTTCTCCTTGTCAAGATGATAGATTCCTTAGCCCCAAAAGTATATAAAACTAAAGAACAACGTTTTTAACTAAAAATATGAAGAATATATAAAACAATCGAGTCTAAGGTTTTAAAAACATTATGAGATGAATTGGGTTGGACCCAGAGTGATTTAGATCAAAATTATACCATAAATCCGTGTCAGATGGATATGTCTTCAGTAAAACAGTCATAACTTTCTAACCGTCCATTGGAATGACCTCAAATCAGTGCCATATGAAAGCTAACTCCCGTGGATATCTTGTATCCAAATTTCATTCAATTCTGTTCATGTGAAGATGTTAAACGGATGGCAAAATTCTAACAATTCAGCATGATCTTTCATCTCCAACTGCTCATTTGCTTATATCCCCCCTCCTAACGCATAAACTTCAATTCAAACATGTAATCACCTGAAAAGACTCTAAAAATAATAGAAAACTCTAAAAACTATAATTAAGAATCATCAAATATGACATATATCAAACACATGATATCTTCGTGGATTCATGGCGAAGAAGCTTGTTTATATTGCGGGTGAGATAGTGATAGAGAAATCAGAGAGTCACTACTAAGGTTTTGTAAGATATAATATAACTGTCGTTTGAACTTAGAATTCTAAACAAGCATTAAAGAGCAGGTTCAATATGTTCACGGATTGCCTTAACATCAGCTTTCGTTGGCTAAGGACAATATGTCCATCTATGTTCTTTCCAGTAACTTATAACAATTTTGGTGAATAGATTAAAAATTGAATCACAGACTAAGTGATTAATTTAATATAAACAATAATATCAACCATAGATGAAGAACCCTAAGATAATTCCCTATCTATGTCTGATTCAATGATTTTGGAATTCCCTTGAATCTCTAAACCTAACTGGAATCTACTAAGATATGGATGCAGAGAAACATGAAAGAGATCAAGAAAAAATCATAATTAAACTGAAAAATAAAGAGAAAGAGTTTAGAAATCTTCTCCTTGTCAAGATGATAGATTCCTTAGCCCCAAAAGTATATAAAACTAAAGAACAACGTTTTTAACTAAAAATATGAAGAATATATAAAACAATCGAGTCTAAGGTTTTAAAAACATTATGAGATGAATTGGGTTGGACCCAGAGTGATTTAGATCAAAATTATACCATAAATCCGTGTCAGATGGATATGTCTTCAGTAAAACAGTCATAACTTTCTAACCGTCCATTGGAATGACCTCAAATCAGTGCCATATGAAAGCTAACTCCCGTGGATATCTTGTATCCAAATTTCATTCAATTCTGTTCATGTGAAGATGTTAAACGGATGGCAAAATTCTAACAATTCAGCATGATCTTTCATCTCCAACTGCTCATTTGCTTATATCCCCCCTCCTAACGCATAAACTTCAATTCAAACATGTAATCACCTGAAAAGACTCTAAAAATAATAGAAAACTCTAAAAACTATAATTAAGAATCATCAAATATGACATATATCAAACACATGATATCTTCGTGGATTCATGGCGAAGAAGCTTGTTTATATTGGGGGTGAGATAGTGATAGAGAAATCAGAGAGTCACTACTAAGGTTTTGTAAAATATAATATAACTGTCGTTTGAACTTAGAATTCTAAACAAGCATTAAAGAGCAGGTTCAATATGTTTACGGATCGCCTTAACATCAGCTTTCGTTGGCTAAGGACAATACGTCCATCTATGTTCTTTCCAGTAACCTATAATAATTTTGGTGAATAGATTAAAAATTGAATCACAGACTAAGTGACTAATTTAATATAAACAATAATATCAACCATAGATGAAGAACCCTTAGATAATTCCCTATCTATGTCTGATTCAATGATTTTGGAATTCCCTTGAAACTCTAAACCTAACTGGAATCTACTAAGATATGGATGCAGAGAAACATGAAAGAGATCGAGAAGAAATCATAATTAAACTGAAAAATAAAGAGAAAGAGTTTAGAAATCTTCTCCTTGTCAAGATGATAGATTCCTTAGCCCCAAATGTATATAAAACTAAAGAACAACGTTTTTAACTAAAAATATGAAGAATATATAAAAAAATCGAGTCTAAGGTTTTAAAAACATTATGAGATGAATTGGGTTGGACCCAGAGTGATTTAGATCAAAATTATACCATAAATCCGTGTCAGATGGATATGTATTCTGTAAAACAGTCATAACTTTCTAACCGTCCATTGGAATGACCTCAAATCAGTGTCATATGAAAGCTAACTCCCGTGGATATCTTGTATCCAAATTTCATTCAATTCTGTTCATGTGAAGATGTTAAACGGATGGCAAACTTCTAACAATTCAGCATGATCTTTCATCTCCAACTGCTCATTTGCTTATATCCCCCCTCCTAACGCATAAACTTCAATTCAAACATGTAATCACCTGAAAAGACTCTAAAAATAATAGAAAACTCTAAAAACTATAATTAAGAATCATCAAATATGACATATTTCAAACACATGATATCTTCGTGGATTCATGGCGAAGAAGCTTGTTTATATTGCGGGTGAGATAGTGATAGAGAAATCAGAGAGTCACTACTAAGGTTTTGTAAGATATAATATAACTGTCGTTTGAACTTAGAATTCTAAACAAGCATTAAAGAGCAGGTTCAATATGTTCACGGATCGCCTTAACATCAGCTTTCGTTGGCTAAGGACAATACGTCCATCTATGTTCTTTCCAGTAACCTATAACAATTTTGGTGAATAGATTAAAAATTGAATCACAGACTAAGTGATTAATTTAATATAAACAATAATATCAACCATAGATGAAGAACCCTAAGATAATTCCCTATCTATGTCTGATTCAATGATTTTGGAATTCCCTTGAATCTCTAAACCTAACTGGAATCTACTAAGATATGGATGCAGAGAAACATGAAAGAGATCAAGAAAAAATCATAATAAAACTGAAAAATAAAGAGAAAGAGTTTAGAAATCTTCTCCTTGTCAAGATGATAGATTCCTTAGCCCCAAATGTATATAAAACTAAAGAACAACGTTTTTAACTAAAAATATGAAGAATATATAAAACAATCGAGTCTAAGGTTTTAAAAACATTATGAGATGAATTGGGTTGGACCCAGAGTGATTTAGATCAAAATTATACCATAAATCCGTGTCAGATGGATATGGCTTCAGTAAAACAGTAATAACTTTCTAACCGTCCATTGGAATGACCTCAAATCAGTGCCATATGAAAGCTAGCTCCCGTGGATATCTTGTATCCAAATTTCATTCAATTCTGTTCATGTGAAGATGTTAAACGGATGGCAAACTTCTAACAATTCAGCATGATCTTTCATCTCCAACTGCTCATTTGCTTATAACCCCCCTCCTAACGCATAAACTTCAATTCAAACATGTAATCACCTGAAAAGACTCTAAAAATAATAGAAAACTCTAAAAACTATAATTAAGAATCATCAAATATGACATATATCAAACACATGATATCTTCGTGGATTCATGGCGAAGAAGCTTGTTTATATTGCGGGTGAGATAGTGATAGAGAAATCAGAGAGTCACTACTAAGGTTTTGTAAGATATAATATAACTGTCGTTTGAACTTAGAATTCTAAACAAGCATTAAAGAGCAGGTTCAATATGTTCACGGATCGCCTTAACATCAGCTTTCGTTGGCTAAGGACAATACGTCCATCTATGTTCTTTCCAGTAACCTATAACAATTTTGGTGAATAGATTAAAAATTGAATCACAGACTAAGTGATTAATTTAATATAAACAATAATATCAACCATAGATGAAGAACCCTAAGATAATTCCCTATCTATGTCTGATTCAATGATTTTGGAATTCCCTTGAATCTCTAAACCTAACTGGAATCTACTAAGATATGGATGCAGAGAAACATGAAAGAGATCAAGAAAAAATCATAATTAAACTGAAAAATAAAGAGAAAGAGTTTAGAAATCTTCTCCTTGTCAAGATGATAGATTCCTTAGCCCCAAATGTATATAAAACTAAAGAACAACGTTTTTAACTAAAAATATGAAGAATATATAAAACAATCGAGTCTAAGGTTTTAAAAACATTATGAGATGAATTGGGTTGGACCCAGAGTGATTTAGATCAAAATTATACCATAAATCCGTGTCAGATGGATATGTCTTCAGTAAAACAGTCATAACTTTCTAACCGTCCATTGGAATGACCTCAAATCAGTGCCATATGAAAGCTAACTCCCGTGGATATCTTGTATCCAAATTTCATTCAATTCTGTTCATGTGAAGATGTTAAACGGATGGCAAAATTCTAACAATTCAGCGTGATCTTTCATCTCCAACTGCTCATTTGCTTATATCCCCCCTCCTAACGCATAAACTTCAATTCAAACATGTAATCACCTGAAAAGACTCTAAAAATAATAGAAAACTCTAAAAACTATAATTAAGAATCATCAAATATGACATATATCAAACACATGATATCTTCGTGGATTCATGGCGAAGAAGCTTGTTTATATTGCGGGTGAGATAGTGATAGAGAAATCAGAGAGTCACTACTAAGGTTTTGTAAGATATAATATAACTGTCGTTTGAACTTAGAATTCTAAACAAGCTTTAAAGAGCAGGTTCAATATGTTTACGGATCGCCTTAACATCAGCTTTCGTTGGCTAAGGACAATACGTCCATCTATGTTCTTTCCAGTAACCTATAACAATTTTGGTGAATAGATTAAAAATTGAATCACTAAGTGACTAATTTAATATAAACAATAATATCAACCATAGATGAAGAACCCTAAGATAATTCCCTATCTATGTCTGATTCAATGATTTTGGAATTCCCTTGAATCTCTAAACCTAACTGGAATCTACTAAGATATGGATGCAGAGAAACATGAAAGAGATCAAGAAAAAATCATAATTAAACTGAAAAATAAAGAGAAAGAGTTTAGAAATCTTCTCCTTGTCAAGATGATAGATTCCTTAGCCCCAAATGTATATAAAACTAAAGAACAACGTTTTTAACTAAAAATATGAAGAATATATAAAACAATCGAGTCTAAGGTTTTAAAAACATTATGAGATGAATTGGGTTGGACCCAGAGTGATTTAGATCAAAATTATACCATAAATCCGTGTCAGATGGATATGTCTTCAGTAAAACAGTCATAACTTTCTAACCGTCCATTGGAATGACCTCAAATCAGTGCCATATGAAAGCTAACTCCCGTGGATATCTTGTATCCAAATTTCATTCAATTCTGTTCATGTGAAGATGTTAAACGGATGGCAAACTTCTAACAATTCAGCATGATCTTTCATCTCCAACTGCTCATTTGCTTATATCTCCCCCTCCTAACGCATAAACTTCAATTCAAACATGTAATCACCTGAAAAGACTCTAAAAATAATAGAAAACTCTAAAAACTATAATTAAGAATCATCAAATATGACATATATCAAACACATGATATCTTCGTGGATTCATGGCGAAGAAGCTTGTTTATATTGCGGGTGAGATAGTGATAGAGAAATCAGAGAGTCACTACTAAGGTTTTGTAAGATATAATATAACTGTCGTTTGAACTTAGAATTCTAAACAAGCATTAAAGAGCAGGTTCAATATGTTCACGGATCGCCTTAACATCAGCTTTCGTTGGCTAAGGACAATACGTCCATCTATGTTCTTTCCAGTAACGTATAACAATTTTGGTGAATAGATTAAAAATTGAATCACAGACTAAGTGATTAATTTAATATAAACAATAATATCAACCATAGATGAAGAACCCTTAGATAATTCCCTATCTATGTCTGATTCAATGATTTTGGAATTCCCTTGAATCTCTAAACCTAACTGGAATCTACTAAGATATGGATGCAGAGAAACATGAAAGAGATCAAGAAAAAATCATAATTAAACTGAAAAATAAAGAGAAAGAGTTTAGAAATCTTCTCCTTGTCAAGATGATAGATTCCTTAGCCCCAAATGTATATAAAACTAAAGAACAACGTTTTTAACTAAAAATATGAAGAATATATAAAAAAATCGAGTCTAAGGTTTTAAAAACATTATGAGATGAATTGGGTTTGACCCAGAGTGATTTGGATCAAAATTATACCATAAATCCGCGTCAGATGGATATGTCTTCAGTAAAACAGTCATAACTTTCTAACCGTCCATTGGAATGACCTCAAATCAGTGCCATATGAAAGCTAACTCCCGTGGATATCTTGTATCCAAAGTTCATTCAATTCTGTTCATGTGAAGATGTTAAACGGATGGCAAACTTCTAACAATTCAGCATGATCTTTCATCTCCAACTGCTCATTTGCTTATATCCCCCCTCCTAACGCATAAACTTCAATTCAAACATGTAATCACCTAAAAAAGACTCTAAAAATAATAGAAAACTCTAAAAACTATAATTAAGAATCATCAAATATGACATATATCAAACACATGATATCATCGTGGATTCATGGCGAAGAAGCTTGTTTATATTGCGGGTGAGATAGTGATAGAGAAATCAGAGAGTCACTACTAAGGTTTTGTAAGATATAATATAACTGTCGTTTGAACTTAGAATTCTAAACAAGCATTAAAGAGCAGGTTCAATATGTTCACGGATCGCCTTAACATCAGCTTTCGTTGGCTAAGGACAATACGTCCATCTATGTTCTTTCCAGTAACCTATAACAATTTTGGTGAATAGATTAAAAATTGAATCACTAAGTGATTAATTTAATATAAACAATAATATCAACCATAGATGAAGAACCCTAAGATAATTCCCTATCTATGTCTGATTCAATGATTTTGGAATTCCCTTGAATCTCTAAACCTAACTGGAATCTACTAAGATATGGATGCAGAGAAACATGAAAGAGATCATAAAAAAAATCATAATTAAACTGAAAAATAAAGAGAAAGAGTTTAGAAATCTTCTCCTTGTCAAGATGATAGATTCCTTAGCCCCAAATGTATATAAAACTAAAGAACAACGTTTTTAACTAAAAATATGAAGAATATATAAAACAATCGAGTCTAAGGTTTTAAAAACATTATGAGATGAATTGGGTTGGACCCAGAGTGATTTAGATCAAAATTATACCATAAATCCGTGTCAGATGGATATGTCTTCAGTAAAACAGTCATAACTTTCTAACCGTCCATTGGAATGACCTCAAATCAGTGCCATATGAAAGCTAACTCCCGTGGATATCTTGTATCCAAATTTCATTCAATTCTGTTCATGTGAAGATGTTAAACGGATGGCAAAATTCTAACAATTCAGCGTGATCTTTCATCTCCAACTGCTCATTTGCTTATATCCCCCCTCCTAACGCATAAACTTCAATTCAAACATGTAATCACCTGAAAAGACTCTAAAAATAATAGAAAACTCTAAAAACTATAATTAAGAATCATCAAATATGACATATATCAAACACATGATATCTTCGTGGATTCATGGCGAAGAAGCTTGTTTATATTGCGGGTGAGATAGTGATAGAGAAATCAGAGAGTCACTACTAAGGTTTTGTAAGATATAATATAACTGTCGTTTGAACTTAGAATTCTAAACAAGCATTAAAGAGCAGGTTCAATATGTTCACGGATTGCCTTAACATCAGCTTTCGTTGGCTAAGGACAATATGTCCATCTATGTTCTTTCCAGTAACTTATAACAATTTTGGTGAATAGATTAAAAATTGAATCACAGACTAAGTGATTAATTTAATATAAACAATAATATCAACCATAGATGAAGAACCCTAAGATAATTCCCTATCTATGTCTGATTCAATGATTTTGGAATTCCCTTGAATCTCTAAACCTAACTGGAATCTACTAAGATATGGATGCAGAGAAACATGAAAGAGATCAAGAAAAAATCATAATTAAACTGAAAAATAAAGAGAAAGAGTTTAGAAATCTTCTCCTTGTCAAGATGATAGATTCCTTAGCCCCAAAAGTATATAAAACTAAAGAACAACGTTTTTAACTAAAAATATGAAGAATATATAAAACAATCGAGTCTAAGGTTTTAAAAACATTATGAGATGAATTGGGTTGGACCCAGAGTGATTTAGATCAAAATTATACCATAAATCCGTGTCAGATGGATATGTCTTCAGTAAAACAGTCATAACTTTCTAACCGTCCATTGGAATGACCTCAAATCAGTGCCATATGAAAGCTAACTCCCGTGGATATCTTGTATCCAAATTTCATTCAATTCTGTTCATGTGAAGATGTTAAACGGATGGCAAAATTCTAACAATTCAGCATGATCTTTCATCTCCAACTGCTCATTTGCTTATATCCCCCCTCCTAACGCATAAACTTCAATTCAAACATGTAATCACCTGAAAAGACTCTAAAAATAATAGAAAACTCTAAAAACTATAATTAAGAATCATCAAATATGACATATATCAAACACATGATATCTTCGTGGATTCATGGCGAAGAAGCTTGTTTATATTGGGGGTGAGATAGTGATAGAGAAATCAGAGAGTCACTACTAAGGTTTTGTAAGATATAATATAACTGTCGTTTGAACTTAGAATTCTAAACAAGCATTAAAGAGCAGGTTCAATATGTTTACGGATCGCCTTAACATCAGCTTTCGTTGGCTAAGGACAATACGTCCATCTATGTTCTTTCCAGTAACCTATAATAATTTTGGTGAATAGATTAAAAATTGAATCACAGACTAAGTGACTAATTTAATATAAACAATAATATCAACCATAGATGAAGAACCCTTAGATAATTCCCTATCTATGTCTGATTCAATGATTTTGGAATTCCCTTGAAACTCTAAACCTAACTGGAATCTACTAAGATATGGATGCAGAGAAACATGAAAGAGATCGAGAAGAAATCATAATTAAACTGAAAAATAAAGAGAAAGAGTTTAGAAATCTTCTCCTTGTCAAGATGATAGATTCCTTAGCCCCAAATGTATATAAAACTAAAGAACAACGTTTTTAACTAAAAATATGAAGAATATATAAAAAAATCGAGTCTAAGGTTTTAAAAACATTATGAGATGAATTGGGTTGGACCCAGAGTGATTTAGATCAAAATTATACCATAAATCCGTGTCAGATGGATATGTATTCTGTAAAACAGTCATAACTTTCTAACCGTCCATTGGATTGACCTCAAATCAGTGTCATATGAAAGCTAACTCCCGTGGATATCTTGTATCCAAATTTCATTCAATTCTGTTCATGTGAAGATGTTAAACGGATGGCAAACTTCTAACAATTCAGCATGATCTTTCATCTCCAACTGCTCATTTGCTTATATCCCCCCTCCTAACGCATAAACTTCAATTCAAACATGTAATCACCTGAAAAGACTCTAAAAATAATAGAAAACTCTAAAAACTATAATTAAGAATCATCAAATATGACATATTTCAAACACATGATATCTTCGTGGATTCATGGCGAAGAAGCTTGTTTATATTGCGGGTGAGATAGTGATAGAGAAATCAGAGAGTCACTACTAAGGTTTTGTAAGATATAATATAACTGTCGTTTGAACTTAGAATTCTAAACAAGCATTAAAGAGCAGGTTCAATATGTTCACGGATCGCCTTAACATCAGCTTTCGTTGGCTAAGGACAATACGTCCATCTATGTTCTTTCCAGTAACCTATAACAATTTTGGTGAATAGATTAAAAATTGAATCACAGACTAAGTGATTAATTTAATATAAACAATAATATCAACCATAGATGAAGAACCCTAAGATAATTCCCTATCTATGTCTGATTCAATGATTTTGGAATTCCCTTGAATCTCTAAACCTAACTGGAATCTACTAAGATATGGATGCAGAGAAACATGAAAGAGATCAAGAAAAAATCATAATAAAACTGAAAAATAAAGAGAAAGAGTTTAGAAATCTTCTCCTTGTCAAGATGATAGATTCCTTAGCCCCAAATGTATATAAAACTAAAGAACAACGTTTTTAACTAAAAATATGAAGAATATATAAAACAATCGAGTCTAAGGTTTTAAAAACATTATGAGATGAATTGGGTTGGACCCAGAGTGATTTAGATCAAAATTATACCATAAATCCGTGTCAGATGGATATGGCTTCAGTAAAACAGTAATAACTTTCTAACCGTCCATTGGAATGACCTCAAATCAGTGCCATATGAAAGCTAGCTCCCGTGGATATCTTGTATCCAAATTTCATTCAATTCTGTTCATGTGAAGATGTTAAACGGATGGCAAACTTCTAACAATTCAGCATGATCTTTCATCTCCAACTGCTCATTTGCTTATAACCCCCCTCCTAACGCATAAACTTCAATTCAAACATGTAATCACCTGAAAAGACTCTAAAAATAATAGAAAACTCTAAAAACTATAATTAAGAATCATCAAATATGACATATATCAAACACATGATATCTTCGTGGATTCATGGCGAAGAAGCTTGTTTATATTGCGGGTGAGATAGTGATAGAGAAATCAGAGAGTCACTACTAAGGTTTTGTAAGATATAATATAACTGTCGTTTGAACTTAGAATTCTAAACAAGCATTAAAGAGCAGGTTCAATATGTTCACGGATCGCCTTAACATCAGCTTTCGTTGGCTAAGGACAATACGTCCATCTATGTTCTTTCCAGTAACCTATAACAATTTTGGTGAATAGATTAAAAATTGAATCACAGACTAAGTGATTAATTTAATATAAACAATAATATCAACCATAGATGAAGAACCCTAAGATAATTCCCTATCTATGTCTGATTCAATGATTTTGGAATTCCCTTGAATCTCTAAACCTAACTGGAATCTACTAAGATATGGATGCAGAGAAACATGAAAGAGATCAAGAAAAAATCATAATTAAACTGAAAAATAAAGAGAAAGAGTTTAGAAATCTTCTCCTTGTCAAGATGATAGATTCCTTAGCCCCAAATGTATATAAAACTAAAGAACAACGTTTTTAACTAAAAATATGAAGAATATATAAAACAATCGAGTCTAAGGTTTTAAAAACATTATGAGATGAATTGGGTTGGACCCAGAGTGATTTAGATCAAAATTATACCATAAATCCGTGTCAGATGGATATGTCTTCAGTAAAACAGTCATAACTTTCTAACCGTCCATTGGAATGACCTCAAATCAGTGCCATATGAAAGCTAACTCCCGTGGATATCTTGTATCCAAATTTCATACAATTCTGTTCATGTGAAGATGTTAAACGGATGGCAAAATTCTAACAATTCAGCGTGATCTTTCATCTCCAACTGCTCATTTGCTTATATCCCCCCTCCTAACGCATAAACTTCAATTCAAACATGTAATCACCTGAAAAGACTCTAAAAATAATAGAAAACTCTAAAAACTATAATTAAGAATCATCAAATATGACATATATCAAACACATGATATCTTCGTGGATTCATGGCGAAGAAGCTTGTTTATATTGCGGGTGAGATAGTGATAGAGAAATCAGAGAGTCACTACTAAGGTTTTGTAAGATATAATATAACTGTCGTTTGAACTTAGAATTCTAAACAAGCTTTAAAGAGCAGGTTCAATATGTTTACGGATCGCCTTAACATCAGCTTTCGTTGGCTAAGGACAATACGTCCATCTATGTTCTTTCCAGTAACCTATAACAATTTTGGTGAATAGATTAAAAATTGAATCACTAAGTGACTAATTTAATATAAACAATAATATCAACCATAGATGAAGAACCCTAAGATAATTCCCTATCTATGTCTGATTCAATGATTTTGGAATTCCCTTGAAACTCTAAACCTAACTGGAATCTACTAAGATATGGATGCAGAGAAACATGAAAGAGATCATAAAAAAAATCATAATTAAACTGAAAAATAAAGAGAAAGAGTTTAGAAATCTTCTCCTTGTCAAGATGATAGATTCCTTAGCCCCAAATGTATATAAAACTAAAGAACAACGTTTTTAACTAAAAATATGAAGAATATATAAAACAATCGAGTCTAAGGTTTTAAAAACATTATGAGATGAATTGGGTTGGACCCAGAGTGATTTAGATCAAAATTATACCATAAATCCGTGTCAGATGGATATGTCTTCAGTAAAACAGTCATAACTTTCTAACCGTCCATTGGAATGACCTCAAATCAGTGTCATATGAAAGCTAACTCCCGTGGATATCTTGCATCCAAATTTCATTCAATTCTGTTCATGTGAAGATGTTAAACGGATGGCAAACTTCTAACAATTCAGCATGATCTTTCATCTCCAACTGCTCATTTGCTTATATCTCCCCCTCCTAACGCATAAACTTCAATTCAAACATGTAATCACCTGAAAAGACTCTAAAAATAATAGAAAACTCTAAAAACTATAATTAAGAATCATCAAATATGACATATATCAAACACATGATATCTTCGTGGATTCATGGCGAAGAAGCTTGTTTATATTGCGGGTGAGATAGTGATAGAGAAATCAGAGAGTCACTACTAAGGTTTTGTAAGATATAATATAACTGTCGTTTGAACTTAGAATTCTAAACAAGCATTAAAGAGCAGGTTCAATATGTTCACGGATCGCCTTAACATCAGCTTTCGTTGGCTAAGGACAATACGTCCATCTATGTTCTTTCCAGTAACGTATAACAATTTTGGTGAATAGATTAAAAATTGAATCACAGACTAAGTGATTAATTTAATATAAACAATAATATCAACCATAGATGAAGAACCCTTAGATAATTCCCTATCTATGTCTGATTCAATGATTTTGGAATTCCCTTGAATCTCTAAACCTAACTGGAATCTACTAAGATATGGATGCAGAGAAACATGAAAGAGATCAAGAAAAAATCATAATTAAACTGAAAAATAAAGAGAAAGAGTTTAGAAATCTTCTCCTTGTCAAGATGATAGATTCCTTAGCCCCAAATGTATATAAAACTAAAGAACAACGTTTTTAACTAAAAATATGAAGAATATATAAAAAAATCGAGTCTAAGGTTTTAAAAACATTATGAGATGAATTGGGTTTGACCCAGAGTGATTTGGATCAAAATTATACCATAAATCCGCGTCAGATGGATATGTCTTCAGTAAAACAGTCATAACTTTCTAACCGTCCATTGGAATGACCTCAAATCAGTGCCATATGAAAGCTAACTCCCGTGGATATCTTGTATCCAAAGTTCATTCAATTCTGTTCATGTGAAGATGTTAAACGGATGGCAAACTTCTAACAATTCAGCATGATCTTTCATCTCCAACTGCTCATTTGCTTATATCCCCCCTCCTAACGCATAAACTTCAATTCAAACATGTAATCACCTAAAAAAGACTCTAAAAATAATAGAAAACTCTAAAAACTATAATTAAGAATCATCAAATATGACATATATCAAACACATGATATCATCGTGGATTCATGGCGAAGAAGCTTGTTTATATTGCGGGTGAGATAGTGATAGAGAAATCAGAGAGTCACTACTAAGGTTTTGTAAGATATAATATAACTGTCGTTTGAACTTAGAATTCTAAACAAGCATTAAAGAGCAGGTTCAATATGTTCACGGATCGCCTTAACATCAGCTTTCGTTGGCTAAGGACAATACGTCCATCTATGTTCTTTCCAGTAACCTATAACAATTTTGGTGAATAGATTAAAAATTGAATCACTAAGTGATTAATTTAATATAAACAATAATATCAACCATAGATGAAGAACCCTAAGATAATTCCCTATCTATGTCTGATTCAATGATTTTGGAATTCCCTTGAATCTCTAAACCTAACTGGAATCTACTAAGATATGGATGCAGAGAAACATGAAAGAGATCATAAAAAAAATCATAATTAAACTGAAAAATAAAGAGAAAGAGTTTAGAAATCTTCTCCTTGTCAAGATGATAGATTCCTTAGCCCCAAATGTATATAAAACTAAAGAACAACGTTTTTAACTAAAAATATGAAGAATATATAAAACAATCGAGTCTAAGGTTTTAAAAACATTATGAGATGAATTGGGTTGGACCCAGAGTGATTTAGATCAAAATTATACCATAAATCCGTGTCAGATGGATATGTCTTCAGTAAAACAGTCATAACTTTCTAACCGTCCATTGGAATGACCTCAAATCAGTGCCATATGAAAGCTAACTCCCGTGGATATCTTGCATCCAAATTTCATTCAATTCTGTTCATGTGAAGATGTTAAACGGATGGCAAACTTCTAACAATTCAGCATGATCTTTCATCTCCAACTGCTCATTTGCTTATATCTCCCCCTCCTAACGCATAAACTTCAATTCAAACATGTAATCACCTGAAAAGACTCTAAAAATAATAGAAAACTCTAAAAACTATAATTAAGAATCATCAAATATGACATATATCAAACACATGATATCTTCGTGGATTCATGGCGAAGAAGCTTGTTTATATTGCGGGTGAGATAGTGATAGAGAAATCAGAGAGTCACTACTAAGGTTTTGTAAGATATAATATAACTGTCGTTTGAACTTAGAATTCTAAACAAGCATTAAAGAGCAGGTTCAATATGTTCACGGATCGCCTTAACATCAGCTTTCGTTGGCTAAGGACAATACGTCCATCTATGTTCTTTCCAGTAACCTATAACAATTTTGGTGAATAGATTAAAAATTGAATCACTAAGTGATTAATTTAATATAAACAATAATATCAACCATAGATGAAGAACCCTAAGATAATTCCCTATCTATGTCTGATTCAATGATTTTGGAATTCCCTTGAATCTCTAAACCTAACTGGAATCTACTAAGATATGGATGCAGAGAAACATGAAAGAGATCATAAAAAAAATCATAATTAAACTGAAAAATAAAGAGAAAGAGTTTAGAAATCTTCTCCTTGTCAAGATGATAGATTCCTTAGCCCCAAATGTATATAAAACTAAAGAACAACGTTTTTAACTAAAAATATGAAGAATATATAAAACAATCGAGTCTAAGGTTTTAAAAACATTATGAGATGAATTGGGTTGGACCCAGAGTGATTTAGATCAAAATTATACCATAAATCCGTGTCAGATGGATATGTCTTCAGTAAAACAGTCATAACTTTCTAACCGTCCATTGGAATGACCTCAAATCAGTGCCATATGAAAGCTAACTCCCGTGGATATCTTGCATCCAAATTTCATTCAATTCTGTTCATGTGAAGATGTTAAACGGATGGCAAACTTCTAACAATTCAGCATGATCTTTCATCTCCAACTGCTCATTTGCTTATATCTCCCCCTCCTAACGCATAAACTTCAATTCAAACATGTAATCACCTGAAAAGACTCTAAAAATAATAGAAAACTCTAAAAACTATAATTAAGAATCATCAAATATGACATATATCAAACACATGATATCTTCGTGGATTCATGGCGAAGAAGCTTGTTTATATTGCGGGTGAGATAGTGATAGAGAAATCAGAAAGTCACTACTAAGGTTTTGTAAGATATAATATAACTGTCGTTTGAACTTAGAATTCTAAACAAGCATTAAAGAGCAGGTTCAATATGTTCACGGATCGCCTTAACATCAGCTTTCGTTGGCTAAGGACAATACGTCCATCTATGTTCTTTCCAGTAACGTATAACAATTTTGGTGAATAGATTAAAAATTGAATCACAGACTAAGTGATTAATTTAATATAAACAATAATATCAACCATAGATGAAGAACCCTTAGATAATTCCCTATCTATGTCTGATTCAATGATTTTGGAATTCCCTTGAATCTCTAAACCTAACTGGAATCTACTAAGATATGGATGCAGAGAAACATGAAAGAGATCAAGAAAAAATCATAATTAAACTGAAAAATAAAGAGAAAGAGTTTAGAAATCTTCTCCTTGTCAAGATGATAGATTCCTTAGCCCCAAATGTATATAAAACTAAAGAACAACGTTTTTAACTAAAAATATGAAGAATATATAAAACAATCGAGTCTAAGGTTTTAAAAACATTATGAGATGAATTGGGTTTGACCCAGAGTGATTTGGATCAAAATTATACCATAAATCCGCGTCAGATGGATATGTCTTCAGTAAAACAGTCATAACTTTCTAACCGTCCATTGGAATGACCCCAAATCAGTGCCATATGAAAGCTAACTCCCGTGGATATCTTGTATCCAAATTTCATTCAATTCTGTTCATGTGAAGATGTTAAACGGATGGCAAACTTCTAACAATTCAGCATGATCTTTCATCTCCAACTGCTCATTTGCTTATATCCCCCTCCTAACGCATAAACTTCAATTCAAACATGTAATCACCTGAAAAGACTCTAAAAATAATAGAAAACTCTAAAAACTATAATTAAGAATCATCAAATATGACATATATCAAACACATGATATCTTCGTGGATTCATGGCGAAGAAGCTTGTTTATATTGCGGGTGAGATAGTGATAGAGAAATCAGAGAGTCACTACTAAGGTTTTGTAAGATATAATATAACTGTCGTTTGAACTTAGAATTCTAAACAAGCATTAAAGAGCAGGTTCAATATGTTCACGGATCGCCTTAACATCAGCTTTCGTTGGCTAAGGACAATACGTCCATCTATGTTCTTTCCAGTAACCTATAACAATTTTGGTGAATAGATTAAAAATTGAATCACAGACTAAGTGATTAATTTAATATAAACAATAATATCAACCATAGATAAAGAACCCTAAGATAATTCCCTATCTATGTCTGATTCAATGATTTTGGAATTCCCTTGAAACTCTAAACCTAACTGGAATCTACTAAGATATGGATGCAGAGAAACATGAAAGAGATCAAGAAGAAATCATAATTAAACTGAAAAATAAAGAGAAAGAGTTTAGAAATCTTCTCCTTGTCAAGATGATAGATTCCTTAGCCCCAAATGTATATAAAACTAAAGAACAACGTTTTTAACTAAAAATATGAAGAATATATAAAAAAATCGAGTCTAAGGTTTTAAAAACATTATGAGATGAATTGGGTTGGACCCAGAGTGATTTAGATCAAAATTATACCATAAATCCGTGTCAGATGGATATGTCTTAAGTAAAACAGTCATAACTTTCTAACCGTCCATTGGAATGACCTCAAATCAGTGTCATATGAAAGCTAACTCCCGTGGATATCTTGTATCCAAATTTCATTCAATTCTGTTCATGTGAAGATGTTAAACGGATGGCAAACTTCTAACAATTCAGCATGATCTTTCATCTCCAACTGCTCATTTGCTTATATCCCCCCTCCTAACGCATAAACTTCAATTCAAACATGTAATCACCTGAAAAGACTCTAAAAATAATAGAAAACTCTAAAAACTATAATTAAGAATCATCAAATATGACATATATCAAACACATGATATCTTCGTGGATTCATGGCGAAGAAGCTTGTTTATATTGCGGGTGAGATAGTGATAGAGAAATCAGAGAGTCACTACTAAGGTTTTGTAAGATATAATATAACTGTCGTTTGAACTTAGAATTCTAAACAAGCATTAAAGAGCAGGTTCAATATGTTCACGGATCGCCTTAACATCAGCTTTCGTTGGCTAAGGACAATACGTCCATCTATGTTCTTTCCAGTAACCTATAACAATTTTGGTGAATAGATTAAAAATTGAATCACTAAGTGATTAATTTAATATAAACAATAATATCAACCATAGATGAAGAACCCTAAGATAATTCCCTATCTATGTCTGATTCAATGATTTTGGAATTCCCTTGAATCTCTAAACCTAACTGGAATCTACTAAGATATGGATGCAGAGAAACATGAAAGAGATCATAAAAAAAATCATAATTAAACTGAAAAATAAAGAGAAAGAGTTTAGAAATCTTCTCCTTGTCAAGATGATAGATTCCTTAGCCCCAAATGTATATAAAACTAAAGAACAACGTTTTTAACTAAAAATATGAAGAATATATAAAACAATCGAGTCTAAGGTTTTAAAAACATTATGAGATGAATTGGGTTGGACCCAGAGTGATTTAGATCAAAATTATACCATAAATCCGTGTCAGATGGATATGTCTTAAGTAAAACAGTCATAACTTTCTAACCGTCCATTGGAATGACCTCAAATCAGTGTCATATGAAAGCTAACTCCCGTGGATATCTTGTATCCAAATTTCATTCAATTCTGTTCATGTGAAGATGTTAAACGGATGGCAAACTTCTAACAATTCAGCATGATCTTTCATCTCCAACTGCTCATTTGCTTATATCTCCCCCTCCTAACGCATAAACTTCAATTCAAACATGTAATCACCTGAAAAGACTCTAAAAATAATAGAAAACTCTAAAAACTATAATTAAGAATCATCAAATATGACATATATCAAACACATGATATCTTCGTGGATTCATGGCGAAGAAGCTTGTTTATATTGCGGGTGAGATAGTGATAGAGAAATCAGAGAGTCACTACTAAGGTTTTGTAAGATATAATATAACTGTCGTTTGAACTTAGAATTCTAAACAAGCATTAAAGAGCAGGTTCAATATGTTCACGGATCGCCTTAACATCAGCTTTCGTTGGCTAAGGACAATACGTCCATCTATGTTCTTTCCAGTAACGTATAACAATTTTGGTGAATAGATTAAAAATTGAATCACAGACTAAGTGATTAATTTAATATAAACAATAATATCAACCATAGATGAAGAACCCTTAGATAATTCCCTATCTATGTCTGATTCAATGATTTTGGAATTCCCTTGAATCTCTAAACCTAACTGGAATCTACTAAGATATGGATGCAGAGAAACATGAAAGAGATCAAGAAAAAATCATAATTAAACTGAAAAATAAAGAGAAAGAGTTTAGAAATCTTCTCCTTGTCAAGATGATAGATTCCTTAGCCCCAAATGTATATAAAACTAAAGAACAACGTTTTTAACTAAAAATATGAAGAATATATAAAACAATCGAGTCTAAGGTTTTAAAAACATTATGAGATGAATTGGGTTGGACCCAGAGTGATTTAGATCAAAATTATACCATAAATCCGTGTCAGATGGATATGTCTTCAGTAAAACAGTCATAACTTTCTAACCGTCCATTGGAATGACCTCAAATCAGTGCCATATGAAAGCTAACTCCCGTGGATATCTTGCATCCAAATTTCATTCAATTCTGTTCATGTGAAGATGTTAAACGGATGGCAAACTTCTAACAATTCAGCATGATCTTTCATCTCCAACTGCTCATTTGCTTATATCTCCCCCTCCTAACGCATAAACTTCAATTCAAACATGTAATCACCTGAAAAGACTCTAAAAATAATAGAAAACTCTAAAAACTATAATTAAGAATCATCAAATATGACATATATCAAACACATGATATCTTCGTGGATTCATGGCGAAGAAGCTTGTTTATATTGCGGGTGAGATAGTGATAGAGAAATCAGAGAGTCACTACTAAGGTTTTGTAAGATATAATATAACTGTCGTTTGAACTTAGAATTCTAAACAAGCATTAAAGAGCAGGTTCAATATGTTCACGGATCGCCTTAACATCAGCTTTCGTTGGCTAAGGACAATACGTCCATCTATGTTCTTTCCAGTAACGTATAACAATTTTGGTGAATAGATTAAAAATTGAATCACAGACTAAGTGATTAATTTAATATAAACAATAATATCAACCATAGATGAAGAACCCTTAGATAATTCCCTATCTATGTCTGATTCAATGATTTTGGAATTCCCTTGAATCTCTAAACCTAACTGGAATCTACTAAGATATGGATGCAGAGAAACATGAAAGAGATCAAGAAAAAATCATAATTAAACTGAAAAATAAAGAGAAAGAGTTTAGAAATCTTCTCCTTGTCAAGATGATAGATTCCTTAGCCCCAAATGTATATAAAACTAAAGAACAACGTTTTTAACTAAAAATATGAAGAATATATAAAACAATCGAGTCTAAGGTTTTAAAAACATTATGAGATGAATTGGGTTTGACCCAGAGTGATTTGGATCAAAATTATACCATAAATCCGCGTCAGATGGATATGTCTTCAGTAAAACAGTCATAACTTTCTAACCGTCCATTGGAATGACCCCAAATCAGTGCCATATGAAAGCTAACTCCCGTGGATATCTTGTATCCAAATTTCATTCAATTCTGTTCATGTGAAGATGTTAAACGGATGGCAAACTTCTAACAATTCAGCATGATCTTTCATCTCCAACTGCTCATTTGCTTATATCCCCCTCCTAACGCATAAACTTCAATTCAAACATGTAATCACCTGAAAAGACTCTAAAAATAATAGAAAACTCTAAAAACTATAATTAAGAATCATCAAATATGACATATATCAAACACATGATATCTTCGTGGATTCATGGCGAAGAAGCTTGTTTATATTGCGGGTGAGATAGTGATAGAGAAATCAGAGAGTCACTACTAAGGTTTTGTAAGATATAATATAACTGTCGTTTGAACTTAGAATTCTAAACAAGCATTAAAGAGCAGGTTCAATATGTTCACGGATCGCCTTAACATCAGCTTTCGTTGGCTAAGGACAATACGTCCATCTATGTTCTTTCCAGTAACCTATAACAATTTTGGTGAATAGATTAAAAATTGAATCACAGACTAAGTGATTAATTTAATATAAACAATAATATCAACCATAGATGAAGAACCCTAAGATAATTCCCTATCTATGTCTGATTCAATGATTTTGGAATTCCCTTGAAACTCTAAACCTAACTGGAATCTACTAAGATATGGATGCAGAGAAACATGAAAGAGATCAAGAAGAAATCATAATTAAACTGAAAAATAAAGAGAAAGAGTTTAGAAATCTTCTCCTTGTCAAGATGATAGATTCCTTAGCCCCAAATGTATATAAAACTAAAGAACAACGTTTTTAACTAAAAATATGAAGAATATATAAAAAAATCGAGTCTAAGGTTTTAAAAACATTATGAGATGAATTGGGTTGGACCCAGAGTGATTTAGATCAAAATTATACCATAAATCCGTGTCAGATGGATATGTCTTAAGTAAAACAGTCATAACTTTCTAACCGTCCATTGGAATGACCTCAAATCAGTGTCATATGAAAGCTAACTCCCGTGGATATCTTGTATCCAAATTTCATTCAATTCTGTTCATGTGAAGATGTTAAACGGATGGCAAACTTCTAACAATTCAGCATGATCTTTCATCTCCAACTGCTCATTTGCTTATATCCCCCCTCCTAACGCATAAACTTCAATTCAAACATGTAATCACCTGAAAAGACTCTAAAAATAATAGAAAACTCTAAAAACTATAATTAAGAATCATCAAATATGACATATATCAAACACATGATATCTTCGTGGATTCATGGCGAAGAAGCTTGTTTATATTGCGGGTGAGATAGTGATAGAGAAATCAGAGAGTCACTACTAAGGTTTTGTAAGATATAATATAACTGTCGTTTGAACTTAGAATTCTAAACAAGCATTAAAGAGCAGGTTCAATATGTTCACGGATCGCCTTAACATCAGCTTTCGTTGGCTAAGGACAATACGTCCATCTATGTTCTTTCCAGTAACCTATAACAATTTTGGTGAATAGATTAAAAATTGAATCACAGACTAAGTGATTAATTTAATATAAACAATAATATCAACCATAGATGAAGAACCCTAAGATAATTCCCTATCTATGTCTGATTCAATGATTTTGGAATTCCCTTGAAACTCTAAACCTAACTGGAATCTACTAAGATATGGATGCAGAGAAACATGAAAGAGATCAAGAAGAAATCATAATTAAACTGAAAAATAAAGAGAAAGAGTTTAGAAATCTTCTCCTTGTCAAGATGATAGATTCCTTAGCCCCAAATGTATATAAAACTAAAGAACAACGTTTTTAACTAAAAATATGAAGAATATATAAAAAAATCGAGTCTAAGGTTTTAAAAACATTATGAGATGAATTGGGTTGGACCCAGAGTGATTTAGATCAAAATTATACCATAAATCCGTGTCAGATGGATATGTCTTAAGTAAAACAGTCATAACTTTCTAACCGTCCATTGGAATGACCTCAAATCAGTGTCATATGAAAGCTAACTCCCGTGGATATCTTGTATCCAAATTTCATTCAATTCTGTTCATGTGAAGATGTTAAACGGATGGCAAACTTCTAACAATTCAGCATGATCTTTCATCTCCAACTGCTCATTTGCTTATATCCCCCCTCCTAACGCATAAACTTCAATTCAAACATGTAATCACCTGAAAAGACTCTAAAAATAATAGAAAACTCTAAAAACTATAATTAAGAATCATCAAATATGACATATATCAAACACATGATATCTTCGTGGATTCATGGCGAAGAAGCTTGTTTATATTGCGGGTGAGATAGTGATAGAGAAATCAGAGAGTCACTACTAAGGTTTTGTAAGATATAATATAACTGTCGTTTGAACTTAGAATTCTAAACAAGCATTAAAGAGCAGGTTCAATATGTTCACGGATCGCCTTAACATCAGCTTTCGTTGGCTAAGGACAATACGTCCATCTATGTTCTTTCCAGTAACCTATAACAATTTTGGTGAATAGATTAAAAATTGAATCACAGACTAAGTGATTAATTTAATATAAACAATAATATCAACCATAGATGAAGAACCCTAAGATAATTCCCTATCTATGTCTGATTCAATGATTTTGGAATTCCCTTGAAACTCTAAACCTAACTGGAATCTACTAAGATATGGATGCAGAGAAACATGAAAGAGATCAAGAAGAAATCATAATTAAACTGAAAAATAAAGAGAAAGAGTTTAGAAATCTTCTCCTTGTCAAGATGATAGATTCCTTAGCCCCAAATGTATATAAAACTAAAGAACAACGTTTTTAACTAAAAATATGAAGAATATATAAAAAAATCGAGTCTAAGGTTTTAAAAACATTATGAGATGAATTGGGTTGGACCCAGAGTGATTTAGATCAAAATTATACCATAAATCCGTGTCAGATGGATATGTCTTCAGTAAAACAGTCATAACTTTCTAACCGTCCATTGGAATGACCTCAAATCAGTGTCATATGAAAGCTAACTCCCGTGGATATCTTGTATCCAAATTTCATTCAATTCTGTTCATGTGAAGATTTTAAACGGATGGCAAACTTCTAACAATTCAGCACGATCTTTCATCTCCAACTGCTCATTTGCTTATATCCCCCCTCCTAACGCATAAACTTCAATTCAAACATGTAATCACCTGAAAAGACTCTAAAAATAATAGAAAACTCTAAAAACTATAATTAAGAATCATCAAATATGACATATATCAAACACATGATATCTTCGTGGATTCATGGCGAAGAAGCTTGTTTATATTGCGGGTGAGATAGTGATAGAGAAATCAGAGAGTCACTACTAAGGTTTTGTAAGATATAATATAACTGTCGTTTGAACTTAGAATTCTAAACAAGCATTAAAGAGCAGGTTCAATATGTTCACGGATCGCCTTAACATCAGCTTTCGTTGGCTAAGGACAATACGTCCATCTATGTTCTTTCCAGTAACCTATAACAATTTTGGTGAATAGATTAAAAATTGAATCACAGACTAAGTGATTAATTTAATATAAACAATAATATCAACCATAGATGAAGAACCCTAAGATAATTCCCTATCTATGTCTGATTCAATGATTTTGGAATTCCCTTGAAACTCTAAACCTAACTGGAATCTACTAAGATATGGATGCAGAGAAACATGAAAGAGATCAAGAAGAAATCATAATTAAACTGAAAAATAAAGAGAAAGAGTTTAGAAATCTTCTCCTTGTCAAGATGATAGATTCCTTAGCCCCAAATGTATATAAAACTAAAGAACAACGTTTTTAACTAAAAATATGAAGAATATATAAAACAATCGAGGCTAAGGTTTTAAAAACATTATGAGATGAATTGGGTTGGACCCAGAGTGATTTAGATCAAAATTATACCATAAATCCGTGTCAGATGGATATGTCTTCAGTAAAACAGTCATAACTTTCTAACCGTCCATTGGAATGACCTCAAATCAGTGTCATATGAAAGCTAACTCCCGTGGATATCTTGTATCCAAATTTCATTCAATTCTGTTCATGTGAAGATGTTAAACGGATGGCAAACTTCTAACAATTCAGCATGATCTTTCATCTCCAACTGCTCATTTGCTTATATCCCCCCTCCTAACGCATAAACTTCAATTCAAACATGTAATCACCTGAAAAGACTCTAAAAATAATAGAAAACTCTAAAAACTATAATTAAGAATCATCAAATATGACATATATCAAACACATGATATCTTCGTGGATTCATGGCGAAGAAGCTTGTTTATATTGCGGGTGAGATAGTGATAGAGAAATCAGAGAGTCACTACTAAGGTTTTGTAAGATATAATATAACTGTCGTTTGAACTTAGAATTCTAAACAAGCATTAAAGAGCAGGTTCAATATGTTCACGGATCGCCTTAACATCAGCTTTCGTTGGCTAAGGACAATACGTCCATCTATGTTCTTTCCAGTAACCTATAACAATTTTGGTGAATAGATTAAAAATTGAATCACAGACTAAGTGATTAATTTAATATAAACAATAATATCAACCATAGATGAAGAACCCTAAGATAATTCCCTATCTATGTCTGATTCAATGATTTTGGAATTCCCTTGAAACTCTAAACCTAACTGGAATCTACTAAGATATGGATGCAGAGAAACATGAAAGAGATCAAGAAGAAATCATAATTAAACTGAAAAATAAAGAGAAAGAGTTTAGAAATCTTCTCCTTGTCAAGATGATAGATTCCTTAGCCCCAAATGTATATAAAACTAAAGAACAACGTTTTTAACTAAAAATATGAAGAATATATAAAACAATCGAGGCTAAGGTTTTAAAAACATTATGAGATGAATTGGGTTGGACCCAGAGTGATTTAGATCAAAATTATACCATAAATCCGTGTCAGATGGATATGTCTTCAGTAAAACAGTCATAACGTTCTAACCGTCCATTGGAATGACCTCAAATCAGTGTCATATGAAAGCTAACTCCCGTGGATATCTTGTATCCAAATTTCATTCAATTCTGTTCATGTGAAGATGTTAAACGGATGGCAAACTTCTAACAATTCAGCATGATCTTTCATCTCCAACTGCTCATTTGCTTATATCCCCCCTCCTAACGCATAAACTTCAATTCAAACTTGTAATCACCTGAAAAGACTCTAAAAATAATAGAAAACTCTAAAAACTATAATTAAGAATCATCAAATATGACATATATCAAACACATGATATCTTCGTGGATTCATGGCGAAGAAGCTTGTTTATATTGCGGGTGAGATAGTGATAGAGAAATCAGAGAGTCACTACTAAGGTTTTGTAAGATATAATATAACTGTCGTTTGAACTTAGAATTCTAAACAAGCATTAAAGAGCAGGTTCAATATGTTCACGGATCGCCTTAACATCAGCTTTCGTTGGCTAAGGACAATACGTCCATCTATGTTCTTTCCAGTAACCTATAACAATTTTGGTGAATAGATTAAAAATTGAATCACAGACTAAGTGATTAATTTAATATAAACAATAATATCAACCATAGATGAAGAACCCTAAGATAATTCCCTATCTATGTCTGATTCAATGATTTTGGAATTCCCTTGAAACTCTAAACCTAACTGGAATCTACTAAGATATGGATGCAGAGAAACATGAAAGAGATCAAGAAGAAATCATAATTAAACTGAAAAATAAAGAGAAAGAGTTTAGAAATCTTCTCCTTGTCAAGATGATAGATTCCTTAGCCCCAAATGTATATAAAACTAAAGAACAACGTTTTTAACTAAAAATATGAAGAATATATAAAAAAATCGAGTCTAAGGTTTTAAAAACATTATGAGATGAATTGGGTTGGACCCAGAGTGATTTAGATCAAAATTATACCATAAATCCGTGTCAGCTGGATATGTCTTCAGTAAAACAGTCATAACTTTCTAACCGTCCATTGGAATGACCTCAAATCAGTGTCATATGAAAGCTAACTCCCGTGGATATCTTGTATCCAAATTTCATTCAATTCTGTTCATGTGAAGATTTTAAACGGATGGCAAACTTCTAACAATTCAGCATGATCTTTCATCTCCAACTGCTCATTTGCTTATATCCCCCCTCCTAACGCATAAACTTCAATTCAAACATGTAATCACCTGAAAAGACTCTAAAAATAATAGAAAACTCTAAAAACTATAATTAAGAATCATCAAATATGACATATATCAAACACATGATATCTTCGTGGATTCATGGCGAAGAAGCTTGTTTATATTGCGGGTGAGATAGTGATAGAGAAATCAGAG
This sequence comes from Nasturtium officinale, assembly GCA_963854855.1. Classification (NCBI taxonomy): domain Eukaryota; kingdom Viridiplantae; phylum Streptophyta; class Magnoliopsida; order Brassicales; family Brassicaceae; genus Nasturtium; species Nasturtium officinale. The sequence goes on from OY978507.1 coordinate 11,128,571, forward strand.
AGTCACTACTAAGGTTTTGTAAGATATAATATAACTGTCGTTTGAACTTAGAATTCTAAACAAGCATTAAAGAGCAGGTTCAATATGTTCACGGATCGCCTTAACATCAGCTTTCGTTGGCTAAGGACAATACGTCCATCTATGTTCTTTCCAGTAACCTATAACAATTTTGGTGAATAGATTAAAAATTGAATCACAGACTAAGTGATTAATTTAATATAAACAATAATATCAACCATAGATGAAGAACCCTAAGATAATTCCCTATCTATGTCTGATTCAATGATTTTGGAATTCCCTTGAAACTCTAAACCTAAATGGAATCTACTAAGATATGGATGCAGAGAAACATGAAAGAGATCAAGAAGAAATCATAATTAAACTGAAAAATAAAGAGAAAGAGTTTAGAAATCTTCTCCTTGTCAAGATGATAGATTCCTTAGCCCCAAATGTATATAAAACTAAAGAACAACGTTTTTAACTAAAAATATGAAGAATATATAAAAAAATCGAGGCTAAGGTTTTAAAAACATTATGAGATGAATTGGGTTGGACCCAGAGTGATTTAGATCAAAATTATACCATAAATCCGTGTCAGATGGATATGTCTTCAGTAAAACAGTCATAACTTTCTAACCGTCCATTGGAATGACCTCAAATCAGTGCCATATGAAAGCTAACTCCCGTGGATATCTTGTATCCAAATTTCATTCAATTCTGTTCATTCGAAGATGTTAAAAAATGGCAAACTTCTAACAATTCAGCATGATCTTTCATCTCCAACTGCTCATTTGCTTATATCCCCCCTCCTAACGCATAAACTTCAATTCAAACATGTAATCACCTGAAAAGACTCTAAAAATAATAGAAAACTCTAAAAACTATAATTAAGAATCATCAAATATGACATATATCAAACACATGATATCTTCGTGGATTCATGGCGAAGAAGCTTGTTTATATTGCGGGTGAGATAGTGATAGAGAAATCAGAGAGTCACTACTAAGGTTTTGTAAGATATAATATAACTGTCGTTTGAACTTAGAATTCTAAACAAGCATTAAAGAGCAGGTTCAATATGTTCACGGATCGCCTTAACATCAGCTTTCGTTGGCTAAGGACAATACGTCCATCTATGTTCTTTCCAGTAACCTATAACAATTTTGGTGAATAGATTAAAAATTGAATCACAGACTAAGTGATTAATTTAATATAAACAATAATATCAACCATAGATGAAGAACCCTAAGATAATTCCCTATCTATGTCTGATTCAATGATTTTGGAATTCCCTTGAAACTCTAAACCTAACTGGAATCTACTAAGATATGGATGCAGAGAAACATGAAAGAGATCAAGAAGAAATCATAATTAAACTGAAAAATAAAGAGAAAGAGTTTAGAAATCTTCTCCTTGTCAAGATGATAGATTCCTTAGCCCCAAATGTATATAAAACTAAAGAACAACGTTTTTAACTAAAAATATGAAGAATATATAAAAAAATCGAGTCTAAGGTTTTAAAAACATTATGAGATGAATTGGGTTGGACCCAGAGTGATTTAGATCAAAATTATACCATAAATCCGTGTCAGCTGGATATGTCTTCAGTAAAACAGTCATAACGTTCTAACCGTCCATTGGAATGACCTCAAATCAGTGTCATATGAAAGCTAACTCCCGTGGATATCTTGTATCCAAATTTCATTCAATTCTGTTCATGTGAAGATTTTAAACGGATGGCAAACTTCTAACAATTCAGCATGATCTTTCATCTCCAACTGCTCATTTGCTTATATCCCCCCTCCTAACGCATAAACTTCAATTCAAACATGTAATCTCCTGAAAAGACTCTAAAAATAATAGAAAACTCTAAAAACTATAATTAAGAATCATCAAATATGACATATATCAAACACATGATATCTTCGTGGATTCATGGCGAAGAAGCTTGTTTATATTGCGGGTGAGATAGTGATAGAGAAATCAGAGAGTCACTACTAAGGTTTTGTAAGATATAATATAACTGTCGTTTGAACTTAGAATTCTAAACAAGCATTAAAGAGCAGGTTCAATATGTTCACGGATCGCCTTAACATCAGCTTTCGTTGGCTAAGGACAATACGTCCATCTATGTTCTTTCCAGTAACCTATAACAATTTTGGTGAATAGATTAAAAATTGAATCACAGACTAAGTGATTAATTTAATATAAACAATAATATCAACCATAGATGAAGAACCCTAAGATAATTCCCTATCTATGTCTGATTCAATGATTTTGGAATTCCCTTGAAACTCTAAACCTAACTGGAATCTACTAAGATATGGATGCAGAGAAACATGAAAGAGATCAAGAAGAAATCATAATTAAACTGAAAAATAAAGAGAAAGAGTTTAGAAATCTTCTCCTTGTCAAGATGATAGATTCCTTAGCCCCAAATGTATATAAAACTAAAGAACAACGTTTTTAACTAAAAATATGAAGAATATATAAAAAAATCGAGGCTAAGGTTTTAAAAACATTATGAGATGAATTGGGTTGGACCCAGAGTGATTTAGATCAAAATTATACCATAAATCCGTGTCAGATGGATATGTCTTCAGTAAAACAGTCATAACTTTCTAACCGTCCATTGGAATGACCTCAAATCAGTGCCATATGAAAGCTAACTCCCGTGGATATCTTGTATCCAAATTTCATTCAATTCTGTTCATGTGAAGATGTTAAAAAATGGCAAACTTCTAACAATTCAGCATGATCTTTCATCTCCAACTGCTCATTTGCTTATATCCCCCCTCCTAACGCATAAACTTCAATTCAAACATGTAATCACCTGAAAAGACTCTAAAAATAATAGAAAACTCTAAAAACTATAATTAAGAATCATCAAATATGACATATATCAAACACATGATATCTTCGTGGATTCATGGCGAAGAAGCTTGTTTATATTGCGGGTGAGATAGTGATAGAGAAATCAGAGAGTCACTACTAAGGTTTTGTAAGATATAATATAACTGTCGTTTGAACTTAGAATTCTAAACAAGCATTAAAGAGCAGGTTCAATATGTTCACGGATCGCCTTAACATCAGCTTTCGTTGGCTAAGGACAATACGTCCATCTATGTTCTTTCCAGTAACCTATAACAATTTTGGTGAACAGATTAAAAATTGAATCACAGACTAAGTGATTAATTTAATATAAACAATAATATCAACCATAGATGAAGAACCCTAAGATAATTCCCTATCTATGTCTGATTCAATGATTTTGGAATTCCCTTGAAACTCTAAACCTAACTGGAATCTACTAAGATATGGATGCAGAGAAACATGAAAGAGATCAAGAAGAAATCATAATTAAACTGAAAAATAAAGAGAAAGAGTTTAGAAATCTTCTCCTTGTCAAGATGATAGATTCCTTAGCCCCAAATGTATATAAAACTAAAGAACAACGTTTTTAACTAAAAATATGAAGAATATATAAAAAAATCGAGTCTAAGGTTTTAAAAACATTATGAGATGAATTGGGTTGGACCCAGAGTGATTTAGATCAAAATTATACCATAAATCCGTGTCAGATGGATATGTCTTCAGTAAAACAGTCATAACTTTCTAACCGTCCATTGGAATGACCTCAAATCAGTGTCATATGAAAGCTAACTCCCGTGGATATCTTGTATCCAAATTTCATTCAATTCTGTTCATGTGAAGATTTTAAACGGATGGCAAACTTCTAACAATTCAGCATGATCTTTCATCTCCAACTGCTCATTTGCTTATATCCCCCCTCCTAACGCATAAACTTCAATTCAAACATGTAATCACCTGAAAAGACTCTAAAAATAATAGAAAACTCTAAAAACTATAATTAAGAATCATCAAATATGACATATATCAAACACATGATATCTTCGTGGATTCATGGCGAAGAAGCTTGTTTATATTGCGGGTGAGATAGTGATAGAGAAATCAGAGAGTCACTACTAAGGTTTTGTAAGATATAATATAACTGTCGTTTGAACTTAGAATTCTAAACAAGCATTAAAGAGCAGGTTCAATATGTTCACGGATCGCCTTAACATCAGCTTTCGTTGGCTAAGGACAATACGTCCATCTATGTTCTTTCCAGTAACCTATAACAATTTTGGTGAATAGATTAAAAATTGAATCACAGACTAAGTGATTAATTTAATATAAACAATAATATCAACCATAGATGAAGAACCCTAAGATAATTCCCTATCTATGTCTGATTCAATGATTTTGGAATTCCCTTGAAACTCTAAACCTAACTGGAATCTACTAAGATATGGATGCAGAGAAACATGAAAGAGATCAAGAAGAAATCATAATTAAACTGAAAAATAAAGAGAAAGAGTTTAGAAATCTTCTCCTTGTCAAGATGATAGATTCCTTAGCCCCAAATGTATATAAAACTAAAGAACAACGTTTTTAACTAAAAATATGAAGAATATATAAAAAAATCGAGGCTAAGGTTTTAAAAACATTATGAGATGAATTGGGTTGGACCCAGAGTGATTTAGATCAAAATTATACCATAAATCCGTGTCAGATGGATATGTCTTCAGTAAAACAGTCATAACTTTCTAACCGTCCATTGGAATGACCTCAAATCAGTGCCATATGAAAGCTAACTCCCGTGGATATCTTGTATCCAAATTTCATTCAATTCTGTTCATGTGAAGATGTTAAAAAATGGCAAACTTCTAACAATTCAGCATGATCTTTCATCTCCAACTGCTCATTTGCTTATATCCCCCCTCCTAACGCATAAACTTCAATTCAAACATGTAATCACCTGAAAAGACTCTAAAAATAATAGAAAACTCTAAAAACTATAATTAAGAATCATCAAATATGACATATATCAAACACATGATATCTTCGTGGATTCATGGCGAAGAAGCTTGTTTATATTGCGGGTGAGATAGTGATAGAGAAATCAGAGAGTCACTACTAAGGTTTTGTAAGATATAATATAACTGTCGTTTGAACTTAGAATTCTAAACAAGCATTAAAGAGCAGGTTCAATATGTTCACGGATCGCCTTAACATCAGCTTTCGTTGGCTAAGGACAATACGTCCATCTATGTTCTTTCCAGTAACCTATAACAATTTTGGTGAATAGATTAAAAATTGAATCACAGACTAAGTGATTAATTTAATATAAACAATAATATCAACCATAGATGAAGAACCCTAAGATAATTCCCTATCTATGTCTGATTCAATGATTTTGGAATTCCCTTGAAACTCTAAACCTAACTGGAATCTACTAAGATATGGATGCAGAGAAACATGAAAGAGATCAAGAAGAAATCATAATTAAACTGAAAAATAAAGAGAAAGAGTTTAGAAATCTTCTCCTTGTCAAGATGATAGATTCCTTAGCCCCAAATGTATATAAAACTAAAGAACAACGTTTTTAACTAAAAATATGAAGAATATATAAAAAAATCGAGTCTAAGGTTTTAAAAACATTATGAGATGAATTGGGTTGGACCCAGAGTGATTTAGATCAAAATTATACCATAAATCCGTGTCAGATGGATATGTCTTCAGTAAAACAGTCATAACTTTCTAACCGTCCATTGGAATGACCTCAAATCAGTGTCACATGAAAGCTAACTCCCGTGGATATCTTGTATCCAAATTTCATTCAATTCTGTTCATGTGAAGATTTTAAACGGATGGCAAACTTCTAACAATTCAGCATGATCTTTCATCTTCAACTGCTCATTTGCTTATATCCCCCCTCCTAACGCATAAACTTCAATTCAAACATGTAATCACCTGAAAAGACTCTAAAAATAATAGAAAACTCTAAAAACTATAATTAAGAATCATCAAATATGACATATATCAAACACATGATATCTTCGTGGATTCATGGCGAAGAAGCTTGTTTATATTGCGGGTGAGATAGTGATAGAGAAATCAGAGAGTCACTACTAAGGTTTTGTAAGATATAATATAACTGTCGTTTGAACTTAGAATTCTAAACAAGCATTAAAGAGCAGGTTCAATATGTTCACGGATCGCCTTAACATCAGCTTTCGTTGGCTAAGGACAATACGTCCATCTATGTTCTTTCCAGTAACCTATAACAATTTTGGTGAATAGATTAAAAATTGAATCACAGACTAAGTGATTAATTTAATATAAACAATAATATCAACCATAGATGAAGAACCCTAAGATAATTCCCTATCTATGTCTGATTCAATGATTTTGGAATTCCCTTGAAACTCTAAACCTAACTGGAATCTACTAAGATATGGATGCAGAGAAACATGAAAGAGATCAAGAAGAAATCATAATTAAACTGAAAAATAAAGAGAAAGAGTTTAGAAATCTTCTCCTTGTCAAGATGATAGATTCCTTAGCCCCAAATGTATATAAAACTAAAGAACAACGTTTTTAACTAAAAATATGAAGAATATATAAAAAAATCGAGTCTAAGGTTTTAAAAACATTATGAGATGAATTGGGTTGGACCCAGAGTGATTTAGATCAAAATTATACCATAAATCCGTGTCAGATGGATATGTCTTCAGTAAAACAGTCATAACTTTCTAACCGTCCATTGGAATGACCTCAAATCAGTGTCACATGAAAGCTAACTCCCGTGGATATCTTGTATCCAAATTTCATTCAATTCTGTTCATGTGAAGATTTTAAACGGATGGCAAACTTCTAACAATTCAGCATGATCTTTCATCTCCAACTGCTCATTTGCTTATATCCCCCCTCCTAACGCATAAACTTCAATTCAAACATGTAATCACCTGAAAAGACTCTAAAAATAATAGAAAACTCTAAAAACTATAATTAAGAATCATCAAATATGACATATATCAAACACATGATATCTTCGTGGATTCATGGCGAAGAAGCTTGTTTATATTGCGGGTGAGATAGTGATAGAGAAATCAGAGAGTCACTACTAAGGTTTTGTAAGATATAATATAACTGTCGTTTGAACTTAGAATTCTAAACAAGCATTAAAGAGCAGGTTCAATATGTTCACGGATCGCCTTAACATCAGCTTTCGTTGGCTAAGGACAATACGTCCATCTATGTTCTTTCCAGTAACCTATAACAATTTTGGTGAATAGATTAAAAATTGAATCACAGACTAAGTGATTAATTTAATATAAACAATAATATCAACCATAGATGAAGAACCCTAAGATAATTCCCTATCTATGTCTGATTCAATGATTTTGGAATTCCCTTGAAACTCTAAACCTAACTGGAATCTACTAAGATATGGATGCAGAGAAACATGAAAGAGATCAAGAAGAAATCATAATTAAACTGAAAAATAAAGAGAAAGAGTTTAGAAATCTTCTCCTTGTCAAGATGATAGATTCCTTAGCCCCAAATGTATATAAAACTAAAGAACAACGTTTTTAACTAAAAATATGAAGAATATATAAAAAAATCGAGTCTAAGGTTTTAAAAACATTATGAGATGAATTGGGTTGGACCCAGAGTGATTTAGATCAAAATTATACCATAAATCCGTGTCAGATGGATATGTCTTCAGTAAAACAGTCATAACTTTCTAACCGTCCATTGGAATGACCTCAAATCAGTGTCACATGAAAGCTAACTCCCGTGGATATCTTGTATCCAAATTTCATTCAATTCTGTTCATGTGAAGATTTTAAACGGATGGCAAACTTCTAACAATTCAGCATGATCTTTCATCTCCAACTGCTCATTTGCTTATATCCCCCCTCCTAACGCATAAACTTCAATTCAAACATGTAATCACCTGAAAAGACTCTAAAAATAATAGAAAACTCTAAAAACTATAATTAAGAATCATCAAATATGACATATATCAAACACATGATATCTTCGTGGATTCATGGCGAAGAAGCTTGTTTATATTGCGGGTGAGATAGTGATAGAGAAATCAGAGAGTCACTACTAAGGTTTTGTAAGATATAATATAACTGTCGTTTGAACTTAGAATTCTAAACAAGCATTAAAGAGCAGGTTCAATATGTTCACGGATCGCCTTAACATCAGCTTTCGTTGGCTAAGGACAATACGTCCATCTATGTTCTTTCCAGTAACCTATAACAATTTTGGTGAATAGATTAAAAATTGAATCACAGACTAAGTGATTAATTTAATATAAACAATAATATCAACCATAGATGAAGAACCCTAAGATAATTCCCTATCTATGTCTGATTCAATGATTTTGGAATTCCCTTGAAACTCTAAACCTAACTGGAATCTACTAAGATATGGATGCAGAGAAACATGAAAGAGATCAAGAAGAAATCATAATTAAACTGAAAAATAAAGAGAAAGAGTTTAGAAATCTTCTCCTTGTCAAGATGATAGATTCCTTAGCCCCAAATGTATATAAAACTAAAGAACAACGTTTTTAACTAAAAATATGAAGAATATATAAAAAAATCGAGTCTAAGGTTTTAAAAACATTATGAGATGAATTGGGTTGGACCCAGAGTGATTTAGATCAAAATTATACCATAAATCCGTGTCAGATGGATATGTCTTCAGTAAAACAGTCATAACTTTCTAACCGTCCATTGGAATGACCTCAAATCAGTGTCACATGAAAGCTAACTCCCGTGGATATCTTGTATCCAAATTTCATTCAATTCTGTTCATGTGAAGATTTTAAACGGATGGCAAACTTCTAACAATTCAGCATGATCTTTCATCTCCAACTGCTCATTTGCTTATATCCCCCCTCCTAACGCATAAACTTCAATTCAAACATGTAATCACCTGAAAAGACTCTAAAAATAATAGAAAACTCTAAAAACTATAATTAAGAATCATCAAATATGACATATATCAAACACATGATATCTTCGTGGATTCATGGCGAAGAAGCTTGTTTATATTGCGGGTGAGATAGTGATAGAGAAATCAGAGAGTCACTACTAAGGTTTTGTAAGATATAATATAACTGTCGTTTGAACTTAGAATTCTAAACAAGCATTAAAGAGCAGGTTCAATATGTTCACGGATCGCCTTAACATCAGCTTTCGTTGGCTAAGGACAATACGTCCATCTATGTTCTTTCCAGTAACCTATAACAATTTTGGTGAATAGATTAAAAATTGAATCACAGACTAAGTGATTAATTTAATATAAACAATAATATCAACCATAGATGAAGAACCCTAAGATAATTCCCTATCTATGTCTGATTCAATGATTTTGGAATTCCCTTGAAACTCTAAACCTAACTGGAATCTACTAAGATATGGATGCAGAGAAACATGAAAGAGATCAAGAAGAAATCATAATTAAACTGAAAAATAAAGAGAAAGAGTTTAGAAATCTTCTCCTTGTCAAGATGATAGATTCCTTAGCCCCAAATGTATATAAAACTAAAGAACAACGTTTTTAACTAAAAATATGAAGAATATATAAAAAAATCGAGGCTAAGGTTTTAAAAACATTATGAGATGAATTGGGTTGGACCCAGAGTGATTTAGATCAAAATTATACCATAAATCCGTGTCAGATGGATATGTCTTCAGTAAAACAGTCATAACTTTCTAACCGTCCATTGGAATGACCTCAAATCAGTGCCATATGAAAGCTAACTCCCGTGGATATCTTGTATCCAAATTTCATTCAATTCTGTTCATGTGAAGATGTTAAAAAATGGCAAACTTCTAACAATTCAGCATGATCTTTCATCTCCAACTGCTCATTTGCTTATATCCCCCCTCCTAACGCATAAACTTCAATTCAAACATGTAATCACCTGAAAAGACTCTAAAAATAATAGAAAACTCTAAAAACTATAATTAAGAATCATCAAATATGACATATATCAAACACATGATATCTTCGTGGATTCATGGCGAAGAAGCTTGTTTATATTGCGGGTGAGATAGTGATAGAGAAATCAGAGAGTCACTACTAAGGTTTTGTAAGATATAATATAACTGTCGTTTGAACTTAGAATTCTAAACAAGCATTAAAGAGCAGGTTCAATATGTTCACGGATCGCCTTAACATCAGCTTTCGTTGGCTAAGGACAATACGTCCATCTATGTTCTTTCCAGTAACCTATAACAATTTTGGTGAATAGATTAAAAATTGAATCACAGACTAAGTGATTAATTTAATATAAACAATAATATCAACCATAGATGAAGAACCCTAAGATAATTCCCTATCTATGTCTGATTCAATGATTTTGGAATTCCCTTGAAACTCTAAACCTAACTGGAATCTACTAAGATATGGATGCAGAGAAACATGAAAGAGATCAAGAAGAAATCATAATTAAACTGAAAAATAAAGAGAAAGAGTTTAGAAATCTTCTCCTTGTCAAGATGATAGATTCCTTAGCCCCAAATGTATATAAAACTAAAGAACAACGTTTTTAACTAAAAATATGAAGAATATATAAAAAAATCGAGTCTAAGGTTTTAAAAACATTATGAGATGAATTGGGTTGGACCCAGAGTGATTTAGATCAAAATTATACCATAAATCCGTGTCAGATGGATATGTCTTCAGTAAAACAGTCATAACTTTCTAACCGTCCATTGGAATGACCTCAAATCAGTGTCACATGAAAGCTAACTCCCGTGGATATCTTGTATCCAAATTTCATTCAATTCTGTTCATGTGAAGATTTTAAACGGATGGCAAACTTCTAACAATTCAGCATGATCTTTCATCTCCAACTGCTCATTTGCTTATATCCCCCCTCCTAACGCATAAACTTCAATTCAAACATGTAATCACCTGAAAAGACTCTAAAAATAATAGAAAACTCTAAAAACTATAATTAAGAATCATCAAATATGACATATATCAAACACATGATATCTTCGTGGATTCATGGCGAAGAAGCTTGTTTATATTGCGGGTGAGATAGTGATAGAGAAATCAGAGAGTCACTACTAAGGTTTTGTAAGATATAATATAACTGTCGTTTGAACTTAGAATTCTAAACAAGCATTAAAGAGCAGGTTCAATATGTTCACGGATCGCCTTAACATCAGCTTTCGTTGGCTAAGGACAATACGTCCATCTATGTTCTTTCCAGTAACCTATAACAATTTTGGTGAATAGATTAAAAATTGAATCACAGACTAAGTGATTAATTTAATATAAACAATAATATCAACCATAGATGAAGAACCCTAAGATAATTCCCTATCTATGTCTGATTCAATGATTTTGGAATTCCCTTGAAACTCTAAACCTAACTGGAATCTACTAAGATATGGATGCAGAGAAACATGAAAGAGATCAAGAAGAAATCATAATTAAACTGAAAAATAAAGAGAAAGAGTTTAGAAATCTTCTCCTTGTCAAGATGATAGATTCCTTAGCCCCAAATGTATATAAAACTAAAGAACAACGTATTTAACTAAAAATATGAAGAATATATAAAAAAATCGAGGCTAAGGTTTTAAAAACATTATGAGATGAATTGGGTTGGACCCAGAGTGATTTAGATCAAAATTATACCATAAATCCGTGTCAGATGGATATGTCTTCAGTAAAACAGTCATAACTTTCTAACCGTCCATTGGAATGACCTCAAATCAGTGCCATATGAAAGCTAACTCCCGTGGATATCTTGTATCCAAATTTCATTCAATTCTGTTCATGTGAAGATGTTAAAAAATGGCAAACTTCTAACAATTCAGCATGATCTTTCATCTCCAACTGCTCATTTGCTTATATCCCCCCTCCTAACGCATAAACTTCAATTCAAACATGTAATCACTTGAAAAGACTCTAAAAATAATAGAAAACTCTAAAAACTATAATTAAGAATCATCAAATATGACATATATCAAACACATGATATCTTCGTGGATTCATGGCGAAGAAGCTTGTTTATATTGCGGGTGAGATAGTGATAGAGAAATCAGAGAGTCACTACTAAGGTTTTGTAAGATATAATATAGATGTCGTTTGAACTTAGAATTCTAAACAAGCATTAAAGAGCAGGTTCAATATGTTCACGGATCGCCTTAACATCAGCTTTCGTTGGCTAAGGACAATACGTCCATCTATGTTCTTTCCAGTAACCTATAACAATTTTGGTGAATAGATTAAAAATTGAATCACAGACTAAGTGATTAATTTAATATAAACAATAATATCAACCATAGATGAAGAACCCTAAGATAATTCCCTATCTATGTCTGATTCAATGATTTTGGAATTCCCTTGAAACTCTAAACCTAACTGGAATCTACTAAGATATGGATGCAGAGAAACATGAAAGAGATCAAGAAGAAATCATAATTAAACTGAAAAATAAAGAGAAAGAGTTTAGAAATCTTCTCCTTGTCAAGATGATAGATTCCTTAGCCCCAAATGTATATAAAACTAAAGAACAACGTTTTTAACTAAAAATATGAAGAATATATAAAAAAATCGAGTCTAAGGTTTTAAAAACATTATGAGATGAATTGGGTTGGACCCAGAGTGATTTAGATCAAAATTATACCATAAATCCGTGTCAGATGGATATGTCTTCAGTAAAACAGTCATAACTTTCTAACCGTCCATTGGAATGACCTCAAATCAGTGTCATATGAAAGCTAACTCCCGTGGATATCTTGTATCCAAATTTCATTCAATTCTGTTCATGTGAAGATTTTAAACGGATGGCAAACTTCTAACAATTCAGCATGATCTTTCATCTCCAACTGCTCATTTGCTTATATCCCCCCTCCTAACGCATAAACTTCAATTCAAACATGTAATCACCTGAAAAGACTCTAAAAATAATAGAAAACTCTAAAAACTATAATTAAGAATCATCAAATATGACATATATCAAACACATGATATCTTCGTGGATTCATGGCGAAGAAGCTTGTTTATATTGCGGGTGAGATAGTGATAGAGAAATCAGAGAGTCACTACTAAGGTTTTGTAAGATATAATATAACTGTCGTTTGAACTTAGAATTCTAAACAAGCATTAAAGAGCAGGTTCAATATGTTCACGGATCGCCTTAACATCAGCTTTCGTTGGCTAAGGACAATACGTCCATCTATGTTCTTTCCAGTAACCTATAACAATTTTGGTGAATAGATTAAAAATTGAATCACAGACTAAGTGATTAATTTAATATAAACAATAATATCAACCATAGATGAAGAACCCTAAGATAATTCCCTATCTATGTCTGATTCAATGATTTTGGAATTCCCTTGAAACTCTAAACCTAACTGGAATCTACTAAGATATGGATGCAGAGAAACATGAAAGAGATCAAGAAGAAATCATAATTAAACTGAAAAATAAAGAGAAAGAGTTTAGAAATCTTCTCCTTGTCAAGATGATAGATTCCTTAGCCCCAAATGTATATAAAACTAAAGAACAACGTATTTAACTAAAAATATGAAGAATATATAAAAAAATCGAGGCTAAGGTTTTAAAAACATTATGAGATGAATTGGGTTGGACCCAGAGTGATTTAGATCAAAATTATACCATAAATCCGTGTCAGATGGATATGTCTTCAGTAAAACAGTCATAACTTTCTAACCGTCCATTGGAATGACCTCAAATTAGTGCCATATGAAAGCTAACTCCCGTGGATATCTTGTATCCAAATTTCATTCAATTCTGTTCATGTGAAGATGTTAAAAAATGGCAAACTTCTAACAATTCAGCATGATCTTTCATCTCCAACTGCTCATTTGCTTATATCCCCCCTCCTAACGCATAAACTTCAATTCAAACATGTAATCACCTGAAAAGACTCTAAAAATAATAGAAAACTCTAAAAACTATAATTAAGAATCATCAAATATGACATATATCAAACACATGATATCTTCGTGGATTCATGGCGAAGAAGCTTGTTTATATTGCGGGTGAGATAGTGATAGAGAAATCAGAGAGTCACTACTAAGGTTTTGTAAGATATAATATAACTGTCGTTTGAACTTAGAATTCTAAACAAGCATTAAAGAGCAGGTTCAATATGTTCACGGATCGCCTTAACATCAGCTTTCGTTGGCTAAGGACAATACGTCCATCTATGTTCTTTCCAGTAACCTATAACAATTTTGGTGAATAGATTAAAAATTGAATCACAGACTAAGTGATTAATTTAATATAAACAATAATATCAACCATAGATGAAGAACCCTAAGATAATTCCCTATCTATGTCTGATTCAATGATTTTGGAATTCCCTTGAAACTCTAAACCTAACTGGAATCTACTAAGATATGGATGCAGAGAAACATGAAAGAGATCAAGAAGAAATCATAATTAAACTGAAAAATAAAGAGAAAGAGTTTAGAAATCTTCTCCTTGTCAAGATGATAGATTCCTTAGCCCCAAATGTATATAAAACTAAAGAACAACGTTTTTAACTAAAAATATGAAGAATATATAAAAAAATCGAGGCTAAGGTTTTAAAAACATTATGAGATGAATTGGGTTGGACCCAGAGTGATTTAGATCAAAATTATACCATAAATCCGTGTCAGATGGATATGTCTTCAGTAAAACAGTCATAACTTTCTAACCGTCCATTGGAATGACCTCAAATCAGTGCCATATGAAAGCTAACTCCCGTGGATATGTTGTATCCAAATTTCATTCAATTCTGTTCATGTGAAGATTTTAAAAAATGGCAAACTTCTAACAATTCAGCATGATCTTTCATCTCCAACTGCTCATTTGCTTATATCCCCCCTCCTAACGCATAAACTTCAATTCAAACATGTAATCACCTGAAAAGACTCTAAAAATAATAGAAAACTCTAAAAACTATAATTAAGAATCATCAAATATGACATATATCAAACACATGATATCTTCGTGGATTCATGGCGAAGAAGCTTGTTTATATTGCGGGTGAGATAGTGATAGAGAAATCAGAGAGTCACTACTAAGGTTTTGTAAGATATAATATAACTGTCGTTTGAACTTAGAATTCTAAACAAGCATTAAAGAGCAGGTTCAATATGTTCACGGATCGCCTTAACATCAGCTTTCGTTGGCTAAGGACAATACGTCCATCTATGTTCTTTCCAGTAACCTATAACAATTTTGGTGAATAGATTAAAAATTGAATCACAGACTAAGTGATTAATTTAATATAAACAATAATATCAACCATAGATGAAGAACCCTAAGATAATTCCCTATCTATGTCTGATTCAATGATTTTGGAATTCCCTTGAAACTCTAAACCTAACTGGAATCTACTAAGATATGGATGCAGAGAAACATGAAAGAGATCAAGAAGAAATCATAATTAAACTGAAAAATAAAGAGAAAGAGTTTAGAAATCTTCTCCTTGTCAAGATGATAGATTCCTTAGCCCCAAATGTATATAAAACTAAAGAACAACGTTTTTAACTAAAAATATGAAGAATATATAAAAAAATCGAGGCTAAGGTTTTAAAAACATTATGAGATGAATTGGGTTGGACCCAGAGTGATTTAGATCAAAATTATACCATAAATCCGTGTCAGATGGATATGTCTTCAGTAAAACAGTCATAACTTTCTAACCGTCCATTGGAATGACCTCAAATCAGTGCCATATGAAAGCTAACTCCCGTGGATATCTTGTATCCAAATTTCATTCAATTCTGTTCATGTGAAGATGTTAAAAAATGGCAAACTTCTAACAATTCAGCATGATCTTTCATCTCCAACTGCTCATTTGCTTATATCCCCCCTCCTAACGCATAAACTTCAATTCAAACATGTAATCACTTGAAAAGACTCTAAAAATAATAGAAAACTCTAAAAACTATAATTAAGAATCATCAAATATGACATATATCAAACACATGATATCTTCGTGGATTCATGGCGAAGAAGCTTGTTTATATTGCGGGTGAGATAGTGATAGAGAAATCAGAGAGTCACTACTAAGGTTTTGTAAGATATAATATAGATGTCGTTTGAACTTAGAATTCTAAACAAGCATTAAAGAGCAGGTTCAATATGTTCACGGATCGCCTTAACATCAGCTTTCGTTGGCTAAGGACAATACGTCCATCTATGTTCTTTCCAGTAACCTATAACAATTTTGGTGAACAGATTAAAAATTGAATCACAGACTAAGTGATTAATTTAATATAAACAATAATATCAACCATAGATGAAGAACCCTAAGATAATTCCCTATCTATGTCTGATTCAATGATTTTGGAATTCCCTTGAAACTCTAAACCTAACTGGAATCTACTAAGATATGGATGCAGAGAAACATGAAAGAGATCAAGAAGAAATCATAATTAAACTGAAAAATAAAGAGAAAGAGTTTAGAAATCTTCTCCTTGTCAAGATGATAGATTCCTTAGCCCCAAATGTATATAAAACTAAAGAACAACGTTTTTAACTAAAAATATGAAGAATATATAAAAAAATCGAGTCTAAGGTTTTAAAAACATTATGAGATGAATTGGGTTGGACCCAGAGTGATTTAGATCAAAATTATACCATAAATCCGTGTCAGATGGATATGTCTTCAGTAAAACAGTCATAACTTTCTAACCGTCCATTGGAATGACCTCAAATCAGTGTCATATGAAAGCTAACTCCCGTGGATATCTTGTATCCAAATTTCATTCAATTCTGTTCATGTGAAGATTTTAAACGGATGGCAAACTTCTAACAATTCAGCATGATCTTTCATCTCCAACTGCTCATTTGCTTATATCCCCCCTCCTAACGCATAAACTTCAATTCAAACATGTAATCACCTGAAAAGACTCTAAAAATAATAGAAAACTCTAAAAACTATAATTAAGAATCATCAAATATGACATATATCAAACACATGATATCTTCGTGGATTCATGGCGAAGAAGCTTGTTTATATTGCGGGTGAGATAGTGATAGAGAAATCAGAGAGTCACTACTAAGGTTTTGTAAGATATAATATAACTGTCGTTTGAACTTAGAATTCTAAACAAGCATTAAAGAGCAGGTTCAATATGTTCACGGATCGCCTTAACATCAGCTTTCGTTGGCTAAGGACAATACGTCCATCTATGTTCTTTCCAGTAACCTATAACAATTTTGGTGAATAGATTAAAAATTGAATCACAGACTAAGTGATTAATTTAATATAAACAATAATATCAACCATAGATGAAGAACCCTAAGATAATTCCCTATCTATGTCTGATTCAATGATTTTGGAATTCCCTTGAAACTCTAAACCTAACTGGAATCTACTAAGATATGGATGCAGAGAAACATGAAAGAGATCAAGAAGAAATCATAATTAAACTGAAAAATAAAGAGAAAGAGTTTAGAAATCTTCTCCTTGTCAAGATGATAGATTCCTTAGCCCCAAATGTATATAAAACTAAAGAACAACGTATTTAACTAAAAATATGAAGAATATATAAAAAAATCGAGGCTAAGGTTTTAAAAACATTATGAGATGAATTGGGTTGGACCCAGAGTGATTTAGATCAAAATTATACCATAAATCCGTGTCAGATGGATATGTCTTCAGTAAAACAGTCATAACTTTCTAACCGTCCATTGGAATGACCTCAAATTAGTGCCATATGAAAGCTAACTCCCGTGGATATCTTGTATCCAAATTTCATTCAATTCTGTTCATGTGAAGATGTTAAAAAATGGCAAACTTCTAACAATTCAGCATGATCTTTCATCTCCAACTGCTCATTTGCTTATATCCCCCCTCCTAACGCATAAACTTCAATTCAAACATGTAATCACCTGAAAAGACTCTAAAAATAATAGAAAACTCTAAAAACTATAATTAAGAATCATCAAATATGACATATATCAAACACATGATATCTTCGTGGATTCATGGCGAAGAAGCTTGTTTATATTGCGGGTGAGATAGTGATAGAGAAATCAGAGAGTCACTACTAAGGTTTTGTAAGATATAATATAACTGTCGTTTGAACTTAGAATTCTAAACAAGCATTAAAGAGCAGGTTCAATATGTTCACGGATCGCCTTAACATCAGCTTTCGTTGGCTAAGGACAATACGTCCATCTATGTTCTTTCCAGTAACCTATAACAATTTTGGTGAATAGATTAAAAATTGAATCACAGACTAAGTGATTAATTTAATATAAACAATAATATCAACCATAGATGAAGAACCCTAAGATAATTCCCTATCTATGTCTGATTCAATGATTTTGGAATTCCCTTGAAACTCTAAACCTAACTGGAATCTACTAAGATATGGATGCAGAGAAACATGAAAGAGATCAAGAAGAAATCATAATTAAACTGAAAAATAAAGAGAAAGAGTTTAGAAATCTTCTCCTTGTCAAGATGATAGATTCCTTAGCCCCAAATGTATATAAAACTAAAGAACAACGTTTTTAACTAAAAATATGAAGAATATATAAAAAAATCGAGGCTAAGGTTTTAAAAACATTATGAGATGAATTGGGTTGGACCCAGAGTGATTTAGATCAAAATTATACCATAAATCCGTGTCAGATGGATATGTCTTCAGTAAAACAGTCATAACTTTCTAACCGTCCATTGGAATGACCTCAAATCAGTGCCATATGAAA
Organism: Nasturtium officinale; assembly: GCA_963854855.1. Classification (NCBI taxonomy): domain Eukaryota; kingdom Viridiplantae; phylum Streptophyta; class Magnoliopsida; order Brassicales; family Brassicaceae; genus Nasturtium; species Nasturtium officinale. The sequence goes on from OY978507.1 coordinate 11,147,147, forward strand.
GCTAACTCCCGTGGATATGTTGTATCCAAATTTCATTCAATTCTGTTCATGTGAAGATTTTAAAAAATGGCAAACTTCTAACAATTCAGCATGATCTTTCATCTCCAACTGCTCATTTGCTTATATCCCCCCTCCTAACGCATAAACTTCAATTCAAACATGTAATCACCTGAAAAGACTCTAAAAATAATAGAAAACTCTAAAAACTATAATTAAGAATCATCAAATATGACATATATCAAACACATGATATCTTCGTGGATTCATGGCGAAGAAGCTTGTTTATATTGCGGGTGAGATAGTGATAGAGAAATCAGAGAGTCACTACTAAGGTTTTGTAAGATATAATATAACTGTCGTTTGAACTTAGAATTCTAAACAAGCATTAAAGAGCAGGTTCAATATGTTCACGGATCGCCTTAACATCAGCTTTCGTTGGCTAAGGACAATACGTCCATCTATGTTCTTTCCAGTAACCTATAACAATTTTGGTGAATAGATTAAAAATTGAATCACAGACTAAGTGATTAATTTAATATAAACAATAATATCAACCATAGATGAAGAACCCTAAGATATATCCCTATCTATGTCTGATTCAATGATTTTGGAATTCCCTTGAAACTCTAAACCTAACTGGAATCTACTAAGATATGGATGCAGAGAAACATGAAAGAGATCAAGAAGAAATCATAATTAAACTGAAAAATAAAGAGAAAGAGTTTAGAAATCTTCTCCTTGTCAAGATGATAGATTCCTTAGCCCCAAATGTATATAAAACTAAAGAACAACGTTTTTAACTAAAAATATGAAGAATATATAAAAAAATCGAGTCTAAGGTTTTAAAAACATTATGAGATGAATTGGGTTGGACCCAGAGTGATTTAGATCAAAATTATACCATAAATCCGTGTCAGATGGATATGTCTTCAGTAAAACAGTCATAACTTTCTAACCGTCCATTGGAATGACCTCAAATCAGTGCCATATGAAAGCTAACTCCCGTGGATATCTTGTATCCAAATTTCATTCAATTCTGTTCATGTGAAGATGTTAAAAAATGGCAAACTTCTAACAATTCAGCATGATCTTTCATCTCCAACTGCTCATTTGCTTATATCCCCCCTCCTAACGCATAAACTTCAATTCAAACATGTAATCACCTGAAAAGACTCTAAAAATAATAGAAAACTCTAAAAACTATAATTAAGAATCATCAAATATGACATATATCAAACACATGATATCTTCGTGGATTCATGGCGAAGAAGCTTGTTTATATTGCGGGTGAGATAGTGATAGAGAAATCAGAGAGTCACTACTAAGGTTTTGTAAGATATAATATAACTGTCGTTTGAACTTAGAATTCTAAACAAGCATTAAAGAGCAGGTTCAATATGTTCACGGATCGCCTTAACATCAGCTTTCGTTGGCTAAGGACAATACGTCCATCTATGTTCTTTCCAGTAACCTATAACAATTTTGGTGAATAGATTAAAAATTGAATCACAGACTAAGTGATTAATTTAATATAAACAATAATATCAACCATAGATGAAGAACCCTAAGATAATTCCCTATCTATGTCTGATTCAATGATTTTGGAATTCCCTTGAAACTCTAAACCTAACTGGAATCTACTAAGATATGGATGCAGAGAAACATGAAAGAGATCAAGAAGAAATCATAATTAAACTGAAAAATAAAGAGAAAGAGTTTAGAAATCTTCTCCTTGTCAAGATGATAGATTCCTTAGCCCCAAATGTATATAAAACTAAAGAACAACGTTTTTAACTAAAAATATGAAGAATATATAAAAAAATCGAGGCTAAGGTTTTAAAAACATTATGAGATGAATTGGGTTGGACCCAGAGTGATTTAGATCAAAATTATACCATAAATCCGTGTCAGATGGATATGTCTTCAGTAAAACAGTCATAACTTTCTAACCGTCCATTGGAATGACCTCAAATCAGTGCCATATGAAAGCTAACTCCCGTGGATATGTTGTATCCAAATTTCATTCAATTCTGTTCATGTGAAGATTTTAAAAAATGGCAAACTTCTAACAATTCAGCATGATCTTTCATCTCCAACTGCTCATTTGCTTATATCCCCCCTCCTAACGCATAAACTTCAATTCAAACATGTAATCACCTGAAAAGACTCTAAAAATAATAGAAAACTCTAAAAACTATAATTAAGAATCATCAAATATGACATATATCAAACACATGATATCTTCGTGGATTCATGGCGAAGAAGCTTGTTTATATTGCGGGTGAGATAGTGATAGAGAAATCAGAGAGTCACTACTAAGGTTTTGTAAGATATAATATAACTGTCGTTTGAACTTAGAATTCTAAACAAGCATTAAAGAGCAGGTTCAATATGTTCACGGATCGCCTTAACATCAGCTTTCGTTGGCTAAGGACAATACGTCCATCTATGTTCTTTCCAGTAACCTATAACAATTTTGGTGAATAGATTAAAAATTGAATCACAGACTAAGTGATTAATTTAATATAAACAATAATATCAACCATAGATGAAGAACCCTAAGATAATTCCCTATCTATGTCTGATTCAATGATTTTGGAATTCCCTTGAAACTCTAAACCTAACTGGAATCTACTAAGATATGGATGCAGAGAAACATGAAAGAGATCAAGAAGAAATCATAATTAAACTGAAAAATAAAGAGAAAGAGTTTAGAAATCTTCTCCTTGTCAAGATGATAGATTCCTTAGCCCCAAATGTATATAAAACTAAAGAACAACGTATTTAACTAAAAATATGAAGAATATATAAAAAAATCGAGGCTAAGGTTTTAAAAACATTATGAGATGAATTGGGTTGGACCCAGAGTGATTTAGATCAAAATTATACCATAAATCCGTGTCAGATGGATATGTCTTCAGTAAAACAGTCATAACTTTCTAACCGTCCATTGGAATGACCTCAAATCAGTGCCATATGAAAGCTAACTCCCGTGGATATGTTGTATCCAAATTTCATTCAATTCTGTTCATGTGAAGATTTTAAAAAATGGCAAACTTCTAACAATTCAGCATGATCTTTCATCTCCAACTGCTCATTTGCTTATATCCCCCCTCCTAACGCATAAACTTCAATTCAAACATGTAATCACCTGAAAAGACTCTAAAAATAATAGAAAACTCTAAAAACTATAATTAAGAATCATCAAATATGACATATATCAAACACATGATATCTTCGTGGATTCATGGCGAAGAAGCTTGTTTATATTGCGGGTGAGATAGTGATAGAGAAATCAGAGAGTCACTACTAAGGTTTTGTAAGATATAATATAACTGTCGTTTGAACTTAGAATTCTAAACAAGCATTAAAGAGCAGGTTCAATATGTTCACGGATCGCCTTAACATCAGCTTTCGTTGGCTAAGGACAATACGTCCATCTATGTTCTTTCCAGTAACCTATAACAATTTTGGTGAATAGATTAAAAATTGAATCACAGACTAAGTGATTAATTTAATATAAACAATAATATCAACCATAGATGAAGAACCCTAAGATATATCCCTATCTATGTCTGATTCAATGATTTTGGAATTCCCTTGAAACTCTAAACCTAACTGGAATCTACTAAGATATGGATGCAGAGAAACATGAAAGAGATCAAGAAGAAATCATAATTAAACTGAAAAATAAAGAGAAAGAGTTTAGAAATCTTCTCCTTGTCAAGATGATAGATTCCTTAGCCCCAAATGTATATAAAACTAAAGAACAACGTTTTTAACTAAAAATATGAAGAATATATAAAAAAATCGAGTCTAAGGTTTTAAAAACATTATGAGATGAATTGGGTTGGACCCAGAGTGATTTAGATCAAAATTATACCATAAATCCGTGTCAGATGGATATGTCTTCAGTAAAACAGTCATAACTTTCTAACCGTCCATTGGAATGACCTCAAATCAGTGCCATATGAAAGCTAACTCCCGTGGATATCTTGTATCCAAATTTCATTCAATTCTGTTCATGTGAAGATGTTAAAAAATGGCAAACTTCTAACAATTCAGCATGATCTTTCATCTCCAACTGCTCATTTGCTTATATCCCCCCTCCTAACGCATAAACTTCAATTCAAACATGTAATCACCTGAAAAGACTCTAAAAATAATAGAAAACTCTAAAAACTATAATTAAGAATCATCAAATATGACATATATCAAACACATGATATCTTCGTGGATTCATGGCGAAGAAGCTTGTTTATATTGCGGGTGAGATAGTGATAGAGAAATCAGAGAGTCACTACTAAGGTTTTGTAAGATATAATATAACTGTCGTTTGAACTTAGAATTCTAAACAAGCATTAAAGAGCAGGTTCAATATGTTCACGGATCGCCTTAACATCAGCTTTCGTTGGCTAAGGACAATACGTCCATCTATGTTCTTTCCAGTAACCTATAACAATTTTGGTGAATAGATTAAAAATTGAATCACAGACTAAGTGATTAATTTAATATAAACAATAATATCAACCATAGATGAAGAACCCTAAGATAATTCCCTATCTATGTCTGATTCAATGATTTTGGAATTCCCTTGAAACTCTAAACCTAACTGGAATCTACTAAGATATGGATGCAGAGAAACATGAAAGAGATCAAGAAGAAATCATAATTAAACTGAAAAATAAAGAGAAAGAGTTTAGAAATCTTCTCCTTGTCAAGATGATAGATTCCTTAGCCCCAAATGTATATAAAACTAAAGAACAACGTTTTTAACTAAAAATATGAAGAATATATAAAAAAATCGAGGCTAAGGTTTTAAAAACATTATGAGATGAATTGGGTTGGACCCAGAGTGATTTAGATCAAAATTATACCATAAATCCGTGTCAGATGGATATGTCTTCAGTAAAACAGTCATAACTTTCTAACCGTCCATTGGAATGACCTCAAATCAGTGCCATATGAAAGCTAACTCCCGTGGATATGTTGTATCCAAATTTCATTCAATTCTGTTCATGTGAAGATTTTAAAAAATGGCAAACTTCTAACAATTCAGCATGATCTTTCATCTCCAACTGCTCATTTGCTTATATCCCCCCTCCTAACGCATAAACTTCAATTCAAACATGTAATCACCTGAAAAGACTCTAAAAATAATAGAAAACTCTAAAAACTATAATTAAGAATCATCAAATATGACATATATCAAACACATGATATCTTCGTGGATTCATGGCGAAGAAGCTTGTTTATATTGCGGGTGAGATAGTGATAGAGAAATCAGAGAGTCACTACTAAGGTTTTGTAAGATATAATATAACTGTCGTTTGAACTTAGAATTCTAAACAAGCATTAAAGAGCAGGTTCAATATGTTCACGGATCGCCTTAACATCAGCTTTCGTTGGCTAAGGACAATACGTCCATCTATGTTCTTTCCAGTAACCTATAACAATTTTGGTGAATAGATTAAAAATTGAATCACAGACTAAGTGATTAATTTAATATAAACAATAATATCAACCATAGATGAAGAACCCTAAGATATATCCCTATCTATGTCTGATTCAATGATTTTGGAATTCCCTTGAAACTCTAAACCTAACTGGAATCTACTAAGATATGGATGCAGAGAAACATGAAAGAGATCAAGAAGAAATCATAATTAAACTGAAAAATAAAGAGAAAGAGTTTAGAAATCTTCTCCTTGTCAAGATGATAGATTCCTTAGCCCCAAATGTATATAAAACTAAAGAACAACGTTTTTAACTAAAAATATGAAGAATATATAAAAAAATCGAGTCTAAGGTTTTAAAAACATTATGAGATGAATTGGGTTGGACCCAGAGTGATTTAGATCAAAATTATACCATAAATCCGTGTCAGATGGATATGTCTTCAGTAAAACAGTCATAACTTTCTAACCGTCCATTGGAATGACCTCAAATCAGTGCCATATGAAAGCTAACTCCCGTGGATATCTTGTATCCAAATTTCATTCAATTCTGTTCATGTGAAGATGTTAAAAAATGGCAAACTTCTAACAATTCAGCATGATCTTTCATCTCCAACTGCTCATTTGCTTATATCCCCCCTCCTAACGCATAAACTTCAATTCAAACATGTAATCACCTGAAAAGACTCTAAAAATAATAGAAAACTCTAAAAACTATAATTAAGAATCATCAAATATGACATATATCAAACACATGATATCTTCGTGGATTCATGGCGAAGAAGCTTGTTTATATTGCGGGTGAGATAGTGATAGAGAAATCAGAGAGTCACTACTAAGGTTTTGTAAGATATAATATAACTGTCGTTTGAACTTAGAATTCTAAACAAGCATTAAAGAGCAGGTTCAATATGTTCACGGATCGCCTTAACATCAGCTTTCGTTGGCTAAGGACAATACGTCCATCTATGTTCTTTCCAGTAACCTATAACAATTTTGGTGAATAGATTAAAAATTGAATCACAGACTAAGTGATTAATTTAATATAAACAATAATATCAACCATAGATGAAGAACCCTAAGATAATTCCCTATCTATGTCTGATTCAATGATTTTGGAATTCCCTTGAAACTCTAAACCTAACTGGAATCTACTAAGATATGGATGCAGAGAAACATGAAAGAGATCAAGAAGAAATCATAATTAAACTGAAAAATAAAGAGAAAGAGTTTAGAAATCTTCTCCTTGTCAAGATGATAGATTCCTTAGCCCCAAATGTATATAAAACTAAAGAACAACGTTTTTAACTAAAAATATGAAGAATATATAAAAAAATCGAGGCTAAGGTTTTAAAAACATTATGAGATGAATTGGGTTGGACCCAGAGTGATTTAGATCAAAATTATACCATAAATCCGTGTCAGATGGATATGTCTTCAGTAAAACAGTCATAACTTTCTAACCGTCCATTGGAATGACCTCAAATCAGTGCCATATGAAAGCTAACTCCCGTGGATATCTTGTATCCAAATTTCATTCAATTCTGTTCATGTGAAGATTTTAAAAAATGGCAAACTTCTAACAATTCAGCATGATCTTTCATCTCCAACTGCTCATTTGCTTATATCCCCCCTCCTAACGCATAAACTTCAATTCAAACATGTAATCACCTGAAAAGACTCTAAAAATAATAGAAAACTCTAAAAACTATAATTAAGAATCATCAAATATGACATATATCAAACACATGATATCTTCGTGGATTCATGGCGAAGAAGCTTGTTTATATTGCGGGTGAGATAGTGATAGAGAAATCAGAGAGTCACTACTAAGGTTTTGTAAGATATAATATAACTGTCGTTTGAACTTAGAATTCTAAACAAGCATTAAAGAGCAGGTTCAATATGTTCACGGATCGCCTTAACATCAGCTTTCGTTGGCTAAGGACAATACGTCCATCTATGTTCTTTCCAGTAACTTATAACAATTTTGGTGAATAGATTAAAAATTGAATCACAGACTAAGTGATTAATTTAATATAAACAATAATATCAACCATAGATGAAGAACCCTAAGATATATCCCTATCTATGTCTGATTCAATGATTTTGGAATTCCCTTGAAACTCTAAACCTAACTGGAATCTACTAAGATATGGATGCAGAGAAACATGAAAGAGATCAAGAAGAAATCATAATTAAACTGAAAAATAAAGAGAAAGAGTTTAGAAATCTTCTCCTTGTCAAGATGATAGATTCCTTAGCCCCAAATGTATATAAAACTAAAGAACAACGTTTTTAACTAAAAATATGAAGAATATATAAAAAAATCGAGTCTAAGGTTTTAAAAACATTATGAGATGAATTGGGTTGGACCCAGAGTGATTTAGATCAAAATTATACCATAAATCCGTGTCAGATGGATATGTCTTCAGTAAAACAGTCATAACTTTCTAACCGTCCATTGGAATGACCTCAAATCAGTGTCATATGAAAGCTAACTCCCGTGGATATCTTGTATCCAAATTTCATTCAATTCTGTTCATGTGAAGATTTTAAACGGATGGCAAACTTCTAACAATTCAGCATGATTTTTCATCTCCAACTGCTCATTTGCTTATATCCCCCCTCCTAACGCATAAACTTCAATTCAAACATGTAATCACCTGAAAAGACTCTAAAAATAATAGAAAACTCTAAAAACTATAATTAAGAATCATCAAATATGACATATATCAAACACATTATATCTTCGTGGATTCATGGCGAAGAAGCTTGTTTATATTGCGGGTGAGATAGTGATAGAGAAATCAGAGAGTCACTACTAAGGTTTTGTAAGATATAATATAACTGTCGTTTGAACTTAGAATTCTAAACAAGCATTAAAGAGCAGGTTCAATATGTTCACGGATCGCCTTAACATCAGCTTTCGTTGGCTAAGGACAATACGTCCATCTATGTTCTTTCCAGTAACCTATAACAATTTTGGTGAATAGATTAAAAATTGAATCACAGACTAAGTGATTAATTTAATATAAACAATAATATCAACCATAGATGAAGAACCCTAAGATAATTCCCTATCTATGTCTGATTCAATGATTTTGGAATTCCCTTGAAACTCTAAACCTAACTGGAATCTACTAAGATATGGATGCAGAGAAACATGAAAGAGATCAAGAAGAAATCATAATTAAACTGAAAAATAAAGAGAAAGAGTTTAGAAATCTTCTCCTTGTCAAGATGATAGATTCCTTAGCCCCAAATGTATATAAAACTAAAGAACAACGTTTTTAACTAAAAATATGAAGAATATATAAAAAAATCGAGTCTAAGGTTTTAAAAACATTATGAGATGAATTGGGTTGGACCCAGAGTGATTTAGATCAAAATTATACCATAAATCCGTGTCAGATGGATATGTCTTCAGTAAAACAGTCATAACTTTCTAACCGTCCATTGGAATGACCTCAAATCAGTGTCATATGAAAGCTAACTCCCGTGGATATCTTGTATCCAAATTTCATTCAATTCTGTTCATGTGAAGATTTTAAACGGATGGCAAACTTCTAACAATTCAGCATGATCTTTCATCTCCAACTGCTCATTTGCTTATATCCCCCCTCCTAACGCATAAACTTCAATTCAAACATGTAATCACCTGAAAAGACTCTAAAAATAATAGAAAACTCTAAAAACTATAATTAAGAATCATCAAATATGACATATATCAAACACATTATATCTTCGTGGATTCATGGCGAAGAAGCTTGTTTATATTGCGGGTGAGATAGTGATAGAGAAATCAGAGAGTCACTACTAAGGTTTTGTAAGATATAATATAACTGTCGTTTGAACTTAGAATTCTAAACAAGCATTAAAGAGCAGGTTCAATATGTTCACGGATCGCCTTAACATCAGCTTTCGTTGGCTAAGGACAATACGTCCATCTATGTTCTTTCCAGTAACCTATAACAATTTTGGTGAATAGATTAAAAATTGAATCACAGACTAAGTGATTAATTTAATATAAACAATAATATCAACCATAGATGAAGAACCCTAAGATAATTCCCTATCTATGTCTGATTCAATGATTTTGGAATTCCCTTGAAACTCTAAACCTAACTGGAATCTACTAAGATATGGATGCAGAGAAACATGAAAGAGATCAAGAAGAAATCATAATTAAACTGAAAAATAAAGAGAAAGAGTTTAGAAATCTTCTCCTTGTCAAGATGATAGATTCCTTAGCCCCAAATGTATATAAAACTAAAGAACAACGTTTTTAACTAAAAATATGAAGAATATATAAAAAAATCGAGTCTAAGGTTTTAAAAACATTATGAGATGAATTGGGTTGGACCCAGAGTGATTTAGATCAAAATTATACCATAAATCCGTGTCAGATGGATATGTCTTCAGTAAAACAGTCATAACTTTCTAACCGTCCATTGGAATGACCTCAAATCAGTGTCATATGAAAGCTAACTCCCGTGGATATCTTGTATCCAAATTTCATTCAATTCTGTTCATGTGAAGATTTTAAACGGATGGCAAACTTCTAACAATTCAGCATGATCTTTCATCTCCAACTGCTCATTTGCTTATATCCCCCCTCCTAACGCATAAACTTCAATTCAAACATGTAATCACCTGAAAAGACTCTAAAAATAATAGAAAACTCTAAAAACTATAATTAAGAATCATCAAATATGACATATATCAAACACATTATATCTTCGTGGATTCATGGCGAAGAAGCTTGTTTATATTGCGGGTGAGATAGTGATAGAGAAATCAGAGAGTCACTACTAAGGTTTTGTAAGATATAATATAACTGTCGTTTGAACTTAGAATTCTAAACAAGCATTAAAGAGCAGGTTCAATATGTTCACGGATCGCCTTAACATCAGCTTTCGTTGGCTAAGGACAATACGTCCATCTATGTTCTTTCCAGTAACCTATAACAATTTTGGTGAATAGATTAAAAATTGAATCACAGACTAAGTGATTAATTTAATATAAACAATAATATCAACCATAGATGAAGAACCCTAAGATAATTCCCTATCTATGTCTGATTCAATGATTTTGGAATTCCCTTGAAACTCTAAACCTAACTGGAATCTACTAAGATATGGATGCAGAGAAACATGAAAGAGATCAAGAAGAAATCATAATTAAACTGAAAAATAAAGAGAAAGAGTTTAGAAATCTTCTCCTTGTCAAGATGATAGATTCCTTAGCCCCAAATGTATATAAAACTAAAGAACAACGTTTTTAACTAAAAATATGAAGAATATATAAAAAAATCGAGGCTAAGGTTTTAAAAACATTATGAGATGAATTGGGTTGGACCCAGAGTGATTTAGATCAAAATTATACCATAAATCCGTGTCAGATGGATATGTCTTCAGTAAAACAGTCATAACTTTCTAACCGTCCATTGGAATGACCTCAAATCAGTGCCATATGAAAGCTAACTCCCGTGGATATCTTGTATCCAAATTTCATTCAATTCTGTTCATGTGAAGATGTTAAAAAATGGCAAACTTCTAACAATTCAGCATGATCTTTCATCTCCAACTGCTCATTTGCTTATATCCCCCCTCCTAACGCATAAACTTCAATTCAAACATGTAATCACCTGAAAAGACTCTAAAAATAATAGAAAACTCTAAAAACTATAATTAAGAATCATCAAATATGACATATATCAAACACATGATATCTTCGTGGATTCATGGCGAAGAAGCTTGTTTATATTGCGGGTGAGATAGTGATAGAGAAATCAGAGAGTCACTACTAAGGTTTTGTAAGATATAATATAACTGTCGTTTGAACTTAGAATTCTAAACAAGCATTAAAGAGCAGGTTCAATATGTTCACGGATCGCCTTAACATCAGCTTTCGTTGGCTAAGGACAATACGTCCATCTATGTTCTTTCCAGTAACCTATAACAATTTTGGTGAATAGATTAAAAATTGAATCACAGACTAAGTGATTAATTTAATATAAACAATAATATCAACCATAGATGAAGAACCCTAAGATATATCCCTATCTATGTCTGATTCAATGATTTTGGAATTCCCTTAAATCTCTAAACCTAACTGGAATCTACTAAGATATGGATGCAGAGAAACATGAAAGAGATCAAGAAGAAATCATAATTAAACTGAAAAATAAAGAGAAAGAGTTTAGAAATCTTCTCCTTGTCAAGATGATAGATTCCTTAGCCCCAAATGTATATAAAACTAAAGAACAACGTTTTTAACTAAAAATATGAAGAATATATAAAAAATCGAGTCTAAGGTTTTAAAAACATTATGAGATGAATTGGGTTGGACCCAGAGTGATTTAGATCAAAATTATACCATAAATCCGTGTCAGATGGATATGTCTTCAGTAAAACAGTCATAACTTTCTAACCGTCCATTGGAATGACCTCAAATCAGTGCCATATGAAAGCTAACTCCGGTGGATATCTTGTATCCAAATTTCATTCAATTCTGTTCATGTGAAGATGTTAAAAAATGGCAAACTTCTAACAATTCAGCATGATCTTTCATCTCCAACTGCTCATTTGCTTATATCCCCCCTCCTAACGCATAAACTTCAATTCAAACATGTAATCACCTGAAAAGACTCTAAAAATAATAGAAAACTCTAAAAACTATAATTAAGAATCATCAAATATGACATATATCAAACACATGATATCTTCGTGGATTCATGGCGAAGAAGCTTGTTTATATTGCGGGTGAGATAGTGATAGAGAAATCAGAGAGTCACTACTAAGGTTTTGTAAGATATAATATAACTGTCGTTTGAACTTAGAATTCTAAACAAGCATTAAAGAGCAGGTTCAATATGTTCACGGATCGCCTTAACATCAGCTTTCGTTGGCTAAGGACAATACGTCCATCTATGTTCTTTCCAGTAACCTATAACAATTTTGGTGAATAGATTAAAAATTGAATCACAGACTAAGTGATTAATTTAATATAAACAATAATATCAACCATAGATGAAGAACCCTAAGATAATTCCCTATCTATGTCTGATTCAATGATTTTGGAATTCCCTTGAATCTCTAAACCTAACTGGAATCTACTAAGATATGGATGCAGAGAAACATGAAAGAGATCAAGAAAAAATCATAATTAAACTGAAAAATAAAGAGAAAGAGTTTAGAAATCTTCTCCTTGTCAAGATGATAGATTCCTTAGCCCCAAATGTATATAAAACTAAAGAACAACGTTTTTAACTAAAAATATGAAGAATATATAAAACAATCGAGTCTAAGGTTTTAAAAACATTATGAGATGAATTGGGTTGGACCCAGAGTGATTTAGATCAAAATTATACCATAAATCCGTGTCAGATGGATATGTCTTCAGTAAAACAGTCATAACTTTCTAACCGTCCATTGGAATGACCTCAAATCAGTACCATATGAAAGCTAACTCCCGTGGATATCTTGTATCCAAATTTCATTCAATTCTGTTCATGTGAAGATTTTAAACGGATGGCAAACTTCTAACAATTCAGCATGATCTTTCATCTCCAACTGCTCATTTGCTTATATCCCCCCTCCTAACGCATAAACTTCAATTCAAACATGTAATCACCTGAAAAGACTCTAAAAATAATAGAAAACTCTAAAAACTATAATTAAGAATCATCAAATATGACATATATCAAACACATGATATCTTCGTGGATTCATGGCGAAGAAGCTTGTTTATATTGCGGGTGAGATAGTGATAGAGAAATCAGAGAGTCACTACTAAGGTTTTGTAAGATATAATATAACTGTCGTTTGAACTTAGAATTCTAAACAAGCATTAAAGAGCAGGTTCAATATGTTCACGGATCGCCTTAACATCAGCTTTCGTTGGCTAAGGACAATACGTCCATCTATGTTCTTTCCAGTAACCTATAACAATTTTGGTGAATAGATTAAAAATTGAATCACAGACTAAGTGATTAATTTAATATAAACAATAATATCAACCATAGATGAAGAACCCTAAGATAATTCCCTATCTATGTCTGATTCAATGATTTTGGAATTCCCTTGAATCTCTAAACCTAACTGGAATCTACTAAGATATGGATGCAGAGAAACATGAAAGAGATCAAGAAAAAATCATAATTAAACTGAAAAATAAAGAGAAAGAGTTTAGAAATCTTCTCCTTGTCAAGATGATAGATTCCTTAGCCCCAAATGTATATAAAACTAAAGAACAACGTTTTTAACTAAAAATATGAAGAATATATAAAACAATCGAGTCTAAGGTTTTAAAAACATTATGAGATGAATTGGGTTGGACCCAGAGTGATTTAGATCAAAATTATACCATAAATCCGTGTCAGATGGATATGTCTTCAGTAAAACAGTCATAACTTTCTAACCGTCCATTGGAATGACCTCAAATCAGTACCATATGAAAGCTAACTCCCGTGGATATCTTGTATCCAAATTTCATTCAATTCTGTTCATGTGAAGATTTTAAACGGATGGCAAACTTCTAACAATTCAGCATGATCTTTCATCTCCAACTGCTCATTTGCTTATATCCCCCCTCCTAACGCATAAACTTCAATTCAAACATGTAATCACCTGAAAATACTCTAAAAATAATAGAAAACTCTAAAATCTATAATTAACAATCATCAAATATGACATATATCAAACACATGATATCTTCGTGGATTCATGGCGAAGAAGCTTGTTTATATTGCGGGTGAGATAGTGAGAGAGAAATCAGAGAGTCACTACTAAGGTTTTGTAAGATGTAATATAACTGTCGTTTGAACTTAGAATTCTAAACAAGCATTAAAGAGCAGGTTCAATATGTTCACGGATCGCCTTAACATCAGCTTTCGTTGGCTAAGGACAATACGTCCATCTATGTTCTTTCCAGTAACCTATAACAATTTTGGTGAATAGATTAAAAATTGAATTACAGACTAAGTGATTAATTTAATATAAACAATAATATCAACCATAGATGAAGAACCCTAAGATAATTCCCTATCTATGTCTGATTCAATGATTTTAGAATTCCCTTGAAACTCTAAACCTAACTGGAATCTACTAAGATATAGATGCAGAGAAACATGAAAGAGATCAAGAAGAAATCATAATTAAACTGAAAAATAAAGAGAAAGAGTTTAGAAATCTTCTCCTTGTCAAGATGATAGATTCCTTAGCCCCAAATGTATATAAAACTAAAGAACAACGTTTTTAACTAAAAATATGCAGAATATATAAAAAATCGAGTCTAAGGTTTTAAAAACATTATGAGATGAATTGGGTTGGACCCAGAGTGATTTGGATCAAAATTATACCATAAATCCGCGTCAGATGGATATGTCTTCAGTAAAACAGTCATAACTTTCTAACCGTCCATTGGAATGACCTCAAATCAGTGCCATATGAAAGCTAACTCCCGTGGATATCTTGTATCCAAATTTCATTCAATTCTGTTCATGTGAAGATGTTAAACGGATGGCAAACTTCTAACAATTCAGCATGATCTTTCATCTCCAACTGCTCATTTGCTTATATCCCCCCTCCTAACGCATAAACTTCAATTCAAACATGTAATCACCTGAAAAGACTCTAAAAATAATAGAAAACTCTAAAAACTATAATTAAGAATCATCAAATATGACATATATCAAACACATGATATCTTCGTGGATTCATGGCGAAGAAGCTTGTTTATATTGCGGGTGAGATAGTGATAGAGAAATCAGAGAGTCACTACTAAGGTTTTGTAAGATATAATATAATTGTCGTTTGAACTTAGAATTCTAAACAAGCATTAAAGAGCAGGTTCAATATGTTCACGGATCGCCTTAACATCAGCTTTCGTTGGCTAAGGACAATACGTCCATCTATGTTCTTTCCAGTAACCTATAACAATTTTGGTGAATAGATTAAAAATTGAATCACAGACTAAGTGATTAATTTAATATAAACAATAATATCAACCATAGATGAAGAACCCTAAGATAATTCCCTATCTATGTCTGATTCAATGATTTTGGAATTCCCTTGAATCTCTAAACCTAACTGGAATCTACTAAGATATGGATGCAGAGAAACATGAAAGAGATCAAGAAAAAATCATAATTAAACTGAAAAATAAAGAGAAAGAGTTTAGAAATCTTCTCCTTGTCAAGATGATAGATTCCTTAGCCCCAAATGTATATAAAACTAAAGAACAACGTTTTTAACTAAAAATATGAAGAATATATAAAACAATCGAGTCTAAGGTTTTAAAAACATTATGAGATGAATTGGGTTGGACCCAGAGTGATTTAGATCAAAATTATACCATAAATCCGTGTCAGATGGATATGTCTTCAGTAAAACAGTCATAACTTTCTAACCGTCCATTGGAATGACCTCAAATCAGTACCATATGAAAGCTAACTCCCGTGGATATCTTGTATCCAAATTTCATTCAATTCTGTTCATGTGAAGATTTTAAACGGATGGCAAACTTCTAACAATTCAGCATGATCTTTCATCTCCAACTGCTCATTTGCTTATATCCCCCCTCCTAACGCATAAACTTCAATTCAAACATGTAATCACCTGAAAAGACTCTAAAAATAATAGAAAACTCTAAAAACTATAATTAAGAATCATCAAATATGACATATATCAAACACATGATATCTTCGTGGATTCATGGCGAAGAAGCTTGTTTATATTGCGGGTGAGATAGTGATAGAGAAATCAGAGAGTCACTACTAAGGTTTTGTAAGATATAATATAACTGTCGTTTGAACTTAGAATTCTAAACAAGCATTAAAGAGCAGGTTCAATATGTTCACGGATCGCCTTAACATCAGCTTTCGTTGGCTAAGGACAATACGTCCATCTATGTTCTTTCCAGTAACCTATAACAATTTTGGTGAATAGATTAAAAATTGAATCACAGACTAAGTGATTAATTTAATATAAACAATAATATCAACCATAGATGAAGAACCCTAAGATAATTCCCTATCTATGTCTGATTCAATGATTTTGGAATTCCCTTGAATCTCTAAACCTAACTGGAATCTACTAAGATATGGATGCAGAGAAACATGAAAGAGATCAAGAAAAAATCATAATTAAACTGAAAAATAAAGAGAAAGAGTTTAGAAATCTTCTCCTTGTCAAGATGATAGATTCCTTAGCCCCAAATGTATATAAAACTAAAGAACAACGTTTTTAACTAAAAATATGAAGAATATATAAAACAATCGAGTCTAAGGTTTTAAAAACATTATGAGATGAATTGGGTTGGACCCAGAGTGATTTAGATCAAAATTATACCATAAATCCGTGTCAGATGGATATGTCTTCAGTAAAACAGTCATAACTTTCTAACCGTCCATTGGAATGACCTCAAATCAGTACCATATGAAAGCTAACTCCCGTGGATATCTTGTATCCAAATTTCATTCAATTCTGTTCATGTGAAGATTTTAAACGGATGGCAAACTTCTAACAATTCAGCATGATCTTTCATCTCCAACTGCTCATTTGCTTATATCCCCCCTCCTAACGCATAAACTTCAATTCAAACATGTAATCACCTGAAAAGACTCTAAAAATAATAGAAAACTCTAAAAACTATAATTAAGAATCATCAAATATGACATATATCAAACACATGATATCTTCGTGGATTCATGGCGAAGAAGCTTGTTTATATTGCGGGTGAGATAGTGATAGAGAAATCAGAGAGTCACTACTAAGGTTTTGTAAGATATAATATAACTGTCGTTTGAACTTAGAATTCTAAACAAGCATTAAAGAGCAGGTTCAATATGTTCACGGATCGCCTTAACATCAGCTTTCGTTGGCTAAGGACAATACGTCCATCTATGTTCTTTCCAGTAACCTATAACAATTTTGGTGAATAGATTAAAAATTGAATCACAGACTAAGTGATTAATTTAATATAAACAATAATATCAACCATAGATGAAGAACCCTAAGATAATTCCCTATCTATGTCTGATTCAATGATTTTGGAATTCCCTTGAATCTCTAAACCTAACTGGAATCTACTAAGATATGGATGCAGAGAAACATGAAAGAGATCAAGAAAAAATCATAATTAAACTGAAAAATAAAGAGAAAGAGTTTAGAAATCTTCTCCTTGTCAAGATGATAGATTCCTTAGCCCCAAATGTATATAAAACTAAAGAACAACGTTTTTAACTAAAAATATGAAGAATATATAAAACAATCGAGTCTAAGGTTTTAAAAACATTATGAGATGAATTGGGTTGGACCCAGAGTGATTTAGATCAAAATTATACCATAAATCCGTGTCAGATGGATATGTCTTCAGTAAAACAGTCATAACTTTCTAACCGTCCATTGGAATGACCTCAAATCAGTACCATATGAAAGCTAACTCCCGTGGATATCTTGTATCCAAATTTCATTCAATTCTGTTCATGTGAAGATTTTAAACGGATGGCAAACTTCTAACAATTCAGCATGATCTTTCATCTCCAACTGCTCATTTGCTTATATCCCCCCTCCTAACGCATAAACTTCAATTCAAACATGTAATCACCTGAAAAGACTCTAAAAATAATAGAAAACTCTAAAAACTATAATTAAGAATCATCAAATATGACATATATCAAACACATGATATCTTCGTGGATTCATGGCGAAGAAGCTTGTTTATATTGCGGGTGAGATAGTGATAGAGAAATCAGAGAGTCACTACTAAGGTTTTGTAAGATATAATATAACTGTCGTTTGAACTTAGAATTCTAAACAAGCATTAAAGAGCAGGTTCAATATGTTCACGGATCGCCTTAACATCAGCTTTCGTTGGCTAAGGACAATACGTCCATCTATGTTCTTTCCAGTAACCTATAACAATTTTGGTGAATAGATTAAAAATTGAATCACAGACTAAGTGATTAATTTAATATAAACAATAATATCAACCATAGATGAAGAACCCTAAGATATATCCCTATCTATGTCTGATTCAATGATTTTGGAATTCCCTTAAATCTCTAAACCTAACTGGAATCTACTAAGATATGGATGCAGAGAAACATGAAAGAGATCAAGAAGAAATCATAATTAAACTGAAAAATAAAGAGAAAGAGTTTAGAAATCTTCTCCTTGTCAAGATGATAGATTCCTTAGCCCCAAATGTATATAAAACTAAAGAACAACGTTTTTAACTAAAAATATGAAGAATATATAAAAAATCGAGTCTAAGGTTTTAAAAACATTATGAGATGAATTGGGTTGGACCCAGAGTGATTTAGATCAAAATTATACCATAAATCCGTGTCAGATGGATATGTCTTCAGTAAAACAGTCATAACTTTCTAACCGTCCATTGGAATGACCTCAAATCAGTGCCATATGAAAGCTAACTCCCGTGGATATCTTGTATCCAAATTTCATTCAATTCTGTTCATGTGAAGATGTTAAAAAATGGCAAACTTCTAACAATTCAGCATGATCTTTCATCTCCAACTGCTCATTTGCTTATATCCCCCCTCCTAACGCATAAACTTCAATTCAAACATGTAATCACCTGAAAAGACTCTAAAAATAATAGAAAACTCTAAAAACTATAATTAAGAATCATCAAATATGACATATATCAAACACATGATATCTTCGTGGATTCATGGCGAAGAAGCTTGTTTATATTGCGGGTGAGATAGTGATAGAGAAATCAGAGAGTCACTACTAAGGTTTTGTAAGATATAATATAACTGTCGTTTGAACTTAGAATTCTAAACAAGCATTAAAGAGCAGGTTCAATATGTTCACGGATCGCCTTAACATCAGCTTTCGTTGGCTAAGGACAATACGTCCATCTATGTTCTTTCCAGTAACCTATAACAATTTTGGTGAATAGATTAAAAATTGAATCACAGACTAAGTGATTAATTTAATATAAACAATAATATCAACCATAGATGAAGAACCCTAAGATATATCCCTATCTATGTCTGATTCAATGATTTTGGAATTCCCTTAAATCTCTAAACCTAACTGGAATCTACTAAGATATGGATGCAGAGAAACATGAAAGAGATCAAGAAGAAATCATAATTAAACTGAAAAATAAAGAGAAAGAGTTTAGAAATCTTCTCCTTGTCAAGATGATAGATTCCTTAGCCCCAAATGTATATAAAACTAAAGAACAACGTTTTTAACTAAAAATATGAAGAATATATAAAAAATCGAGTCTAAGGTTTTAAAAACATTATGAGATGAATTGGGTTGGACCCAGAGTGATTTAGATCAAAATTATACCATAAATCCGTGTCAGATGGATATGTCTTCAGTAAAACAGTCATAACTTTCTAACCGTCCATTGGAATGACCTCAAATCAGTGCCATATGAAAGCTAACTCCCGTGGATATCTTGTATCCAAATTTCATTCAATTCTGTTCATGTGAAGATGTTAAAAAATGGCAAACTTCTAACAATTCAGCATGATCTTTCATCTCCAACTGCTCATTTGCTTATATCCCCCCTCCTAACGCATAAACTTCAATTCAAACATGTAATCACCTGAAAAGACTCTAAAAATAATAGAAAACTCTAAAAACTATAATTAAGAATCATCAAATATGACATATATCAAACACATGATATCTTCGTGGATTCATGGCGAAGAAGCTTGTTTATATTGCGGGTGAGATAGTGATAGAGAAATCAGAGAGTCACTACTAAGGTTTTGTAAGATATAATATAACTGTCGTTTGAACTTAGAATTCTAAACAAGCATTAAAGAGCAGGTTCAATATGTTCACGGATCGCCTTAACATCAGCTTTCGTTGGCTAAGGACAATACGTCCATCTATGTTCTTTCCAGTAACCTATAACAATTTTGGTGAATAGATTAAAAATTGAATCACAGACTAAGTGATTAATTTAATATAAACAATAATATCAACCATAGATGAAGAACCCTAAGATAATTCCCTATCTATGTCTGATTCAATGATTTTGGAATTCCCTTGAATCTCTAAACCTAACTGGAATCTACTAAGATATGGATGCAGAGAAACATGAAAGAGATCAAGAAAAAATCATAATTAAACTGAAAAATAAAGAGAAAGAGTTTAGAAATCTTCTCCTTGTCAAGATGATAGATTCCTTAGCCCCAAATGTATATAAAACTAAAGAACAACGTTTTTAACTAAAAATATGAAGAATATATAAAACAATCGAGTCTAAGGTTTTAAAAACATTATGAGATGAATTGGGTTGGACCCAGAGTGATTTAGATCAAAATTATACCATAAATCCGTGTCAGATGGATATGTCTTCAGTAAAACAGTCATAACTTTCTAACCGTCCATTGGAATGACCTCAAATCAGTACCATATGAAAGCTAACTCCCGTGGATATCTTGTATCCAAATTTCATTCAATTCTGTTCATGTGAAGATTTTAAACGGATGGCAAACTTCTAACAATTCAGCATGATCTTTCATCTCCAACTGCTCATTTGCTTATATCCCCCCTCCTAACGCATAAACTTCAATTCAAACATGTAATCACCTGAAAAGACTCTAAAAATAATAGAAAACTCTAAAAACTATAATTAAGAATCATCAAATATGACATATATCAAACACATGATATCTTCGTGGATTCATGGCGAAGAAGCTTGTTTATATTGCGGGTGAGATAGTGATAGAGAAATCAGAGAGTCACTACTAAGGTTTTGTAAGATATAATATAACTGTCGTTTGAACTTAGAATTCTAAACAAGCATTAAAGAGCAGGTTCAATATGTTCACGGATCGCCTTAACATCAGCTTTCGTTGGCTAAGGACAATACGTCCATCTATGTTCTTTCCAGTAACCTATAACAATTTTGGTGAATAGATTAAAAATTGAATCACAGACTAAGTGATTAATTTAATATAAACAATAATATCAACCATAGATGAAGAACCCTAAGATAATTCCCTATCTATGTCTGATTCAATGATTTTGGAATTCCCTTGAATCTCTAAACCTAACTGGAATCTACTAAGATATGGATGCAGAGAAACATGAAAGAGATCAAGAAAAAATCATAATTAAACTGAAAAATAAAGAGAAAGAGTTTAGAAATCTTCTCCTTGTCAAGATGATAGATTCCTTAGCCCCAAATGTATATAAAACTAAAGAACAACGTTTTTAACTAAAAATATGAAGAATATATAAAACAATCGAGTCTAAGGTTTTAAAAACATTATGAGATGAATTGGGTTGGACCCAGAGTGATTTAGATCAAAATTATACCATAAATCCGTGTCAGATGGATATGTCTTCAGTAAAACAGTCATAACTTTCTAACCGTCCATTGGAATGACCTCAAATCAGTACCATATGAAAGCTAACTCCCGTGGATATCTTGTATCCAAATTTCATTCAATTCTGTTCATGTGAAGATTTTAAACGGATGGCAAACTTCTAACAATTCAGCATGATCTTTCATCTCCAACTGCTCATTTGCTTATATCCCCCCTCCTAACGCATAAACTTCAATTCAAACATGTAATCACCTGAAAAGACTCTAAAAATAATAGAAAACTCTAAAAACTATAATTAAGAATCATCAAATATGACATATATCAAACACATGATATCTTCGTGGATTCATGGCGAAGAAGCTTGTTTATATTGCGGGTGAGATAGTGATAGAGAAATCAGAGAGTCACTACTAAGGTTTTGTAAGATATAATATAACTGTCGTTTGAACTTAGAATTCTAAACAAGCATTAAAGAGCAGGTTCAATATGTTCACGGATCGCCTTAACATCAGCTTTCGTTGGCTAAGGACAATACGTCCATCTATGTTCTTTCCAGTAACCTATAACAATTTTGGTGAATAGATTAAAAATTGAATCACAGACTAAGTGATTAATTTAATATAAACAATAATATCAACCATAGATGAAGAACCCTAAGATATATCCCTATCTATGTCTGATTCAATGATTTTGGAATTCCCTTAAATCTCTAAACCTAACTGGAATCTACTAAGATATGGATGCAGAGAAACATGAAAGAGATCAAGAAGAAATCATAATTAAACTGAAAAATAAAGAGAAAGAGTTTAGAAATCTTCTCCTTGTCAAGATGATAGATTCCTTAGCCCCAAATGTATATAAAACTAAAGAACAACGTTTTTAACTAAAAATATGAAGAATATATAAAAAATCGAGTCTAAGGTTTTAAAAACATTATGAGATGAATTGGGTTGGACCCAGAGTGATTTAGATCAAAATTAAACCATAAATCCGTGTCAGATGGATATGTCTTCAGTAAAACAGTCATAACTTTCTAACCGTCCATTGGAATGACCTCAAATCAGTGCCATATGAAAGCTAACTCCCGTGGATATCTTGTATCCAAATTTCATTCAATTCTGTTCATGTGAAGATGTTAAAAAATGGCAAACTTCTAACAATTCAGCATGATCTTTCATCTCCAACTGCTCATTTGCTTATATCCCCCCTCATAACGCATAAACTTCAATTCAAACATGTAATCACCTGAAAAGACTCTAAAAATAATAGAAAACTCTAAAAACTATAATTAAGAATCATCAAATATGACATATATCAAACACATGATATCTTCGTGGATTCATGGCGAAGAAGCTTGTTTATATTGCGGGTGAGATAGTGATAGAGAAATCAGAGAGTCACTACTAAGGTTTTGTAAGATATAATATAACTGTCGTTTGAACTTAGAATTCTAAACAAGCATTAAAGAGCAGGTTCAATATGTTCACGGATCGCCTTAACATCAGCTTTCGTTGGCTAAGGACAATACGTCCATCTATGTTCTTTCCAGTAACCTATAACAATTTTGGTGAATAGATTAAAAATTGAATCACAGACTAAGTGATTAATTTAATATAAACAATAATATCAACCATAGATGAAGAACCCTAAGATAATTCCCTATCTATGTCTGATTCAATGATTTTGGAATTCCCTTGAATCTCTAAACCTAACTGGAATCTACTAAGATATGGATGCAGAGAAACATGAAAGAGATCAAGAAAAAATCATAATTAAACTGAAAAATAAAGAGAAAGAGTTTAGAAATCTTCTCCTTGTCAAGATGATAGATTCCTTAGCCCCAAATGTATATAAAACTAAAGAACAACGTTTTTAACTAAAAATATGAAGAATATATAAAACAATCGAGTCTAAGGTTTTAAAAACATTATGAGATGAATTGGGTTGGACCCAGAGTGATTTAGATCAAAATTAAACCATAAATCCGTGTCAGATGGATATGTCTTCAGTAAAACAGTCATAACTTTCTAACCGTCCATTGGAATGACCTCAAATCAGTGCCATATGAAAGCTAACTCCCGTGGATATCTTGTATCCAAATTTCATTCAATTCTGTTCATGTGAAGATGTTAAAAAATGGCAAACTTCTAACAATTCAGCATGATCTTTCATCTCCAACTGCTCATTTGCTTATATCCCCCCTCATAACGCATAAACTTCAATTCAAACATGTAATCACCTGAAAAGACTCTAAAAATAATAGAAAACTCTAAAAACTATAATTAAGAATCATCAAATATGACATATATCAAACACATGATATCTTCGTGGATTCATGGCGAAGAAGCTTGTTTATATTGCGGGTGAGATAGTGATAGAGAAATCAGAGAGTCACTACTAAGGTTTTGTAAGATATAATATAACTGTCGTTTGAACTTAGAATTCTAAACAAGCATTAAAGAGCAGGTTCAATATGTTCACGGATCGCCTTAACATCAGCTTTCGTTGGCTAAGGACAATACGTCCATCTATGTTCTTTCCAGTAACCTATAACAATTTTGGTGAATAGATTAAAAATTGAATCACAGACTAAGTGATTAATTTAATATAAACAATAATATCAACCATAGATGAAGAACCCTAAGATAATTCCCTATCTATGTCTGATTCAATGATTTTGGAATTCCCTTGAATCTCTAAACCTAACTGGAATCTACTAAGATATGGATGCAGAGAAACATGAAAGAGATCAAGAAAAAATCATAATTAAACTGAAAAATAAAGAGAAAGAGTTTAGAAATCTTCTCCTTGTCAAGATGATAGATTCCTTAGCCCCAAATGTATATAAAACTAAAGAACAACGTTTTTAACTAAAAATATGAAGAATATATAAAACAATCGAGTCTAAGGTTTTAAAAACATTATGAGATGAATTGGGTTGGACCCAGAGTGATTTAGATCAAAATTATACCATAAATCCGTGTCAGATGGATATGTCTTCAGTAAAACAGTCATAACTTTCTAACCGTCCATTGGAATGACCTCAAATCAGTGCCATATGAAAGCTAACTCCCGTGGATATCTTGTATCCAAATTTCATTCAATTCTGTTCATGTGAAGATGTTAAACGGATGGCAAACTTCTAACAATTCAGCATGATCTTTCATCTCCAACTGCTCATTTGCTTATATCCCCCCTCCTAACGCATAAACTTCAATTCAAACATGTAATCACCTGAAAAGACTCTAAAAATAATAGAAAACTCTAAAAACTATAATTAAGAATCATCAAATATGACATATATCAAACACATGATATCTTCGTGGATTCATGGCGAAGAAGCTTGTTTATATTGCGGTGAGATAGTGATAGAGAAATCAGAGAGTCACTACTAAGGTTTTGTAAGATATATTATAACTGTCGTTTGAACTTAGAATTCTAAACAAGCATTAAAGAGCAGGTTCAATATGTTCACGGATCGCCTTAACATCAGCTTTCGTTGGCTAAGGACAATACGTCCATCTATGTTCTTTCCAGTAACCTATAACAATTTTGGTGAATAGATTAAAAATTGAATCACAGACTAAGTGATTAATTTAATATAAACAATAATATCAACCATAGATGAAGAACCCTAAGATAATTCCCTATCTATGTCTGATTCAATGATTTTGGAATTCCCTTGAATCTCTAAACCTAACTGGAATCTACTAAGATATGGATGCAGAGAAACATGAAAGAGATCAAGAAAAAATCATAATTAAACTGAAAAATAAAGAGAAAGAGTTTAGAAATCTTCTCCTTGTCAAGATGATAGATTCCTTAGCCCCAAATGTATATAAAACTAAAGAACAACGTTTTTAACTAAAAATATGAAGAATATATAAAACAATCGAGTCTAAGGTTTTAAAAACATTATGAGATGAATTGGGTTGGACCCAGAGTGATTTAGATCAAAATTATACCATAAATCCGTGTCAGATGGATATGTCTTCAGTAAAACAGTCATAACTTTCTAACCGTCCATTGGAATGACCTCAAATCAGTGCCATATGAAAGCTAACTCCCGTGGATATCTTGTATCCAAATTTCATTCAATTCTGTTCATGTGAAGATGTTAAACGGATGGCAAACTTCTAACAATTCAGCATGATCTTTCATCTCCAACTGCTCATTTGCTTATATCCCCCCTCCTAACGCATAAACTTCAATTCAAACATGTAATCACCTGAAAAGACTCTAAAAATAATAGAAAACTCTAAAAACTATAATTAAGAATCATCAAATATGACATATATCAAACACATGATATCTTCGTGGATTCATGGCGAAGAAGCTTGTTTATATTGCGGGTGAGATAGTGATAGAGAAATCAGAGAGTCACTACTAAGGTTTTGTAAGATATAATATAACTGTCGTTTGAACTTAGAATTCTAAGCAAGCATTAAAGAGCAGGTTCAATATGTTCACGGATCGCCTTAACATCAGCTTTCGTTGGCTAAGGACAATACGTCCATCTATGTTCTTTCCAGTAACCTATAACAATTTTGGTGAATAGATTAAAAATTGAATTACAGACTAAGTGATTAATTTAATATAAACAATAATATCAACCATAGATGAAGAACCCTAAGATAATTCCCTATCTATGTCTGATTCAATGATTTTAGAATTCCCTTGAAACTCTAAACCTAACTGGAATCTACTAAGATATAGATGCAGAGAAACATGAAAGAGATCAAGAAGAAATCATAATTAAACTGAAAAATAAAGAGAAAGAGTTTAGAAATCTTCTCCTTGTCAAGATGATAGATTCCTTAGCCCCAAATGTATATAAAACTAAAGAACAACGTTTTTAACTAAAAATATGCAGAATATATAAAAAATCGAGTCTAAGGTTTTAAAAACATTATGAGATGAATTGGGTTGGACCCAGAGTGATTTGGATCAAAATTATACCATAAATCCGCGTCAGATGGATATGTCTTCAGTAAAACAGTCATAACTTTCTAACCGTCCATTGGAATGACCTCAAATCAGTGCCATATGAAAGCTAACTCCCATGGATATCTTGTATCCAAATATCACTCAATTCTGTTCATGTGAAGATGTTAAACGGATGGCAAACTTCTAACAATTCAGCATGATCTTTCATCTCCAACTGCTCATTTGCTTATATCCCCCCTCCTAACGCATAAACTTCAATTCAAACATGTAATCACCTGAAAATACTCTAAAAATAATAGAAAACTCTAAAATCTATAATTAACAATCATCAAATATGACATATATCAAACACATGATATCTTCGTGGATTCATGGCGAAGAAGCTTGTTTATATTGCGGGTGAGATAGTGATCGAGAAATGAGAGAGTCACTACTAAGGTTTTGTAAGATGTAATATAACTGTCGTTTGAACTTAGAATTCTAAACAAGCATTAAAGAGCAGGTTCAATATGTTCACGGATCGCCTTAACATCAGCTTTCGTTGGCTAAGGACAATACGTCCATCTATGTTCTTTCCAGTAACCTATAACAATTTTGGTGAATAGATTAAAAATTGAATTACAGACTAAGTGATTAATTTAATAGAAACAATAATATCAACCATAGATGAAGAACCCTAAGATAACTCCCTATCTATGTCTGATTCAATGATTTTAGAATTCCCTTGAAACTCTAAACCTAACTGGAATCTACTAAGATATAGATGCAGAGAAACATGAAAGAGATCAAGAAGAAATCATAATTAAACTGAAAAATAAAGAGAAAGAGTTTAGAAATCTTCTCCTTGTCAAGATGATAGATTCCTTAGCCCCAAATGTATATAAAACTAAAGAACAACGTTTTTAACTAAAAATATGCAGAATATATAAAAAATCGAGTCTAAGGTTTTAAAAACATTATGAGATGAATTGGGTTGGACCCAGAGTGATTTGGATCAAAATTATACCATAAATCCGCGTCAGATGGATATGTCTTCAGTAAAACAGTCATAACTTTCTAACCGTCCATTGGAATGACCTCAAATCAGTGCCATATGAAAGCTAACTCCCGTGGATATCTTGTATCCAAATTTCACTCAATTCTGTTCATGTGAAGATGTTAAACGGATGGCAAACTTCTAACAATTCAGCATGATCTTTCATCTCCAACTGCTCATTTGCTTATATCCCCCCTCCTAACGCATAAACTTCAATTCAAACATGTAATCACCTGAAAATACTCTAAAAATAATAGAAAACTCTAAAATCTATAATTAACAATCATCAAATATGACATATATCAAACACATGATATCTTCGTGGATTCATGGCGAAGAAGCTTGTTTATATTGCGGGTGAGATAGTGATCGAGAAATGAGAGAGTCACTACTAAGGTTTTGTAAGATGTAATATAACTGTCGTTTGAACTTAGAATTCTAAACAAGCATTAAAGAGCAGGTTCAATATGTTCACGGATCGCCTTAACATCAGCTTTCGTTGGCTAAGGACAATACGTCCATCTATGTTCTTTCCAGTAACCTATAACAATTTTGGTGAATAGATTAAAAATTGAATTACAGACTAAGTGATTAATTTAATAGAAACAATAATATCAACCATAGATGAAGAACCCTAAGATAATTCCCTATCTATGTCTGATTCAATGATTTTAGAATTCCCTTGAAACTCTAAACCTAACTGGAATCTACTAAGATATAGATGCAGAGAAGCATGAAAGAGATCAAGAAGAAATCATAATTAAACTGAAAAATAAAGAGAAAGAGTTTAGAAATCTTCTCCTTGTCAAGATGATAGATTCCTTAGCCCCAAATGTATATAAAACTAAAGAACAACGTTTTTAACTAAAAATATGCAGAATATATAAAAAATCGAGTCTAAGGTTTTAAAAACATTATGAGATGAATTGGGTTGGACCCAGAGTGATTTGGATCAAAATTATACCATAAATCCGCGTCAGATGGATATGTCTTCAGTAAAACAGTCATAACTTTCTAACCGTCCATTGGAATGACCTCAAATCAGTGCCATATGAAAGCTAACTCCCGTGGATATCTTGTATCCAAATTTCACTCAATTCTGTTCATGTGAAAATGTTAAACGGATGGCAAACTTCTAACAATTCAGCATGATCTTTCATCTCCAACTGCTCATTTGCTTATATCCCCCCTCCTAACGCATAAACTTCAATTCAAACATGTAATCACCTGAAAATACTCTAAAAATAATAGAAAACTCTAAAATCTATAATTAACAATCATCAAATATGACATATATCAAACACATGATATCTTCGTGGATTCATGGCGAAGAAGCTTGTTTATATTGCGGGTGAGATAGTGAGAGAGAAATCAGAGAGTCACTACTAAGGTTTTGTAAGATGTAATATAACTGTCGTTTGAACTTAGAATTCTAAACAAGCATTAAAGAGCAGGTTCAATATGTTCACGGATCGCCTTAACATCAGCTTTCGTTGGCTAAGGACAATACGTCCATCTATGTTCTTTCCAGTAACCTATAACAATTTTGGTGAATAGATTAAAAATTGAATTACAGACTAAGTGATTAATTTAATATAAACAATAATATCAACCATAGATGAAGAACCCTAAGATAATTCCCTATCTATGTCTGATTCAATGATTTTAGAATTCCCTTGAAACTCTAAACCTAACTGGAATCTACTAAGATATAGATGCAGAGAAACATGAAAGAGATCAAGAAGAAATCATAATTAAACTGAAAAATAAAGAGAAAGAGTTTAGAAATCTTCACCTTGTCAAGATGATAGATTCCTTAGCCCCAAATGTATATAAAACTAAAGAACAACGTTTTTAACTAAAAATATGCAGAATATATAAAAAATCGAGTCTAAGGTTTTAAAAACATTATGAGATGAATTGGGTTGGACCCAGAGTGATTTGGATCAAAATTATACCATAAATCCGCGTCAGATGGATATGTCTTCAGTAAAACAGTCATAACTTTCTAACCGTCCATTGGAATGACCTCAAATCAGTGCCATATGAAAGCTAACTCCCGTGGATATCTTGTATCCAAATATCACTCAATTCTGTTCATGTGAAGATGTTACACGGATGGCAAACTTCTAACAATTCAGCATGATCTTTCATCTCCAACTGCTCATTTGCTTATATCCCCCCTCCTAACGCATAAACTTCAATTCAAACATGTAATCACCTGAAAATACTCTAAAAATAATAGAAAACTCTGAAATCTATAATTAACAATCATCAAATATGACATATATCAAACACATGATATCTTCGTGGATTCATGGCGAAGAAGCTTGTTTATATTGCGGGTGAGATAGTGATCGAGAAATGAGAGAGTCACTACTAAGGTTTTGTAAGATGTAATATAACTGTCGTTTGAACTTAGAATTCTAAACAAGCATTAAAGAGCAGGTTCAATATGTTCACGGATCGCCTTAACATCAGCTTTCGTTGGCTAAGGACAATACGTCCATCTATGTTCTTTCCAGTAACCTATAACAATTTTGGTGAATAGATTAAAAATTGAATTACAGACTAAGTGATTAATTTAATAGAAACAATAATATCAACCATAGATGAAGAACCCTAAGATAATTCCCTATCTATGTCTGATTCAATGATTTTAGAATTCCCTTGAAACTCTAAACCTAACTGGAATCTACTAAGATATAGATGCAGAGAAACATGAAAGAGATCAAGAAGAAATCATAATTAAACTGAAAAATAAAGAGAAAGAGTTTAGAAATCTTCTCCTTGTCAAGATGATAGATTCCTTAGCCCCAAATGTATATAAAACTAAAGAACAACGTTTTTAACTAAAAATATGCAGAATATATAAAAAATCGAGTCTAAGGTTTTAAAAACATTATGAGATGAATTGGGTTGGACCCAGAGTGATTTGGATCAAAATTATACCATAAATCCGCGTCAGATGGATATGTCTTCAGTAAAACAGTCATAACTTTCTAACCGTCCATTGGAATGACCTCAAATCAGTGCCATATGAAAGCTAACTCCCGTGGATATCTTGTATCCAAATTTCACTCAATTCTGTTCATGTGAAAATGTTAAACGGATGGCAAACTTCTAACAATTCAGCATGATCTTTCATCTCCAACTGCTCATTTGCTTATATCCCCCCTCCTAACGCATAAACTTCAATTCAAACATGTAATCACCTGAAAATACTCTAAAAATAATAGAAAACTCTAAAATCTATAATTAACAATCATCAAATATGACATATATCAAACACATGATATCTTCGTGGATTCATGGCGAAGAAGCTTGTTTATATTGCGGGTGAGATAGTGATCGAGAAATGAGAGAGTCACTACTAAGGTTTTGTAAGATGTAATATAACTGTCGTTTGAACTTAGAATTCTAAACAAGCATTAAAGAGCAGGTTCAATATGTTCACGGATCGCCTTAACATCAGCTTTCGTTGGCTAAGGACAATACGTCCATCTATGTTCTTTCCAGTAACCTATAACAATTTTGGTGAATAGATTAAAAATTGAATTACAGACTAAGTGATTAATTTAATAGAAACAATAATATCAACCATAGATGAAGAACCCTAAGATAATTCCCTATCTATGTCTGATTCAATGATTTTAGAATTCCCTTGAAACTCTAAACCTAACTGGAATCTACTAAGATATAGATGCAGAGAAACATGAAAGAGATCAAGAAGAAATCATAATTAAACTGAAAAATAAAGAGAAAGAGTTTAGAAATCTTCTCCTTGTCAAGATGATAGATTCCTTAGCCCCAAATGTATATAAAACTAAAGAACAACGTTTTTAACTAAAAATATGCAGAATATATAAAAAATCGAGTCTAAGGTTTTAAAAACATTATGAGATGAATTGGGTTGGACCCAGAGTGATTTGGATCAAAATTATACCATAAATCCGCGTCAGATGGATATGTCTTCAGTAAAACAGTCATAACTTTCTAACCGTCCATTGGAATGACCTCAAATCAGTGCCATATGAAAGCTAACTCCCGTGGATATCTTGTATCCAAATTTCACTCAATTCTGTTCATGTGAAAATGTTAAACGGATGGCAAACTTCTAACAATTCAGCATGATCTTTCATCTCCAACTGCTCATTTGCTTATATCCCCCCTCCTAACGCATAAACTTCAATTCAAACATGTAATCACCTGAAAATACTCTAAAAATAATAGAAAACTCTAAAATCTATAATTAACAATCATCAAATATGACATATATCAAACACATGATATCTTCGTGGATTCATGGCGAAGAAGCTTGTTTATATTGCGGGTGAGATAGTGAGAGAGAAATCAGAGAGTCACTACTAAGGTTTTGTAAGATGTAATATAACTGTCGTTTGAACTTAGAATTCTAAACAAGCATTAAAGAGCAGGTTCAATATGTTCACGGATCGCCTTAACATCAGCTTTCGTTGGCTAAGGACAATACGTTCATCTATGTTCTTTCCAGTAACCTATAACAATTTTGGTGAATAGATTAAAAATTGAATTACAGACTAAGTGATTAATTTAATATAAACAATAATATCAACCATAGATGAAGAACCCTAAGATAATTCCCTATCTATGTCTGATTCAATGATTTTAGAATTCCCTTGAAACTCTAAACCTAACTGGAATCTACTAAGATATAGATGCAGAGAAACATGAAAGAGATCAAGAAGAAATCATAATTAAACTGAAAAATAAAGAGAAAGAGTTTAGAAATCTTCTCCTTGTCAAGATGATAGATTCCTTAGCCCCAAATGTATATAAAACTAAAGAACAACGTTTTTAACTAAAAATATGCAGAATATATAAAAAATCGAGTCTAAGGTTTTAAAAACATTATGAGATGAATTGGGTTGGACCCAGAGTGATTTGGATCAAAATTATACCATAAATCCGCGTCAGATGGATATGTCTTCAGTAAAACAGTCATAACTTTCTAACCGTCCATTGGAATGACCTCAAATCAGTGCCATATGAAAGCTAACTCCCGTGGATATCTTGTATCCAAATTTCATTCAATTCTGTTCATGTGAAGATGTTAAACGGATGGCAAACTTCTAACAATTCAGCATGATCTTTCATCTCCAACTGCTCATTTGCTTATATCCCCCCTCCTAACGCATAAACTTCAATTCAAACATGTAATCACCTGAAAAGACTCTAAAAATAATAGAAAACTCTAAAAACTATAATTAAGAATCATCAAATATGACATATATCAAACACATGATATCTTCGTGGATTCATGGCGAAGAAGCTTGTTTATATTGCGGGTGAGATAGTGATAGAGAAATCAGAGAGTCACTACTAAGGTTTTGTAAGATATAATATAACTGTCGTTTGAACTTAGAATTCTAAACAAGCATTAAAGAGCAGGTTCAATATGTTCACGGATCGCCTTAACATCAGCTTTCGTTGGCTAAGGACAATACGTCCATCTATGTTCTTTCCAGTAACCTATAACAATTTTGGTGAATAGATTAAAAATTGAATCACAGACTAAGTGATTAATTTAATATAAACAATAATATCAACCATAGATGAAGAACCCTAAGATAATTCCCTATCTATGTCTGATTCAATGATTTTGGAATTCCCTTGAATCTCTAAACCTAACTGGAATCTACTAAGATATGGATGCAGAGAAACATGAAAGAGATCAAGAAAAAATCATAATTAAACTGAAAAATAAAGAGAAAGAGTTTAGAAATCTTCTCCTTGTCAAGATGATAGATTCCTTAGCCCCAAATGTATATAAAACTAAAGAACAACGTTTTTAACTAAAAATATGAAGAATATATAAAACAATCGAGTCTAAGGTTTTAAAAACATTATGAGATGAATTGGGTTGGACCCAGAGTGATTTAGATCAAAATTATACCATAAATCCGTGTCAGATGGATATGTCTTCAGTAAAACAGTCATAACTTTCTAACCGTCCATTGGAATGATCTCAAATCAGTGCCATATGAAAGCTAACTCCCGTGGATATCTTGTATCCAAATTTCATTCAATTCTGTTCATGTGAAAATGTTAAACGGATGGCAAACTTCTAACAATTCAGCATGATCTTTCATCTCCAACTGCTCATTTGCTTATATCCCCCCTCCTAACGCATAAACTTCAATTCAAACATGTAATCACCTGAAAAGACTCTAAAAATAATAGAAAACTCTAAAAACTATAATTAAGAATCATCAAATATGACATATATCAAACACATGATATCTTCGTGGATTCATGGCGAAGAAGCTTGTTTATATTGCGGGTGAGATAGTGATAGAGAAATCAGAGAGTCACTACTAAGGTTTTGTAAGATATAATATAACTGTCGTTTGAACTTAGAATTCTAAACAAGCATTAAAGAGCAGGTTCAATATGTTCACGGATCGCCTTAACATCAGCTTTCGTTGGCTAAGGACAATACGTCCATCTATATTCTTTCCAGTAACCTATAACAATTTTGGTGAATAGATTAAAAATTGAATCACAGACTAAGTGATTAATTTAATAGAAACAATAATATCAACCATAGATGAAGAACCCTAAGATAATTCCCTATCTATGTCTGATTCAATGATTTTGGAATTCCCTTGAATCTCTAAACCTAACTGGAATCTACTAAGATATGGATGCAGAGAAACATGAAAGAGATCAAGAAAAAATCATAATTAAACTGAAAAATAAAGAGAAAGAGTTTAGAAATCTTCTCCTTGTCAAGATGATAGATTCCTTAGCCCCAAATGTATATAAAACTAAAGAACAACGTTTTTAACTAAAAATATGAAGAATATATAAAACAATCGAGTCTAAGGTTTTAAAAACATTATGAGATGAATTGGGTTGGACCCAGAGTGATTTAGATCAAAATTATACCATAAATCCGTGTCAGATGGATATGTCTTCAGTAAAACAGTCATAACTTTCTAACCGTCCATTGGAATGACCTCAAATCAGTGCCATATGAAAGCTAACTCCCGTGGATATCTTGTATCCAAATTTCATTCAATTCTGTTCATGTGAAAATGTTAAACGGATGGCAAACTTCTAACAATTCAGCATGATCTTTCATCTCCAACTGCTCATTTGCTTATATCCCCCCTCCTAACGCATAAACTTCAATTCAAACATGTAATCACCTGAAAAGACTCTAAAAATAATAGAAAACTCTAAAAACTATAATTAAGAATCATCAAATATGACATATATCAAACACATGATATCTTCGTGGATTCATGGCGAAGAAGCTTGTTTATATTGCGGGTGAGATAGTGATAGAGAAATCAGAGAGTCACTACTAAGGTTTTGTAAGATATAATATAACTGTCGTTTGAACTTAGAATTCTAAACAAGCATTAAAGAGCAGGTTCAATATGTTCACGGATCGCCTTAACATCAGCTTTCGTTGGTTAAGGACAATACGTCCATCTATATTCTTTCCAGTAACCTATAACAATTTTGGTGAATAGATTAAAAATTGAATCACAGACTAAGTGATTAATTTAATAGAAACAATAATATCAACCATAGATGAAGAACCCTAAGATAATTCCCTATCTATGTCTTATTCAATGATTTTGGAATTCCCTTGAATCTCTAAACCTAACTGGAATCTACTAAGATATGGATGCAGAGAAACATGAAAGAGATCAAGAAAAAATCATAATTAAACTGAAAAATAAAGAGAAAGAGTTTAGAAATCTTCTCCTTGTCAAGATGATAGATTCCTTAGCCCCAAATGTATATAAAACTAAAGAACAACGTTTTTAACTAAAAATATGAAGAATATATAAAACAATCGAGTCTAAGGTTTTAAAAACATTATGAGATGAATTGGGTTGGACCCAGAGTGATTTAGATCAAAATTATACCATAAATCCGTGTCAGATGGATATGTCTTCAGTAAAACAGTCATAACTTTCTAACCGTCCATTGGAATGACCTCAAATCAGTGCCATATGAAAGCTAACTCCCGTGGATATCTTGTATCCAAATTTCATTCAATTCTGTTCATGTGAAAATGTTAAACGGATGGCAAACTTCTAACAATTCAGCATGATCTTTCATCTCCAACTGCTCATTTGCTTATATCCCCCCTCCTAACGCATAAACTTCAATTCAAACATGTAATCACCTGAAAAGACTCTAAAAATAATAGAAAACTCTAAAAACTATAATTAAGAATCATCAAATATGACATATATCAAACACATGATATCTTCGTGGATTCATGGCGAAGAAGCTTGTTTATATTGCGGGTGAGATAGTGATAGAGAAATCAGAGAGTCACTACTAAGGTTTTGTAAGATATAATATAACTGTCGTTTGAACTTAGAATTCTAAACAAGCATTAAAGAGCAGGTTCAATATGTTCACGGATCGCCTTAACATCAGCTTTCGTTGGCTAAGGACAATACGTCCATCTATGTTCTTTCCAGTAACCTATAACAATTTTGGTGAATAGATTAAAAATTGAATCACAGACTAAGTGATTAATTTAATAGAAACAATAATATCAACCATAGATGAAGAACCCTAAGATAATTCCCTATCTATGTCTGATTCAATGATTTTGGAATTCCCTTGAATCTCTAAACCTAACTGGAATCTACTAAGATATGGATGCAGAGAAACATGAAAGAGATCAAGAAAAAATCATAATTAAACTGAAAAATAAAGAGAAAGAGTTTAGAAATCTTCTCCTTGTCAAGATGATAGATTCCTTAGCCCCAAATGTATATAAAACTAAAGAACAACGTTTTTAACTAAAAATATGAAGAATATATAAAACAATCGAGTCTAAGGTTTTAAAAACATTATGAGATGAATTGGGTTGGACCCAGAGTGATTTAGATCAAAATTATACCATAAATCCGTGTCAGATGGATATGTCTTCAGTAAAACAGTCATAACTTTCTAACCGTCCATTGGAATGACCTCAAATCAGTGCCATATGAAAGCTAACTCCCGTGGATATCTTGTATCCAAATTTCATTCAATTCTGTTCATGTGAAGATGTTAAACGGATGGCAAACTTCTAACAATTCAGCATGATCTTTCATCTCCAACTGCTCATTTGCTTATATCCCCCCTCCTAACGCATAAACTTCAATTCAAACATGTAATCACCTGAAAAGACTCTAAAAATAATAGAAAACTCTAAAAACTATAATTAAGAATCATCAAATATGACATATATCAAACACATGATATCTTCGTGGATTCATGGCGAAGAAGCTTGTTTATATTGCGGGTGAGATAGTGATAGAGAAATCAGAGAGTCACTACTAAGGTTTTGTAAGATATAATATAACTGTCGTTTGAACTTAGAATTCTAAACAAGCATTAAAGAGCAGGTTCAATATGTTCACGGATCGCCTTAACATCAGCTTTCGTTGGCTAAGGACAATACGTCCATCTATGTTCTTTCCAGTAACCTATAACAATTTTGGTGAATAGATTAAAAATTGAATCACAGACTAAGTGATTAATTTAATAGAAACAATAATATCAACCATAGATGAAGAACCCTAAGATAATTCCCTATCTATGTCTGATTCAATGATTTTAGAATTCCCTTGAAACTCTAAACCTAACTGGAATCTACTAAGATATAGATGCAGAGAAACATGAAAGAGATCAAGAAGAAATCATAATTAAACTGAAAAATAAAGAGAAAGAGTTTAGAAATCTTCTCCTTGTCAAGATGATAGATTCCTTAGCCCCAAATGTATATAAAACTAAAGAACAACGTTTTTAACTAAAAATATGCAGAATATATAAAAAATCGAGTCTAAGGTTTTAAAAACATTATGAGATGAATTGGGTTGGACCCAGAGTGATTTGGATCAAAATTATACCATAAATCCGCGTCAGATGGATATGTCTTCAGTAAAACAGTCATAACTTTCTAACCGTCCATTGGAATGACCTCAAATCAGTGCCATATGAAAGCTAACTCCCGTGGATATCTTGTATCCAAATTTCATTCAATTCTGTTCATGTGAAGATTTTAAACGGATGGAAAACTTCTAACAATTCAGCATGATCTTTCATCTCCAACTGCTCATTTGCTTATATCCCCCCTCCTAACGCATAAACTTCAATTCAAACATGTAATCACCTGAAAAGACTCTAAAAATAATAGAAAACTCTAAAAACTATAATTAAGAATCATCAAATATGACATATATCAAACACATGATATCTTCGTGGATTCATGGCGAAGAAGCTTGTTTATATTGCGGGTGAGATAGTGATAGAGAAATCAGAGAGTCACTACTAAGGTTTTGTAAGATATAATATAACTGTCGTTTGAACTTAGAATTCTAAACAAGCATTAAAGAGCAGGTTCAATATGTTCACGGATCGCCTTAACATCAGCTTTCGTTGGCTAAGGACAATACGTCCATCTATGTTCTTTCCAGTAACCTATAACAATTTTGGTGAATAGATTAAAAATTGAATTACAGACTAAGTGATTAATTTAATAGAAACAATAATATCAACCATAGATGAAGAACCCTAAGATAATTCCCTATCTATGTCTGATTCAATGATTTTAGAATTCCCTTGAAACTCTAAACCTAACTGGAATCTACTAAGATATAGATGCATAGAAACATGAAAGAGATCAAGAAGAAATCATAATTAAAATGAAAAATAAAGAGAAAGAGTTTAGAAATCTTCTCCTTGTCAAGATGATAGATTCCTTAGCCCCAAATGTATATAAAACTAAAGAACAACGTTTTTAACTAAAAATATGCAGAATATATAAAAAATCGAGTCTAAGGTTTTAAAAACATTATGAGATGAATTGGGTTGGACCCAGAGTGATTTGGATCAAAATTATACCATAAATCCGCGTCAGATGGATATGTCTTCAGTAAAACAGTCATAACTTTCTAACCGTCCATTGGAATGACCTCAAATTAGTGCCATATGAAAGCTAACTCCCGTGGATATCTTGTATCCAAATATCACTCAATTCTGTTCATGTGAAGATGTTAAACGGATGGCAAACTTCTAACAATTCAGCATGATCTTTCATCTCCAACTGCTCATTTGCTTATATCCCCCCTCCTAACGCATAAACTTCAATTCAAACATGTAATCACCTGAAAAGACTCTAAAAATAATAGAAAACTCTAAAAACTATAATTAAGAATCATCAAATATGACATATATCAAACACATGATATCTTCGTGGATTCATGGCGAAGAAGCTTGTTTATATTGCGGGTGAGATAGTGATAGAGAAATCAGAGAGTCACTACTAAGGTTTTGTAAGATATAATATAACTGTCGTTTGAACTTAGAATTCTAAACAAGCATTAAAGAGCAGGTTCAATATGTTCACGGATCGCCTTAACATCAGCTTTCGTTGGCTAAGGACAATACGTCCATCTATGTTCTTTCCAGTAACCTATAACAATTTTGGTGAATAGATTAAAAATTGAATCACAGACTAAGTGATTAATTTAATAGAAACAATAATATCAACCATAGATGAAGAACCCTAAGATAATTCCCTATCTATGTCTGATTCAATGATTTTAGAATTCCCTTGAAACTCTAAACCTAACTGGAATCTACTAAGATATAGATGCAGAGAAACATGAAAGAGATCAAGAAGAAATCATAATTAAACTGAAAAATAAAGAGAAAGAGTTTAGAAATCTTCTCCTTGTCAAGATGATAGATTCCTTAGCCCCAAATGTATATAAAACTAAAGAACAACGTTTTTAACTAAAAATATGCAGAATATATAAAAAATCGAGTCTAAGGTTTTAAAAACATTATGAGATGAATTGGGTTGGACCCAGAGTGATTTGGATCAAAATTATACCATAAATCCGCGTCAGATGGATATGTCTTCAGTAAAACAGTCATAACTTTCTAACCGTCCATTGGAATGACCTCAAATCAGTGCCATATGAAAGCTAACTCCCGTGGATATCTTGTATCCAAATTTCATTCAATTCTGTTCATGTGAAGATTTTAAACGGATGGAAAACTTCTAACAATTCAGCATGATCTTTCATCTCCAACTGCTCATTTGCTTATATCCCCCCTCCTAACGCATAAACTTCAATTCAAACATGTAATCACCTGAAAAGACTCTAAAAATAATAGAAAACTCTAAAAACTATAATTAAGAATCATCAAATATGACATATATCAAACACATGATATCTTCGTGGATTCATGGCGAAGAAGCTTGTTTATATTGCGGGTGAGATAGTGATAGA
Organism: Nasturtium officinale; assembly: GCA_963854855.1. Taxonomy (NCBI): domain Eukaryota; kingdom Viridiplantae; phylum Streptophyta; class Magnoliopsida; order Brassicales; family Brassicaceae; genus Nasturtium; species Nasturtium officinale. The sequence continues at coordinate 11,187,227 of OY978507.1, forward strand.
GAAATCAGAGAGTCACTACTAAGGTTTTGTAAGATATAATATAACTGTCGTTTGAACTTAGAATTCTAAACAAGCATTAAAGAGCAGGTTCAATATGTTCACGGATCGCCTTAACATCAGCTTTCGTTGGCTAAGGACAATACGTCCATCTATGTTCTTTCCAGTAACCTATAACAATTTTGGTGAATAGATTAAAAATTGAATTACAGACTAAGTGATTAATTTAATAGAAACAATAATATCAACCATAGATGAAGAACCCTAAGATAATTCCCTATCTATGTCTGATTCAATGATTTTAGAATTCCCTTGAAACTCTAAACCTAACTGGAATCTACTAAGATATAGATGCATAGAAACATGAAAGAGATCAAGAAGAAATCATAATTAAAATGAAAAATAAAGAGAAAGAGTTTAGAAATCTTCTCCTTGTCAAGATGATAGATTCCTTAGCCCCAAATGTATATAAAACTAAAGAACAACGTTTTTAACTAAAAATATGCAGAATATATAAAAAATCGAGTCTAAGGTTTTAAAAACATTATGAGATGAATTGGGTTGGACCCAGAGTGATTTGGATCAAAATTATACCATAAATCCGCGTCAGATGGATATGTCTTCAGTAAAACAGTCATAACTTTCTAACCGTCCATTGGAATGACCTCAAATTAGTGCCATATGAAAGCTAACTCCCGTGGATATCTTGTATCCAAATATCACTCAATTCTGTTCATGTGAAGATGTTAAACGGATGGCAAACTTCTAACAATTCAGCATGATCTTTCATCTCCAACTGCTCATTTGCTTATATCCCCCCTCCTAACGCATAAACTTCAATTCAAACATGTAATCACCTGAAAATACTCTAAAAATAATAGAAAACTCTAAAATCTATAATTAACAATCATCAAATATGACATATATCAAACACATGATATCTTCGTGGATTCATGGCGAAGAAGCTTGTTTATATTGCGGGTGAGATAGTGATCGAGAAATGAGAGAGTCACTACTAAGGTTTTGTAAGATATAATATAACTGTCGTTTGAACTTAGAATTCTAAACAAGCATTAAAGAGCAGGTTCAATATGTTCACGGATCGCCTTAACATCAGCTTTCGTTGGCTAAGGACAATACGTCCATCTATGTTCTTTCCAGTAACCTATAACAATTTTTGTGAATAGATTAAAAATTGAATTACAGACTAAGTGATTAATTTAATAGAAACAATAATATCAACCATAGATGAAGAACCCTAAGATAATTCCCTATCTATGTCTGATTCAATGATTTTAGAATTCCCTTGAAACTCTAAACCTAACTGGAATCTACTAAGATATAGATGCAGAGAAACATGAAAGAGATCAAGAAGAAATCATAATTAAACTGAAAAATAAAGAGAAAGAGTTTAGAAATCTTCTCCTTGTCAAGATGATAGATTCCTTAGCCCCAAATGTATATAAAACTAAAGAACAACGTTTTTAACTAAAAATATGCAGAATATATAAAAAATCGAGTCTAAGGTTTTAAAAACATTATGAGATGAATTGGGTTGGACCCAGAGTGATTTGGATCAAAATTATACCATAAATCCGCGTCAGATGGATATGTCTTCAGTAAAACAGTCATAACTTTCTAACCGTCCATTGGAATGACCTCAAATCAGTGCCATATGAAAGCTAACTCCCGTGGATATCTTGTATCCAAATTTCACTCAATTCTGTTCATGTGAAAATGTTAAACGGATGGCAAACTTCTAACAATTCAGCATGATCTTTCATCTCCAACTGCTCATTTGCTTATATCCCCCCTCCTAACGCATAAACTTCAATTCAAACATGTAATCACCTGAAAATACTCTAAAAATAATAGAAAACTCCAAAATCTATAATTAACAATCATCAAATATGACATATATCAAACACATGATATCTTCGTGGATTCATGGCGAAGAAGCTTGTTTATATTGCGGGTGAGATAGTGAGAGAGAAATCAGAGAGTCACTACTATGGTTTTGTAAGATGTAATATAACTGTCGTTTGAACTTAGAATTCTAAACAAGCATTAAAGAGCAGGTTCAATATGTTCACGGATCGCCTTAACATCAGCTTTCGTTGGCTAAGGACAATACGTCCATCTATGTTCTTTCCAGTAACCTATAACAATTTTGGTGAATAGATTAAAAATTGAATCACAGACTAAGTGATTAATTTAATATAAACAATAATATCAACCATAGATGAAGAACCCTAAGATAATTCCCTATCTATGTCTGATTCAATGATTTTAGAATTCCCTTGAAACTCTAAACCTAACTGGAATCTACTAAGATATAGATGCAGAGAAACATGAAAGAGATCAAGAAGAAATCATAATTAAACTGAAAAATAAAGAGAAAGAGTTTAGAAATCTTCTCCTTGTCAAGATGATAGATTCCTTAGCCCCAAATGTATATAAAACTAAAGAACAACGTTTTTAACTAAAAATATGCAGAATATATAAAAAATCGAGTCTAAGGTTTTAAAAACATTATGAGATGAATTGGGTTGGACCCAGAGTGATTTGGATCAAAATTATACCATAAATCCGCGTCAGATGGATATGTCTTCAGTAAAACAGTCATAACTTTCTAACCGTCCATTGGAATGACCTCAAATCAGTGCCATATGAAAGCTAACTCCCGTGGATATCTTGTATCCAAATTTCACTCAATTCTGTTCATGTGAAAATGTTAAACGGATGGCAAACTTCTAACAATTCAGCATGATCTTTCATCTCCATCTGCTCATTTGCTTATATCCCCCCTCCTAACGCATAAACTTCAATTCAAACATGTAATCACCTGAAAAGACTCTAAAAATAATAGAAAACTCTAAAAACTATAATTAAGAATCATCAAATATGACATATATCAAACACATGATATCTTCGTGGATTCATGGCGAAGAAGCTTGTTTATATTGCGGGTGAGATAGTGATAGAGAAATCAGAGAGTCACTACTAAGGTTTTGTAAGATATAATATAACTGTCGTTTGAACTTAGAATTCTAAACAAGCATTAAAGAGCAGGTTCAATATGTTCACGGATCGCCTTAACATCAGCTTTCGTTGGCTAAGGACAATACGTCCATCTATGTTCTTTCCAGTAACCTATAACAATTTTGGTGAATAGATTAAAAATTGAATTACAGACTAAGTGATTAATTTAATAGAAACAATAATATCAACCATAGATGAAGAACCCTAAGATAATTCCCTATCTATGTCTGATTCAATGATTTTAGAATTCCCTTGAAACTCTAAACCTAACTGGAATCTACTAAGATATAGATGCAGAGAAACATGAAAGAGATCAAGAAGAAATCATAATTAAACTGAAAAATAAAGAGAAAGAGTTTTGAAATCTTCTCCTTGTCAAGATGATAGATTCCTTAGCCCCAAATGTATATAAAACTAAAGAACAACGTTTTTAACTAAAAATATGCAGAATATATAAAAAATCGAGTCTAAGGTTTTAAAAACATTATGAGATGAATTGGGTTGGACCCAGAGTGATTTGGATCAAAATTATACCATAAATCCGCGTCAGATGGATATGTCTTCAGTAAAACAGTCATAACTTTCTAACCGTCCATTGGAATGACCTCAAATCAGTGCCATATGAAAGCTAACTCCCGTGGATATCTTGTATCCAAATATCACTCAATTCTGTTCATGTGAAGATGTTAAACGGATGGCAAACTTCTAACAATTCAGCATGATCTTTCATCTCCAACTGCTCATTTGCTTATATCCCCCCTCCTAACGCATAAACTTCAATTCAAACATGTAATCACCTGAAAATACTCTAAAAATAATAGAAAACTCTAAAATCTATAATTAACAATCATCAAATATGACATATATCAAACACATGATATCTTCGTGGATTCATGGCGAAGAAGCTTGTTTATATTGCGGGTGAGATAGTGAGAGAGAAATCAGAGAGTCACTACTAAGGTTTTGTAAGATATAATATAACTGTCGTTTGAACTTAGAATTCTAAACAAGCATTAAAGAGCAGGTTCAATATGTTCACGGATCGCCTTAACATCAGCTTTCGTTGGCTAAGGACAATACGTCCATCTATGTTCTTTCCAGTAACCTATAACAATTTTGGTGAATAGATTAAAAATTGAATTACAGACTAAGTGATTAATTTAATAGAAACAATAATATCAACCATAGATGAAGAACCCTAAGATAATTCCCTATCTATGTCTGATTCAATGATTTTAGAATTCCCTTGAAACTCTAAACCTAACTGGAATCTACTAAGATATAGATGCAGAGAAACATGAAAGAGATCAAGAAGAAATCATAATTAAACTGAAAAATAAAGAGAAAGAGTTTAGAAATCTTCTCCTTGTCAAGATGATAGATTCCTTAGCCCCAAATGTATATAAAACTAAAGAACAACGTTTTTAACTAAAAATATGCAGAATATATAAAAAAATCGAGTCTAAGGTTTTAAAAACATTATGAGATGAATTGGGTTGGACCCAGAGTGATTTGGATCAAAATTATACCATAAATCCGCGTCAGATGGATATGTCTTCAGTAAAACAGTCATAACTTTCTAACCGTCCATTGGAATGACCTCAAATCAGTGCCATATGAAAGCTAACTCCCGTGGATATCTTGTATCCAAATTTCACTCAATTCTGTTCATGTGAAAATGTTAAACGGATGGCAAACTTCTAACAATTCAGCATGATCTTTCATCTCCAACTGCTCATTTGCTTATATCCCCCCTCCTAACGCATAAACTTCAATTCAAACATGTAATCACCTGAAAAGACTCTAAAAATAATAGAAAACTCTAAAAACTATAATTAAGAATCATCAAATATGACATATATCAAACACATGATATCTTCGTGGATTCATGGCGAAGAAGCTTGTTTATATTGCGGGTGAGATAGTGATAGAGAAATCAGAGAGTCACTACTAAGGTTTTGTAAGATATAATATAACTGTCGTTTGAACTTAGAATTCTAAACAAGCATTAAAGAGCAGGTTCAATATGTTCACGGATCGCCTTAACATCAGCTTTCGTTGGCTAAGGACAATACGTCCATCTATGTTCTTTCCAGTAACCTATAACAATTTTGGTGAATAGATTAAAAATTGAATTACAGACTAAGTGATTAATTTAATAGAAACAATAATATCAACCATAGATGAAGAACCCTAAGATAATTCCCTATCTATGTCTGATTCAATGATTTTAGAATTCCCTTGAAACTCTAAACCTAACTGGAATCTACTAAGATATAGATGCAGAGAAACATGAAAGAGATCAAGAAGAAATCATAATTAAACTGAAAAATAAAGAGAAAGAGTTTTGAAATCTTCTCCTTGTCAAGATGATAGATTCCTTAGCCCCAAATGTATATAAAACTAAAGAACAACGTTTTTAACTAAAAATATGCAGAATATATAAAAAATCGAGTCTAAGGTTTTAAAAACATTATGAGATGAATTGGGTTGGACCCAGAGTGATTTGGATCAAAATTATACCATAAATCCGCGTCAGATGGATATGTCTTCAGTAAAACAGTCATAACTTTCTAACCGTCCATTGGAATGACCTCAAATCAGTGCCATATGAAAGCTAACTCCCGTGGATATCTTGTATCCAAATATCACTCAATTCTGTTCATGTGAAGATGTTAAACGGATGGCAAACTTCTAACAATTCAGCATGATCTTTCATCTCCAACTGCTCATTTGCTTATATCCCCCCTCCTAACGCATAAACTTCAATTCAAACATGTAATCACCTGAAAATACTCTAAAAATAATAGAAAACTCTAAAATCTATAATTAACAATCATCAAATATGACATATATCAAACACATGATATCTTCGTGGATTCATGGCGAAGAAGCTTGTTTATATTGCGGGTGAGATAGTGAGAGAGAAATCAGAGAGTCACTACTAAGGTTTTGTAAGATATAATATAACTGTCGTTTGAACTTAGAATTCTAAACAAGCATTAAAGAGCAGGTTCAATATGTTCACGGATCGCCTTAACATCAGCTTTCGTTGGCTAAGGACAATACGTCCATCTATGTTCTTTCCAGTAACCTATAACAATTTTGGTGAATAGATTAAAAATTGAATTACAGACTAAGTGATTAATTTAATAGAAACAATAATATCAACCATAGATGAAGAACCCTAAGATAATTCCCTATCTATGTCTGATTCAATGATTTTAGAATTCCCTTGAAACTCTAAACCTAACTGGAATCTACTAAGATATAGATGCAGAGAAACATGAAAGAGATCAAGAAGAAATCATAATTAAACTGAAAAATAAAGAGAAAGAGTTTAGAAATCTTCTCCTTGTCAAGATGATAGATTCCTTAGCCCCAAATGTATATAAAACTAAAGAACAACGTTTTTAACTAAAAATATGCAGAATATATAAAAAAATCGAGTCTAAGGTTTTAAAAACATTATGAGATGAATTGGGTTGGACCCAGAGTGATTTGGATCAAAATTATACCATAAATCCGCGTCAGATGGATATGTCTTCAGTAAAACAGTCATAACTTTCTAACCGTCCATTGGAATGACCTCAAATCAGTGCCATATGAAAGCTAACTCCCGTGGATATCTTGTATCCAAATTTCACTCAATTCTGTTCATGTGAAAATGTTAAACGGATGGCAAACTTCTAACAATTCAGCATGATCTTTCATCTCCAACTGCTCATTTGCTTATATCCCCCCTCCTAACGCATAAACTTCAATTCAAACATGTAATCACCTGAAAATACTCTAAAAATAATAGAAAACTCTAAAATCTATAATTAACAATCATCAAATATGACATATATCAAACACATGATATCTTCGTGGATTCATGGCGAAGAAGCTTGTTTATATTGCGGGTGAGATAGTGAGAGAGAAATCAGAGAGTCACTACTAAGGTTTTGTAAGATGTAATATAACTGTCGTTTGAACTTAGAATTCTAAACAAGCATTAAAGAGCAGGTTCAATATGTTCACGGATCGCCTTAACATCAGCTTTCGTTGGCTAAGGACAATACGTCCATCTATGTTCTTTCCAGTAACCTATAACAATTTTGGTGAATAGATTAAAAATTGAATTACAGACTAAGTGATTAATTTAATAGAAACAATAATATCAACCATAGATGAAGAACCCTAAGATAATTCCCTATCTATGTCTGATTCAATGATTTTAGAATTCCCTTGAAACTCTAAACCTAACTGGAATCTACTAAGATATAGATGCAGAGAAACATGAAAGAGATCAAGAAGAAATCATAATTAAACTGAAAAATAAAGAGAAAGAGTTTAGAAATCTTCTCCTTGTCAAGATGATAGATTCCTTAGCCCCAAATGTATATAAAACTAAAGAACAACGTTTTTAACTAAAAATATGCAGAATATATAAAAAAATCGAGTCTAAGGTTTTAAAAACATTATGAGATGAATTGGGTTGGACCCAGAGTGATTTGGATCAAAATTATACCATAAATCCGCGTCAGATGGATATGTCTTCAGTAAAACAGTCATAACTTTCTAACCGTCCATTGGAATGACCTCAAATCAGTGCCATATGAAAGCTAACTCCCGTGGATATCTTGTATCCAAATTTCACTCAATTCTGTTCATGTGAAAATGTTAAACGGATGGCAAACTTCTAACAATTCAGCATGATCTTTCATCTCCAACTGCTCATTTGCTTATATCCCCCCTCCTAACGCATAAACTTCAATTCAAACATGTAATCACCTGAAAATACTCTAAAAATAATAGAAAACTCTAAAATCTATAATTAACAATCATCAAATATGACATATATCAAACACATGATATCTTCGTGGATTCATGGCGAAGAAGCTTGTTTATATTGCGGGTGAGATAGTGAGAGAGAAATCAGAGAGTCACTACTAAGGTTTTGTAAGATATAATATAACTGTCGTTTGAACTTAGAATTCTAAACAAGCATTAAAGAGCAGGTTCAATATGTTCACGGATCGCCTTAACATCAGCTTTCGTTGGCTAAGGACAATACGTCCATCTATGTTCTTTCCAGTAACCTATAACAATTTTGGTGAATAGATTAAAAATTGAATTACAGACTAAGTGATTAATTTAATAGAAACAATAATATCAACCATAGATGAAGAACCCTAAGATAATTCCCTATCTATGTCTGATTCAATGATTTTAGAATTCCCTTGAAACTCTAAACCTAACTGGAATCTACTAAGATATAGATGCAGAGAAACATGAAAGAGATCAAGAAGAAATCATAATTAAACTGAAAAATAAAGAGAAAGAGTTTAGAAATCTTCTCCTTGTCAAGATGATAGATTCCTTAGCCCCAAATGTATATAAAACTAAAGAACAACGTTTTTAACTAAAAATATGCAGAATATATAAAAAAATCGAGTCTAAGGTTTTAAAAACATTATGAGATGAATTGGGTTGGACCCAGAGTGATTTGGATCAAAATTATACCATAAATCCGCGTCAGATGGATATGTCTTCAGTAAAACAGTCATAACTTTCTAACCGTCCATTGGAATGACCTCAAATCAGTGCCATATGAAAGCTAACTCCCGTGGATATCTTGTATCCAAATTTCACTCAATTCTGTTCATGTGAAAATGTTAAACGGATGGCAAACTTCTAACAATTCAGCATGATCTTTCATCTCCAACTGCTCATTTGCTTATATCCCCCCTCCTAACGCATAAACTTCAATTCAAACATGTAATCACCTGAAAATACTCTAAAAATAATAGAAAACTCTAAAATCTATAATTAACAATCATCAAATATGACATATATCAAACACATGATATCTTCGTGGATTCATGGCGAAGAAGCTTGTTTATATTGCGGGTGAGATAGTGAGAGAGAAATCAGAGAGTCACTACTAAGGTTTTGTAAGATGTAATATAACTGTCGTTTGAACTTAGAATTCTAAACAAGCATTAAAGAGCAGGTTCAATATGTTCACGGATCGCCTTAACATCAGCTTTCGTTGGCTAAGGACAATACGTCCATCTATGTTCTTTCCAGTAACCTATAACAATTTTGGTGAATAGATTAAAAATTGAATTACAGACTAAGTGATTAATTTAATAGAAACAATAATATCAACCATAGATGAAGAACCCTAAGATAATTCCCTATCTATGTCTGATTCAATGATTTTAGAATTCCCTTGAAACTCTAAACCTAACTGGAATCTACTAAGATATAGATGCAGAGAAACATGAAAGAGATCAAGAAGAAATCATAATTAAACTGAAAAATAAAGAGAAAGAGTTTAGAAATCTTCTCCTTGTCAAGATGATAGATTCCTTAGCCCCAAATGTATATAAAACTAAAGAACAACGTTTTTAACTAAAAATATGCAGAATATATAAAAAAATCGAGTCTAAGGTTTTAAAAACATTATGAGATGAATTGGGTTGGACCCAGAGTGATTTGGATCAAAATTATACCATAAATCCGCGTCAGATGGATATGTCTTCAGTAAAACAGTCATAACTTTCTAACCGTCCATTGGAATGACCTCAAATCAGTGCCATATGAAAGCTAACTCCCGTGGATATCTTGTATCCAAATTTCACTCAATTCTGTTCATGTGAAAATGTTAAACGGATGGCAAACTTCTAACAATTCAGCATGATCTTTCATCTCCAACTGCTCATTTGCTTATATCCCCCCTCCTAACGCATAAACTTCAATTCAAACATGTAATCACCTGAAAATACTCTAAAAATAATAGAAAACTCTAAAATCTATAATTAACAATCATCAAATATGACATATATCAAACACATGATATCTTCGTGGATTCATGGCGAAGAAGCTTGTTTATATTGCGGGTGAGATAGTGAGAGAGAAATCAGAGAGTCACTACTAAGGTTTTGTAAGATGTAATATAACTGTCGTTTGAACTTAGAATTCTAAACAAGCATTAAAGAGCAGGTTCAATATGTTCACGGATCGCCTTAACATCAGCTTTCGTTGGCTAAGGACAATACGTCCATCTATGTTCTTTCCAGTAACCTATAACAATTTTGGTGAATAGATTAAAAATTGAATTACAGACTAAGTGATTAATTTAATAGAAACAATAATATCAACCATAGATGAAGAACCCTAAGATAATTCCCTATCTATGTCTGATTCAATGATTTTAGAATTCCCTTGAAACTCTAAACCTAACTGGAATCTACTAAGATATAGATGCAGAGAAACATGAAAGAGATCAAGAAGAAATCATAATTAAACTGAAAAATAAAGAGAAAGAGTTTAGAAATCTTCTCCTTGTCAAGATGATAGATTCCTTAGCCCCAAATGTATATAAAACTAAAGAACAACGTTTTTAACTAAAAATATGCAGAATATATAAAAAATCGAGTCTAAGGTTTTAAAAACATTATGAGATGAATTGGGTTGGACCCAGAGTGATTTGGATCAAAATTATACCATAAATCCGCGTCAGATGGATATGTCTTCAGTAAAACAGTCATAACTTTCTAACCGTCCATTGGAATGACCTCAAATCAGTGCCATATGAAAGCTAACTCCCGTGGATATCTTGTATCCAAATTTCACTCAATTCTGTTCATGTGAAAATGTTAAACGGATGGCAAACTTCTAACAATTCAGCATGATCTTTCATCTCCAACTGCTCATTTGCTTATATCCCCCCTCCTAACGCATAAACTTCAATTCAAACATGTAATCACCTGAAAAGACTCTAAAAATAATAGAAAACTCTAAAAACTATAATTAAGAATCATCAAATATGACATATATCAAACACATGATATCTTCGTGGATTCATGGCGAAGAAGCTTGTTTATATTGCGGGTGAGATAGTGATAGAGAAATCAGAGAGTCACTACTAAGGTTTTGTAAGATATAATATAACTGTCGTTTGAACTTAGAATTCTAAACAAGCATTAAAGAGCAGGTTCAATATGTTCACGGATCGCCTTAACATCAGCTTTCGTTGGCTAAGGACAATACGTCCATCTATGTTCTTTCCAGTAACCTATAACAATTTTGGTGAATAGATTAAAAATTGAATCACAGACTAAGTGATTAATTTAATAGAAACAATAATATCAACCATAGATGAAGAACCCTAAGATAATTCCCTATCTATGTCTGATTCAATGATTTTAGAATTCCCTTGAAACTCTAAACCTAACTGGAATCTACTAAGATATAGATGCAGAGAAACATGAAAGAGATCAAGAAGAAATCATAATTAAACTGAAAAATAAAGAGAAAGAGTTTAGAAATCTTCTCCTTGTCAAGATGATAGATTCCTTAGCCCCAAATGTATATAAAACTAAAGAACAACGTTTTTAACTAAAAATATGCAGAATATATAAAAAAATCGAGTCTAAGGTTTTAAAAACATTATGAGATGAATTGGGTTGGACCCAGAGTGATTTGGATCAAAATTATACCATAAATCCGCGTCAGATGGATATGTCTTCAGTAAAACAGTCATAACTTTCTAACCGTCCATTGGAATGACCTCAAATCAGTGCCATATGAAAGCTAACTCCCGTGGATATCTTGTATCCAAATTTCACTCAATTCTGTTCATGTGAAAATGTTAAACGGATGGCAAACTTCTAACAATTCAGCATGATCTTTCATCTCCAACTGCTCATTTGCTTATATCCCCCCTCCTAACGCATAAACTTCAATTCAAACATGTAATCACCTGAAAATACTCTAAAAATAATAGAAAACTCTAAAATCTATAATTAACAATCATCAAATATGACATATATCAAACACATGATATCTTCGTGGATTCATGGCGAAGAAGCTTGTTTATATTGCGGGTGAGATAGTGAGAGAGAAATCAGAGAGTCACTACTAAGGTTTTGTAAGATGTAATATAACTGTCGTTTGAACTTAGAATTCTAAACAAGCATTAAAGAGCAGGTTCAATATGTTCACGGATCGCCTTAACATCAGCTTTCGTTGGCTAAGGACAATACGTCCATCTATGTTCTTTCCAGTAACCTATAACAATTTTGGTGAATAGATTAAAAATTGAATTACAGACTAAGTGATTAATTTAATAGAAACAATAATATCAACCATAGATGAAGAACCCTAAGATAATTCCCTATCTATGTCTGATTCAATGATTTTAGAATTCCCTTGAAACTCTAAACCTAACTGGAATCTACTAAGATATAGATGCAGAGAAACATGAAAGAGATCAAGAAGAAATCATAATTAAACTGAAAAATAAAGAGAAAGAGTTTAGAAATCTTCTCCTTGTCAAGATGATAGATTCCTTAGCCCCAAATGTATATAAAACTAAAGAACAACGTTTTTAACTAAAAATATGCAGAATATATAAAAAATCGAGTCTAAGGTTTTAAAAACATTATGAGATGAATTGGGTTGGACCCAGAGTGATTTGGATCAAAATTATACCATAAATCCGCGTCAGATGGATATGTCTTCAGTAAAACAGTCATAACTTTCTAACCGTCCATTGGAATGACCTCAAATCAGTGCCATATGAAAGCTAACTCCCGTGGATATCTTGTATCCAAATTTCACTCAATTCTGTTCATGTGAAAATGTTAAACGGATGGCAAACTTCTAACAATTCAGCATGATCTTTCATCTCCAACTGCTCATTTGCTTATATCCCCCCTCCTAACGCATAAACTTCAATTCAAACATGTAATCACCTGAAAATACTCTAAAAATAATAGAAAACTCTAAAAACTATAATTAACAATCATCAAATATGACATATATCAAACACATGATATCTTCGTGGATTCATGGCGAAGAAGCTTGTTTATATTGCGGGTGAGATAGTGATAGAGAAATCAGAGAGTCACTACTAAGGTTTTGTAAGATATAATATAACTGTCGTTTGAACTTAGAATTCTAAACAAGCATTAAAGAGCAGGTTCAATATGTTCACGGATCGCCTTAACATCAGCTTTCGTTGGCTAAGGACAATACGTCCATCTATGTTCTTTCCAGTAACCTATAACAATTTTGGTGAATAGATTAAAAATTGAATCACAGACTAAGTGATTAATTTAATAGAAACAATAATATCAACCATAGATGAAGAACCCTAAGATAATTCCCTATCTATGTCTGATTCAATGATTTTAGAATTCCCTTGAAACTCTAAACCTAACTGGAATCTACTAAGATATAGATGCAGAGAAACATGAAAGAGATCAAGAAGAAATCATAATTAAACTGAAAAATAAAGAGAAAGAGTTTAGAAATCTTCTCCTTGTCAAGATGATAGATTCCTTAGCCCCAAATGTATATAAAACTAAAGAACAACGTTTTTAACTAAAAATATGCAGAATATATAAAAAAATCGAGTCTAAGGTTTTAAAAACATTATGAGATGAATTGGGTTGGACCCAGAGTGATTTGGATCAAAATTATACCATAAATCCGCGTCAGATGGATATGTCTTCAGTAAAACAGTCATAACTTTCTAACCGTCCATTGGAATGACCTCAAATCAGTGCCATATGAAAGCTAACTCCCGTGGATATCTTGTATCCAAATTTCACTCAATTCTGTTCATGTGAAAATGTTAAACGGATGGCAAACTTCTAACAATTCAGCATGATCTTTCATCTCCAACTGCTCATTTGCTTATATCCCCCCTCCTAACGCATAAACTTCAATTCAAACATGTAATCACCTGAAAATACTCTAAAAATAATAGAAAACTCTAAAATCTATAATTAACAATCATCAAATATGACATATATCAAACACATGATATCTTCGTGGATTCATGGCGAAGAAGCTTGTTTATATTGCGGGTGAGATAGTGAGAGAGAAATCAGAGAGTCACTACTAAGGTTTTGTAAGATGTAATATAACTGTCGTTTGAACTTAGAATTCTAAACAAGCATTAAAGAGCAGGTTCAATATGTTCACGGATCGCCTTAACATCAGCTTTCGTTGGCTAAGGACAATACGTCCATCTATGTTCTTTCCAGTAACCTATAACAATTTTGGTGAATAGATTAAAAATTGAATTACAGACTAAGTGATTAATTTAATAGAAACAATAATATCAACCATAGATGAAGAACCCTAAGATAATTCCCTATCTATGTCTGATTCAATGATTTTAGAATTCCCTTGAAACTCTAAACCTAACTGGAATCTACTAAGATATAGATGCAGAGAAACATGAAAGAGATCAAGAAGAAATCATAATTAAACTGAAAAATAAAGAGAAAGAGTTTAGAAATCTTCTCCTTGTCAAGATGATAGATTCCTTAGCCCCAAATGTATATAAAACTAAAGAACAACGTTTTTAACTAAAAATATGCAGAATATATAAAAAAATCGAGTCTAAGGTTTTAAAAACATTATGAGATGAATTGGGTTGGACCCAGAGTGATTTGGATCAAAATTATACCATAAATCCGCGTCAGATGGATATGTCTTCAGTAAAACAGTCATAACTTTCTAACCGTCCATTGGAATGACCTCAAATCAGTGCCATATGAAAGCTAACTCCCGTGGATATCTTGTATCCAAATTTCACTCAATTCTGTTCATGTGAAAATGTTAAACGGATGGCAAACTTCTAACAATTCAGCATGATCTTTCATCTCCAACTGCTCATTTGCTTATATCCCCCCTCCTAACGCATAAACTTCAATTCAAACATGTAATCACCTGAAAATACTCTAAAAATAATAGAAAACTCTAAAATCTATAATTAACAATCATCAAATATGACATATATCAAACACATGATATCTTCGTGGATTCATGGCGAAGAAGCTTGTTTATATTGCGGGTGAGATAGTGAGAGAGAAATCAGAGAGTCACTACTAAGGTTTTGTAAGATGTAATATAACTGTCGTTTGAACTTAGAATTCTAAACAAGCATTAAAGAGCAGGTTCAATATGTTCACGGATCGCCTTAACATCAGCTTTCGTTGGCTAAGGACAATACGTCCATCTATGTTCTTTCCAGTAACCTATAACAATTTTGGTGAATAGATTAAAAATTGAATTACAGACTAAGTGATTAATTTAATAGAAACAATAATATCAACCATAGATGAAGAACCCTAAGATAATTCCCTATCTATGTCTGATTCAATGATTTTAGAATTCCCTTGAAACTCTAAACCTAACTGGAATCTACTAAGATATAGATGCAGAGAAACATGAAAGAGATCAAGAAGAAATCATAATTAAACTGAAAAATAAAGAGAAAGAGTTTAGAAATCTTCTCCTTGTCAAGATGATAGATTCCTTAGCCCCAAATGTATATAAAACTAAAGAACAACGTTTTTAACTAAAAATATGCAGAATATATAAAAAATCGAGTCTAAGGTTTTAAAAACATTATGAGATGAATTGGGTTGGACCCAGAGTGATTTGGATCAAAATTATACCATAAATCCGCGTCAGATGGATATGTCTTCAGTAAAACAGTCATAACTTTCTAACCGTCCATTGGAATGACCTCAAATCAGTGCCATATGAAAGCTAACTCCCGTGGATATCTTGTATCCAAATTTCACTCAATTCTGTTCATGTGAAAATGTTAAACGGATGGCAAACTTCTAACAATTCAGCATGATCTTTCATCTCCAACTGCTCATTTGCTTATATCCCCCCTCCTAACGCATAAACTTCAATTCAAACATGTAATCACCTGAAAATACTCTAAAAATAATAGAAAACTCTAAAAACTATAATTAACAATCATCAAATATGACATATATCAAACACATGATATCTTCGTGGATTCATGGCGAAGAAGCTTGTTTATATTGCGGGTGAGATAGTGATAGAGAAATCAGAGAGTCACTACTAAGGTTTTGTAAGATATAATATAACTGTCGTTTGAACTTAGAATTCTAAACAAGCATTAAAGAGCAGGTTCAATATGTTCACGGATCGCCTTAACATCAGCTTTCGTTGGCTAAGGACAATACGTCCATCTATGTTCTTTCCAGTAACCTATAACAATTTTGGTGAATAGATTAAAAATTGAATCACAGACTAAGTGATTAATTTAATAGAAACAATAATATCAACCATAGATGAAGAACCCTAAGATAATTCCCTATCTATGTCTGATTCAATGATTTTAGAATTCCCTTGAAACTCTAAACCTAACTGGAATCTACTAAGATATAGATGCAGAGAAACATGAAAGAGATCAAGAAGAAATCATAATTAAACTGAAAAATAAAGAGAAAGAGTTTAGAAATCTTCTCCTTGTCAAGATGATAGATTCCTTAGCCCCAAATGTATATAAAACTAAAGAACAACGTTTTTAACTAAAAATATGCAGAATATATAAAAAAATCGAGTCTAAGGTTTTAAAAACATTATGAGATGAATTGGGTTGGACCCAGAGTGATTTGGATCAAAATTATACCATAAATCCGCGTCAGATGGATATGTCTTCAGTAAAACAGTCATAACTTTCTAACCGTCCATTGGAATGACCTCAAATCAGTGCCATATGAAAGCTAACTCCCGTGGATATCTTGTATCCAAATTTCACTCAATTCTGTTCATGTGAAAATGTTAAACGGATGGCAAACTTCTAACAATTCAGCATGATCTTTCATCTCCAACTGCTCATTTGCTTATATCCCCCCTCCTAACGCATAAACTTCAATTCAAACATGTAATCACCTGAAAATACTCTAAAAATAATAGAAAACTCTAAAATCTATAATTAACAATCATCAAATATGACATATATCAAACACATGATATCTTCGTGGATTCATGGCGAAGAAGCTTGTTTATATTGCGGGTGAGATAGTGAGAGAGAAATCAGAGAGTCACTACTAAGGTTTTGTAAGATGTAATATAACTGTCGTTTGAACTTAGAATTCTAAACAAGCATTAAAGAGCAGGTTCAATATGTTCACGGATCGCCTTAACATCAGCTTTCGTTGGCTAAGGACAATACGTCCATCTATGTTCTTTCCAGTAACCTATAACAATTTTGGTGAATAGATTAAAAATTGAATTACAGACTAAGTGATTAATTTAATAGAAACAATAATATCAACCATAGATGAAGAACCCTAAGATAATTCCCTATCTATGTCTGATTCAATGATTTTAGAATTCCCTTGAAACTCTAAACCTAACTGGAATCTACTAAGATATAGATGCAGAGAAACATGAAAGAGATCAAGAAGAAATCATAATTAAACTGAAAAATAAAGAGAAAGAGTTTAGAAATCTTCTCCTTGTCAAGATGATAGATTCCTTAGCCCCAAATGTATATAAAACTAAAGAACAACGTTTTTAACTAAAAATATGCAGAATATATAAAAAATCGAGTCTAAGGTTTTAAAAACATTATGAGATGAATTGGGTTGGACCCAGAGTGATTTGGATCAAAATTATACCATAAATCCGCGTCAGATGGATATGTCTTCAGTAAAACAGTCATAACTTTCTAACCGTCCATTGGAATGACCTCAAATCAGTGCCATATGAAAGCTAACTCCCGTGGATATCTTGTATCCAAATTTCACTCAATTCTGTTCATGTGAAAATGTTAAACGGATGGCAAACTTCTAACAATTCAGCATGATCTTTCATCTCCAACTGCTCATTTGCTTATATCCCCCCTCCTAACGCATAAACTTCAATTCAAACATGTAATCACCTGAAAATACTCTAAAAATAATAGAAAACTCTAAAATCTATAATTAACAATCATCAAATATGACATATATCAAACACATGATATCTTCGTGGATTCATGGCGAAGAAGCTTGTTTATATTGCGGGTGAGATAGTGAGAGAGAAATCAGAGAGTCACTACTAAGGTTTTGTAAGATGTAATATAACTGTCGTTTGAACTTAGAATTCTAAACAAGCATTAAAGAGCAGGTTCAATATGTTCACGGATCGCCTTAACATCAGCTTTCGTTGGCTAAGGACAATACGTCCATCTATGTTCTTTCCAGTAACCTATAACAATTTTGGTGAATAGATTAAAAATTGAATTACAGACTAAGTGATTAATTTAATAGAAACAATAATATCAACCATAGATGAAGAACCCTAAGATAATTCCCTATCTATGTCTGATTCAATGATTTTAGAATTCCCTTGAAACTCTAAACCTAACTGGAATCTACTAAGATATAGATGCAGAGAAACATGAAAGAGATCAAGAAGAAATCATAATTAAACTGAAAAATAAAGAGAAAGAGTTTAGAAATCTTCTCCTTGTCAAGATGATAGATTCCTTAGCCCCAAATGTATATAAAACTAAAGAACAACGTTTTTAACTAAAAATATGCAGAATATATAAAAAATCGAGTCTAAGGTTTTAAAAACATTATGAGATGAATTGGGTTGGACCCAGAGTGATTTGGATCAAAATTATACCATAAATCCGCGTCAGATGGATATGTCTTCAGTAAAACAGTCATAACTTTCTAACCGTCCATTGGAATGACCTCAAATCAGTGCCATATGAAAGCTAACTCCCGTGGATATCTTGTATCCAAATTTCACTCAATTCTGTTCATGTGAAAATGTTAAACGGATGGCAAACTTCTAACAATTCAGCATGATCTTTCATCTCCAACTGCTCATTTGCTTATATCCCCCCTCCTAACGCATAAACTTCAATTCAAACATGTAATCACCTGAAAATACTCTAAAAATAATAGAAAACTCTAAAAACTATAATTAACAATCATCAAATATGACATATATCAAACACATGATATCTTCGTGGATTCATGGCGAAGAAGCTTGTTTATATTGCGGGTGAGATAGTGATAGAGAAATCAGAGAGTCACTACTAAGGTTTTGTAAGATATAATATAACTGTCGTTTGAACTTAGAATTCTAAACAAGCATTAAAGAGCAGGTTCAATATGTTCACGGATCGCCTTAACATCAGCTTTCGTTGGCTAAGGACAATACGTCCATCTATGTTCTTTCCAGTAACCTATAACAATTTTGGTGAATAGATTAAAAATTGAATCACAGACTAAGTGATTAATTTAATAGAAACAATAATATCAACCATAGATGAAGAACCCTAAGATAATTCCCTATCTATGTCTGATTCAATGATTTTAGAATTCCCTTGAAACTCTAAACCTAACTGGAATCTACTAAGATATAGATGCAGAGAAACATGAAAGAGATCAAGAAGAAATCATAATTAAACTGAAAAATAAAGAGAAAGAGTTTAGAAATCTTCTCCTTGTCAAGATGATAGATTCCTTAGCCCCAAATGTATATAAAACTAAAGAACAACGTTTTTAACTAAAAATATGCAGAATATATAAAAAAATCGAGTCTAAGGTTTTAAAAACATTATGAGATGAATTGGGTTGGACCCAGAGTGATTTGGATCAAAATTATACCATAAATCCGCGTCAGATGGATATGTCTTCAGTAAAACAGTCATAACTTTCTAACCGTCCATTGGAATGACCTCAAATCAGTGCCATATGAAAGCTAACTCCCGTGGATATCTTGTATCCAAATTTCACTCAATTCTGTTCATGTGAAAATGTTAAACGGATGGCAAACTTCTAACAATTCAGCATGATCTTTCATCTCCAACTGCTCATTTGCTTATATCCCCCCTCCTAACGCATAAACTTCAATTCAAACATGTAATCACCTGAAAATACTCTAAAAATAATAGAAAACTCTAAAATCTATAATTAACAATCATCAAATATGACATATATCAAACACATGATATCTTCGTGGATTCATGGCGAAGAAGCTTGTTTATATTGCGGGTGAGATAGTGAGAGAGAAATCAGAGAGTCACTACTAAGGTTTTGTAAGATGTAATATAACTGTCGTTTGAACTTAGAATTCTAAACAAGCATTAAAGAGCAGGTTCAATATGTTCACGGATCGCCTTAACATCAGCTTTCGTTGGCTAAGGACAATACGTCCATCTATGTTCTTTCCAGTAACCTATAACAATTTTGGTGAATAGATTAAAAATTGAATTACAGACTAAGTGATTAATTTAATAGAAACAATAATATCAACCATAGATGAAGAACCCTAAGATAATTCCCTATCTATGTCTGATTCAATGATTTTAGAATTCCCTTGAAACTCTAAACCTAACTGGAATCTACTAAGATATAGATGCAGAGAAACATGAAAGAGATCAAGAAGAAATCATAATTAAACTGAAAAATAAAGAGAAAGAGTTTAGAAATCTTCTCCTTGTCAAGATGATAGATTCCTTAGCCCCAAATGTATATAAAACTAAAGAACAACGTTTTTAACTAAAAATATGCAGAATATATAAAAAATCGAGTCTAAGGTTTTAAAAACATTATGAGATGAATTGGGTTGGACCCAGAGTGATTTGGATCAAAATTATACCATAAATCCGCGTCAGATGGATATGTCTTCAGTAAAACAGTCATAACTTTCTAACCGTCCATTGGAATGACCTCAAATCAGTGCCATATGAAAGCTAACTCCCGTGGATATCTTGTATCCAAATTTCACTCAATTCTGTTCATGTGAAAATGTTAAACGGATGGCAAACTTCTAACAATTCAGCATGATCTTTCATCTCCAACTGCTCATTTGCTTATATCCCCCCTCCTAACGCATAAACTTCAATTCAAACATGTAATCACCTGAAAAGACTCTAAAAATAATAGAAAACTCTAAAAACTATAATTAAGAATCATCAAATATGACATATATCAAACACATGATATCTTCGTGGATTCATGGCGAAGAAGCTTGTTTATATTGCGGGTGAGATAGTGAGAGAGAAATCAGAGAGTCACTACTAAGGTTTTGTAAGATGTAATATAACTGTCGTTTGAACTTAGAATTCTAAACAAGCATTAAAGAGCAGGTTCAATATGTTCACGGATCGCCTTAACATCAGCTTTCGTTGGCTAAGGACAATACGTCCATCTATGTTCTTTCCAGTAACCTATAACAATTTTGGTGAATAGATTAAAAATTGAATTACAGACTAAGTGATTAATTTAATAGAAACAATAATATCAACCATAGATGAAGAACCCTAAGATAATTCCCTATCTATGTCTGATTCAATGATTTTAGAATTCCCTTGAAACTCTAAACCTAACTGGAATCTACTAAGATATAGATGCAGAGAAACATGAAAGAGATCAAGAAGAAATCATAATTAAACTGAAAAATAAAGAGAAAGAGTTTAGAAATCTTCTCCTTGTCAAGATGATAGATTCCTTAGCCCCAAATGTATATAAAACTAAAGAACAACGTTTTTAACTAAAAATATGCAGAATATATAAAAAAATCGAGTCTAAGGTTTTAAAAACATTATGAGATGAATTGGGTTGGACCCAGAGTGATTTGGATCAAAATTATACCATAAATCCGCGTCAGATGGATATGTCTTCAGTAAAACAGTCATAACTTTCTAACCGTCCATTGGAATGACCTCAAATCAGTGCCATATGAAAGCTAACTCCCGTGGATATCTTGTATCCAAATTTCACTCAATTCTGTTCATGTGAAAATGTTAAACGGATGGCAAACTTCTAACAATTCAGCATGATCTTTCATCTCCAACTGCTCATTTGCTTATATCCCCCCTCCTAACGCATAAACTTCAATTCAAACATGTAATCACCTGAAAATACTCTAAAAATAATAGAAAACTCTAAAATCTATAATTAACAATCATCAAATATGACATATATCAAACACATGATATCTTCGTGGATTCATGGCGAAGAAGCTTGTTTATATTGCGGGTGAGATAGTGAGAGAGAAATCAGAGAGTCACTACTAAGGTTTTGTAAGATGTAATATAACTGTCGTTTGAACTTAGAATTCTAAACAAGCATTAAAGAGCAGGTTCAATATGTTCACGGATCGCCTTAACATCAGCTTTCGTTGGCTAAGGACAATACGTCCATCTATGTTCTTTCCAGTAACCTATAACAATTTTGGTGAATAGATTAAAAATTGAATTACAGACTAAGTGATTAATTTAATAGAAACAATAATATCAACCATAGATGAAGAACCCTAAGATAATTCCCTATCTATGTCTGATTCAATGATTTTAGAATTCCCTTGAAACTCTAAACCTAACTGGAATCTACTAAGATATAGATGCAGAGAAACATGAAAGAGATCAAGAAGAAATCATAATTAAACTGAAAAATAAAGAGAAAGAGTTTAGAAATCTTCTCCTTGTCAAGATGATAGATTCCTTAGCCCCAAATGTATATAAAACTAAAGAACAACGTTTTTAACTAAAAATATGCAGAATATATAAAAAATCGAGTCTAAGGTTTTAAAAACATTATGAGATGAATTGGGTTGGACCCAGAGTGATTTGGATCAAAATTATACCATAAATCCGCGTCAGATGGATATGTCTTCAGTAAAACAGTCATAACTTTCTAACCGTCCATTGGAATGACCTCAAATCAGTGCCATATGAAAGCTAACTCCCGTGGATATCTTGTATCCAAATTTCACTCAATTCTGTTCATGTGAAAATGTTAAACGGATGGCAAACTTCTAACAATTCAGCATGATCTTTCATCTCCAACTGCTCATTTGCTTATATCCCCCCTCCTAACGCATAAACTTCAATTCAAACATGTAATCACCTGAAAAGACTCTAAAAATAATAGAAAACTCTAAAAACTATAATTAAGAATCATCAAATATGACATATATCAAACACATGATATCTTCGTGGATTCATGGCGAAGAAGCTTGTTTATATTGCGGGTGAGATAGTGATAGAGAAATCAGAGAGTCACTACTAAGGTTTTGTAAGATATAATATAACTGTCGTTTGAACTTAGAATTCTAAACAAGCATTAAAGAGCAGGTTCAATATGTTCACGGATCGCCTTAACATCAGCTTTCGTTGGCTAAGGACAATACGTCCATCTATGTTCTTTCCAGTAACCTATAACAATTTTGGTGAATAGATTAAAAATTGAATCACAGACTAAGTGATTAATTTAATATAAACAATAATATCAACCATAGATGAAGAACCCTAAGATAATTCCCTATCTATGTCTGATTCAATGATTTTGGAATTCCCTTGAATCTCTAAACCTAACTGGAATCTACTAAGATATGGATGCAGAGAAACATGAAAGAGATCAAGAAAAAATCATAATTAAACTGAAAAATAAAGAGAAAGAGTTTAGAAATCTTCTCCTTGTCAAGATGATAGATTCCTTAGCCCCAAATGTATATAAAACTAAAGAACAACGTTTTTAACTAAAAATATGAAGAATATATAAAACAATCGAGTCTAAGGTTTTAAAAACATTATGAGATGAATTGGGTTGGACCCAGAGTGATTTAGATCAAAATTATACCATAAATCCGCGTCAGATGGATATGTCTTCAGTAAAACAGTCATAACTTTCTAACCGTCCATTGGAATGACCTCAAATCAGTGCCATATGAAAGCTAACTCCCGTGGATATCTTGTATCCAAATTTCATTCAATTCTGTTCATGTGAAGATTTTAAACGGATGGCAAACTTCTAACAATTCAGCATGATCTTTCATCTCCAACTGCTCATTTGCTTATATCCCCCCTCCGAACGCATAAACTTCAATTCAAACATGTAATCACCTGAAAATACTCTAAAAATAATAGAAAACTCTAAAATCTATAATTAACAATCATCAAATATGACATATATCAAACACATGATATCTTCGTGGATTCATGGCGAAAAAGCTTGTTTATATTGCGGGTGAGATAGTGATCGAGAAATCAGAGAGTCACTACTAAGGTTTTGTAAGATGTAATATAACTGTCGTTTGAACTTAGAATTCTAAACAAGCATTAAAGAGCAGGTTCAATATGTTCACGGATCGCCTTAACATCAGCTTTCGTTGGCTAAGGACAATACGTCCATCTATGTTCTTTCCAGTAACCTATAAAAATTTTGGTGAATAGATTAAAAATTGAATTACAGACTAAGTGATTAATTTAATATAAACAATAATATCAACCATAGATGAAGAACCCTAAGATAATTCCCTATCTATGTCTGATTCAATGATTTTAGAATTCCCTAGAAACTCTAAACCTAACTGGAATCTACTAAGATATAGATGCAGAAAAACATGAAAGAGATCAAGAAGAAATCATAATTAAACTGAAAAATAAAGAGAAAGAGTTTAGAAATCTTCTCCTTGTCAAGATGATAGATTCCTTAGCCCCAAATGTATATAAAACTAAAGAACAACGTTTTTAACTAAAAATATGCAGAATATATAAAAAATCGAGTCTAAGGTTTTAAAAACATTATGAGATGAATTGGGTTAGACCCAGAGTGATTTGGATCAAAATTATACCATAAATTCGCGTCAGATGGATATGTCTTCAGTAAAACAGTCATAACTTTCTAACCGTCCATTGGAATGACCTCAAATCAGTGCCATATGAAAGCTAACTCCCGTGGATATCTTGTATCCAAATTTCACTCAATTCTGTTCATGTGAAAATGTTAAACGGATGGCAAACTTCTAACAATTCAGCATGATCTTTCATCTCCAACTGCTCATTTGCTTATATCCCCCCTCCTAACGCATAAACTTCAATTCAAACATGTAATCACCTGAAAATACTCTAAAAATAATAGAAAACTCTAAAATCTATAATTAACAATCATCAAATATGACATATATCAAACACATGATATCTTCGTGGATTCATGGCGAAGAAGCTTGTTTATATTGCGGGTGAGATAGTGATCGAGAAATGAGAGAGTCACTACTAAGGTTTTGTAAGATATAATATAACTGTCGTTTGAACTTAGAATTCTAAACAAGCATTAAAGAGCAGGTTCAATATGTTCACGGATCGCCTTAACATCAGCTTTCGTTGGCTAAGGACAATACGTCCATCTATGTTCTTTCCAGTAACCTATAACAATTTTGGTGAATAGATTAAAAATTGAATTACAGACTAAGTGATTAATTTAATAGAAACAATAATATCAACCATAGATGAAGAACCCTAAGATAATTCCCTATCTATGTCTGATTCAATGATTTTAGAATTCCCTTGAAACTCTAAACCTAACTGGAATCTACTAAGATATAGATGCAGAGAAACATGAAAGAGATCAAGAAGAAATCATAATTAAACTGAAAAATAAAGAGAAAGAGTTTAGAAATCTTCTCCTTGTCAAGATGATAGATTCCTTAGCCCCAAATGTATATAAAACTAAAGAACAACGTTTTTAACTAAAAATATGCAGAATATATAAAAAATCGAGTCTAAGGTTTTAAAAACATTATGAGATGAATTGGGTTGGACCCAGAGTGATTTGGATCAAAATTATACCATAAATCCGCGTCAGATGGATATGTCTTCAGTAAAACAGTCATAACTTTCTAACCGTCCATTGGAATGACCTCAAATCAGTGCCATATGAAAGCTAACTCCCGTGGATATCTTGTATCCAAATTTCACTCAATTCTGTTCATGTGAAAATGTTAAACGGATGGCAAACTTCTAACAATTCAGCATGATCTTTCATCTCCAACTGCTCATTTGCTTATATCCCCCCTCCTAACGCATAAACTTCAATTCAAACATGTAATCACCTGAAAATACTCTAAAAATAATAGAAAACTCTAAAATCTATAATTAACAATCATCAAATATGACATATATCAAACACATGATATCTTCGTGGATTCATGGCGAAAAAGCTTGTTTATATTGCGGGTGAGATAGTGATCGAGAAATCAGAGAGTCACTACTAAGGTTTTGTAAGATGTAATATAACTGTCGTTTGAACTTAGAATTCTAAACAAGCATTAAAGAGCAGGTTCAATATGTTCACGGATCGCCTTAACATCAGCTTTCGTTGGCTAAGGACAATACGTCCATCTATGTTCTTTCCAGTAACCTATAAAAATTTTGGTGAATAGATTAAAAATTGAATTACAGACTAAGTGATTAATTTAATATAAACAATAATATCAACCATAGATGAAGAACCCTAAGATAATTCCCTATCTATGTCTGATTCAATGATTTTAGAATTCCCTTGAAACTCTAAACCTAACTGGAATCTACTAAGATATAGATGCAGAAAAACATGAAAGAGATCAAGAAGAAATCATAATTAAACTGAAAAATAAAGAGAAAGAGTTTAGAAATCTTCTCCTTGTCAAGATGATAGATTCCTTAGCCCCAAATGTATATAAAACTAAAGAACAACGTTTTTAACTAAAAATATGCAGAATATATAAAAAATCGAGTCTAAGGTTTTAAAAACATTATGAGATGAATTGGGTTAGACCCAGAGTGATTTGGATCAAAATTATACCATAAATTCGCGTCAGATGGATATGTCTTCAGTAAAACAGTCATAACTTTCTAACCGTCCATTGGAATGACCTCAAATCAGTGCCATATGAAAGCTAACTCCCGTGGATATCTTGTATCCAAATTTCACTCAATTCTGTTCATGTGAAGATGTTAAACGGATGGCAAACTTCTAACAATTCAGCATGATCTTTCATCTCCAACTGCTCATTTGCTTATATCCCCCCTCCTAACGCATAAACTTCAATTCAAACATGTAATCACCTGAAAATACTCTAAAAATAATAGAAAACTCTAAAATCTATAATTAACAATCATCAAATATGACATATATCAAACACATGATATCTTCGTGGATTCATGGCGAAGAAGCTTGTTTATATTGCGGGTGAGATAGTGATCGAGAAATGAGAGAGTCACTACTAAGGTTTTGTAAGATATAATATAACTGTCGTTTGAACTTAGAATTCTAAACAAGCATTAAAGAGCAGGTTCAATATGTTCACGGATCGCCTTAACATCAGCTTTCGTTGGCTAAGGACAATACGTCCATCTATGTTCTTTCCAGTAACCTATAACAATTTTGGTGAATAGATTAAAAATTGAATTACAGACTAAGTGATTAATTTAATAGAAACAATAATATCAACCATAGATGAAGAACCCTAAGATAATTCCCTATCTATGTCTGATTCAATGATTTTAGAATTCCCTTGAAACTCTAAACCTAACTGGAATCTACTAAGATATAGATGCAGAGAAACATGAAAGAGATCAAGAAGAAATCATAATTAAACTGAAAAATAAAGAGAAAGAGTTTAGAAATCTTCTCCTTGTCAAGATGATAGATTCCTTAGCCCCAAATGTATATAAAACTAAAGAACAACGTTTTTAACTAAAAATATGCAGAATATATAAAAAATCGAGTCTAAGGTTTTAAAAACATTATGAGATGAATTGGGTTGGACCCAGAGTGATTTGGATCAAAATTATACCATAAATCCGCGTCAGATGGATATGTCTTCAGTAAAACAGTCATAACTTTCTAACCGTCCATTGGAATGACCTCAAATCAGTGCCATATGAAAGCTAACTCCCGTGGATATCTTGTATCCAAATTTCACTCAATTCTGTTCATGTGAAAATGTTAAACGGATGGCAAACTTCTAACAATTCAGCATGATCTTTCATCTCCAACTGCTCATTTGCTTATATCCCCCCTCCTAACGCATAAACTTCAATTCAAACATGTAATCACCTGAAAATACTCTAAAAATAATAGAAAACTCTAAAATCTATAATTAACAATCATCAAATATGACATATATCAAACACATGATATCTTCGTGGATTCATGGCGAAAAAGCTTGTTTATATTGCGGGTGAGATAGTGATCGAGAAATCAGAGAGTCACTACTAAGGTTTTGTAAGATGTAATATAACTGTCGTTTGAACTTAGAATTCTAAACAAGCATTAAAGAGCAGGTTCAATATGTTCACGGATCGCCTTAACATCAGCTTTCGTTGGCTAAGGACAATACGTCCATCTATGTTCTTTCCAGTAACCTATAAAAATTTTGGTGAATAGATTAAAAATTGAATTACAGACTAAGTGATTAATTTAATATAAACAATAATATCAACCATAGATGAAGAACCCTAAGATAATTCCCTATCTATGTCTGATTCAATGATTTTAGAATTCCCTTGAAACTCTAAACCTAACTGGAATCTACTAAGATATAGATGCAGAAAAACATGAAAGAGATCAAGAAGAAATCATAATTAAACTGAAAAATAAAGAGAAAGAGTTTAGAAATCTTCTCCTTGTCAAGATGATAGATTCCTTAGCCCCAAATGTATATAAAACTAAAGAACAACGTTTTTAACTAAAAATATGCAGAATATATAAAAAATCGAGTCTAAGGTTTTAAAAACATTATGAGATGAATTGGGTTAGACCCAGAGTGATTTGGATCAAAATTATACCATAAATTCGCGTCAGATGGATATGTCTTCAGTAAAACAGTCATAACTTTCTAACCGTCCATTGGAATGACCTCAAATCAGTGCCATATGAAAGCTAACTCCCGTGGATATCTTGTATCCAAATTTCACTCAATTCTGTTCATGTGAAGATGTTAAACGGATGGCAAACTTCTAACAATTCAGCATGATCTTTCATCTCCAACTGCTCATTTGCTTATATCCCCCCTCCTAACGCATAAACTTCAATTCAAACATGTAATCACCTGAAAATACTCTAAAAATAATAGAAAACTCTAAAATCTATAATTAACAATCATCAAATATGACATATATCAAACACATGATATCTTCGTGGATTCATGGCGAAGAAGCTTGTTTATATTGCGGGTGAGATAGTGATCGAGAAATCAGAGAGTCACTACTAAGGTTTTGTAAGATATAATATAACTGTCGTTTGAACTTAGAATTCTAAACAAGCATTAAAGAGCAGGTTCAATATGTTCACGGATCGCCTTAACATCAGCTTTCGTTGGCTAAGGACAATACGTCCATCTATGTTCTTTCCAGTAACCTATAACAATTTTGGTGAATAGATTAAAAATTGAATTACAGACTAAGTGATTAATTTAATATAAACAATAATATCAACCATAGATGAAGAACCCTAAGATAATTCCCTATCTATGTCTGATTCAATGATTTTAGAATTCCCTTGAAACTCTAAACCTAACTGGAATCTACTAAGATATAGATGCAGAGAAACATGAAAGAGATCAAGAAGAAATCATAATTAAACTGAAAAATAAAGAGAAAGAGTTTAGAAATCTTCTCCTTGTCAAGATGATAGATTCCTTAGCCCCAAATGTATATAAAACTAAAGAACAACGTTTTTAACTAAAAATATGCAGAATATATAAAAAATCGAGTCTAAGGTTTTTAAAACATTATGAGATGAATTGGGTTGGACCCAGAGTGATTTGGATCAAAATTATACCATAAATCCGCGTCAGATGGATATGTCTTCAGTAAAACAGTCATAACTTTCTAACCGTCCATTGGAATGACCTCAAATCAGTGCCATATGAAAGCTAACTCCCGTGGATATCTTGTATCCAAATTCCACTCAATTCTGTTCATGTGAAGATGTTAAACGGATGGCAAACTTCTAACAATTCAGCATGATCTTTCATCTCCAACTGCTCATTTGCTTATATCCCCCCTCCTAACGCATAAACTTCAATTCAAACATGTAATCACCTGAAAATACTCTAAAAATAATAGAAAACTCTAAAATCTATAATTAACAATCATCAAATATGACATATATCAAACACATGATATCTTCGTGGATTCATGGCGAAGAAGCTTGTTTATATTGCGGGTGAGATAGTGATCGAGAAATCAGAGAGTCACTACTAAGGTTTTGTAAGATATAATATAACTGTCGTTTGAACTTAGAATTCTAAACAAGCATTAAAGAGCAGGTTCAATATGTTCACGGATCGCCTTAACATCAGCTTTCGTTGGCTAAGGACAATACGTCCATCTATGTTCTTTCCAGTAACCTATAACAATTTTGGTGAATAGATTAAAAATTGAATTACAGACTAAGTGATTAATTTAATATAAACAATAATATCAACCATAGATGAAGAACCCTAAGATAATTCCCTATCTATGTCTGATTCAATGATTTTAGAATTCCCTTGAAACTCTAAACCTAACTGGAATCTACTAAGATATAGATGCAGAGAAACATGAAAGAGATCAAGAAGAAATCATAATTAAACTGAAAAATAAAGAGAAAGAGTTTAGAAATCTTCTCCTTGTCAAGATGATAGATTCCTTAGCCCCAAATGTATATAAAACTAAAGAACAACGTTTTTAACTAAAAATATGCAGAATATATAAAAAATCGAGTCTAAGGTTTTTAAAACATTATGAGATGAATTGGGTTGGACCCAGAGTGATTTGGATCAAAATTATACCATAAATCCGCGTCAGATGGATATGTCTTCAGTAAAACAGTCATAACTTTCTAACCGTCCATTGGAATGACCTCAAATCAGTGCCATATGAAAGCTAACTCCCGTGGATATCTTGTATCCAAATTCCACTCAATTCTGTTCATGTGAAGATGTTAAACGGATGGCAAACTTCTAACAATTCAGCATGATCTTTCATCTCCAACTGCTCATTTGCTTATATCCCCCCTCCTAACGCATAAACTTCAATTCAAACATGTAATCACCTGAAAATACTCTAAAAATAATAGAAAACTCTAAAATCTATAATTAACAATCATCAAATATGACATATATCAAACACATGATATCTTCGTGGATTCATGGCGAAGAAGCTTGTTTATATTGCGGGTGAGATAGTGATCGAGAAATCAGAGAGTCACTACTAAGGTTTTGTAAGATATAATATAACTGTCGTTTGAACTTAGAATTCTAAACAAGCATTAAAGAGCAGGTTCAATATGTTCACGGATCGCCTTAACATCAGCTTTCGTTGGCTAAGGACAATACGTCCATCTATGTTCTTTCCAGTAACCTATAACAATTTTGGTGAATAGATTAAAAATTGAATTACAGACTAAGTGATTAATTTAATATAAACAATAATATCAACCATAGATGAAGAACCCTAAGATAATTCCCTATCTATGTCTGATTCAATGATTTTAGAATTCCCTTGAAACTCTAAACCTAACTGGAATCTACTAAGATATAGATGCAGAGAAACATGAAAGAGATCAAGAAAAAATCATAATTAAACTGAAAAATAAAGAGAAAGAGTTTAGAAATCTTCTCCTTGTCAAGATGATAGATTCCTTAGCCCCAAATGTATATAAAACTAAAGAACAACGTTTTTAACTAAAAATATGCAGAATATATAAAAAATCGAGTCTAAGGTTTTTAAAACATTATGAGATGAATTGGGTTGGACCCAGAGTGATTTGGATCAAAATTATACCATAAATCCGCGTCAGATGGATATGTCTTCAGTAAAACAGTCATAACTTTCTAACCGTCCATTGGAATGACCTCAAATCAGTGCCATATGAAAGCTAACTCCCGTGGATATCTTGTATCCAAATTCCACTCAATTCTGTTCATGTGAAGATGTTAAACGGATGGCAAACTTCTAACAATTCAGCATGATCTTTCATCTCCAACTGCTCATTTGCTTATATCCCCCCTCCTAACGCATAAACTTCAATTCAAACATGTAATCACCTGAAAATACTCTAAAAATAATAGAAAACTCTAAAATCTATAATTAACAATCATCAAATATGACATATATCAAACACATGATATCTTCGTGGATTCATGGCGAAGAAGCTTGTTTATATTGCGGGTGAGATAGTGATCGAGAAATCAGAGAGTCACTACTAAGGTTTTGTAAGATATAATATAACTGTCGTTTGAACTTAGAATTCTAAACAAGCATTAAAGAGCAGGTTCAATATGTTCACGGATCGCCTTAACATCAGCTTTCGTTGGCTAAGGACAATACGTCCATCTATGTTCTTTCCAGTAACCTATAACAATTTTGGTGAATAGATTAAAAATTGAATTACAGACTAAGTGATTAATTTAATATAAACAATAATATCAACCATAGATGAAGAACCCTAAGATAATTCCCTATCTATGTCTGATTCAATGATTTTAGAATTCCCTTGAAACTCTAAACCTAACTGGAATCTACTAAGATATAGATGCAGAGAAACATGAAAGAGATCAAGAAGAAATCATAATTAAACTGAAAAATAAAGAGAAAGAGTTTAGAAATCTTCTCCTTGTCAAGATGATAGATTCCTTAGCCCCAAATGTATATAAAAC
The DNA here is from genome assembly GCA_963854855.1 of Nasturtium officinale. NCBI lineage: Eukaryota > Viridiplantae > Streptophyta > Magnoliopsida > Brassicales > Brassicaceae > Nasturtium > Nasturtium officinale. The sequence continues at coordinate 11,219,519 of OY978507.1, forward strand.
TAAAGAACAACGTTTTTAACTAAAAATATGCAGAATATATAAAAAATCGAGTCTAAGGTTTTTAAAACATTATGAGATGAATTGGGTTGGACCCAGAGTGATTTGGATCAAAATTATACCATAAATCCGCGTCAGATGGATATGTCTTCAGTAAAACAGTCATAACTTTCTAACCGTCCATTGGAATGACCTCAAATCAGTGCCATATGAAAGCTAACTCCCGTGGATATCTTGTATCCAAATTCCACTCAATTCTGTTCATGTGAAGATGTTAAACGGATGGCAAACTTCTAACAATTCAGCATGATCTTTCATCTCCAACTGCTCATTTGCTTATATCCCCCCTCCTAACGCATAAACTTCAATTCAAACATGTAATCACCTGAAAATACTCTAAAAATAATAGAAAACTCTAAAATCTATAATTAACAATCATCAAATATGACATATATCAAACACATGATATCTTCGTGGATTCATGGCGAAGAAGCTTGTTTATATTGCGGGTGAGATAGTGATCGAGAAATCAGAGAGTCACTACTAAGGTTTTGTAAGATATAATATAACTGTCGTTTGAACTTAGAATTCTAAACAAGCATTAAAGAGCAGGTTCAATATGTTCACGGATCGCCTTAACATCAGCTTTCGTTGGCTAAGGACAATACGTCCATCTATGTTCTTTCCAGTAACCTATAACAATTTTGGTGAATAGATTAAAAATTGAATTACAGACTAAGTGATTAATTTAATATAAACAATAATATCAACCATAGATGAAGAACCCTAAGATAATTCCCTATCTATGTCTGATTCAATGATTTTAGAATTCCCTTGAAACTCTAAACCTAACTGGAATCTACTAAGATATAGATGCAGAGAAACATGAAAGAGATCAAGAAAAAATCATAATTAAACTGAAAAATAAAGAGAAAGAGTTTAGAAATCTTCTCCTTGTCAAGATGATAGATTCCTTAGCCCCAAATGTATATAAAACTAAAGAACAACGTTTTTAACTAAAAATATGCAGAATATATAAAAAATCGAGTCTAAGGTTTTTAAAACATTATGAGATGAATTGGGTTGGATCCAGAGTGATTTGGATCAAAATTATACCATAAATCCGCGTCAGATGGATATGTCTTCAGTAAAACAGTCATAACTTTCTAACCGTCCATTGGAATGACCTCAAATCAGTGCCATATGAAAGCTAACTCCCGTGGATATCTTGTATCCAAATTCCACTCAATTCTGTTCATGTGAAGATGTTAAACGGATGGCAAACTTCTAACAATTCAGCATGATCTTTCATCTCCAACTGCTCATTTGCTTATATCCCCCCTCCTAACGCATAAACTTCAATTCAAACATGTAATCACCTGAAAATACTCTAAAAATAATAGAAAACTCTAAAATCTATAATTAACAATCATCAAATATGACATATATCAAACACATGATATCTTCGTGGATTCATGGCGAAGAAGCTTGTTTATATTGCGGGTGAGATAGTGATCGAGAAATCAGAGAGTCACTACTAAGGTTTTGTAAGATATAATATAACTGTCGTTTGAACTTAGAATTCTAAACAAGCATTAAAGAGCAGGTTCAATATGTTCACGGATCGCCTTAACATCAGCTTTCGTTGGCTAAGGACAATACGTCCATCTATGTTCTTTCCAGTAACCTATAACAATTTTGGTGAATAGATTAAAAATTGAATTACAGACTAAGTGATTAATTTAATATAAACAATAATATCAACCATAGATGAAGAACCCTAAGATAATTCCCTATCTATGTCTGATTCAATGATTTTAGAATTCCCTTGAAACTCTAAACCTAACTGGAATCTACTAAGATATAGATGCAGAGAAACATGAAAGAGATCAAGAAGAAATCATAATTAAACTGAAAAATAAAGAGAAAGAGTTTAGAAATCTTCTCCTTGTCAAGATGATAGATTCCTTAGCCCCAAATGTATATAAAACTAAAGAACAACGTTTTTAACTAAAAATATGCAGAATATATAAAAAATCGAGTCTAAGGTTTTTAAAACATTATGAGATGAATTGGGTTGGACCCAGAGTGATTTGGATCAAAATTATACCATAAATCCGCGTCAGATGGATATGTCTTCAGTAAAACAGTCATAACTTTCTAACCGTCCATTGGAATGACCTCAAATCAGTGCCATATGAAAGCTAACTCCCGTGGATATCTTGTATCCAAATTCCACTCAATTCTGTTCATGTGAAGATGTTAAACGGATGGCAAACTTCTAACAATTCAGCATGATCTTTCATCTCCAACTGCTCATTTGCTTATATCCCCCCTCCTAACGCATAAACTTCAATTCAAACATGTAATCACCTGAAAATACTCTAAAAATAATAGAAAACTCTAAAATCTATAATTAACAATCATCAAATATGACATATATCAAACACATGATATCTTCGTGGATTCATGGCGAAGAAGCTTGTTTATATTGCGGGTGAGATAGTGATCGAGAAATCAGAGAGTCACTACTAAGGTTTTGTAAGATATAATATAACTGTCGTTTGAACTTAGAATTCTAAACAAGCATTAAAGAGCAGGTTCAATATGTTCACGGATCGCCTTAACATCAGCTTTCGTTGGCTAAGGACAATACGTCCATCTATGTTCTTTCCAGTAACCTATAACAATTTTGGTGAATAGATTAAAAATTGAATTACAGACTAAGTGATTAATTTAATATAAACAATAATATCAACCATAGATGAAGAACCCTAAGATAATTCCCTATCTATGTCTGATTCAATGATTTTAGAATTCCCTTGAAACTCTAAACCTAACTGGAATCTACTAAGATATAGATGCAGAGAAACATGAAAGAGATCAAGAAAAAATCATAATTAAACTGAAAAATAAAGAGAAAGAGTTTAGAAATCTTCTCCTTGTCAAGATGATAGATTCCTTAGCCCCAAATGTATATAAAACTAAAGAACAACGTTTTTAACTAAAAATATGCAGAATATATAAAAAATCGAGTCTAAGGTTTTTAAAACATTATGAGATGAATTGGGTTGGACCCAGAGTGATTTGGATCAAAATTATACCATAAATCCGCGTCAGATGGATATGTCTTCAGTAAAACAGTCATAACTTTCTAACCGTCCATTGGAATGACCTCAAATCAGTGCCATATGAAAGCTAACTCCCGTGGATATCTTGTATCCAAATTCCACTCAATTCTGTTCATGTGAAGATGTTAAACGGATGGCAAACTTCTAACAATTCAGCATGATCTTTCATCTCCAACTGCTCATTTGCTTATATCCCCCCTCCTAACGCATAAACTTCAATTCAAACATGTAATCACCTGAAAATACTCTAAAAATAATAGAAAACTCTAAAATCAATAATTAACAATCATCAAATATGACATATATCAAACACATGATATCTTCGTGGATTCATGGCGAAGAAGCTTGTTTATATTGCGGGTGAGATAGTGATCGAGAAATCAGAGAGTCACTACTAAGGTTTTGTAAGATATAATATAACTGTCGTTTGAACTTAGAATTCTAAACAAGCATTAAAGAGCAGGTTCAATATGTTCACGGATCGCCTTAACATCAGCTTTCGTTGGCTAAGGACAATACGTCCATCTATGTTCTTTCCAGTAACCTATAACAATTTTGGTGAATAGATTAAAAATTGAATTACAGACTAAGTGATTAATTTAATATAAACAATAATATCAACCATAGATGAAGAACCCTAAGATAATTCCCTATCTATGTCTGATTCAATGATTTTAGAATTCCCTTGAAACTCTAAACCTAACTGGAATCTACTAAGATATAGATGCAGAGAAACATGAAAGAGATCAAGAAGAAATCATAATTAAACTGAAAAATAAAGAGAAAGAGTTTAGAAATCTTCTCCTTGTCAAGATGATAGATTCCTTAGCCCCAAATGTATATAAAACTAAAGAACAACGTTTTTAACTAAAAATATTCAGAATATATAAAAAATCGAGTCTAAGGTTTTTAAAACATTATGAGATGAATTGGGTTGGACCCAGAGTGATTTGGATCAAAATTATACCATAAATCCGCGTCAGATGGATATGTCTTCAGTAAAACAGTCATAACTTTCTAACCGTCCATTGGAATGACCTCAAATCAGTGCCATATGAAAGCTAACTCCCGTGGATATCTTGTATCCAAATTCCACTCAATTCTGTTCATGTGAAGATGTTAAACGGATGGCAAACTTCTAACAATTCAGCATGATCTTTCATCTCCAACTGCTCATTTGCTTATATCCCCCCTCCTAACGCATAAACTTCAATTCAAACATGTAATCACCTGAAAATACTCTAAAAATAATAGAAAACTCTAAAATCAATAATTAACAATCATCAAATATGACATATATCAAACACATGATATCTTCGTGGATTCATGGCGAAGAAGCTTGTTTATATTGCGGGTGAGATAGTGATCGAGAAATCAGAGAGTCACTACTAAGGTTTTGTAAGATATAATATAATTGTCGTTTGAACTTAGAATTCTAAACAAGCATTAAAGAGCAGGTTCAATATGTTCACGGATCGCCTTAACATCAGCTTTCGTTGGCTAAGGACAATACGTCCATCTATGTTCTTTCCAGTAACCTATAACAATTTTGGTGAATAGATTAAAAATTGAATTACAGACTAAGTGATTAATTTAATATAAACAATAATATCAACCATAGATGAAGAACCCTAAGATAATTCCCTATCTATGTCTGATTCAATGATTTTAGAATTCCCTTGAAACTCTAAACCTAACTGGAATCTACTAAGATATAGATGCAGAGAAACATGAAAGAGATCAAGAAGAAATCATAATTAAACTGAAAAATAAAGAGAAAGAGTTTAGAAATCTTCTCCTTGTCAAGATGATAGATTCCTTAGCCCCAAATGTATATAAAACTAAAGAACAACGTTTTTAACTAAAAATCGAGTCTAAGGTTTTTAAAACATTATGAGATGAATTGGGTTGGACCCAGAGTGATTTGGATCAAAATTATACCATAAATCCGCGTCAGATGGATATGTCTTCAGTAAAACAGTCATAACTTTCTAACCGTCCATTGGAATGACCTCAAATCAGTGCCATATGAAAGCTAACTCCCGTGGATATCTTGTATCCAAATTCCACTCAATTCTGTTCATGTGAAGATGTTAAACGGATGGCAAACTTCTAACAATTCAGCATGATCTTTCATCTCCAACTGCTCATTTGCTTATATCCCCCCTCCTAACGCATAAACTTCAATTCAAACATGTAATCACCTGAAAATACTCTAAAAATAATAGAAAACTCTAAAATCAATAATTAACAATCATCAAATATGACATATATCAAACACATGATATCTTCGTGGATTCATGGCGAAGAAGCTTGTTTATATTGCGGGTGAGATAGTGATCGAGAAATCAGAGAGTCACTACTAAGGTTTTGTAAGATATAATATAATTGTCGTTTGAACTTAGAATTCTAAACAAGCATTAAAGAGCAGGTTCAATATGTTCACGGATCGCCTTAACATCAGCTTTCGTTGGCTAAGGACAATACGTCCATCTATGTTCTTTCCAGTAACCTATAACAATTTTGGTGAATAGATTAAAAATTGAATTACAGACTAAGTGATTAATTTAATATAAACAATAATATCAACCATAGATGAAGAACCCTAAGATAATTCCCTATCTATGTCTGATTCAATGATTTTAGAATTCCCTTGAAACTCTAAACCTAACTGGAATCTACTAAGATATAGATGCAGAGAAACATGAAAGAGATCAAGAAGAAATCATAATTAAACTGAAAAATAAAGAGAAAGAGTTTAGAAATCTTCTCCTTGTCAAGATGATAGATTCCTTAGCCCCAAATGTATATAAAACTAAAGAACAACGTTTTTAACTAAAAATATTCAGAATATATAAAAAATCGAGTCTAAGGTTTTTAAAACATTATGAGATGAATTGGGTTGGACCCAGAGTGATTTGGATCAAAATTATACCATAAATCCGCGTCAGATGGATATGTCTTCAGTAAAACAGTCATAACTTTCTAACCGTCCATTGGAATGACCTCAAATCAGTGCCATATGAAAGCTAACTCCCGTGGATATCTTGTATCCAAATTCCACTCAATTCTGTTCATGTGAAGATGTTAAACGGATGGCAAACTTCTAACAATTCAGCATGATCTTTCATCTCCAACTGCTCATTTGCTTATATCCCCCCTCCTAACGCATAAACTTCAATTCAAACATGTAATCACCTGAAAATACTCTAAAAATAATAGAAAACTCTAAAATCTATAATTAACAATCATCAAATATGACATATATCAAACACATGATATCTTCGTGGATTCATGGCGAAGAAGCTTGTTTATATTGCGGGTGAGATAGTGATCGAGAAATCAGAGAGTCACTACTAAGGTTTTGTAAGATATAATATAACTGTCGTTTGAACTTAGAATTCTAAACAAGCATTAAAGAGCAGGTTCAATATGTTCACGGATCGCCTTAACATCAGCTTTCGTTGGCTAAGGACAATACGTCCATCTATGTTCTTTCCAGTAACCTATAACAATTTTGGTGAATAGATTAAAAATTGAATTACAGACTAAGTGATTAATTTAATATAAACAATAATATCAACCATAGATGAAGAACCCTAAGATAATTCCCTATCTATGTCTGATTCAATGATTTTAGAATTCCCTTGAAACTCTAAACCTAACTGGAATCTACTAAGATATAGATGCAGAGAAACATGAAAGAGATCAAGAAGAAATCATAATTAAACTGAAAAATAAAGAGAAAGAGTTTAGAAATCTTCTCCTTGTCAAGATGATAGATTCCTTAGCCCCAAATGTATATAAAACTAAAGAACAACGTTTTTAACTAAAAATCGAGTCTAAGGTTTTTAAAACATTATGAGATGAATTGGGTTGGACCCAGAGTGATTTGGATCAAAATTATACCATAAATCCGCGTCAGATGGATATGTCTTCAGTAAAACAGTCATAACTTTCTAACCGTCCATTGGAATGACCTCAAATCAGTGCCATATGAAAGCTAACTCCCGTGGATATCTTGTATCCAAATTCCACTCAATTCTGTTCATGTGAAGATGTTAAACGGATGGCAAACTTCTAACAATTCAGCATGATCTTTCATCTCCAACTGCTCATTTGCTTATATCCCCCCTCCTAACGCATAAACTTCAATTCAAACATGTAATCACCTGAAAATACTCTAAAAATAATAGAAAACTCTAAAATCTATAATTAACAATCATCAAATATGACATATATCAAACACATGATATCTTCGTGGATTCATGGCGAAGAAGCTTGTTTATATTGCGGGTGAGATAGTGATCGAGAAATCAGAGAGTCACTACTAAGGTTTTGTAAGATATAATATAACTGTCGTTTGAACTTAGAATTCTAAACAAGCATTAAAGAGCAGGTTCAATATGTTCACGGATCGCCTTAACATCAGCTTTCGTTGGCTAAGGACAATACGTCCATCTATGTTCTTTCCAGTAACCTATAACAATTTTGGTGAATAGATTAAAAATTGAATTACAGACTAAGTGATTAATTTAATATAAACAATAATATCAACCATAGATGAAGAACCCTAAGATAATTCCCTATCTATGTCTGATTCAATGATTTTAGAATTCCCTTGAAACTCTAAACCTAACTGGAATCTACTAAGATATAGATGCAGAGAAACATGAAAGAGATCAAGAAGAAATCATAATTAAACTGAAAAATAAAGAGAAAGAGTTTAGAAATCTTCTCCTTGTCAAGATGATAGATTCCTTAGCCCCAAATGTATATAAAACTAAAGAACAACGTTTTTAACTAAAAATCGAGTCTAAGGTTTTTAAAACATTATGAGATGAATTGGGTTGGACCCAGAGTGATTTGGATCAAAATTATACCATAAATCCGCGTCAGATGGATATGTCTTCAGTAAAACAGTCATAACTTTCTAACCGTCCATTGGAATGACCTCAAATCAGTGCCATATGAAAGCTAACTCCCGTGGATATCTTGTATCCAAATTCCACTCAATTCTGTTCATGTGAAGATGTTAAACGGATGGCAAACTTCTAACAATTCAGCATGATCTTTCATCTCCAACTGCTCATTTGCTTATATCCCCCCTCCTAACGCATAAACTTCAATTCAAACATGTAATCACCTGAAAATACTCTAAAAATAATAGAAAACTCTAAAATCTATAATTAACAATCATCAAATATGACATATATCAAACACATGATATCTTCGTGGATTCATGGCGAAGAAGCTTGTTTATATTGCGGGTGAGATAGTGATCGAGAAATCAGAGAGTCACTACTAAGGTTTTGTAAGATATAATATAACTGTCGTTTGAACTTAGAATTCTAAACAAGCATTAAAGAGCAGGTTCAATATGTTCACGGATCGCCTTAACATCAGCTTTCGTTGGCTAAGGACAATACGTCCATCTATGTTCTTTCCAGTAACCTATAGCAATTTTGGTGAATAGATTAAAAATTGAATCACAGACTAAGTGATTAATTTAATATAAACAATAATATCAACCATAGATGAAGAACCCTAAGATAATTCCCTATCTATGTCTGATTCAATGATTTTAGAATTCCCTTGAAACTCTAAACCTAACTGGAATCTACTAAGATATAGATGCAGAGAAACATGAAAGAGATCAAGAAGAAATCATAATTAAACTGAAAAATAAAGAGAAAGAGTTTAGAAATCTTCTCCTTGTCAAGATGATAGATTCCTTAGCCCCAAATGTATATAAAACTAAAGAACAACGTTTTTAACTAAAAATCGAGTCTAAGGTTTTTAAAACATTATGAGATGAATTGGGTTGGACCCAGAGTGATTTGGATCAAAATTATACCATAAATCCGCGTCAGATGGATATGTCTTCAGTAAAACAGTCATAACTTTCTAACCGTCCATTGGAATGACCTCAAATCAGTGCCATATGAAAGCTAACTCCCGTGGATATCTTGTATCCAAATTCCACTCAATTCTGTTCATGTGAAGATGTTAAACGGATGGCAAACTTCTAACAATTCAGCATGATCTTTCATCTCCAACTGCTCATTTGCTTATATCCCCCCTCCTAACGCATAAACTTCAATTCAAACATGTAATCACCTGAAAATACTCTAAAAATAATAGAAAACTCTAAAATCTATAATTAACAATCATCAAATATGACATATATCAAACACATGATATCTTCGTGGATTCATGGCGAAGAAGCTTGTTTATATTGCGGGTGAGATAGTGATCGAGAAATCAGAGAGTCACTACTAAGGTTTTGTAAGATATAATATAACTGTCGTTTGAACTTAGAATTCTAAACAAGCATTAAAGAGCAGGTTCAATATGTTCACGGATCGCCTTAACATCAGCTTTCGTTGGCTAAGGACAATACGTCCATCTATGTTCTTTCCAGTAACCTATAACAATTTTGGTGAATAGATTAAAAATTGAATTACAGACTAAGTGATTAATTTAATATAAACAATAATATCAACCATAGATGAAGAACCCTAAGATAATTCCCTATCTATGTCTGATTCAATGATTTTAGAATTCCCTTGAAACTCTAAACCTAACTGGAATCTACTAAGATATAGATGCAGAGAAACATGAAAGAGATCAAGAAGAAATCATAATTAAACTGAAAAATAAAGAGAAAGAGTTTAGAAATCTTCTCCTTGTCAAGATGATAGATTCCTTAGCCCCAAATGTATATAAAACTAAAGAACAACGTTTTTAACTAAAAATCGAGTCTAAGGTTTTTAAAACATTATGAGATGAATTGGGTTGGACCCAGAGTGATTTGGATCAAAATTATACCATAAATCCGCGTCAGATGGATATGTCTTCAGTAAAACAGTCATAACTTTCTAACCGTCCATTGGAATGACCTCAAATCAGTGCCATATGAAAGCTAACTCCCGTGGATATCTTGTATCCAAATTCCACTCAATTCTGTTCATGTGAAGATGTTAAACGGATGGCAAACTTCTAACAATTCAGCATGATCTTTCATCTCCAACTGCTCATTTGCTTATATCCCCCCTCCTAACGCATAAACTTCAATTCAAACATGTAATCACCTGAAAATACTCTAAAAATAATAGAAAACTCTAAAATCTATAATTAACAATCATCAAATATGACATATATCAAACACATGATATCTTCGTGGATTCATGGCGAAGAAGCTTGTTTATATTGCGGGTGAGATAGTGATCGAGAAATCAGAGAGTCACTACTAAGGTTTTGTAAGATATAATATAACTGTCGTTTGAACTTAGAATTCTAAACAAGCATTAAAGAGCAGGTTCAATATGTTCACGGATCGCCTTAACATCAGCTTTCGTTGGCTAAGGACAATACGTCCATCTATGTTCTTTCCAGTAACCTATAACAATTTTGGTGAATAGATTAAAAATTGAATTACAGACTAAGTGATTAATTTAATATAAACAATAATATCAACCATAGATGAAGAACCCTAAGATAATTCCCTATCTATATCTGATTCAATGATTTTAGAATTCCCTTGAAACTCTAAACCTAACTGGAATCTACTAAGATATAGATGCAGAGAAACATGAAAGAGATCAAGAAGAAATCATAATTAAACTGAAAAATAAAGAGAAAGAGTTTAGAAATCTTCTCCTTGTCAAGATGATAGATTCCTTAGCCCCAAATGTATATAAAACTAAAGAACAACGTTTTTAACTAAAAATATGCAGAATATATAAAAAATCGAGTCTAAGGTTTTTAAAACATTATGAGATGAATTGGGTTGGACCCAGAGTGATTTGGATCAAAATTATACCATAAATCCGCGTCAGATGGATATGTCTTCAGTAAAACAGTCATAACTTTCTAACCGTCCATTGGAATGACCTCAAATCAGTGCCATATGAAAGCTAACTCCCGTGGATATCTTGTATCCAAATTCCACTCAATTCTGTTCATGTGAAGATGTTAAACGGATGGCAAACTTCTAACAATTCAGCATGATCTTTCATCTCCAACTGCTCATTTGCTTATATCCCCCCTCCTAACGCATAAACTTCAATTCAAACATGTAATCACCTGAAAATACTCTAAAAATAATAGAAAACTCTAAAATCTATAATTAACAATCATCAAATATGACATATATCAAACACATGATATCTTCGTGGATTCATGGCGAAGAAGCTTGTTTATATTGCGGGTGAGATAGTGATCGAGAAATCAGAGAGTCACTACTAAGGTTTTGTAAGATATAATATAACTGTCGTTTGAACTTAGAATTCTAAACAAGCATTAAAGAGCAGGTTCAATATGTTCACGGATCGCCTTAACATCAGCTTTCGTTGGCTAAGGACAATACGTCCATCTATGTTCTTTCCAGTAACCTATAGCAATTTTGGTGAATAGATTAAAAATTGAATCACAGACTAAGTGATTAATTTAATATAAACAATAATATCAACCATAGATGAAGAACCCTAAGATAATTCCCTATCTATGTCTGATTCAATGATTTTAGAATTCCCTTGAAACTCTAAACCTAACTGGAATCTACTAAGATATAGATGCAGAGAAACATGAAAGAGATCAAGAAGAAATCATAATTAAACTGAAAAATAAAGAGAAAGAGTTTAGAAATCTTCTCCTTGTCAAGATGATAGATTCCTTAGCCCCAAATGTATATAAAACTAAAGAACAACGTTTTTAACTAAAAATCGAGTCTAAGGTTTTTAAAACATTATGAGATGAATTGGGTTGGACCCAGAGTGATTTGGATCAAAATTATACCATAAATCCGCGTCAGATGGATATGTCTTCAGTAAAACAGTCATAACTTTCTAACCGTCCATTGGAATGACCTCAAATCAGTGCCATATGAAAGCTAACTCCCGTGGATATCTTGTATCCAAATTCCACTCAATTCTGTTCATGTGAAGATGTTAAACGGATGGCAAACTTCTAACAATTCAGCATGATCTTTCATCTCCAACTGCTCATTTGCTTATATCCCCCCTCCTAACGCATAAACTTCAATTCAAACATGTAATCACCTGAAAATACTCTAAAAATAATAGAAAACTCTAAAATCTATAATTAACAATCATCAAATATGACATATATCAAACACATGATATCTTCGTGGATTCATGGCGAAGAAGCTTGTTTATATTGCGGGTGAGATAGTGATCGAGAAATCAGAGAGTCACTACTAAGGTTTTGTAAGATATAATATAACTGTCGTTTGAACTTAGAATTCTAAACAAGCATTAAAGAGCAGGTTCAATATGTTCACGGATCGCCTTAACATCAGCTTTCGTTGGCTAAGGACAATACGTCCATCTATGTTCTTTCCAGTAACCTATAACAATTTTGGTGAATAGATTAAAAATTGAATTACAGACTAAGTGATTAATTTAATATAAACAATAATATCAACCATAGATGAAGAACCCTAAGATAATTCCCTATCTATGTCTGATTCAATGATTTTAGAATTCCCTTGAAACTCTAAACCTAACTGGAATCTACTAAGATATAGATGCAGAGAAACATGAAAGAGATCAAGAAGAAATCATAATTAAACTGAAAAATAAAGAGAAAGAGTTTAGAAATCTTCTCCTTGTCAAGATGATAGATTCCTTAGCCCCAAATGTATATAAAACTAAAGAACAACGTTTTTAACTAAAAATCGAGTCTAAGGTTTTTAAAACATTATGAGATGAATTGGGTTGGACCCAGAGTGATTTGGATCAAAATTATACCATAAATCCGCGTCAGATGGATATGTCTTCAGTAAAACAGTCATAACTTTCTAACCGTCCATTGGAATGACCTCAAATCAGTGCCATATGAAAGCTAACTCCCGTGGATATCTTGTATCCAAATTCCACTCAATTCTGTTCATGTGAAGATGTTAAACGGATGGCAAACTTCTAACAATTCAGCATGATCTTTCATCTCCAACTGCTCATTTGCTTATATCCCCCCTCCTAACGCATAAACTTCAATTCAAACATGTAATCACCTGAAAATACTCTAAAAATAATAGAAAACTCTAAAATCTATAATTAACAATCATCAAATATGACATATATCAAACACATGATATCTTCGTGGATTCATGGCGAAGAAGCTTGTTTATATTGCGGGTGAGATAGTGATCGAGAAATCAGAGAGTCACTACTAAGGTTTTGTAAGATATAATATAACTGTCGTTTGAACTTAGAATTCTAAACAAGCATTAAAGAGCAGGTTCAATATGTTCACGGATCGCCTTAACATCAGCTTTCGTTGGCTAAGGACAATACGTCCATCTATGTTCTTTCCAGTAACCTATAACAATTTTGGTGAATAGATTAAAAATTGAATTACAGACTAAGTGATTAATTTAATATAAACAATAATATCAACCATAGATGAAGAACCCTAAGATAATTCCCTATCTATATCTGATTCAATGATTTTAGAATTCCCTTGAAACTCTAAACCTAACTGGAATCTACTAAGATATAGATGCAGAGAAACATGAAAGAGATCAAGAAGAAATCATAATTAAACTGAAAAATAAAGAGAAAGAGTTTAGAAATCTTCTCCTTGTCAAGATGATAGATTCCTTAGCCCCAAATGTATATAAAACTAAAGAACAACGTTTTTAACTAAAAATATGCAGAATATATAAAAAATCGAGTCTAAGGTTTTTAAAACATTATGAGATGAATTGGGTTGGACCCAGAGTGATTTGGATCAAAATTATACCATAAATCCGCGTCAGATGGATATGTCTTCAGTAAAACAGTCATAACTTTCTAACCGTCCATTGGAATGACCTCAAATCAGTGCCATATGAAAGCTAACTCCCGTGGATATCTTGTATCCAAATTCCACTCAATTCTGTTCATGTGAAGATGTTAAACGGATGGCAAACTTCTAACAATTCAGCATGATCTTTCATCTCCAACTGCTCATTTGCTTATATCCCCCCTCCTAACGCATAAACTTCAATTCAAACATGTAATCACCTGAAAATACTCTAAAAATAATAGAAAACTCTAAAATCAATAATTAACAATCATCAAATATGACATATATCAAACACATGATATCTTCGTGGATTCATGGCGAAGAAGCTTGTTTATATTGCGGGTGAGATAGTGATCGAGAAATCAGAGAGTCACTACTAAGGTTTTGTAAGATATAATATAATTGTCGTTTGAACTTAGAATTCTAAACAAGCATTAAAGAGCAGGTTCAATATGTTCACGGATCGCCTTAACATCAGCTTTCGTTGGCTAAGGACAATACGTCCATCTATGTTCTTTCCAGTAACCTATAACAATTTTGGTGAATAGATTAAAAATTGAATTACAGACTAAGTGATTAATTTAATATAAACAATAATATCAACCATAGATGAAGAACCCTAAGATAATTCCCTATCTATGTCTGATTCAATGATTTTAGAATTCCCTTGAAACTCTAAACCTAACTGGAATCTACTAAGATATAGATGCAGAGAAACATGAAAGAGATCAAGAAGAAATCATAATTAAACTGAAAAATAAAGAGAAAGAGTTTAGAAATCTTCTCCTTGTCAAGATGATAGATTCCTTAGCCCCAAATGTATATAAAACTAAAGAACAACGTTTTTAACTAAAAATCGAGTCTAAGGTTTTTAAAACATTATGAGATGAATTGGGTTGGACCCAGAGTGATTTGGATCAAAATTATACCATAAATCCGCGTCAGATGGATATGTCTTCAGTAAAACAGTCATAACTTTCTAACCGTCCATTGGAATGACCTCAAATCAGTGCCATATGAAAGCTAACTCCCGTGGATATCTTGTATCCAAATTCCACTCAATTCTGTTCATGTGAAGATGTTAAACGGATGGCAAACTTCTAACAATTCAGCATGATCTTTCATCTCCAACTGCTCATTTGCTTATATCCCCCCTCCTAACGCATAAACTTCAATTCAAACATGTAATCACCTGAAAATACTCTAAAAATAATAGAAAACTCTAAAATCAATAATTAACAATCATCAAATATGACATATATCAAACACATGATATCTTCGTGGATTCATGGCGAAGAAGCTTGTTTATATTGCGGGTGAGATAGTGATCGAGAAATCAGAGAGTCACTACTAAGGTTTTGTAAGATATAATATAATTGTCGTTTGAACTTAGAATTCTAAACAAGCATTAAAGAGCAGGTTCAATATGTTCACGGATCGCCTTAACATCAGCTTTCGTTGGCTAAGGACAATACGTCCATCTATGTTCTTTCCAGTAACCTATAACAATTTTGGTGAATAGATTAAAAATTGAATTACAGACTAAGTGATTAATTTAATATAAACAATAATATCAACCATAGATGAAGAACCCTAAGATAATTCCCTATCTATGTCTGATTCAATGATTTTAGAATTCCCTTGAAACTCTAAACCTAACTGGAATCTACTAAGATATAGATGCAGAGAAACATGAAAGAGATCAAGAAGAAATCATAATTAAACTGAAAAATAAAGAGAAAGAGTTTAGAAATCTTCTCCTTGTCAAGATGATAGATTCCTTAGCCCCAAATGTATATAAAACTAAAGAACAACGTTTTTAACTAAAAATCGAGTCTAAGGTTTTTAAAACATTATGAGATGAATTGGGTTGGACCCAGAGTGATTTGGATCAAAATTATACCATAAATCCGCGTCAGATGGATATGTCTTCAGTAAAACAGTCATAACTTTCTAACCGTCCATTGGAATGACCTCAAATCAGTGCCATATGAAAGCTAACTCCCGTGGATATCTTGTATCCAAATTCCACTCAATTCTGTTCATGTGAAGATGTTAAACGGATGGCAAACTTCTAACAATTCAGCATGATCTTTCATCTCCAACTGCTCATTTGCTTATATCCCCCCTCCTAACGCATAAACTTCAATTCAAACATGTAATCACCTGAAAATACTCTAAAAATAATAGAAAACTCTAAAATTAATAATTAACAATCATCAAATATGACATATATCAAACACATGATATCTTCGTGGATTCATGGCGAAGAAGCTTGTTTATATTGCGGGTGAGATAGTGATCGAGAAATCAGAGAGTCACTACTAAGGTTTTGTAAGATATAATATAATTGTCGTTTGAACTTAGAATTCTAAACAAGCATTAAAGAGCAGGTTCAATATGTTCACGGATCGCCTTAACATCAGCTTTCGTTGGCTAAGGACAATACGTCCATCTATGTTCTTTCCAGTAACCTATAACAATTTTGGTGAATAGATTAAAAATTGAATTACAGACTAAGTGATTAATTTAATATAAACAATAATATCAACCATAGATGAAGAACCCTAAGATAATTCCCTATCTATGTCTGATTCAATGATTTTAGAATTCCCTTGAAACTCTAAACCTAACTGGAATCTACTAAGATATAGATGCAGAGAAACATGAAAGAGATCAAGAAGAAATCATAATTAAACTGAAAAATAAAGAGAAAGAGTTTAGAAATCTTCTCCTTGTCAAGATGATAGATTCCTTAGCCCCAAATGTATATAAAACTAAAGAACAACGTTTTTAACTAAAAATCGAGTCTAAGGTTTTTAAAACATTATGAGATGAATTGGGTTGGACCCAGAGTGATTTGGATCAAAATTATACCATAAATCCGCGTCAGATGGATATGTCTTCAGTAAAACAGTCATAACTTTCTAACCGTCCATTGGAATGACCTCAAATCAGTGCCATATGAAAGCTAACTCCCGTGGATATCTTGTATCCAAATTCCACTCAATTCTGTTCATGTGAAGATGTTAAACGGATGGCAAACTTCTAACAATTCAGCATGATCTTTCATCTCCAACTGCTCATTTGCTTATATCCCCCCTCCTAACGCATAAACTTCAATTCAAACATGTAATCACCTGAAAATACTCTAAAAATAATAGAAAACTCTAAAATCAATAATTAACAATCATCAAATATGACATATATCAAACACATGATATCTTCGTGGATTCATGGCGAAGAAGCTTGTTTATATTGCGGGTGAGATAGTGATCGAGAAATCAGAGAGTCACTACTAAGGTTTTGTAAGATATAATATAATTGTCGTTTGAACTTAGAATTCTAAACAAGCATTAAAGAGCAGGTTCAATATGTTCACGGATCGCCTTAACATCAGCTTTCGTTGGCTAAGGACAATACGTCCATCTATGTTCTTTCCAGTAACCTATAACAATTTTGGTGAATAGATTAAAAATTGAATTACAGACTAAGTGATTAATTTAATATAAACAATAATATCAACCATAGATGAAGAACCCTAAGATAATTCCCTATCTATGTCTGATTCAATGATTTTAGAATTCCCTTGAAACTCTAAACCTAACTGGAATCTACTAAGATATAGATGCAGAGAAACATGAAAGAGATCAAGAAGAAATCATAATTAAACTGAAAAATAAAGAGAAAGAGTTTAGAAATCTTCTCCTTGTCAAGATGATAGATTCCTTAGCCCCAAATGTATATAAAACTAAAGAACAACGTTTTTAACTAAAAATCGAGTCTAAGGTTTTTAAAACATTATGAGATGAATTGGGTTGGACCCAGAGTGATTTGGATCAAAATTATACCATAAATCCGCGTCAGATGGATATGTCTTCAGTAAAACAGTCATAACTTTCTAACCGTCCATTGGAATGACCTCAAATCAGTGCCATATGAAAGCTAACTCCCGTGGATATCTTGTATCCAAATTCCACTCAATTCTGTTCATGTGAAGATGTTAAACGGATGGCAAACTTCTAACAATTCAGCATGATCTTTCATCTCCAACTGCTCATTTGCTTATATCCCCCCTCCTAACGCATAAACTTCAATTCAAACATGTAATCACCTGAAAATACTCTAAAAATAATAGAAAACTCTAAAATCTATAATTAACAATCATCAAATATGACATATATCAAACACATGATATCTTCGTGGATTCATGGCGAAGAAGCTTGTTTATATTGCGGGTGAGATAGTGATCGAGAAATCAGAGAGTCACTACTAAGGTTTTGTAAGATATAATATAACTGTCGTTTGAACTTAGAATTCTAAACAAGCATTAAAGAGCAGGTTCAATATGTTCACGGATCGCCTTAACATCAGCTTTCGTTGGCTAAGGACAATACGTCCATCTATGTTCTTTCCAGTAACCTATAACAATTTTGGTGAATAGATTAAAAATTGAATTACAGACTAAGTGATTAATTTAATATAAACAATAATATCAACCATAGATGAAGAACCCTAAGATAATTCCCTATCTATGTCTGATTCAATGATTTTAGAATTCCCTTGAAACTCTAAACCTAACTGGAATCTACTAAGATATAGATGCAGAGAAACATGAAAGAGATCAAGAAGAAATCATAATTAAACTGAAAAATAAAGAGAAAGAGTTTAGAAATCTTCTCCTTGTCAAGATGATAGATTCCTTAGCCCCAAATGTATATAAAACTAAAGAACAACGTTTTTAACTAAAAATATGCAGAATATATAAAAAATCGAGTCTAAGGTTTTTAAAACATTATGAGATGAATTGGGTTGGACCCAGAGTGATTTGGATCAAAATTATACCATAAATCCGCGTCAGATGGATATGTCTTCAGTAAAACAGTCATAACTTTCTAACCGTCCATTGGAATGACCTCAAATCAGTGCCATATGAAAGCTAACTCCCGTGGATATCTTGTATCCAAATTCCACTCAATTCTGTTCATGTGAAGATGTTAAACGGATGGCAAACTTCTAACAATTCAGCATGATCTTTCATCTCCAACTGCTCATTTGCTTATATCCCCCCTCCTAACGCATAAACTTCAATTCAAACATGTAATCACCTGAAAATACTCTAAAAATAATAGAAAACTCTAAAATCAATAATTAACAATCATCAAATATGACATATATCAAACACATGATATCTTCGTGGATTCATGGCGAAGAAGCTTGTTTATATTGCGGGTGAGATAGTGATCGAGAAATCAGAGAGTCACTACTAAGGTTTTGTAAGATATAATATAATTGTCGTTTGAACTTAGAATTCTAAACAAGCATTAAAGAGCAGGTTCAATATGTTCACGGATCGCCTTAACATCAGCTTTCGTTGGCTAAGGACAATACGTCCATCTATGTTCTTTCCAGTAACCTATAACAATTTTGGTGAATAGATTAAAAATTGAATCACAGACTAAGTGATTAATTTAATATAAACAATAATATCAACCATAGATGAAGAACCCTAAGATAATTCCCTATCTATGTCTGATTCAATGATTTTAGAATTCCCTTGAAACTCTAAACCTAACTGGAATCTACTAAGATATAGATGCAGAGAAACATGAAAGAGATCAAGAAGAAATCATAATTAAACTGAAAAATAAAGAGAAAGAGTTTAGAAATCTTCTCCTTGTCAAGATGATAGATTCCTTAGCCCCAAATGTATATAAAACTAAAGAACAACGTTTTTAACTAAAAATCGAGTCTAAGGTTTTTAAAACATTATGAGATGAATTGGGTTGGACCCAGAGTGATTTGGATCAAAATTATACCATAAATCCGCGTCAGATGGATATGTCTTCAGTAAAACAGTCATAACTTTCTAACCGTCCATTGGAATGACCTCAAATCAGTGCCATATGAAAGCTAACTCCCGTGGATATCTTGTATCCAAATTCCACTCAATTCTGTTCATGTGAAGATGTTAAACGGATGGCAAACTTCTAACAATTCAGCATGATCTTTCATCTCCAACTGCTCATTTGCTTATATCCCCCCTCCTAACGCATAAACTTCAATTCAAACATGTAATCACCTGAAAATACTCTAAAAATAATAGAAAACTCTAAAATCTATAATTAACAATCATCAAATATGACATATATCAAACACATGATATCTTCGTGGATTCATGGCGAAGAAGCTTGTTTATATTGCGGGTGAGATAGTGATCGAGAAATCAGAGAGTCACTACTAAGGTTTTGTAAGATATAATATAACTGTCGTTTGAACTTAGAATTCTAAACAAGCATTAAAGAGCAGGTTCAATATGTTCACGGATCGCCTTAACATCAGCTTTCGTTGGCTAAGGACAATACGTCCATCTATGTTCTTTCCAGTAACCTATAACAATTTTGGTGAATAGATTAAAAATTGAATTACAGACTAAGTGATTAATTTAATATAAACAATAATATCAACCATAGATGAAGAACCCTAAGATAATTCCCTATCTATGTCTGATTCAATGATTTTAGAATTCCCTTGAAACTCTAAACCTAACTGGAATCTACTAAGATATAGATGCAGAGAAACATGAAAGAGATCAAGAAGAAATCATAATTAAACTGAAAAATAAAGAGAAAGAGTTTAGAAATCTTCTCCTTGTCAAGATGATAGATTCCTTAGCCCCAAATGTATATAAAACTAAAGAACAACGTTTTTAACTAAAAATATGCAGAATATATAAAAAATCGAGTCTAAGGTTTTTAAAACATTATGAGATGAATTGGGTTGGACCCAGAGTGATTTGGATCAAAATTATACCATAAATCCGCGTCAGATGGATATGTCTTCAGTAAAACAGTCATAACTTTCTAACCGTCCATTGGAATGACCTCAAATCAGTGCCATATGAAAGCTAACTCCCGTGGATATCTTGTATCCAAATTCCACTCAATTCTGTTCATGTGAAGATGTTAAACGGATGGCAAACTTCTAACAATTCAGCATGATCTTTCATCTCCAACTGCTCATTTGCTTATATCCCCCCTCCTAACGCATAAACTTCAATTCAAACATGTAATCACCTGAAAATACTCTAAAAATAATAGAAAACTCTAAAATCAATAATTAACAATCATCAAATATGACATATATCAAACACATGATATCTTCGTGGATTCATGGCGAAGAAGCTTGTTTATATTGCGGGTGAGATAGTGATCGAGAAATCAGAGAGTCACTACTAAGGTTTTGTAAGATATAATATAATTGTCGTTTGAACTTAGAATTCTAAACAAGCATTAAAGAGCAGGTTCAATATGTTCACGGATCGCCTTAACATCAGCTTTCGTTGGCTAAGGACAATACGTCCATCTATGTTCTTTCCAGTAACCTATAACAATTTTGGTGAATAGATTAAAAATTGAATCACAGACTAAGTGATTAATTTAATATAAACAATAATATCAACCATAGATGAAGAACCCTAAGATAATTCCCTATCTATGTCTGATTCAATGATTTTAGAATTCCCTTGAAACTCTAAACCTAACTGGAATCTACTAAGATATAGATGCAGAGAAACATGAAAGAGATCAAGAAGAAATCATAATTAAACTGAAAAATAAAGAGAAAGAGTTTAGAAATCTTCTCCTTGTCAAGATGATAGATTCCTTAGCCCCAAATGTATATAAAACTAAAGAACAACGTTTTTAACTAAAAATCGAGTCTAAGGTTTTTAAAACATTATGAGATGAATTGGGTTGGACCCAGAGTGATTTGGATCAAAATTATACCATAAATCCGCGTCAGATGGATATGTCTTCAGTAAAACAGTCATAACTTTCTAACCGTCCATTGGAATGACCTCAAATCAGTGCCATATGAAAGCTAACTCCCGTGGATATCTTGTATCCAAATTCCACTCAATTCTGTTCATGTGAAGATGTTAAACGGATGGCAAACTTCTAACAATTCAGCATGATCTTTCATCTCCAACTGCTCATTTGCTTATATCCCCCCTCCTAACGCATAAACTTCAATTCAAACATGTAATCACCTGAAAATACTCTAAAAATAATAGAAAACTCTAAAATCTATAATTAACAATCATCAAATATGACATATATCAAACACATGATATCTTCGTGGATTCATGGCGAAGAAGCTTGTTTATATTGCGGGTGAGATAGTGATCGAGAAATCAGAGAGTCACTACTAAGGTTTTGTAAGATATAATATAACTGTCGTTTGAACTTAGAATTCTAAACAAGCATTAAAGAGCAGGTTCAATATGTTCACGGATCGCCTTAACATCAGCTTTCGTTGGCTAAGGACAATACGTCCATCTATGTTCTTTCCAGTAACCTATAACAATTTTGGTGAATAGATTAAAAATTGAATTACAGACTAAGTGATTAATTTAATATAAACAATAATATCAACCATAGATGAAGAACCCTAAGATAATTCCCTATCTATGTCTGATTCAATGATTTTAGAATTCCCTTGAAACTCTAAACCTAACTGGAATCTACTAAGATATAGATGCAGAGAAACATGAAAGAGATCAAGAAGAAATCATAATTAAACTGAAAAATAAAGAGAAAGAGTTTAGAAATCTTCTCCTTGTCAAGATGATAGATTCCTTAGCCCCAAATGTATATAAAACTAAAGAACAACGTTTTTAACTAAAAATCGAGTCTAAGGTTTTTAAAACATTATGAGATGAATTGGGTTGGACCCAGAGTGATTTGGATCAAAATTATACCATAAATCCGCGTCAGATGGATATGTCTTCAGTAAAACAGTCATAACTTTCTAACCGTCCATTGGAATGACCTCAAATCAGTGCCATATGAAAGCTAACTCCCGTGGATATCTTGTATCCAAATTCCACTCAATTCTGTTCATGTGAAGATGTTAAACGGATGGCAAACTTCTAACAATTCAGCATGATCTTTCATCTCCAACTGCTCATTTGCTTATATCCCCCCTCCTAACGCATAAACTTCAATTCAAACATGTAATCACCTGAAAATACTCTAAAAATAATAGAAAACTCTAAAATCAATAATTAACAATCATCAAATATGACATATATCAAACACATGATATCTTCGTGGATTCATGGCGAAGAAGCTTGTTTATATTGCGGGTGAGATAGTGATCGAGAAATCAGAGAGTCACTACTAAGGTTTTGTAAGATATAATATAATTGTCGTTTGAACTTAGAATTCTAAACAAGCATTAAAGAGCAGGTTCAATATGTTCACGGATCGCCTTAACATCAGCTTTCGTTGGCTAAGGACAATACGTCCATCTATGTTCTTTCCAGTAACCTATAACAATTTTGGTGAATAGATTAAAAATTGAATTACAGACTAAGTGATTAATTTAATATAAACAATAATATCAACCATAGATGAAGAACCCTAAGATAATTCCCTATCTATGTCTGATTCAATGATTTTAGAATTCCCTTGAAACTCTAAACCTAACTGGAATCTACTAAGATATAGATGCAGAGAAACATGAAAGAGATCAAGAAGAAATCATAATTAAACTGAAAAATAAAGAGAAAGAGTTTAGAAATCTTCTCCTTGTCAAGATGATAGATTCCTTAGCCCCAAATGTATATAAAACTAAAGAACAACGTTTTTAACTAAAAATCGAGTCTAAGGTTTTTAAAACATTATGAGATGAATTGGGTTGGACCCAGAGTGATTTGGATCAAAATTATACCATAAATCCGCGTCAGATGGATATGTCTTCAGTAAAACAGTCATAACTTTCTAACCGTCCATTGGAATGACCTCAAATCAGTGCCATATGAAAGCTAACTCCCGTGGATATCTTGTATCCAAATTCCACTCAATTCTGTTCATGTGAAGATGTTAAACGGATGGCAAACTTCTAACAATTCAGCATGATCTTTCATCTCCAACTGCTCATTTGCTTATATCCCCCCTCCTAACGCATAAACTTCAATTCAAACATGTAATCACCTGAAAATACTCTAAAAATAATAGAAAACTCTAAAATCAATAATTAACAATCATCAAATATGACATATATCAAACACATGATATCTTCGTGGATTCATGGCGAAGAAGCTTGTTTATATTGCGGGTGAGATAGTGATCGAGAAATCAGAGAGTCACTACTAAGGTTTTGTAAGATATAATATAATTGTCGTTTGAACTTAGAATTCTAAACAAGCATTAAAGAGCAGGTTCAATATGTTCACGGATCGCCTTAACATCAGCTTTCGTTGGCTAAGGACAATACGTCCATCTATGTTCTTTCCAGTAACCTATAGCAATTTTGGTGAATAGATTAAAAATTGAATCACAGACTAAGTGATTAATTTAATATAAACAATAATATCAACCATAGATGAAGAACCCTAAGATAATTCCCTATCTATGTCTGATTCAATGATTTTAGAATTCCCTTGAAACTCTAAACCTAACTGGAATCTACTAAGATATAGATGCAGAGAAACATGAAAGAGATCAAGAAGAAATCATAATTAAACTGAAAAATAAAGAGAAAGAGTTTAGAAATCTTCTCCTTGTCAAGATGATAGATTCCTTAGCCCCAAATGTATATAAAACTAAAGAACAACGTTTTTAACTAAAAATCGAGTCTAAGGTTTTTAAAACATTATGAGATGAATTGGGTTGGACCCAGAGTGATTTGGATCAAAATTATACCATAAATCCGCGTCAGATGGATATGTCTTCAGTAAAACAGTCATAACTTTCTAACCGTCCATTGGAATGACCTCAAATCAGTGCCATATGAAAGCTAACTCCCGTGGATATCTTGTATCCAAATTCCACTCAATTCTGTTCATGTGAAGATGTTAAACGGATGGCAAACTTCTAACAATTCAGCATGATCTTTCATCTCCAACTGCTCATTTGCTTATATCCCCCCTCCTAACGCATAAACTTCAATTCAAACATGTAATCACCTGAAAATACTCTAAAAATAATAGAAAACTCTAAAATCTATAATTAACAATCATCAAATATGACATATATCAAACACATGATATCTTCGTGGATTCATGGCGAAGAAGCTTGTTTATATTGCGGGTGAGATAGTGATCGAGAAATCAGAGAGTCACTACTAAGGTTTTGTAAGATATAATATAACTGTCGTTTGAACTTAGAATTCTAAACAAGCATTAAAGAGCAGGTTCAATATGTTCACGGATCGCCTTAACATCAGCTTTCGTTGGCTAAGGACAATACGTCCATCTATGTTCTTTCCAGTAACCTATAACAATTTTGGTGAATAGATTAAAAATTGAATTACAGACTAAGTGATTAATTTAATATAAACAATAATATCAACCATAGATGAAGAACCCTAAGATAATTCCCTATCTATGTCTGATTCAATGATTTTAGAATTCCCTTGAAACTCTAAACCTAACTGGAATCTACTAAGATATAGATGCAGAGAAACATGAAAGAGATCAAGAAGAAATCATAATTAAACTGAAAAATAAAGAGAAAGAGTTTAGAAATCTTCTCCTTGTCAAGATGATAGATTCCTTAGCCCCAAATGTATATAAAACTAAAGAACAACGTTTTTAACTAAAAATCGAGTCTAAGGTTTTTAAAACATTATGAGATGAATTGGGTTGGACCCAGAGTGATTTGGATCAAAATTATACCATAAATCCGCGTCAGATGGATATGTCTTCAGTAAAACAGTCATAACTTTCTAACCGTCCATTGGAATGACCTCAAATCAGTGCCATATGAAAGCTAACTCCCGTGGATATCTTGTATCCAAATTCCACTCAATTCTGTTCATGTGAAGATGTTAAACGGATGGCAAACTTCTAACAATTCAGCATGATCTTTCATCTCCAACTGCTCATTTGCTTATATCCCCCCTCCTAACGCATAAACTTCAATTCAAACATGTAATCACCTGAAAATACTCTAAAAATAATAGAAAACTCTAAAATCAATAATTAACAATCATCAAATATGACATATATCAAACACATGATATCTTCGTGGATTCATGGCGAAGAAGCTTGTTTATATTGCGGGTGAGATAGTGATCGAGAAATCAGAGAGTCACTACTAAGGTTTTGTAAGATATAATATAATTGTCGTTTGAACTTAGAATTCTAAACAAGCATTAAAGAGCAGGTTCAATATGTTCACGGATCGCCTTAACATCAGCTTTCGTTGGCTAAGGACAATACGTCCATCTATGTTCTTTCCAGTAACCTATAACAATTTTGGTGAATAGATTAAAAATTGAATTACAGACTAAGTGATTAATTTAATATAAACAATAATATCAACCATAGATGAAGAACCCTAAGATAATTCCCTATCTATGTCTGATTCAATGATTTTAGAATTCCCTTGAAACTCTAAACCTAACTGGAATCTACTAAGATATAGATGCAGAGAAACATGAAAGAGATCAAGAAGAAATCATAATTAAACTGAAAAATAAAGAGAAAGAGTTTAGAAATCTTCTCCTTGTCAAGATGATAGATTCCTTAGCCCCAAATGTATATAAAACTAAAGAACAACGTTTTTAACTAAAAATCGAGTCTAAGGTTTTTAAAACATTATGAGATGAATTGGGTTGGACCCAGAGTGATTTGGATCAAAATTATACCATAAATCCGCGTCAGATGGATATGTCTTCAGTAAAACAGTCATAACTTTCTAACCGTCCATTGGAATGACCTCAAATCAGTGCCATATGAAAGCTAACTCCCGTGGATATCTTGTATCCAAATTCCACTCAATTCTGTTCATGTGAAGATGTTAAACGGATGGCAAACTTCTAACAATTCAGCATGATCTTTCATCTCCAACTGCTCATTTGCTTATATCCCCCCTCCTAACGCATAAACTTCAATTCAAACATGTAATCACCTGAAAATACTCTAAAAATAATAGAAAACTCTAAAATCTATAATTAACAATCATCAAATATGACATATATCAAACACATGATATCTTCGTGGATTCATGGCGAAGAAGCTTGTTTATATTGCGGGTGAGATAGTGATCGAGAAATCAGAGAGTCACTACTAAGGTTTTGTAAGATATAATATAACTGTCGTTTGAACTTAGAATTCTAAACAAGCATTAAAGAGCAGGTTCAATATGTTCACGGATCGCCTTAACATCAGCTTTCGTTGGCTAAGGACAATACGTCCATCTATGTTCTTTCCAGTAACCTATAACAATTTTGGTGAATAGATTAAAAATTGAATTACAGACTAAGTGATTAATTTAATATAAACAATAATATCAACCATAGATGAAGAACCCTAAGATAATTCCCTATCTATGTCTGATTCAATGATTTTAGAATTCCCTTGAAACTCTAAACCTAACTGGAATCTACTAAGATATAGATGCAGAGAAACATGAAAGAGATCAAGAAGAAATCATAATTAAACTGAAAAATAAAGAGAAAGAGTTTAGAAATCTTCTCCTTGTCAAGATGATAGATTCCTTAGCCCCAAATGTATATAAAACTAAAGAACAACGTTTTTAACTAAAAATCGAGTCTAAGGTTTTTAAAACATTATGAGATGAATTGGGTTGGACCCAGAGTGATTTGGATCAAAATTATACCATAAATCCGCGTCAGATGGATATGTCTTCAGTAAAACAGTCATAACTTTCTAACCGTCCATTGGAATGACCTCAAATCAGTGCCATATGAAAGCTAACTCCCGTGGATATCTTGTATCCAAATTCCACTCAATTCTGTTCATGTGAAGATGTTAAACGGATGGCAAACTTCTAACAATTCAGCATGATCTTTCATCTCCAACTGCTCATTTGCTTATATCCCCCCTCCTAACGCATAAACTTCAATTCAAACATGTAATCACCTGAAAATACTCTAAAAATAATAGAAAACTCTAAAATCAATAATTAACAATCATCAAATATGACATATATCAAACACATGATATCTTCGTGGATTCATGGCGAAGAAGCTTGTTTATATTGCGGGTGAGATAGTGATCGAGAAATCAGAGAGTCACTACTAAGGTTTTGTAAGATATAATATAATTGTCGTTTGAACTTAGAATTCTAAACAAGCATTAAAGAGCAGGTTCAATATGTTCACGGATCGCCTTAACATCAGCTTTCGTTGGCTAAGGACAATACGTCCATCTATGTTCTTTCCAGTAACCTATAACAATTTTGGTGAATAGATTAAAAATTGAATTACAGACTAAGTGATTAATTTAATATAAACAATAATATCAACCATAGATGAAGAACCCTAAGATAATTCCCTATCTATGTCTGATTCAATGATTTTAGAATTCCCTTGAAACTCTAAACCTAACTGGAATCTACTAAGATATAGATGCAGAGAAACATGAAAGAGATCAAGAAGAAATCATAATTAAACTGAAAAATAAAGAGAAAGAGTTTAGAAATCTTCTCCTTGTCAAGATGATAGATTCCTTAGCCCCAAATGTATATAAAACTAAAGAACAACGTTTTTAACTAAAAATCGAGTCTAAGGTTTTTAAAACATTATGAGATGAATTGGGTTGGACCCAGAGTGATTTGGATCAAAATTATACCATAAATCCGCGTCAGATGGATATGTCTTCAGTAAAACAGTCATAACTTTCTAACCGTCCATTGGAATGACCTCAAATCAGTGCCATATGAAAGCTAACTCCCGTGGATATCTTGTATCCAAATTCCACTCAATTCTGTTCATGTGAAGATGTTAAACGGATGGCAAACTTCTAACAATTCAGCATGATCTTTCATCTCCAACTGCTCATTTGCTTATATCCCCCCTCCTAACGCATAAACTTCAATTCAAACATGTAATCACCTGAAAATACTCTAAAAATAATAGAAAACTCTAAAATCAATAATTAACAATCATCAAATATGACATATATCAAACACATGATATCTTCGTGGATTCATGGCGAAGAAGCTTGTTTATATTGCGGGTGAGATAGTGATCGAGAAATCAGAGAGTCACTACTAAGGTTTTGTAAGATATAATATAATTGTCGTTTGAACTTAGAATTCTAAACAAGCATTAAAGAGCAGGTTCAATATGTTCACGGATCGCCTTAACATCAGCTTTCGTTGGCTAAGGACAATACGTCCATCTATGTTCTTTCCAGTAACCTATAACAATTTTGGTGAATAGATTAAAACTGAATTACAGACTAAGTGATTAATTTAATATAAACAATAATATCAACCATAGATGAAGAACCCTAAGATAATTCCCTATCTATGTCTGATTCAATGATTTTAGAATTCCCTTGAAACTCTAAACCTAACTGGAATCTACTAAGATATAGATGCAGAGAAACATGAAAGAGATCAAGAAGAAATCATAATTAAACTGAAAAATAAAGAGAAAGAGTTTAGAAATCTTCTCCTTGTCAAGATGATAGATTCCTTAGCCCCAAATGTATATAAAACTAAAGAACAACGTTTTTAACTAAAAATCGAGTCTAAGGTTTTTAAAACATTATGAGATGAATTGGGTTGGACCCAGAGTGATTTGGATCAAAATTATACCATAAATCCGCGTCAGATGGATATGTCTTCAGTAAAACAGTCATAACTTTCTAACCGTCCATTGGAATGACCTCAAATCAGTGCCATATGAAAGCTAACTCCCGTGGATATCTTGTATCCAAATTCCACTCAATTCTGTTCATGTGAAGATGTTAAACGGATGGCAAACTTCTAACAATTCAGCATGATCTTTCATCTCCAACTGCTCATTTGCTTATATCCCCCCTCCTAACGCATAAACTTCAATTCAAACATGTAATCACCTGAAAATACTCTAAAAATAATAGAAAACTCTAAAATCAATAATTAACAATCATCAAATATGACATATATCAAACACATGATATCTTCGTGGATTCATGGCGAAGAAGCTTGTTTATATTGCGGGTGAGATAGTGATCGAGAAATCAGAGAGTCACTACTAAGGTTTTGTAAGATATAATATAATTGTCGTTTGAACTTAGAATTCTAAACAAGCATTAAAGAGCAGGTTCAATATGTTCACGGATCGCCTTAACATCAGCTTTCGTTGGCTAAGGACAATACGTCCATCTATGTTCTTTCCAGTAACCTATAACAATTTTGGTGAATAGATTAAAACTGAATTACAGACTAAGTGATTAATTTAATATAAACAATAATATCAACCATAGATGAAGAACCCTAAGATAATTCCCTATCTATGTCTGATTCAATGATTTTAGAATTCCCTTGAAACTCTAAACCTAACTGGAATCTACTAAGATATAGATGCAGAGAAACATGAAAGAGATCAAGAAGAAATCATAATTAAACTGAAAAATAAAGAGAAAGAGTTTAGAAATCTTCTCCTTGTCAAGATGATAGATTCCTTAGCCCCAAATGTATATAAAACTAAAGAACAACGTTTTTAACTAAAAATCGAGTCTAAGGTTTTTAAAACATTATGAGATGAATTGGGTTGGACCCAGAGTGATTTGGATCAAAATTATACCATAAATCCGCGTCAGATGGATATGTCTTCAGTAAAACAGTCATAACTTTCTAACCGTCCATTGGAATGACCTCAAATCAGTGCCATATGAAAGCTAACTCCCGTGGATATCTTGTATCCAAATTCCACTCAATTCTGTTCATGTGAAGATGTTAAACGGATGGCAAACTTCTAACAATTCAGCATGATCTTTCATCTCCAACTGCTCATTTGCTTATATCCCCCCTCCTAACGCATAAACTTCAATTCAAACATGTAATCACCTGAAAATACTCTAAAAATAATAGAAAACTCTAAAATCAATAATTAACAATCATCAAATATGACATATATCAAACACATGATATCTTCGTGGATTCATGGCGAAGAAGCTTGTTTATATTGCGGGTGAGATAGTGATCGAGAAATCAGAGAGTCACTACTAAGGTTTTGTAAGATATAATATAATTGTCGTTTGAACTTAGAATTCTAAACAAGCATTAAAGAGCAGGTTCAATATGTTCACGGATCGCCTTAACATCAGCTTTCGTTGGCTAAGGACAATACGTCCATCTATGTTCTTTCCAGTAACCTATAGCAATTTTGGTGAATAGATTAAAAATTGAATCACAGACTAAGTGATTAATTTAATATAAACAATAATATCAACCATAGATGAAGAACCCTAAGATAATTCCCTATCTATGTCTGATTCAATGATTTTAGAATTCCCTTGAAACTCTAAACCTAACTGGAATCTACTAAGATATAGATGCAGAGAAACATGAAAGAGATCAAGAAGAAATCATAATTAAACTGAAAAATAAAGAGAAAGAGTTTAGAAATCTTCTCCTTGTCAAGATGATAGATTCCTTAGCCCCAAATGTATATAAAACTAAAGAACAACGTTTTTAACTAAAAATCGAGTCTAAGGTTTTTAAAACATTATGAGATGAATTGGGTTGGACCCAGAGTGATTTGGATCAAAATTATACCATAAATCCGCGTCAGATGGATATGTCTTCAGTAAAACAGTCATAACTTTCTAACCGTCCATTGGAATGACCTCAAATCAGTGCCATATGAAAGCTAACTCCCGTGGATATCTTGTATCCAAATTCCACTCAATTCTGTTCATGTGAAGATGTTAAACGGATGGCAAACTTCTAACAATTCAGCATGATCTTTCATCTCCAACTGCTCATTTGCTTATATCCCCCCTCCTAACGCATAAACTTCAATTCAAACATGTAATCACCTGAAAATACTCTAAAAATAATAGAAAACTCTAAAATCTATAATTAACAATCATCAAATATGACATATATCAAACACATGATATCTTCGTGGATTCATGGCGAAGAAGCTTGTTTATATTGCGGGTGAGATAGTGATCGAGAAATCAGAGAGTCACTACTAAAGTTTTGTAAGATATAATATAACTGTCGTTTGAACTTAGAATTCTAAACAAGCATTAAAGAGCAGGTTCAATATGTTCACGGATCGCCTTAACATCAGCTTTCGTTGGCTAAGGACAATACGTCCATCTATGTTCTTTCCAGTAACCTATAACAATTTTGGTGAATAGATTAAAAATTGAATTACAGACTAAGTGATTAATTTAATATAAACAATAATATCAACCATAGATGAAGAACCCTAAGATAATTCCCTATCTATGTCTGATTCAATGATTTTAGAATTCCCTTGAAACTCTAAACCTAACTGGAATCTACTAAGATATAGATGCAGAGAAACATGAAAGAGATCAAGAAGAAATCATAATTAAACTGAAAAATAAAGAGAAAGAGTTTAGAAATCTTCTCCTTGTCAAGATGATAGATTCCTTAGCCCCAAATGTATATAAAACTAAAGAACAACGTTTTTAACTAAAAATCGAGTCTAAGGTTTTTAAAACATTATGAGATGAATTGGGTTGGACCCAGAGTGATTTGGATCAAAATTATACCATAAATCCGCGTCAGATGGATATGTCTTCAGTAAAACAGTCATAACTTTCTAACCGTCCATTGGAATGACCTCAAATCAGTGCCATATGAAAGCTAACTCCCGTGGATATCTTGTATCCAAATTCCACTCAATTCTGTTCATGTGAAGATGTTAAACGGATGGCAAACTTCTAACAATTCAGCATGATCTTTCATCTCCAACTGCTCATTTGCTTATATCCCCCCTCCTAACGCATAAACTTCAATTCAAACATGTAATCACCTGAAAATACTCTAAAAATAATAGAAAACTCTAAAATCAATAATTAACAATCATCAAATATGACATATATCAAACACATGATATCTTCGTGGATTCATGGCGAAGAAGCTTGTTTATATTGCGGGTGAGATAGTGATCGAGAAATCAGAGAGTCACTACTAAGGTTTTGTAAGATATAATATAATTGTCGTTTGAACTTAGAATTCTAAACAAGCATTAAAGAGCAGGTTCAATATGTTCACGGATCGCCTTAACATCAGCTTTCGTTGGCTAAGGACAATACGTCCATCTATGTTCTTTCCAGTAACCTATAACAATTTTGGTGAATAGATTAAAAATTGAATTACAGACTAAGTGATTAATTTAATATAAACAATAATATCAACCATAGATGAAGAACCCTAAGATAATTCCCTATCTATGTCTGATTCAATGATTTTAGAATTCCCTTGAAACTCTAAACCTAACTGGAATCTACTAAGATATAGATGCAGAGAAACATGAAAGAGATCAAGAAGAAATCATAATTAAACTGAAAAATAAAGAGAAAGAGTTTAGAAATCTTCTCCTTGTCAAGATGATAGATTCCTTAGCCCCAAATGTATATAAAACTAAAGAACAACGTTTTTAACTAAAAATCGAGTCTAAGGTTTTTAAAACATTATGAGATGAATTGGGTTGGACCCAGAGTGATTTGGATCAAAATTATACCATAAATCCGCGTCAGATGGATATGTCTTCAGTAAAACAGTCATAACTTTCTAACCGTCCATTGGAATGACCTCAAATCAGTGCCATATGAAAGCTAACTCCCGTGGATATCTTGTATCCAAATTCCACTCAATTCTGTTCATGTGAAGATGTTAAACGGATGGCAAACTTCTAACAATTCAGCATGATCTTTCATCTCCAACTGCTCATTTGCTTATATCCCCCCTCCTAACGCATAAACTTCAATTCAAACATGTAATCACCTGAAAATACTCTAAAAATAATAGAAAACTCTAAAATCTATAATTAACAATCATCAAATATGACATATATCAAACACATGATATCTTCGTGGATTCATGGCGAAGAAGCTTGTTTATATTGCGGGTGAGATAGTGATCGAGAAATCAGAGAGTCACTACTAAGGTTTTGTAAGATATAATATAACTGTCGTTTGAACTTAGAATTCTAAACAAGCATTAAAGAGCAGGTTCAATATGTTCACGGATCGCCTTAACATCAGCTTTCGTTGGCTAAGGACAATACGTCCATCTATGTTCTTTCCAGTAACCTATAACAATTTTGGTGAATAGATTAAAAATTGAATTACAGACTAAGTGATTAATTTAATATAAACAATAATATCAACCATAGATGAAGAACCCTAAGATAATTCCCTATCTATGTCTGATTCAATGATTTTAGAATTCCCTTGAAACTCTAAACCTAACTGGAATCTACTAAGATATAGATGCAGAGAAACATGAAAGAGATCAAGAAGAAATCATAATTAAACTGAAAAATAAAGAGAAAGAGTTTAGAAATCTTCTCCTTGTCAAGATGATAGATTCCTTAGCCCCAAATGTATATAAAACTAAAGAACAACGTTTTTAACTAAAAATCGAGTCTAAGGTTTTTAAAACATTATGAGATGAATTGGGTTGGACCCAGAGTGATTTGGATCAAAATTATACCATAAATCCGCGTCAGATGGATATGTCTTCAGTAAAACAGTCATAACTTTCTAACCGTCCATTGGAATGACCTCAAATCAGTGCCATATGAAAGCTAACTCCCGTGGATATCTTGTATCCAAATTCCACTCAATTCTGTTCATGTGAAGATGTTAAACGGATGGCAAACTTCTAACAATTCAGCATGATCTTTCATCTCCAACTGCTCATTTGCTTATATCCCCCCTCCTAACGCATAAACTTCAATTCAAACATGTAATCACCTGAAAATACTCTAAAAATAATAGAAAACTCTAAAATCAATAATTAACAATCATCAAATATGACATATATCAAACACATGATATCTTCGTGGATTCATGGCGAAGAAGCTTGTTTATATTGCGGGTGAGATAGTGATCGAGAAATCAGAGAGTCACTACTAAGGTTTTGTAAGATATAATATAATTGTCGTTTGAACTTAGAATTCTAAACAAGCATTAAAGAGCAGGTTCAATATGTTCACGGATCGCCTTAACATCAGCTTTCGTTGGCTAAGGACAATACGTCCATCTATGTTCTTTCCAGTAACCTATAACAATTTTGGTGAATAGATTAAAAATTGAATTACAGACTAAGTGATTAATTTAATATAAACAATAATATCAACCATAGATGAAGAACCCTAAGATAATTCCCTATCTATGTCTGATTCAATGATTTTAGAATTCCCTTGAAACTCTAAACCTAACTGGAATCTACTAAGATATAGATGCAGAGAAACATGAAAGAGATCAAGAAGAAATCATAATTAAACTGAAAAATAAAGAGAAAGAGTTTAGAAATCTTCTCCTTGTCAAGATGATAGATTCCTTAGCCCCAAATGTATATAAAACTAAAGAACAACGTTTTTAACTAAAAATCGAGTCTAAGGTTTTTAAAACATTATGAGATGAATTGGGTTGGACCCAGAGTGATTTGGATCAAAATTATACCATAAATCCGCGTCAGATGGATATGTCTTCAGTAAAACAGTCATAACTTTCTAACCGTCCATTGGAATGACCTCAAATCAGTGCCATATGAAAGCTAACTCCCGTGGATATCTTGTATCCAAATTCCACTCAATTCTGTTCATGTGAAGATGTTAAACGGATGGCAAACTTCTAA
The DNA here is from genome assembly GCA_963854855.1 of Nasturtium officinale. Classification (NCBI taxonomy): domain Eukaryota; kingdom Viridiplantae; phylum Streptophyta; class Magnoliopsida; order Brassicales; family Brassicaceae; genus Nasturtium; species Nasturtium officinale. The sequence goes on from OY978507.1 coordinate 11,255,055, forward strand.
CAATTCAGCATGATCTTTCATCTCCAACTGCTCATTTGCTTATATCCCCCCTCCTAACGCATAAACTTCAATTCAAACATGTAATCACCTGAAAATACTCTAAAAATAATAGAAAACTCTAAAATCAATAATTAACAATCATCAAATATGACATATATCAAACACATGATATCTTCGTGGATTCATGGCGAAGAAGCTTGTTTATATTGCGGGTGAGATAGTGATCGAGAAATCAGAGAGTCACTACTAAGGTTTTGTAAGATATAATATAATTGTCGTTTGAACTTAGAATTCTAAACAAGCATTAAAGAGCAGGTTCAATATGTTCACGGATCGCCTTAACATCAGCTTTCGTTGGCTAAGGACAATACGTCCATCTATGTTCTTTCCAGTAACCTATAACAATTTTGGTGAATAGATTAAAAATTGAATTACAGACTAAGTGATTAATTTAATATAAACAATAATATCAACCATAGATGAAGAACCCTAAGATAATTCCCTATCTATGTCTGATTCAATGATTTTAGAATTCCCTTGAAACTCTAAACCTAACTGGAATCTACTAAGATATAGATGCAGAGAAACATGAAAGAGATCAAGAAGAAATCATAATTAAACTGAAAAATAAAGAGAAAGAGTTTAGAAATCTTCTCCTTGTCAAGATGATAGATTCCTTAGCCCCAAATGTATATAAAACTAAAGAACAACGTTTTTAACTAAAAATCGAGTCTAAGGTTTTTAAAACATTATGAGATGAATTGGGTTGGACCCAGAGTGATTTGGATCAAAATTATACCATAAATCCGCGTCAGATGGATATGTCTTCAGTAAAACAGTCATAACTTTCTAACCGTCCATTGGAATGACCTCAAATCAGTGCCATATGAAAGCTAACTCCCGTGGATATCTTGTATCCAAATTCCACTCAATTCTGTTCATGTGAAGATGTTAAACGGATGGCAAACTTCTAACAATTCAGCATGATCTTTCATCTCCAACTGCTCATTTGCTTATATCCCCCCTCCTAACGCATAAACTTCAATTCAAACATGTAATCACCTGAAAATACTCTAAAAATAATAGAAAACTCTAAAATCTATAATTAACAATCATCAAATATGACATATATCAAACACATGATATCTTCGTGGATTCATGGCGAAGAAGCTTGTTTATATTGCGGGTGAGATAGTGATCGAGAAATCAGAGAGTCACTACTAAGGTTTTGTAAGATATAATATAACTGTCGTTTGAACTTAGAATTCTAAACAAGCATTAAAGAGCAGGTTCAATATGTTCACGGATCGCCTTAACATCAGCTTTCGTTGGCTAAGGACAATACGTCCATCTATGTTCTTTCCAGTAACCTATAACAATTTTGGTGAATAGATTAAAAATTGAATTACAGACTAAGTGATTAATTTAATATAAACAATAATATCAACCATAGATGAAGAACCCTAAGATAATTCCCTATCTATGTCTGATTCAATGATTTTAGAATTCCCTTGAAACTCTAAACCTAACTGGAATCTACTAAGATATAGACGCAGAGAAACATGAAAGAGATCAAGAAGAAATCATAATTAAACTGAAAAATAAAGAGAAAGAGTTTAGAAATCTTCTCCTTGTCAAGATGATAGATTCCTTAGCCCCAAATGTATATAAAACTAAAGAACAACGTTTTTAACTAAAAATCGAGTCTAAGGTTTTTAAAACATTATGAGATGAATTGGGTTGGACCCAGAGTGATTTGGATCAAAATTATACCATAAATCCGCGTCAGATGGATATGTCTTCAGTAAAACAGTCATAACTTTCTAACCGTCCATTGGAATGACCTCAAATCAGTGCCATATGAAAGCTAACTCCCGTGGATATCTTGTATCCAAATTCCACTCAATTCTGTTCATGTGAAGATGTTAAACGGATGGCAAACTTCTAACAATTCAGCATGATCTTTCATCTCCAACTGCTCATTTGCTTATATCCCCCCTCCTAACGCATAAACTTCAATTCAAACATGTAATCACCTGAAAATACTCTAAAAATAATAGAAAACTCTAAAATCTATAATTAACAATCATCAAATATGACATATATCAAACACATGATATCTTCGTGGATTCATGGCGAAGAAGCTTGTTTATATTGCGGGTGAGATAGTGATCGAGAAATCAGAGAGTCACTACTAAGGTTTTGTAAGATATAATATAACTGTCGTTTGAACTTAGAATTCTAAACAAGCATTAAAGAGCAGGTTCAATATGTTCACGGATCGCCTTAACATCAGCTTTCGTTGGCTAAGGACAATACGTCCATCTATGTTCTTTCCAGTAACCTATAACAATTTTGGTGAATAGATTAAAAATTGAATTACAGACTAAGTGATTAATTTAATATAAACAATAATATCAACCATAGATGAAGAACCCTAAGATAATTCCCTATCTATGTCTGATTCAATGATTTTAGAATTCCCTTGAAACTCTAAACCTAACTGGAATCTACTAAGATATAGATGCAGAGAAACATGAAAGAGATCAAGAAGAAATCATAATTAAACTGAAAAATAAAGAGAAAGAGTTTAGAAATCTTCTCCTTGTCAAGATGATAGATTCCTTAGCCCCAAATGTATATAAAACTAAAGAACAACGTTTTTAACTAAAAATATTCAGAATATATAAAAAATCGAGTCTAAGGTTTTTAAAACATTATGAGATGAATTGGGTTGGACCCAAAGTGATTTGGATCAAAATTATACCATAAATCCGCGTCAGATGGATATGTCTTCAGTAAAACAGTCATAACTTTCTAACCGTCCATTGGAATGACCTCAAATCAGTGCCATATGAAAGCTAACTTCCGTGGATATCTTGTATCCAAATTCCACTCAATTCTGTTCATGTGAAGATGTTAAACGGATGGCAAACTTCTAACAATTCAGCATGATCTTTCATCTCCAACTGCTCATTTGCTTATATCCCCCCTCCTAACGCATAAACTTCAATTCAAACATGTAATCACCTGAAAATACTCTAAAAATAATAGAAAACTCTAAAATCTATAATTAACAATCATCAAATATGACATATATCAAACACATGATATCTTCGTGGATTCATGGCGAAGAAGCTTGTTTATATTGCGGGTGAGATAGTGATCGAGAAATCAGAGAGTCACTACTAAGGTTTTGTAAGATATAATATAACTGTCGTTTGAACTTAGAATTCTAAACAAGCATTAAAGAGCAGGTTCAATATGTTCACGGATCGCCTTAACATCAGCTTTCGTTGGCTAAGGACAATACGTCCATCTATGTTCTTTCCAGTAACCTATAACAATTTTGGTGAATAGATTAAAAATTGAATTACAGACTAAGTGATTAATTTAATATAAACAATAATATCAACCATAGATGAAGAACCCTAAGATAATTCCCTATCTATGTCTGATTCAATGATTTTAGAATTCCCTTGAAACTCTAAACCTAACTGGAATCTACTAAGATATAGATGCAGAGAAACATGAAAGAGATCAAGAAGAAATCATAATTAAACTGAAAAATAAAGAGAAAGAGTTTAGAAATCTTCTCCTTGTCAAGATGATAGATTCCTTAGCCCCAAATGTATATAAAACTAAAGAACAACGTTTTTAACTAAAAATCGAGTCTAAGGTTTTTAAAACATTATGAGATGAATTGGGTTGGACCCAGAGTGATTTGGATCAAAATTATACCATAAATCCGCGTCAGATGGATATGTCTTCAGTAAAACAGTCATAACTTTCTAACCGTCCATTGGAATGACCTCAAATCAGTGCCATATGAAAGCTAACTCCCGTGGATATCTTGTATCCAAATTCCACTCAATTCTGTTCATGTGAAGATGTTAAACGGATGGCAAACTTCTAACAATTCAGCATGATCTTTCATCTCCAACTGCTCATTTGCTTATATCCCCCCTCCTAACGCATAAACTTCAATTCAAACATGTAATCACCTGAAAATACTCTAAAAATAATAGAAAACTCTAAAATCTATAATTAACAATCATCAAATATGACATATATCAAACACATGATATCTTCGTGGATTCATGGCGAAGAAGCTTGTTTATATTGCGGGTGAGATAGTGATCGAGAAATCAGAGAGTCACTACTAAGGTTTTGTAAGATATAATATAACTGTCGTTTGAACTTAGAATTCTAAACAAGCATTAAAGAGCAGGTTCAATATGTTCACGGATCGCCTTAACATCAGCTTTCGTTGGCTAAGGACAATACGTCCATCTATGTTCTTTCCAGTAACCTATAACAATTTTGGTGAATAGATTAAAAATTGAATTACAGACTAAGTGATTAATTTAATATAAACAATAATATCAACCATAGATGAAGAACCCTAAGATAATTCCCTATCTATGTCTGATTCAATGATTTTAGAATTCCCTTGAAACTCTAAACCTAACTGGAATCTACTAAGATATAGATGCAGAGAAACATGAAAGAGATCAAGAAGAAATCATAATTAAACTGAAAAATAAAGAGAAAGAGTTTAGAAATCTTCTCCTTGTCAAGATGATAGATTCCTTAGCCCCAAATGTATATAAAACTAAAGAACAACGTTTTTAACTAAAAATATTCAGAATATATAAAAAATCGAGTCTAAGGTTTTTAAAACATTATGAGATGAATTGGGTTGGACCCAAAGTGATTTGGATCAAAATTATACCATAAATCCGCGTCAGATGGATATGTCTTCAGTAAAACAGTCATAACTTTCTAACCGTCCATTGGAATGACCTCAAATCAGTGCCATATGAAAGCTAACTTCCGTGGATATCTTGTATCCAAATTCCACTCAATTCTGTTCATGTGAAGATGTTAAACGGATGGCAAACTTCTAACAATTCAGCATGATCTTTCATCTCCAACTGCTCATTTGCTTATATCCCCCCTCCTAACGCATAAACTTCAATTCAAACATGTAATCACCTGAAAATACTCTAAAAATAATAGAAAACTCTAAAATCTATAATTAACAATCATCAAATATGACATATATCAAACACATGATATCTTCGTGGATTCATGGCGAAGAAGCTTGTTTATATTGCGGGTGAGATAGTGATCGAGAAATCAGAGAGTCACTACTAAGGTTTTGTAAGATATAATATAACTGTCGTTTGAACTTAGAATTCTAAACAAGCATTAAAGAGCAGGTTCAATATGTTCACGGATCGCCTTAACATCAGCTTTCGTTGGCTAAGGACAATACGTCCATCTATGTTCTTTCCAGTAACCTATAACAATTTTGGTGAATAGATTAAAAATTGAATTACAGACTAAGTGATTAATTTAATATAAACAATAATATCAACCATAGATGAAGAACACTAAGATAATTCCCTATCTATGTCTGATTCAATGATTTTAGAATTCCCTTGAAACTCTAAACCTAACTGGAATCTACTAAGATATAGATGCAGAGAAACATGAAAGAGATCAAGAAGAAATCATAATTAAACTCAAAAATAAAGAGAAAGAGTTTAGAAATCTTCTCCTTGTCAAGATGATAGATTCCTTAGCCCCAAATGTATATAAAACTAAAGAACAACGTTTTTAACTAAAAATATTCAGAATATATAAAAAATCGAGTCTAAGGTTTTTAAAACATTATGAGATGAATTGGGTTGGACCCAGAGTGATTTGGATCAAAATTATACCATAAATCCGCGTCAGATGGATATGTCTTCAGTAAAACAGTCATAACTTTCTAACCGTCCATTGGAATGACCTCAAATCAGTGCCATATGAAAGCTAACTCCCGTGGATATCTTGTATCCAAATTCCACTCAATTCTGTTCATGTGAAGATGTTAAACGGATGGCAAACTTCTAACAATTCAGCATGATCTTTCATCTCCAACTGCTCATTTGCTTATATCCCCCCTCCTAACGCATAAACTTCAATTCAAACATGTAATCACCTGAAAATACTCTAAAAATAATAGAAAACTCTAAAATCTATAATTAACAATCATCAAATATGACATATATCAAACACATGATATCTTCGTGGATTCATGGCGAAGAAGCTTGTTTATATTGCGGGTGAGATAGTGATCGAGAAATCAGAGAGTCACTACTAAGGTTTTGTAAGATATAATATAACTGTCGTTTGAACTTAGAATTCTAAACAAGCATTAAAGAGCAGGTTCAATATGTTCACGGATCGCCTTAACATCAGCTTTCGTTGGCTAAGGACAATACGTCCATCTATGTTCTTTCCAGTAACCTATAACAATTTTGGTGAATAGATTAAAAATTGAATTACAGACTAAGTGATTAATTTAATATAAACAATAATATCAACCATAGATGAAGAACCCTAAGATAATTCCCTATCTATGTCTGATTCAATGATTTTAGAATTCCCTTGAAACTCTAAACCTAACTGGAATCTACTAAGATATAGACGCAGAGAAACATGAAAGAGATCAAGAAGAAATCATAATTAAACTGAAAAATAAAGAGAAAGAGTTTAGAAATCTTCTCCTTGTCAAGATGATAGATTCCTTAGCCCCAAATGTATATAAAACTAAAGAACAACGTTTTTAACTAAAAATATGCAGAATATATAAAAAATCGAGTCTAAGGTTTTTAAAACATTATGAGATGAATTGGGTTGGACCCAGAGTGATTTGGATCAAAATTATACCATAAATCCGCGTCAGATGGATATGTCTTCAGTAAAACAGTCATAACTTTCTAACCGTCCATTGGAATGACCTCAAATCAGTGCCATATGAAAGCTAACTCCCGTGGATATCTTGTATCCAAATTCCACTCAATTCTGTTCATGTGAAGATGTTAAACGGATGGCAAACTTCTAACAATTCAGCATGATCTTTCATCTCCAACTGCTCATTTGCTTATATCCCCCCTCCTAACGCATAAACTTCAATTCAAACATGTAATCACCTGAAAATACTCTAAAAATAATAGAAAACTCTAAAATCTATAATTAACAATCATCAAATATGACATATATCAAACACATGATATCTTCGTGGATTCATGGCGAAGAAGCTTGTTTATATTGCGGGTGAGATAGTGATCGAGAAATCAGAGAGTCACTACTAAGGTTTTGTAAGATATAATATAACTGTCGTTTGAACTTAGAATTCTAAACAAGCATTAAAGAGCAGGTTCAATATGTTCACGGATCGCCTTAACATCAGCTTTCGTTGGCTAAGGACAATACGTCCATCTATGTTCTTTCCAGTAACCTATAACAATTTTGGTGAATAGATTAAAAATTGAATTACAGACTAAGTGATTAATTTAATATAAACAATAATATCAACCATAGATGAAGAACCCTAAGATAATTCCCTATCTATGTCTGATTCAATGATTTTAGAATTCCCTTGAAACTCTAAACCTAACTGGAATCTACTAAGATATAGATGCAGAGAAACATGAAAGAGATCAAGAAGAAATCATAATTAAACTGAAAAATAAAGAGAAAGAGTTTAGAAATCTTCTCCTTGTCAAGATGATAGATTCCTTAGCCCCAAATGTATATAAAACTAAAGAACAACGTTTTTAACTAAAAATATTCAGAATATATAAAAAATCGAGTCTAAGGTTTTTAAAACATTATGAGATGAATTGGGTTGGACCCAGAGTGATTTGGATCAAAATTATACCATAAATCCGCGTCAGATGGATATGTCTTCAGTAAAACAGTCATAACTTTCTAACCGTCCATTGGAATGACCTCAAATCAGTGCCATATGAAAGCTAACTCCCGTGGATATCTTGTATCCAAATTCCACTCAATTCTGTTCATGTGAAGATGTTAAACGGATGGCAAACTTCTAACAATTCAGCATGATCTTTCATCTCCAACTGCTCATTTGCTTATATCCCCCCTCCTAACGCATAAACTTCAATTCAAACATGTAATCACCTGAAAATACTCTAAAAATAATAGAAAACTCTAAAATCTATAATTAACAATCATCAAATATGACATATATCAAACACATGATATCTTCGTGGATTCATGGCGAAGAAGCTTGTTTATATTGCGGGTGAGATAGTGATCGAGAAATCAGAGAGTCACTACTAAGGTTTTGTAAGATATAATATAACTGTCGTTTGAACTTAGAATTCTAAACAAGCATTAAAGAGCAGGTTCAATATGTTCACGGATCGCCTTAACATCAGCTTTCGTTGGCTAAGGACAATACGTCCATCTATGTTCTTTCCAGTAACCTATAACAATTTTGGTGAATAGATTAAAAATTGAATTACAGACTAAGTGATTAATTTAATATAAACAATAATATCAACCATAGATGAAGAACACTAAGATAATTCCCTATCTATGTCTGATTCAATGATTTTAGAATTCCCTTGAAACTCTAAACCTAACTGGAATCTACTAAGATATAGATGCAGAGAAACATGAAAGAGATCAAGAAGAAATCATAATTAAACTCAAAAATAAAGAGAAAGAGTTTAGAAATCTTCTCCTTGTCAAGATGATAGATTCCTTAGCCCCAAATGTATATAAAACTAAAGAACAACGTTTTTAACTAAAAATATTCAGAATATATAAAAAATCGAGTCTAAGGTTTTTAAAACATTATGAGATGAATTGGGTTGGACCCAGAGTGATTTGGATCAAAATTATACCATAAATCCGCGTCAGATGGATATGTCTTCAGTAAAACAGTCATAACTTTCTAACCGTCCATTGGAATGACCTCAAATCAGTGCCATATGAAAGCTAACTCCCGTGGATATCTTGTATCCAAATTCCACTCAATTCTGTTCATGTGAAGATGTTAAACGGATGGCAAACTTCTAACAATTCAGCATGATCTTTCATCTCCAACTGCTCATTTGCTTATATCCCCCCTCCTAACGCATAAACTTCAATTCAAACATGTAATCACCTGAAAATACTCTAAAAATAATAGAAAACTCTAAAATCTATAATTAACAATCATCAAATATGACATATATCAAACACATGATATCTTCGTGGATTCATGGCGAAGAAGCTTGTTTATATTGCGGGTGAGATAGTGATCGAGAAATCAGAGAGTCACTACTAAGGTTTTGTAAGATATAATATAACTGTCGTTTGAACTTAGAATTCTAAACAAGCATTAAAGAGCAGGTTCAATATGTTCACGGATCGCCTTAACATCAGCTTTCGTTGGCTAAGGACAATACGTCCATCTATGTTCTTTCCAGTAACCTATAACAATTTTGGTGAATAGATTAAAAATTGAATTACAGACTAAGTGATTAATTTAATATAAACAATAATATCAACCATAGATGAAGAACCCTAAGATAATTCCCTATCTATGTCTGATTCAATGATTTTAGAATTCCCTTGAAACTCTAAACCTAACTGGAATCTACTAAGATATAGATGCAGAGAAACATGAAAGAGATCAAGAAGAAATCATAATTAAACTGAAAAATAAAGAGAAAGAGTTTAGAAATCTTCTCCTTGTCAAGATGATAGATTCCTTAGCCCCAAATGTATATAAAACTAAAGAACAACGTTTTTAACTAAAAATATGCAGAATATATAAAAAATCGAGTCTAAGGTTTTTAAAACATTATGAGATGAATTGGGTTGGACCCAGAGTGATTTGGATCAAAATTATACCATAAATCCGCGTCAGATGGATATGTCTTCAGTAAAACAGTCATAACTTTCTAACCGTCCATTGGAATGACCTCAAATCAGTGCCATATGAAAGCTAACTCCCGTGGATATCTTGTATCCAAATTCCACTCAATTCTGTTCATGTGAAGATGTTAAACGGATGGCAAACTTCTAACAATTCAGCATGATCTTTCATCTCCAACTGCTCATTTGCTTATATCCCCCCTCCTAACGCATAAACTTCAATTCAAACATGTAATCACCTGAAAATACTCTAAAAATAATAGAAAACTCTAAAATCTATAATTAACAATCATCAAATATGACATATATCAAACACATGATATCTTCGTGGATTCATGGCGAAGAAGCTTGTTTATATTGCGGGTGAGATAGTGATCGAGAAATCAGAGAGTCACTACTAAGGTTTTGTAAGATATAATATAACTGTCGTTTGAACTTAGAATTCTAAACAAGCATTAAAGAGCAGGTTCAATATGTTCACGGATCGCCTTAACATCAGCTTTCGTTGGCTAAGGACAATACGTCCATCTATGTTCTTTCCAGTAACCTATAACAATTTTGGTGAATAGATTAAAAATTGAATTACAGACTAAGTGATTAATTTAATATAAACAATAATATCAACCATAGATGAAGAACCCTAAGATAATTCCCTATCTATGTCTGATTCAATGATTTTAGAATTCCCTTGAAACTCTAAACCTAACTGGAATCTACTAAGATATAGATGCAGAGAAACATGAAAGAGATCAAGAAGAAATCATAATTAAACTGAAAAATAAAGAGAAAGAGTTTAGAAATCTTCTCCTTGTCAAGATGATAGATTCCTTAGCCCCAAATGTATATAAAACTAAAGAACAACGTTTTTAACTAAAAATATGCAGAATATATAAAAAATCGAGTCTAAGGTTTTTAAAACATTATGAGATGAATTGGGTTGGACCCAGAGTGATTTGGATCAAAATTATACCATAAATCCGCGTCAGATGGATATGTCTTCAGTAAAACAGTCATAACTTTCTAACCGTCCATTGGAATGACCTCAAATCAGTGCCATATGAAAGCTAACTCCCGTGGATATCTTGTATCCAAATTCCACTCAATTCTGTTCATGTGAAGATGTTAAACGGATGGCAAACTTCTAACAATTCAGCATGATCTTTCATCTCCAACTGCTCATTTGCTTATATCCCCCCTCCTAACGCATAAACTTCAATTCAAACATGTAATCACCTGAAAATACTCTAAAAATAATAGAAAACTCTAAAATCTATAATTAACAATCATCAAATATGACATATATCAAACACATGATATCTTCGTGGATTCATGGCGAAGAAGCTTGTTTATATTGCGGGTGAGATAGTGATCGAGAAATCAGAGAGTCACTACTAAGGTTTTGTAAGATATAATATAACTGTCGTTTGAACTTAGAATTCTAAACAAGCATTAAAGAGCAGGTTCAATATGTTCACGGATCGCCTTAACATCAGCTTTCGTTGGCTAAGGACAATACGTCCATCTATGTTCTTTCCAGTAACCTATAACAATTTTGGTGAATAGATTAAAAATTGAATTACAGACTAAGTGATTAATTTAATATAAACAATAATATCAACCATAGATGAAGAACCCTAAGATAATTCCCTATCTATGTCTGATTCAATGATTTTAGAATTCCCTTGAAACTCTAAACCTAACTGGAATCTACTAAGATATAGATGCAGAGAAACATGAAAGAGATCAAGAAGAAATCATAATTAAACTGAAAAATAAAGAGAAAGAGTTTAGAAATCTTCTCCTTGTCAAGATGATAGATTCCTTAGCCCCAAATGTATATAAAACTAAAGAACAACGTTTTTAACTAAAAATATGCAGAATATATAAAAAATCGAGTCTAAGGTTTTTAAAACATTATGAGATGAATTGGGTTGGACCCAGAGTGATTTGGATCAAAATTATACCATAAATCCGCGTCAGATGGATATGTCTTCAGTAAAACAGTCATAACTTTCTAACCGTCCATTGGAATGACCTCAAATCAGTGCCATATGAAAGCTAACTCCCGTGGATATCTTGTATCCAAATTCCACTCAATTCTGTTCATGTGAAGATGTTAAACGGATGGCAAACTTCTAACAATTCAGCATGATCTTTCATCTCCAACTGCTCATTTGCTTATATCCCCCCTCCTAACGCATAAACTTCAATTCAAACATGTAATCACCTGAAAATACTCTAAAAATAATAGAAAACTCTAAAATCTATAATTAACAATCATCAAATATGACATATATCAAACACATGATATCTTCGTGGATTCATGGCGAAGAAGCTTGTTTATATTGCGGGTGAGATAGTGATCGAGAAATCAGAGAGTCACTACTAAGGTTTTGTAAGATATAATATAACTGTCGTTTGAACTTAGAATTCTAAACAAGCATTAAAGAGCAGGTTCAATATGTTCACGGATCGCCTTAACATCAGCTTTCGTTGGCTAAGGACAATACGTCCATCTATGTTCTTTCCAGTAACCTATAACAATTTTGGTGAATAGATTAAAAATTGAATTACAGACTAAGTGATTAATTTAATATAAACAATAATATCAACCATAGATGAAGAACCCTAAGATAATTCCCTATCTATGTCTGATTCAATGATTTTAGAATTCCCTTGAAACTCTAAACCTAACTGGAATCTACTAAGATATAGATGCAGAGAAACATGAAAGAGATCAAGAAGAAATCATAATTAAACTGAAAAATAAAGAGAAAGAGTTTAGAAATCTTCTCCTTGTCAAGATGATAGATTCCTTAGCCCCAAATGTATATAAAACTAAAGAACAACGTTTTTAACTAAAAATATGCAGAATATATAAAAAATCGAGTCTAAGGTTTTTAAAACATTATGAGATGAATTGGGTTGGACCCAGAGTGATTTGGATCAAAATTATACCATAAATCCGCGTCAGATGGATATGTCTTCAGTAAAACAGTCATAACTTTCTAACCGTCCATTGGAATGACCTCAAATCAGTGCCATATGAAAGCTAACTCCCGTGGATATCTTGTATCCAAATTCCACTCAATTCTGTTCATGTGAAGATGTTAAACGGATGGCAAACTTCTAACAATTCAGCATGATCTTTCATCTCCAACTGCTCATTTGCTTATATCCCCCCTCCTAACGCATAAACTTCAATTCAAACATGTAATCACCTGAAAATACTCTAAAAATAATAGAAAACTCTAAAATCTATAATTAACAATCATCAAATATGACATATATCAAACACATGATATCTTCGTGGATTCATGGCGAAGAAGCTTGTTTATATTGCGGGTGAGATAGTGATCGAGAAATCAGAGAGTCACTACTAAGGTTTTGTAAGATATAATATAACTGTCGTTTGAACTTAGAATTCTAAACAAGCATTAAAGAGCAGGTTCAATATGTTCACGGATCGCCTTAACATCAGCTTTCGTTGGCTAAGGACAATACGTCCATCTATGTTCTTTCCAGTAACCTATAACAATTTTGGTGAATAGATTAAAAATTGAATTACAGACTAAGTGATTAATTTAATATAAACAATAATATCAACCATAGATGAAGAACCCTAAGATAATTCCCTATCTATGTCTGATTCAATGATTTTAGAATTCCCTTGAAACTCTAAACCTAACTGGAATCTACTAAGATATAGATGCAGAGAAACATGAAAGAGATCAAGAAGAAATCATAATTAAACTGAAAAATAAAGAGAAAGAGTTTAGAAATCTTCTCCTTGTCAAGATGATAGATTCCTTAGCCCCAAATGTATATAAAACTAAAGAACAACGTTTTTAACTAAAAATATTCAGAATATATAAAAAATCGAGTCTAAGGTTTTTAAAACATTATGAGATGAATTGGGTTGGACCCAGAGTGATTTGGATCAAAATTATACCATAAATCCGCGTCAGATGGATATGTCTTCAGTAAAACAGTCATAACTTTCTAACCGTCCATTGGAATGACCTCAAATCAGTGCCATATGAAAGCTAACTCCCGTGGATATCTTGTATCCAAATTCCACTCAATTCTGTTCATGTGAAGATGTTAAACGGATGGCAAACTTCTAACAATTCAGCATGATCTTTCATCTCCAACTGCTCATTTGCTTATATCCCCCCTCCTAACGCATAAACTTCAATTCAAACATGTAATCACCTGAAAATACTCTAAAAATAATAGAAAACTCTAAAATCTATAATTAACAATCATCAAATATGACATATATCAAACACATGATATCTTCGTGGATTCATGGCGAAGAAGCTTGTTTATATTGCGGGTGAGATAGTGATCGAGAAATCAGAGAGTCACTACTAAGGTTTTGTAAGATATAATATAACTGTCGTTTGAACTTAGAATTCTAAACAAGCATTAAAGAGCAGGTTCAATATGTTCACGGATCGCCTTAACATCAGCTTTCGTTGGCTAAGGACAATACGTCCATCTATGTTCTTTCCAGTAACCTATAACAATTTTGGTGAATAGATTAAAAATTGAATTACAGACTAAGTGATTAATTTAATATAAACAATAATATCAACCATAGATGAAGAACCCTAAGATAATTCCCTATCTATGTCTGATTCAATGATTTTAGAATTCCCTTGAAACTCTAAACCTAACTGGAATCTACTAAGATATAGATGCAGAGAAACATGAAAGAGATCAAGAAGAAATCATAATTAAACTGAAAAATAAAGAGAAAGAGTTTAGAAATCTTCTCCTTGTCAAGATGATAGATTCCTTAGCCCCAAATGTATATAAAACTAAAGAACAACGTTTTTAACTAAAAATATGCAGAATATATAAAAAATCGAGTCTAAGGTTTTTAAAACATTATGAGATGAATTGGGTTGGACCCAGAGTGATTTGGATCAAAATTATACCATAAATCCGCGTCAGATGGATATGTCTTCAGTAAAACAGTCATAACTTTCTAACCGTCCATTGGAATGACCTCAAATCAGTGCCATATGAAAGCTAACTCCCGTGGATATCTTGTATCCAAATTCCACTCAATTCTGTTCATGTGAAGATGTTAAACGGATGGCAAACTTCTAACAATTCAGCATGATCTTTCATCTCCAACTGCTCATTTGCTTATATCCCCCCTCCTAACGCATAAACTTCAATTCAAACATGTAATCACCTGAAAATACTCTAAAAATAATAGAAAACTCTAAAATCTATAATTAACAATCATCAAATATGACATATATCAAACACATGATATCTTCGTGGATTCATGGCGAAGAAGCTTGTTTATATTGCGGGTGAGATAGTGATCGAGAAATCAGAGAGTCACTACTAAGGTTTTGTAAGATATAATATAACTGTCGTTTGAACTTAGAATTCTAAACAAGCATTAAAGAGCAGGTTCAATATGTTCACGGATCGCCTTAACATCAGCTTTCGTTGGCTAAGGACAATACGTCCATCTATGTTCTTTCCAGTAACCTATAACAATTTTGGTGAATAGATTAAAAATTGAATTACAGACTAAGTGATTAATTTAATATAAACAATAATATCAACCATAGATGAAGAACCCTAAGATAATTCCCTATCTATGTCTGATTCAATGATTTTAGAATTCCCTTGAAACTCTAAACCTAACTGGAATCTACTAAGATATAGATGCAGAGAAACATGAAAGAGATCAAGAAGAAATCATAATTAAACTGAAAAATAAAGAGAAAGAGTTTAGAAATCTTCTCCTTGTCAAGATGATAGATTCCTTAGCCCCAAATGTATATAAAACTAAAGAACAACGTTTTTAACTAAAAATATGCAGAATATATAAAAAATCGAGTCTAAGGTTTTTAAAACATTATGAGATGAATTGGGTTGGACCCAGAGTGATTTGGATCAAAATTATACCATAAATCCGCGTCAGATGGATATGTCTTCAGTAAAACAGTCATAACTTTCTAACCGTCCATTGGAATGACCTCAAATCAGTGCCATATGAAAGCTAACTCCCGTGGATATCTTGTATCCAAATTCCACTCAATTCTGTTCATGTGAAGATGTTAAACGGATGGCAAACTTCTAACAATTCAGCATGATCTTTCATCTCCAACTGCTCATTTGCTTATATCCCCCCTCCTAACGCATAAACTTCAATTCAAACATGTAATCACCTGAAAATACTCTAAAAATAATAGAAAACTCTAAAATCTATAATTAACAATCATCAAATATGACATATATCAAACACATGATATCTTCGTGGATTCATGGCGAAGAAGCTTGTTTATATTGCGGGTGAGATAGTGATCGAGAAATCAGAGAGTCACTACTAAGGTTTTGTAAGATATAATATAACTGTCGTTTGAACTTAGAATTCTAAACAAGCATTAAAGAGCAGGTTCAATATGTTCACGGATCGCCTTAACATCAGCTTTCGTTGGCTAAGGACAATACGTCCATCTATGTTCTTTCCAGTAACCTATAACAATTTTGGTGAATAGATTAAAAATTGAATTACAGACTAAGTGATTAATTTAATATAAACAATAATATCAACCATAGATGAAGAACCCTAAGATAATTCCCTATCTATGTCTGATTCAATGATTTTAGAATTCCCTTGAAACTCTAAACCTAACTGGAATCTACTAAGATATAGATGCAGAGAAACATGAAAGAGATCAAGAAGAAATCATAATTAAACTGAAAAATAAAGAGAAAGAGTTTAGAAATCTTCTCCTTGTCAAGATGATAGATTCCTTAGCCCCAAATGTATATAAAACTAAAGAACAACGTTTTTAACTAAAAATATTCAGAATATATAAAAAATCGAGTCTAAGGTTTTTAAAACATTATGAGATGAATTGGGTTGGACCCAGAGTGATTTGGATCAAAATTATACCATAAATCCGCGTCAGATGGATATGTCTTCAGTAAAACAGTCATAACTTTCTAACCGTCCATTGGAATGACCTCAAATCAGTGCCATATGAAAGCTAACTCCCGTGGATATCTTGTATCCAAATTCCACTCAATTCTGTTCATGTGAAGATGTTAAACGGATGGCAAACTTCTAACAATTCAGCATGATCTTTCATCTCCAACTGCTCATTTGCTTATATCCCCCCTCCTAACGCATAAACTTCAATTCAAACATGTAATCACCTGAAAATACTCTAAAAATAATAGAAAACTCTAAAATCTATAATTAACAATCATCAAATATGACATATATCAAACACATGATATCTTCGTGGATTCATGGCGAAGAAGCTTGTTTATATTGCGGGTGAGATAGTGATCGAGAAATCAGAGAGTCACTACTAAGGTTTTGTAAGATATAATATAACTGTCGTTTGAACTTAGAATTCTAAACAAGCATTAAAGAGCAGGTTCAATATGTTCACGGATCGCCTTAACATCAGCTTTCGTTGGCTAAGGACAATACGTCCATCTATGTTCTTTCCAGTAACCTATAACAATTTTGGTGAATAGATTAAAAATTGAATTACAGACTAAGTGATTAATTTAATATAAACAATAATATCAACCATAGATGAAGAACCCTAAGATAATTCCCTATCTATGTCTGATTCAATGATTTTAGAATTCCCTTGAAACTCTAAACCTAACTGGAATCTACTAAGATATAGATGCAGAGAAACATGAAAGAGATCAAGAAGAAATCATAATTAAACTGAAAAATAAAGAGAAAGAGTTTAGAAATCTTCTCCTTGTCAAGATGATAGATTCCTTAGCCCCAAATGTATATAAAACTAAAGAACAACGTTTTTAACTAAAAATATTCAGAATATATAAAAAATCGAGTCTAAGGTTTTTAAAACATTATGAGATGAATTGGGTTGGACCCAGAGTGATTTGGATCAAAATTATACCATAAATCCGCGTCAGATGGATATGTCTTCAGTAAAACAGTCATAACTTTCTAACCGTCCATTGGAATGACCTCAAATCAGTGCCATATGAAAGCTAACTCCCGTGGATATCTTGTATCCAAATTCCACTCAATTCTGTTCATGTGAAGATGTTAAACGGATGGCAAACTTCTAACAATTCAGCATGATCTTTCATCTCCAACTGCTCATTTGCTTATATCCCCCCTCCTAACGCATAAACTTCAATTCAAACATGTAATCACCTGAAAATACTCTAAAAATAATAGAAAACTCTAAAATCTATAATTAACAATCATCAAATATGACATATATCAAACACATGATATCTTCGTGGATTCATGGCGAAGAAGCTTGTTTATATTGCGGGTGAGATAGTGATCGAGAAATCAGAGAGTCACTACTAAGGTTTTGTAAGATATAATATAACTGTCGTTTGAACTTAGAATTCTAAACAAGCATTAAAGAGCAGGTTCAATATGTTCACGGATCGCCTTAACATCAGCTTTCGTTGGCTAAGGACAATACGTCCATCTATGTTCTTTCCAGTAACCTATAACAATTTTGGTGAATAGATTAAAAATTGAATTATAGACTAAGTGATTAATTTAATATAAACAATAATATCAACCATAGATGAAGAACCCTAAGATAATTCCCTATCTATGTCTGATTCAATGATTTTAGAATTCCCTTGAAACTCTAAACCTAACTAGAATCTACTAAGATATAGATGCAGAGAAACATGAAAGAGATCAAGAAGAAATCATAATTAAACTCAAAAATAAAGAGAAAGAGTTTAGAAATCTTCTCCTTGTCAAGATGATAGATTCCTTAGCCCCAAATGTATATAAAACTAAAGAACAACGTTTTTAACTAAAAATATTCAGAATATATAAAAAATCGAGTCTAAGGTTTTTAAAACATTATGAGATGAATTGGGTTGGACCCAGAGTGATTTGATCAAAATTATACCATAAATCCGCGTCAGATGGATATGTCTTCAGTAAAACAGTCATAACTTTCTAACCGTCCATTGGAATGACCTCAAATCAGTGCCATATGAAAGCTAACTCCCGTGGATATCTTGTATCCAAATTCCACTCAATTCTGTTCATGTGAAGATGTTAAACGGATGGCAAACTTCTAACAATTCAGCATGATCTTTCATCTCCAACTGCTCATTTGCTTATATCCCCCCTCCTAACGCATAAACTTCAATTCAAACATGTAATCACCTGAAAATACTCTAAAAATAATAGAAAACTCTAAAATCTATAATTAACAATCATCAAATATGACATATATCAAACACATGATATCTTCGTGGATTCATGGCGAAGAAGCTTGTTTATATTGCGGGTGAGATAGTGATCGAGAAATCAGAGAGTCACTACTAAGGTTTTGTAAGATATAATATAACTGTCGTTTGAACTTAGAATTCTAAACAAGCATTAAAGAGCAGGTTCAATATGTTCACGGATCGCCTTAACATCAGCTTTCGTTGGCTAAGGACAATACGTCCATCTATGTTCTTTCCAGTAACCTATAACAATTTTGGTGAATAGATTAAAAATTGAATTACAGACTAAGTGATTAATTTAATATAAACAATAATATCAACCATAGATGAAGAACCCTAAGATAATTCCCTATCTATGTCTGATTCAATGATTTTAGAATTCCCTTGAAACTCTAAACCTAACTGGAATCTACTAAGATATAGATGCAGAGAAACATGAAAGAGATCAAGAAGAAATCATAATTAAACTGAAAAATAAAGAGAAAGAGTTTAGAAATCTTCTCCTTGTCAAGATGATAGATTCCTTAGCCCCAAATGTATATAAAACTAAAGAACAACGTTTTTAACTAAAAATATGCAGAATATATAAAAAATCGAGTCTAAGGTTTTTAAAACATTATGAGATGAATTGGGTTGGACCCAGAGTGATTTGGATCAAAATTATACCATAAATCCGCGTCAGATGGATATGTCTTCAGTAAAACAGTCATAACTTTCTAACCGTCCATTGGAATGACCTCAAATCAGTGCCATATGAAAGCTAACTCCCGTGGATATCTTGTATCCTAATTCCACTCAATTCTGTTCATGTGAAGATGTTAAACGGATGGCAAACTTCTAACAATTCAGCATGATCTTTCATCTCCAACTGCTCATTTGCTTATATCCCCCCTCCTAACGCATAAACTTCAATTCAAACATGTAATCACCTGAAAATACTCTAAAAATAATAGAAAACTCTAAAATCTATAATTAACAATCATCAAATATGACATATATCAAACACATGATATCTTCGTGGATTCATGGCGAAGAAGCTTGTTTATATTGCGGGTGAGATAGTGATCGAGAAATCAGAGAGTCACTACTAAGGTTTTGTAAGATATAATATAACTGTCGTTTGAACTTAGAATTCTAAACAAGCATTAAAGAGCAGGTTCAATATGTTCACGGATCGCCTTAACATCAGCTTTCGTTGGCTAAGGACAATACGTCCATCTATGTTCTTTCCAGTAACCTATAACAATTTTGGTGAATAGATTAAAAATTGAATTACAGACTAAGTGATTAATTTAATATAAACAATAATATCAACCATAGATGAAGAACCCTAAGATAATTCCCTATCTATGTCTGATTCAATGATTTTAGAATTCCCTTGAAACTCTAAACCTAACTGGAATCTACTCAGATATAGATGCAGAGAAACATGAAAGAGATCAAGAAGAAATCATAATTAAACTGAAAAATAAAGAGAAAGAGTTTAGAAATCTTCTCCTTGTCAAGATGATAGATTCCTTAGCCCCAAATGTATATAAAACTAAAGAACAACGTTTTTAACTAAAAATATTCAGAATATATAAAAAATCGAGTCTAAGGTTTTTAAAACATTATGAGATGAATTGGGTTGGACCCAGAGTGATTTGGATCAAAATTATACCATAAATCCGCGTCAGATGGATATGTCTTCAGTAAAACAGTCATAACTTTCTAACCGTCCATTGGAATGACCTCAAATCAGTGCCATATGAAAGCTAACTCCCGTGGATATCTTGTATCCTAATTCCACTCAATTCTGTTCATGTGAAGATGTTAAACGGATGGCAAACTTCTAACAATTCAGCATGATCTTTCATCTCCAACTGCTCATTTGCTTATATCCCCCCTCCTAACGCATAAACTTCAATTCAAACATGTAATCACCTGAAAATACTCTAAAAATAATAGAAAACTCTAAAATCTATAATTAACAATCATCAAATATGACATATATCAAACACATGATATCTTCGTGGATTCATGGCGAAGAAGCTTGTTTATATTGCGGGTGAGATAGTGATCGAGAAATCAGAGAGTCACTACTAAGGTTTTGTAAGATATAATATAACTGTCGTTTGAACTTAGAATTCTAAACAAGCATTAAAGAGCAGGTTCAATATGTTCACGGATCGCCTTAACATCAGCTTTCGTTGGCTAAGGACAATACGTCCATCTATGTTCTTTCCAGTAACCTATAACAATTTTGGTGAATAGATTAAAAATTGAATTACAGACTAAGTGATTAATTTAATATAAACAATAATATCAACCATAGATGAAGAACCCTAAGATAATTCCCTATCTATGTCTGATTCAATGATTTTAGAATTCCCTTGAAACTCTAAACCTAACTGGAATCTACTAAGATATAGATGCAGAGAAACATGAAAGAGATCAAGAAGAAATCATAATTAAACTGAAAAATAAAGAGAAAGAGTTTAGAAATCTTCTCCTTGTCAAGATGATAGATTCCTTAGCCCCAAATGTATATAAAACTAAAGAACAACGTTTTTAACTAAAAATATGCAGAATATATAAAAAATCGAGTCTAAGGTTTTTAAAACATTATGAGATGAATTGGGTTGGACCCAGAGTGATTTGGATCAAAATTATACCATAAATCCGCGTCAGATGGATATGTCTTCAGTAAAACAGTCATAACTTTCTAACCGTCCATTGGAATGACCTCAAATCAGTGCCATATGAAAGCTAACTCCCGTGGATATCTTGTATCCAAATTCCACTCAATTCTGTTCATGTGAAGATGTTAAACGGATGGCAAACTTCTAACAATTCAGCATGATCTTTCATCTCCAACTGCTCATTTGCTTATATCCCCCCTCCTAACGCATAAACTTCAATTCAAACATGTAATCACCTGAAAATACTCTAAAAATAATAGAAAACTCTAAAATCTATAATTAACAATCATCAAATATGACATATATCAAACACATGATATCTTCGTGGATTCATGGCGAAGAAGCTTGTTTATATTGCGGGTGAGATAGTGATCGAGAAATCAGAGAGTCACTACTAAGGTTTTGTAAGATATAATATAACTGTCGTTTGAACTTAGAATTCTAAACAAGCATTAAAGAGCAGGTTCAATATGTTCACGGATCGCCTTAACATCAGCTTTCGTTGGCTAAGGACAATACGTCCATCTATGTTCTTTCCAGTAACCTATAACAATTTTGGTGAATAGATTAAAAATTGAATTACAGACTAAGTGATTAATTTAATATAAACAATAATATCAACCATAGATGAAGAACCCTAAGATAATTCCCTATCTATGTCTGATTCAATGATTTTAGAATTCCCTTGAAACTCTAAACCTAACTGGAATCTACTAAGATATAGATGCAGAGAAACATGAAAGAGATCAAGAAGAAATCATAATTAAACTGAAAAATAAAGAGAAAGAGTTTAGAAATCTTCTCCTTGTCAAGATGATAGATTCCTTAGCCCCAAATGTATATAAAACTAAAGAACAACGTTTTTAACTAAAAATATTCAGAATATATAAAAAATCGAGTCTAAGGTTTTTAAAACATTATGAGATGAATTGGGTTGGACCCAGAGTGATTTGGATCAAAATTATACCATAAATCCGCGTCAGATGGATATGTCTTCAGTAAAACAGTCATAACTTTCTAACCGTCCATTGGAATGACCTCAAATCAGTGCCATATGAAAGCTAACTCCCGTGGATATCTTGTATCCAAATTCCACTCAATTCTGTTCATGTGAAGATGTTAAACGGATGGCAAACTTCTAACAATTCAGCATGATCTTTCATCTCCAACTGCTCATTTGCTTATATCCCCCCTCCTAACGCATAAACTTCAATTCAAACATGTAATCACCTGAAAATACTCTAAAAATAATAGAAAACTCTAAAATCTATAATTAACAATCATCAAATATGACATATATCAAACACATGATATCTTCG
The DNA here is from genome assembly GCA_963854855.1 of Nasturtium officinale. Taxonomy (NCBI): domain Eukaryota; kingdom Viridiplantae; phylum Streptophyta; class Magnoliopsida; order Brassicales; family Brassicaceae; genus Nasturtium; species Nasturtium officinale. The sequence goes on from OY978507.1 coordinate 11,278,033, forward strand.
TGGATTCATGGCGAAGAAGCTTGTTTATATTGCGGGTGAGATAGTGATCGAGAAATCAGAGAGTCACTACTAAGGTTTTGTAAGATATAATATAACTGTCGTTTGAACTTAGAATTCTAAACAAGCATTAAAGAGCAGGTTCAATATGTTCACGGATCGCCTTAACATCAGCTTTCGTTGGCTAAGGACAATACGTCCATCTATGTTCTTTCCAGTAACCTATAACAATTTTGGTGAATAGATTAAAAATTGAATTACAGACTAAGTGATTAATTTAATATAAACAATAATATCAACCATAGATGAAGAACCCTAAGATAATTCCCTATCTATGTCTGATTCAATGATTTTAGAATTCCCTTGAAACTCTAAACCTAACTGGAATCTACTAAGATATAGATGCAGAGAAACATGAAAGAGATCAAGAAGAAATCATAATTAAACTGAAAAATAAAGAGAAAGAGTTTAGAAATCTTCTCCTTGTCAAGATGATAGATTCCTTAGCCCCAAATGTATATAAAACTAAAGAACAACGTTTTTAACTAAAAATATTCAGAATATATAAAAAATCGAGTCTAAGGTTTTTAAAACATTATGAGATGAATTGGGTTGGACCCAGAGTGATTTGGATCAAAATTATACCATAAATCCGCGTCAGATGGATATGTCTTCAGTAAAACAGTCATAACTTTCTAACCGTCCATTGGAATGACCTCAAATCAGTGCCATATGAAAGCTAACTCCCGTGGATATCTTGTATCCAAATTCCACTCAATTCTGTTCATGTGAAGATGTTAAACGGATGGCAAACTTCTAACAATTCAGCATGATCTTTCATCTCCAACTGCTCATTTGCTTATATCCCCCCTCCTAACGCATAAACTTCAATTCAAACATGTAATCACCTGAAAATACTCTAAAAATAATAGAAAACTCTAAAATCTATAATTAACAATCATCAAATATGACATATATCAAACACATGATATCTTCGTGGATTCATGGCGAAGAAGCTTGTTTATATTGCGGGTGAGATAGTGATCGAGAAATCAGAGAGTCACTACTAAGGTTTTGTAAGATATAATATAACTGTCGTTTGAACTTAGAATTCTAAACAAGCATTAAAGAGCAGGTTCAATATGTTCACGGATCGCCTTAACATCAGCTTTCGTTGGCTAAGGACAATACGTCCATCTATGTTCTTTCCAGTAACCTATAACAATTTTGGTGAATAGATTAAAAATTGAATTACAGACTAAGTGATTAATTTAATATAAACAATAATATCAACCATAGATGAAGAACCCTAAGATAATTCCCTATCTATGTCTGATTCAATGATTTTAGAATTCCCTTGAAACTCTAAACCTAACTAGAATCTACTAAGATATAGATGCAGAGAAACATGAAAGAGATCAAGAAGAAATCATAATTAAACTCAAAAATAAAGAGAAAGAGTTTAGAAATCTTCTCCTTGTCAAGATGATAGATTCCTTAGCCCCAAATGTATATAAAACTAAAGAACAACGTTTTTAACTAAAAATATTCAGAATATATAAAAAATCGAGTCTAAGGTTTTTAAAACATTATGAGATGAATTGGGTTGGACCCAGAGTGATTTGATCAAAATTATACCATAAATCCGCGTCAGATGGATATGTCTTCAGTAAAACAGTCATAACTTTCTAACCGTCCATTGGAATGACCTCAAATCAGTGCCATATGAAAGCTAACTCCCGTGGATATCTTGTATCCAAATTCCACTCAATTCTGTTCAAGTGAAGATGTTAAACGGATGGCAAACTTCTAACAATTCAGCATGATCTTTCATCTCCAACTGCTCATTTGCTTATATCCCCCCTCCTAACGCATAAACTTCAATTCAAACATGTAATCACCTGAAAATACTCTAAAAATAATAGAAAACTCTAAAATCTATAATTAACAATCATCAAATATGACATATATCAAACACATGATATCTTCGTGGATTCATGGCGAAGAAGCTTGTTTATATTGCGGGTGAGATAGTGATCGAGAAATCAGAGAGTCACTACTAAGGTTTTGTAAGATATAATATAACTGTCGTTTGAACTTAGAATTCTAAACAAGCATTAAAGAGCAGGTTCAATATGTTCACGGATCGCCTTAACATCAGCTTTCGTTGGCTAAGGACAATACGTCCATCTATGTTCTTTCCAGTAACCTATAACAATTTTGGTGAATAGATTAAAAATTGAATTACAGACTAAGTGATTAATTTAATATAAACAATAATATCAACCATAGATGAAGAACCCTAAGATAATTCCCTATCTATGTCTGATTCAATGATTTTAGAATTCCCTTGAAACTCTAAACCTAACTGGAATCTACTAAGATATAGATGCAGAGAAACATGAAAGAGATCAAGAAGAAATCATAATTAAACTGAAAAATAAAGAGAAAGAGTTTAGAAATCTTCTCCTTGTCAAGATGATAGATTCCTTAGCCCCAAATGTATATAAAACTAAAGAACAACGTTTTTAACTAAAAATATTCAGAATATATAAAAAATCGAGTCTAAGGTTTTTAAAACATTATGAGATGAATTGGGTTGGACCCAGAGTGATTTGGATCAAAATTATACCATAAATCCGCGTCAGATGGATATGTATTCAGTAAAACAGTCATAACTTTCTAACCGTCCATTGGAATGACCTCAAATCAGTGCCATATGAAAGCTAACTCCCGTGGATATCTTGTATCCTAATTCCACTCAATTCTGTTCATGTGAAGATGTTAAACGGATGGCAAACTTCTAACAATTCAGCATGATCTTTCATCTCCAACTGCTCATTTGCTTATATCCCCCCTCCTAACGCATAAACTTCAATTCAAACATGTAATCACCTGAAAATACTCTAAAAATAATAGAAAACTCTAAAATCTATAATTAACAATCATCAAATATGACATATATCAAACACATGATATCTTCGTGGATTCATGGCGAAGAAGCTTGTTTATATTGCGGGTGAGATAGTGATCGAGAAATCAGAGAGTCACTACTAAGGTTTTGTAAGATATAATATAACTGTCGTTTGAACTTAGAATTCTAAACAAGCATTAAAGAGCAGGTTCAATATGTTCACGGATCGCCTTAACATCAGCTTTCGTTGGCTAAGGACAATACGTCCATCTATGTTCTTTCCAGTAACCTATAACAATTTTGGTGAATAGATTAAAAATTGAATTACAGACTAAGTGATTAATTTAATATAAACAATAATATCAACCATAGATGAAGAACCCTAAGATAATTCCCTATCTATGTCTGATTCAATGATTTTAGAATTCCCTTGAAACTCTAAACCTAACTGGAATCTACTAAGATATAGATGCAGAGAAACATGAAAGAGATCAAGAAGAAATCATAATTAAACTGAAAAATAAAGAGAAAGAGTTTAGAAATCTTCTCCTTGTCAAGATGATAGATTCCTTAGCCCCAAATGTATATAAAACTAAAGAACAACGTTTTTAACTAAAAATATGCAGAATATATAAAAAATCGAGTCTAAGGTTTTTAAAACATTATGAGATGAATTGGGTTGGACCCAGAGTGATTTGGATCAAAATTATACCATAAATCCGCGTCAGAGGGATATGTCTTCAGTAAAACAGTCATAACTTTCTAACCGTCCATTGGAATGACCTCAAATCAGTGCCATATGAAAGCTAACTCCCGTGGATATCTTGTATCCTAATTCCACTCAATTCTGTTCATGTGAAGATGTTAAACGGATGGCAAACTTCTAACAATTCAGCATGATCTTTCATCTCCAACTGCTCATTTGCTTATATCCCCCCTCCTAACGCATAAACTTCAATTCAAACATGTAATCACCTGAAAATACTCTAAAAATAATAGAAAACTCTAAAATCTATAATTAACAATCATCAAATATGACATATATCAAACACATGATATCTTCGTGGATTCATGGCGAAGAAGCTTGTTTATATTGCGGGTGAGATAGTGATCGAGAAATCAGAGAGTCACTACTAAGGTTTTGTAAGATATAATATAACTGTCGTTTGAACTTAGAATTCTAAACAAGCATTAAAGAGCAGGTTCAATATGTTCACGGATCGCCTTAACATCAGCTTTCGTTGGCTAAGGACAATACGTCCATCTATGTTCTTTCCAGTAACCTATAACAATTTTGGTGAATAGATTAAAAATTGAATTACAGACTAAGTGATTAATTTAATATAAACAATAATATCAACCATAGATGAAGAACCCTAAGATAATTCCCTATCTATGTCTGATTCAATGATTTTAGAATTCCCTTGAAACTCTAAACCTAACTGGAATCTACTAAGATATAGATGCAGAGAAACATGAAAGAGATCAAGAAGAAATCATAATTAAACTGAAAAATAAAGAGAAAGAGTTTAGAAATCTTCTCCTTGTCAAGATGATAGATTCCTTAGCCCCAAATGTATATAAAACTAAAGAACAACGTTTTTAACTAAAAATATTCAGAATATATAAAAAATCGAGTCTAAGGTTTTTAAAACATTATGAGATGAATTGGGTTGGACCCAGAGTGATTTGGATCAAAATTATACCATAAATCCGCGTCAGATGGATATGTCTTCAGTAAAACAGTCATAACTTTCTAACCGTCCATTGGAATGACCTCAAATCAGTGCCATATGAAAGCTAACTCCCGTGGATATCTTGTATCCTAATTCCACTCAATTCTGTTCATGTGAAGATGTTAAACGGATGGCAAACTTCTAACAATTCAGCATGATCTTTCATCTCCAACTGCTCATTTGCTTATATCCCCCCTCCTAACGCATAAACTTCAATTCAAACATGTAATCACCTGAAAATACTCTAAAAATAATAGAAAACTCTAAAATCTATAATTAACAATCATCAAATATGACATATATCAAACACATGATATCTTCGTGGATTCATGGCGAAGAAGCTTGTTTATATTGCGGGTGAGATAGTGATCGAGAAATCAGAGAGTCACTACTAAGGTTTTGTAAGATATAATATAACTGTCGTTTGAACTTAGAATTCTAAACAAGCATTAAAGAGCAGGTTCAATATGTTCACGGATCGCCTTAACATCAGCTTTCGTTGGCTAAGGACAATACGTCCATCTATGTTCTTTCCAGTAACCTATAACAATTTTGGTGAATAGATTAAAAATTGAATTACAGACTAAGTGATTAATTTAATATAAACAATAATATCAACCATAGATGAAGAACCCTAAGATAATTCCCTATCTATGTCTGATTCAATGATTTTAGAATTCCCTTGAAACTCTAAACCTAACTGGAATCTACTAAGATATAGATGCAGAGAAACATGAAAGAGATCAAGAAGAAATCATAATTAAACTGAAAAATAAAGAGAAAGAGTTTAGAAATCTTCTCCTTGTCAAGATGATAGATTCCTTAGCCCCAAATGTATATAAAACTAAAGAACAACGTTTTTAACTAAAAATATGCAGAATATATAAAAAATCGAGTCTAAGGTTTTTAAAACATTATGAGATGAATTGGGTTGGACCCAGAGTGATTTGGATCAAAATTATACCATAAATCCGCGTCAGATGGATATGTCTTCAGTAAAACAGTCATAACTTTCTAACCGTCCATTGGAATGACCTCAAATCAGTGCCATATGAAAGCTAACTCCCGTGGATATCTTGTATCCAAATTCCACTCAATTCTGTTCATGTGAAGATGTTAAACGGATGGCAAACTTCTAACAATTCAGCATGATCTTTCATCTCCAACTGCTCATTTGCTTATATCCCCCCTCCTAACGCATAAACTTCAATTCAAACATGTAATCACCTGAAAATACTCTAAAAATAATAGAAAACTCTAAAATCTATAATTAACAATCATCAAATATGACATATATAAAACACATGATATCTTCGTGGATTCATGGCGAAGAAGCTTGTTTATATTGCGGGTGAGATAGTGATCGAGAAATCAGAGAGTCACTACTAAGGTTTTGTAAGATATAATATAACTGTCGTTTGAACTTAGAATTCTAAACAAGCATTAAAGAGCAGGTTCAATATGTTCACGGATCGCCTTAACATCAGCTTTCGTTGGCTAAGGACAATACGTCCATCTATGTTCTTTCCAGTAACCTATAACAATTTTGGTGAATAGATTAAAAATTGAATTACAGACTAAGTGATTAATTTAATATAAACAATAATATCAACCATAGATGAAGAACCCTAAGATAATTCCCTATCTATGTCTGATTCAATGATTTTAGAATTCCCTTGAAACTCTAAACCTAACTGGAATCTACTAAGATATAGATGCAGAGAAACATGAAAGAGATCAAGAAGAAATCATAATTAAACTGAAAAATAAAGAGAAAGAGTTTAGAAATCTTCTCCTTGTCAAGATGATAGATTCCTTAGCCCCAAATATATATAAAACTAAAGAACAACGTTTTTAACTAAAAATATGCAGAATATATAAAAAATCGAGTCTAAGGTTTTAAAAACATTATGAGATGAATTGGGTTGGACCCAGAGTGATTTGGATCAAAATTATACCATAAATCCGCGTCAGATGGATATGTCTTCAGTAAAACAGTCATAACTTTCTAACCGTCCATTGGAATGACCTCAAATCAGTGCTATATGAAAGCTAACTCCCGTGGATATCTTGTATCCAAATTTCACTCAATTCTGTTCATGTAAAGATGTTAAACGGATGGCAAACTTCTAACAATTCAGCATGATCTTTCATCTCCAACTGCTCATTTGCTTATATCCCCCCTCCTAACGCATAAACTTCAATTCAAACATGTAATCACCTGAAAATACTCTAAAAATAAAAGAAAACTCTAAAATCTATAATTAACAATCATCAAATATGACATATATCAAACACATGATATCTTCGTGGATTCATGGCGAAGAAGCTTGTTTATATTGCGGGTGAGATAGTGATCGAGAAATCAGAGAGTCACTACTAAGGTTTTGTAAGATATAATATAACTGTCGTTTGAACTTAGAATTCTAAACAAGCATTAAAGAGCAGGTTCAATATGTTCACGGATCGCCTTAACATCAGCTTTCGTTGGCTAAGGACAATACGTCCATCTATGTTCTTTCCAGTAACCTATAACAATTTTGGTGAATAGATTAAAAATTGAATTACAGACTAAGTGATTAATTTAATATAAACAATAATATCAACCATAGATGAAGAACCCTAAGATAATTCCCTATCTATGTCTGATTCAATGATTTTAGAATTCCCTTGAAACTCTAAACCTAACTGGAATCTACTAAGATATGTATGCAGAGAAACATGAAAGAGATCAAGAAGAAATCATAATTAAACTGAAAAATAAAGAGAAACAGTTTAGAAATCTTCTCCTTGTCAAGATGATAGATTCCTTAGCCCCAAATGTATATAAAACTAAAGAACAACGTTTTTAACTAAAAATATGCAGAATATATAAAAAATCGAGTCTAAGGTTTTTAAAACATTATGAGATGAATTGGGTTGGACCCAGAGTGATTTGGATCAAAATTATACCATAAATCCGCGTCAGATGGATATGTCTTCAGTAAAACAGTCATAACTTTCTAACCGTCCATTGGAATGACCTCAAATCAGTGCCATATGAAAGCTAACTCCCGTGGATATCTTGTATCCAAATTCCACTCAATTCTGTTCATGTGAAGATGTTAAACGGATGGCAAACTTCTAACAATTCAGCATGATCTTTCATCTCCAACTGCTCATTTGCTTATATCCCCCCTCCTAACGCATAAACTTCAATTCAAACATGTAATCACCTGAAAATACTCTAAAAATAAAAGAAAACTCTAAAATCTATAATTAACAATCATCAAATATGACATATATCAAACACATGATATCTTCGTGGATTCATGGCGAAGAAGCTTGTTTATATTGCGGGTGAGATAGTGATCGAGATATCAGAGAGTCACTACTAAGGTTTTGTAAGATATAATATAACTGTCGTTTGAACTTAGAATTCTAAACAAGCATTAAAGAGCAGGTTCAATATGTTCACGGATCGCCTTAACATCAGCTTTCGTTGGCTAAGGACAATACGTCCATCTATGTTCTTTCCAGTAACCTATAACAATTTTGGTGAATAGATTAAAAATTGAATTACAGACTAAGTGATTAATTTAATATAAACAATAATATCAACCATAGATGAAGAACCCTAAGATAATTCCCTATCTATGTCTGATTCAATGATTTTAGAATTCCCTTGAAACTCTAAACCTAACTGGAATCTACTAAGATATGTATGCAGAGAAACATGAAAGAGATCAAGAAGAAATCATAATTAAACTGAAAAATAAAGAGAAACAGTTTAGAAATCTTCTCCTTGTCAAGATGATAGATTCCTTAGCCCCAAATGTATATAAAACTAAAGAACAACGTTTTTAACTAAAAATATGCAGAATATATAAAAAATCGAGTCTAAGGTTTTTAAAACATTATGAGATGAATTGGGTTGGACCCAGAGTGATTTGGATCAAAATTATACCATAAATCCGCGTCAGATGGATATGTCTTCAGTAAAACAGTCATAACTTTCTAACCGTCCATTGGAATGACCTCAAATCAGTGCCATATGAAAGCTAACTCCCGTGGATATCTTGTATCCAAATTCCACTCAATTCTGTTCATGTGAAGATGTTAAACGGATGGCAAACTTCTAACAATTCAGCATGATCTTTCATCTCCAACTGCTCATTTGCTTATATCCCCCCTCCTAACGCATAAACTTCAATTCAAACATGTAATCACCTGAAAATACTCTAAAAATAAAAGAAAACTCTAAAATCTATAATTAACAATCATCAAATATGACATATATCAAACACATGATATCTTCGTGGATTCATGGCGAAGAAGCTTGTTTATATTGCGGGTGAGATAGTGATCGAGATATCAGAGAGTCACTACTAAGGTTTTGTAAGATATAATATAACTGTCGTTTGAACTTAGAATTCTAAACAAGCATTAAAGAGCAGGTTCAATATGTTCACGGATCGCCTTAACATCAGCTTTCGTTGGCTAAGGACAATACGTCCATCTATGTTCTTTCCAGTAACCTATAACAATTTTGGTGAATAGATTAAAAATTGAATTACAGACTAAGTGATTAATTTAATATAAACAATAATATCAACCATAGATGAAGAACCCTAAGATAATTCCCTATCTATGTCTGATTCAATGATTTTAGAATTCCCTTGAAACTCTAAACCTAACTGGAATCTACTAAGATATGTATGCAGAGAAACATGAAAGAGATCAAGAAGAAATCATAATTAAACTGAAAAATAAAGAGAAAGAGTTTAGAAATCTTCTCCTTGTCAAGATGATAGATTCCTTAGCCCCAAATGTATATAAAACTCAAGAACAACGTTTTTAACTAAAAATATGCAGAATATATAAAAAATCGAGTCTAAGGTTTTAAAAACATTATGAGATGAATTGGGTTGGACCCAGAGTGATTTGGATCAAAATTATACCATAAATCCGCGTCAGATGGATATGTCTTCAGTAAAACAGTCATAACTTTCTAACCGTCCATTGGAATGACCTCAAATCAGTGCCATATGAAAGCTAACTCCCGTGGATATCTTGTATCCAAATTTCACTCAATTCTGTTCAAGTGAAGATGTTAAACGGATGGCAAACTTCTAACAATTCAGCATGATCTTTCATCTCCAACTGCTCATTTGCTTATATCCCCCCTCCTAACGCATAAACTTCAATTCAAACATGTAATCACCTGAAAATACTCTAAAATAATAGAAAACTCTAAAATCTATAATTAACAATCATCAAATATGACATATATCAAACACATGATATCTTCGTGGATTCATGGCGAAGAAGCTTGTTTATATTGCGGGTGAGATAGTGATCGAGAAATCAGAGAGTCACTACTAAGGTTTTGTAAGATATAATATAACTGTCGTTTGAACTTAGAATTCTAAACAAGCATTAAAGAGCAGGTTCAATATGTTCACGGATCGCCTTAACATCAGCTTTCGTTGGCTAAGGACAATACGTCCATCTATGTTCTTTCCAGTAACCTATAACAATTTTGGTGAATAGATTAAAAATTGAATCACAGACTAAGTGATTAATTTAATATAAACAATAATATCAACCATAGATGAAGAACCCTAAGATAATTCCCTATCTATGTCTGATTCAATGATTTTAGAATTCCCTTGAAACTCTAAACCTAACTGGAATCTACTAAGATATGTATGCAGAGAAACATGAAAGAGATCAAGAAGAAATCATAATTAAACTGAAAAATAAAGAGAAACAGTTTAGAAATCTTCTCCTTGTCAAGATGATAGATTCCTTAGCCCCAAATGTATATAAAACTAAAGAACAACGTTTTTAACTAAAAATATGCAGAATATATAAAAAATCGAGTCTAAGGTTTTTAAAACATTATGAGATGAATTGGGTTGGACCCAGAGTGATTTGGATCAAAATTATACCATAAATCCGCGTCAGATGGATATGTCTTCAGTAAAACAGTCATAACTTTCTAACCGTCCATTGGAATGACCTCAAATCAGTGCCATATGAAAGCTAACTCCCGTGGATATCTTGTATCCAAATTCCACTCAATTCTGTTCATGTGAATATGTTAAACGGATGGCAAACTTCTAACAATTCAGCATGATCTTTCATCTCCAACTGCTCATTTGCTTATATCCCCCCTCCTAACGCATAAACTTCAATTCAAACATGTAATCACCTGAAAATACTCTAAAAATAAAAGAAAACTCTAAAATCTATAATTAACAATCATCAAATATGACATATATCAAACACATGATATCTTCGTGGATTCATGGCGAAGAAGCTTGTTTATATTGCGGGTGAGATAGTGATCGAGATATCAGAGAGTCACTACTAAGGTTTTGTAAGATATAATATAACTGTCGTTTGAACTTAGAATTCTAAACAAGCATTAAAGAGCAGGTTCAATATGTTCACGGATCGCCTTAACATCAGCTTTCGTTGGCTAAGGACAATACGTCCATCTATGTTCTTTCCAGTAACCTATAACAATTTTGGTGAATAGATTAAAAATTGAATTACAGACTAAGTGATTAATTTAATATAAACAATAATATCAACCATAGATGAAGAACCCTAAGATAATTCCCTATCTATGTCTGATTCAATGATTTTAGAATTCCCTTGAAACTCTAAACCTAACTGGAATCTACTAAGATATGTATGCAGAGAAACATGAAAGAGATCAAGAAGAAATCATAATTAAACTCAAAAATAAAGAGAAAGAGTTTAGAAATCTTCTCCTTGTCAAGATGATAGATTCCTTAGCCCCAAATGTATATAAAACTCAAGAACAACGTTTTTAACTAAAAATATGCAGAATATATAAAAAATCGAGTCTAAGGTTTTAAAAACATTATGAGATGAATTGGGTTGGACCCAGAGTGATTTGGATCAAAATTATACCATAAATCCGCGTCAGATGGATATGTCTTCAGTAAAACAGTCATAACTTTCTAACCGTCCATTGGAATGACCTCAAATCAGTGCCATATGAAAGCTAACTCCCGTGGATATCTTGTATCCAAATTTCACTCAATTCTGTTCAAGTGAAGATGTTAAACGGATGGCAAACTTCTAATAATTCAGCATGATCTTTCATCTCCAACTGCTCATTTGCTTATATCCCCCCTCCTAACGCATAAACTTCAATTCAAACATGTAATCACCTGAAAAGACTCTAAAATAATAGAAAACTCTAAAATCTATAATTAACAATCATCAAATATGACATATATCAAACACATGATATCTTCGTGGATTCATGGCGAAGAAGCTTGTTTATATTGCGGGTGAGATAGTGATCGAGAAATCAGAGAGTCACTACTAAGGTTTTGTAAGATATAATATAACTGTCGTTTGAACTTAGAATTCTAAACAAGCATTAAAGAGCAGGTTCAATATGTTCACGGATCGCCTTAACATCAGCTTTCGTTGGCTAAGGACAATACGTCCATCTATGTTCTTTCCAGTAACCTATAACAATTTTGGTGAATAGATTAAAAATTGAATCACAGACTAAGTGATTAATTTAATATAAACAATAATATCAACCATAGATGAAGAACCCTAAGATAATTCCCTATCTATGTCTGATTCAATGATTTTAGAATTCCCTTGAAACTCTAAACCTAACTGGAATCTACTAAGATATGTATGCAGAGAAACATGAAAGAGATCAAGAAGAAATCATAATTAAACTGAAAAATAAAGAGAAACAGTTTAGAAATCTTCTCCTTGTCAAGATGATAGATTCCTTAGCCCCAAATGTATATAAAACTAAAGAACAACGTTTTTAACTAAAAATATGCAGAATATATAAAAAATCGAGTCTAAGGTTTTAAAAACATTATGAGATGAATTGGGTTGGACCCAGAGTGATTTGGATCAAAATTATACCATAAATCCGCGTCAGATGGATATGTCTTCAGTAAAACAGTCATAACTTTCTAACCGTCCATTGGAATGACCTCAAATCAGTGCCATATGAAAGCTAACTCCCGTGGATATCTTGTATCCAAATTTCACTCAATTCTGTTCAAGTGAAGATGTTAAACGGATGGCAAACTTCTAACAATTCAGCATGATCTTTCATCTCCAACTGCTCATTTGCTTATATCCCCCCTCCTAACGCATAAACTTCAATTCAAACATGTAATCACCTGAAAAGACTCTAAAAATAATAGAAAACTCTAAAAACTATAATTAAGAATCATCAAATATGACATATATCAAACACATGATATCTTCGTGGATTCATGGCGAAGAAGCTTGTTTATATTGCGGGTGAGATAGTGATAGAGAAATCAGAGAGTCACTACTAAGGTTTTGTAAGATATAATATAACTGTCGTTTGAACTTAGAATTCTAAACAAGCATTAAAGAGCAGGTTCAATATGTTCATGGATCGTCTTAACATCAGCTTTCGTTGGCTAAGGACAATACGTCCATCTATGTTCTTTCCAGTAACCTATAACAATTTTGGTGAATAGATTAAAAATTGAATCACAGACTAAGTGATTAATTTAATATAAACAATAATATCAACCATAGATGAAGAACCCTAAGATAATTCCCTATCTATGTCTGATTCAATGATTTTAGAATTCCCTTGAAACTCTAAACCTAACTGGAATCTACTAAGATATGTATGCAGAGAAGCATGAAAGAGATCAAGAAGAAATCATAATTAAACTGAAAAATAAAGAGAAAGAGTTTAGAAATCTTCTCCTTGTCAAGATGATAGATTCCTTAGCCCCAAATGTATATAAAACTAAAGAACAACGTTTTTAACTAAAAATATGCAGAATATATAAAAAATCGAGTCTAAGGTTTTAAAAACATTATGAGATGAATTGGGTTGGACCCAGAGTGATTTGGATCAAAATTATACCATAAATCCGCGTCAGATGGATATGTCTTCAGTAAAACAGTCATAACTTTCTAACCGAACATTGGAATGACCTCAAATCAGTGCCATATGAAAGCTAACTCCCGTGGATATCTTGTATCCAAATTTCACTCAATTCTGTTCATGTGAAGATGTTAAACGGATGGCAAACTTCTAACAATTCAGCATGATCTTTCATCTCCAACTGCTCATTTGCTTATATCCCCCCTCCTAACGCATAAACTTCAATTCAAACATGTAATCACCTGAAAATACTCTAAAAATAATAGAAAACTCTAAAATCTATAATTAACAATCATCAAATATGACATATATCAAACACATGATATCTTCGTGGATTCATGGCGAAGAAGCTTGTTTATATTGCGGGTGAGATAGTGATAGAGAAATCAGAGAGTCACTACTAAGGTTTTGTAAGATATAATATAACTGTCGTTTGAACTTAGAATTCTAAACAAGCATTAAAGACCAGGTTCAATATGTTCACAGATCGTCTTAACATCAGCTTTCGTTGGCTAAGGACAATACGTCCATCTATGTTCTTTCCAGTAACCTATAACAATTTTGGTGAATAGATTAAAAATTGAATCACAAACTAAGTGATTAATTTAATATAAACAATAATATCAACCATAGATGAAGAACCCTAAGATAATTCCCTATCTATGTCTGATTCAATGATTTTAGAATTCCCTTGAAACTCTAAACCTAACTGGAATCTACTAAGATATGTATGCAGAGAAACATGAAAGAGATCAAGAAGAAATCATAATTAAACTGAAAAATAAAGAGAAAGAGTTTAGAAATCTTCTCCTTGTCAAGATGATAGATTCCTTAGCCCCAAATGTATATAAAACTAAAGAACAACATTTTTAACTAAAAATATGCAGAATATATAAAAAATCGAGTCTAAGGTTTTAAAAACATTATGAGATGAATTGGGTTGGACCCAGAGTGATTTGGATCAAAATTATACCATAAATCCGCGTCAGATGGATATGTCTTCAGTAAAACAGTCATAACTTTCTAACCGTCCATTGGAATGACCTCAAATCAGTGCCATATGAAAGCTAACTCCCGTGGATATCTTGTATCCAAATTTCACTCAATTCTGTTCAAGTGAAGATGTTAAACGGATGGCAAACTTCTAACAATTCAGCATGATCTTTCATCTCCAACTGCTCATTTGCTTATATCCCCCCTCCTAACGCATAAACTTCAATTCAAACATGTAATCACCTGAAAAGACTCTAAAAATAATAGAAAACTCTAAAATCTATAATTAACAATCATCAAATATGACATATATCAAACACATGATATCTTCGTGGATTCATGGCGAAGAAGCTTGTTTATATTGCGGGTGAGATAGTGATCGAGAAATCAGAGAGTCACTACTAAGGTTTTGTAAGATATAATATAACTGTCGTTTGAACTTAGAATTCTAAACAAGCATTAAAGAGCAGGTTCAATATGTTCACGGATCGCCTTAACATCAGCTTTCGTTGGCTAAGGACAATACGTCCATCTATGTTCTTTCCAGTAACCTATAACAATTTTGGTGAATAGATTAAAAATTGAATCACAGACTAAGTGATTAATTTAATATAAACAATAATATCAACCATAGATGAAGAACCCTAAGATAATTCCCTATCTATGTCTGATTCAATGATTTTAGAATTCCCTTGAAACTCTAAACCTAACTGGAATCTACTAAGATATGTATGCAGAGAAACATGAAAGAGATCAAGAAGAAATCATAATTAAACTGAAAAATAAAGAGAAAGAGTTTAGAAATCTTCTCCTTGTCAAGATGATAGATTCCTTAGCCCCAAATGTATATAAAACTAAAGAACAACATTTTTAACTAAAAATATGCAGAATATATAAAAAATCGAGTCTAAGGTTTTAAAAACATTATGAGATGAATTGGGTTGGACCCAGAGTGATTTGGATCAAAATTATACCATAAATCCGCGTCAGATGGATATGTCTTCAGTAAAACAGTCATAACTTTCTAACCGTCCATTGGAATGACCTCAAATCAGTGCCATATGAAAGCTAACTCCCGTGGATATCTTGTATCCAAATTCCACTCAATTCTGTTCATGTGAAGATGTTAAACGGATGGCAAACTTCTAACAATTCAGCATGATCTTTCATCTCCAACTGCTCATTTGCTTATATCCCCCCTCCTAACGCATAAACTTCAATTCAAACATGTAATCACCTGAAAATACTCTAAAAATAATAGAAAACTCTAAAATCTATAATTAACAATCATCAAATATGACATATATCAAACACATGATATCTTCGTGGATTCATGGCGAAGAAGCTTGTTTATATTGCGGGTGAGATAGTGATAGAGAAATCAGAGAGTCACTACTAAGGTTTTGTAAGATATAATATAACTGTCGTTTGAACTTAGAATTCTAAACAAGCATTAAAGACCAGGTTCAATATGTTCACAGATCGTCTTAACATCAGCTTTCGTTGGCTAAGGACAATACGTCCATCTATGTTCTTTCCAGTAACCTATAACAATTTTGGTGAATAGATTAAAAATTGAATCACAAACTAAGTGATTAATTTAATATAAACAATAATATCAACCATAGATGAAGAACCCTAAGATAATTCCCTATCTATGTCTGATTCAATGATTTTAGAATTCCCTTGAAACTCTAAACCTAACTGGAATCTACTAAGATATGTATGCAGAGAAACATGAAAGAGATCAAGAAGAAATCATAATTAAACTGAAAAATAAAGAGAAAGAGTTTAGAAATCTTCTCCTTGTCAAGATGATAGATTCCTTAGCCCCAAATGTATATAAAACTAAAGAACAACATTTTTAACTAAAAATATGCAGAATATATAAAAAATCGAGTCTAAGGTTTTAAAAACATTATGAGATGAATTGGGTTGGACCCAGAGTGATTTGGATCAAAATTATACCATAAATCCGCGTCAGATGGATATGTCTTCAGTAAAACAGTCATAACTTTCTAACCGTCCATTGGAATGACCTCAAATCAGTGCCATATGAAAGCTAACTCCCGTGGATATCTTGTATCCAAATTTCACTCAATTCTGTTCAAGTGAAGATGTTAAACGGATGGCAAACTTCTAACAATTCAGCATGATCTTTCATCTCCAACTGCTCATTTGCTTATATCCCCCCTCCTAACGCATAAACTTCAATTCAAACATGTAATCACCTGAAAAGACTCTAAAAATAATAGAAAACTCTAAAATCTATAATTAACAATCATCAAATATGACATATATCAAACACATGATATCTTCGTGGATTCATGGCGAAGAAGCTTGTTTATATTGCGGGTGAGATAGTGATCGAGAAATCAGAGAGTCACTACTAAGGTTTTGTAAGATATAATATAACTGTCGTTTGAACTTAGAATTCTAAACAAGCATTAAAGAGCAGGTTCAATATGTTCACGGATCGCCTTAACATCAGCTTTCGTTGGCTAAGGACAATACGTCCATCTATGTTCTTTCCAGTAACCTATAACAATTTTGGTGAATAGATTAAAAATTGAATCACAGACTAAGTGATTAATTTAATATAAACAATAATATCAACCATAGATGAAGAACCCTAAGATAATTCCCTATCTATGTCTGATTCAATGATTTTAGAATTCCCTTGAAACTCTAAACCTAACTGGAATCTACTAAGATATGTATGCAGAGAAACATGAAAGAGATCAAGAAGAAATCATAATTAAACTGAAAAATAAAGAGAAAGAGTTTAGAAATCTTCTCCTTGTCAAGATGATAGATTCCTTAGCCCCAAATGTATATAAAACTAAAGAACAACGTTTTTAACTAAAAATATGCAGAATATATAAAAAATCGAGTCTAAGGTTTTAAAAACATTATGAGATGAATTGGGTTGGACCCAGAGTGATTTGGATCAAAATTATACCATAAATCCGCGTCAGATGGATATGTCTTCAGTAAAACAGTCATAACTTTCTAACCGTCCATTGGAATGACCTCAAATCAGTGCCATATGAAAGCTAACTCCCGTGGATATCTTGTATCCAAATTTCACTCAATTCTGTTCAAGTGAAGATGTTAAACGGATGGCAAACTTCTAACAATTCAGCATGATCTTTCATCTCCAACTGCTCATTTGCTTATATCCCCCCTCCTAACGCATAAACTTCAATTCAAACATGTAATCACCTGAAAAGACTCTAAAAATAATAGAAAACTCTAAAAACTATAATTAAGAATCATCAAATATGACATATATCAAACACATGATATCTTCGTGGATTCATGGCGAAGAAGCTTGTTTATATTGCGGGTGAGATAGTGATAGAGAAATCAGAGAGTCACTACTAAGGTTTTGTAAGATATAATATAACTGTCGTTTGAACCTAGAATTCTAAACAAGCATTAAAGAGCAGGTTCAATATGTTCACGGATCGCCTTAACATCAGCTTTCGTTGGCTAAGGACAATACGTCCATCTATGTTCTTTCCAGTAACCTGTAACAATTTTGGTGAATAGATTAAAAATTGAATTACAGACTAAGTGATTAATTTAATATAAACAATAATATCAACCATAGATGAAGAACCCTAAGATAATTCCCTATCTATGTCTGATTCAATGATTTTAGAATTCCCTTGAAACTCTAAACCTAACTGGAATCTACTAAGATATAGATGCAGAGAAACATGAAAGAGATCAAGAAGAAATCATAATTAAACTGAAAAATAAAGAGAAAGAGTTTAGAAATCTTCTCCTTGTCAAGATGATAGATTCCTTAGCCCCAAATGTATATAAAACTAAAGAACAACGTTTTTAACTAAAAATATGCAGAATATATAAAAAATCGAGTCTAAGGTTTTAAAAACATTATGAGATGAATTGGGTTGGACCCAGAGTGATTTGGATCAAAATTATACCATAAATCCGCGTCAGATGGATATGTCTTCAGTAAAACAGTCATAACTTTCTAACCGTCCATTGGAATGACCTCAAATCAGTGCCATATGAAAGCTAACTCCCGTGGATATCTTGTATCCAAATTTCACTCAATTCTGTTCAAGTGAAGATGTTAAACGGATGGCAAACTTCTAACAATTCAGCATGATCTTTCATCTCCAACTGCTCATTTGCTTATATCCCCCCTCCTAACGCATAAACTTCAATTCAAACATGTAATCACCTGAAAAGACTCTAAAAATAATAGAAAACTCTAAAAACTATAATTAAGAATCATCAAATATGACATATATCAAACACATGATATCTTCGTGGATTCATGGCGAAGAAGCTTGTTTATATTGCGGGTGAGATAGTGATAGAGAAATCAGAGAGTCACTACTAAGGTTTTGTAAGATATAATATAACTGTCGTTTGAACCTAGAATTCTAAACAAGCATTAAAGAGCAGGTTCAATATGTTCACGGATCGCCTTAACATCAGCTTTCGTTGGCTAAGGACAATACGTCCATCTATGTTCTTTCCAGTAACCTGTAACAATTTTGGTGAATAGATTAAAAATTGAATTACAGACTAAGTGATTAATTTAATATAAACAATAATATCAACCATAGATGAAGAACCCTAAGATAATTCCCTATCTATGTCTGATTCAATGATTTTAGAATTCCCTTGAAACTCTAAACCTAACTGGAATCTACTAAGATATAGATGCAGAGAAACATGAAAGAGATCAAGAAGAAATCATAATTAAACTGAAAAATAAAGAGAAAGAGTTTAGAAATCTTCTCCTTGTCAAGATGATAGATTCCTTAGCCCCAAATGTATATAAAACTAAAGAACAACGTTTTTAACTAAAAATATGCAGAATATATAAAAAATCGAGTCTAAGGTTTTTAAAACATTATGAGATGAATTGGGTTGGACCCAGAGTGATTTGGATCAAAATTATACCATAAATCCGCGTCAGATGGATATGTCTTCAGTAAAACAGTCATAACTTTCTAACCGTCCATTGGAATGACCTCAAATCAGTGCCATATGAAAGCTAACTCCCGTGGATATCTTGTATCCAAATTCCACTCAATTCTGTTCATGTGAAGATGTTAAACGGATGGCAAACTTCTAACAATTCAGCATGATCTTTCATCTCCAACTGCTCATTTGCTTATATCCCCCCTCCTAACGCATAAACTTCAATTCAAACATGTAATCACCTGAAAAGACTCTAAAAATAATAGAAAACTCTAAAATCTATAATTAACAATCATCAAATATGACATATATCAAACACATGATATCTTCGTGGATTCATGGCGAAGAAGCTTGTTTATATTGCGGGTGAGATAGTGATAGAGAAATCAGAGAGTCACTACTAAGGTTTTGTAAGATATAATATAACTGTCGTTTGAACTTAGAATTCTAAACAAGCATTAAAGAGCAGGTTCAATATGTTCACGGATCGCCTTAACATCAGCTTTCGTTGGCTAAGGACAATACGTCCATCTATGTTCTTTCCAGTAACCTATAACAATTTTGGTGAATAGATTAAAAATTGAATTACAGACTAAGTGATTAATTTAATATATACATTAATATCAACCATAGATGAAGAACCCTAAGATAATTCCCTATCTATGTATGATTCAATGATTTTAGAATTCCCTTGAAACTCTAAACCTAACTGGAATCTACTAAGATATAGATGCAGAGAAACATGAAAGAGATCAAGAAGAAATCATAATTAAACTGAAAAATAAAGAGAAAGAGTTTAGAAATCTTCTCCTTGTCAAGATGATAGATTCCTTAGCCCCAAATGTATATAAAACTAAAGAGCAACGTTTTTAACTAAAAATATGCAGAATATATAAAAAATCGAGTCTAAGGTTTTAAAAACATTATGAGATGAATTGGGTTGGACCCAGAGTGATTTGGATCAAAATTATACCATAAATCCGCGTCAGATGGATATGTCTTCAGTAAAACAGTCATAACTTTCTAACCGTCCATTGGAATGACCTCAAATCAGTGCCATATGAAAGCTAACTCCCGTGGATATCTTGTATCCAAATTTCACTCAATTCTGTTCATGTGAAGATGTTAAACGGATGGCAAACTTCTAACAATTCAGCATGATCTTTCATCTCCAACTGCTCATTTGCTTATATCCCCCCTCCTAACGCATAAACTTCAATTCAAACATGTAATCACCTGAAAAGACTCTAAAAATAATAGAAAACTCTAAAATCTATAATTAACAATCATCAAATATGACATATATCAAACACATGATATCTTCGTGGATTCATGGCGAAGAAGCTTGTTTATATTGCGGGTGAGATAGTGATAGAGAAATCAGAGAGTCACTACTAAGGTTTTGTAAGATATAATATAACTGTCGTTTGAACTTAGAATTCTAAACAAGCATTAAAGAGCAGGTTCAATATGTTCACGGATCGCCTTAACATCAGCTTTCGTTGGCTAAGGACAATACGTCCATCTATGTTCTTTCCAGTAACCTATAACAATTTTGGTGAATAGATTAAAAATTGAATTACAGACTAAGTGATTAATTTAATATAAACATTAATATCAACCATAGATGAAGAACCCTAAGATAATTCCCTATCTATGTATGATTCAATGATTTTAGAATTCCCTTGAAACTCTAAACCTAACTGGAATCTACTAAGATATAGATGCAGAGAAACATGAAAGAGATCAAGAAGAAATCATAATTAAACTGAAAAATAAAGAGAAAGAGTTTAGAAATCTTCTCCTTGTCAAGATGATAGATTCCTTAGCCCCAAATGTATATAAAACTAAAGAGCAACGTTTTTAACTAAAAATATGCAGAATATATAAAAAATCGAGTCTAAGGTTTTAAAAACATTATGAGATGAATTGGGTTGGACCCAGAGTGATTTGGATCAAAATTATACCATAAATCCGCGTCAGATGGATATGTCTTCAGTAAAACAGTCATAACTTTCTAACCGTCCATTGGAATGACCTCAAATCAGTGCCATATGAAAGCTAACTCCCGTGGATATCTTGTATCCAAATTTCACTCAATTCTGTTCATGTGAAGATGTTAAACGGATGGCAAACTTCTAACAATTCAGCATGATCTTTCATCTCCAACTGCTCATTTGCTTATATCCCCCCTCCTAACGCATAAACTTCATTTCAAACATGTAATCACCTGAAAAGACTCTAAAAATAATAGAAAACTCTAAAATCTATAATTAACAATCATCAAATATGACATATATCAAACACATGATATCTTCGTGGATTCATGGCGAAGAAGCTTGTTTATATTGCGGGTGAGATAGTGATAGAGAAATCAGAGAGTCACTACTAAGGTTTTGTAAGATATAATATAACTGTCGTTTGAACTTAGAATTCTAAACAAGCATTAAAGACCAGGTTCAATATGTTCACGGATCGCCTTAACATCAGCTTTCGTTGGCTAAGGACAATACGTCCATCTATGTTCTTTCCAGTAACCTATAACAATTTTGGTGAATAGATTAAAAATTGAATTACAGACTAAGTGATTAATTTAATATATACATTAATATCAACCATAGATGAAGAACCCTAAGATAATTCCCTATCTATGTATGATTCAATGATTTTAGAATTCCCTTGAAACTCTAAACCTAACTGGAATCTACTAAGATATAGATGCAGAGAAACATGAAAGAGATCAAGAAGAAATCATAATTAAACTGAAAAATAAAGAGAAAGAGTTTAGAAATCTTCTCCTTGTCAAGATGATAGATTCCTTAGCCCCAAATGTATATAAAACTAAAGAGCAACGTTTTTAACTAAAAATATGCAGAATATATAAAAAATCGAGTCTAAGGTTTTAAAAACATTATGAGATGAATTGGGTTGGACCCAGAGTGATTTGGATCAAAATTATACCATAAATCCGCGTCAGATGGATATGTCTTCAGTAAAACAGTCATAACTTTCTAACCGTCCATTGGAATGACCTCAAATCAGTGCCATATGAAAGCTAACTCCCGTGGATATCTTGTATCCAAATTTCACTCAATTCTGTTCATGTGAAGATGTTAAACGGATGGCAAACTTCTAACAATTCAGCATGATCTTTCATCTCCAACTGCTCATTTGCTTATATCCCCCCTCCTAACGCATAAACTTCAATTCAAACATGTAATCACCTGAAAAGACTCTAAAAATAATAGAAAACTCTAAAATCTATAATTAACAATCATCAAATATGACATATATCAAACACATGATATCTTCGTGGATTCATGGCGAAGAAGCTTGTTTATATTGCGGGTGAGATAGTGATAGAGAAATCAGAGAGTCACTACTAAGGTTTTGTAAGATATAATATAACTGTCGTTTGAACTTAGAATTCTAAACAAGCATTAAAGAGCAGGTTCAATATGTTCACGGATCGCCTTAACATCAGCTTTCGTTGGCTAAGGACAATACGTCCATCTATGTTCTTTCCAGTAACCTATAACAATTTTGGTGAATAGATTAAAAATTGAATTACAGACTAAGTGATTAATTTAATATAAACATTAATATCAACCATAGATGAAGAACCCTAAGATAATTCCCTATCTATGTATGATTCAATGATTTTAGAATTCCCTTGAAACTCTAAACCTAACTGGAATCTACTAAGATATAGATGCAGAGAAACATGAAAGAGATCAAGAAGAAATCATAATTAAACTGAAAAATAAAGAGAAAGAGTTTAGAAATCTTCTCCTTGTCAAGATGATAGATTCCTTAGCCCCAAATGTATATAAAACTAAAGAGCAACGTTTTTAACTAAAAATATGCAGAATATATAAAAAATCGAGTCTAAGGTTTTAAAAACATTATGAGATGAATTGGGTTGGACCCAGAGTGATTTGGATCAAAATTATACCATAAATCCGCGTCAGATGGATATGTCTTCAGTAAAACAGTCATAACTTTCTAACCGTCCATTGGAATGACCTCAAATCAGTGCCATATGAAAGCTAACTCCCGTGGATATCTTGTATCCAAATTTCACTCAATTCTGTTCATGTGAAGATGTTAAACGGATGGCAAACTTCTAACAATTCAGCATGATCTTTCATCTCCAACTGCTCATTTGCTTATATCCCCCCTCCTAACGCATAAACTTCATTTCAAACATGTAATCACCTGAAAAGACTCTAAAAATAATAGAAAACTCTAAAATCTATAATTAACAATCATCAAATATGACATATATCAAACACATGATATCTTCGTGGATTCATGGCGAAGAAGCTTGTTTATATTGCGGGTGAGATAGTGATAGAGAAATCAGAGAGTCACTACTAAGGTTTTGTAAGATATAATATAACTGTCGTTTGAACTTAGAATTCTAAACAAGCATTAAAGAGCAGGTTCAATATGTTCACGGATCGCCTTAACATCAGCTTTCGTTGGCTAAGGACAATACGTCCATCTATGTTCTTTCCAGTAACCTATAACAATTTTGGTGAATAGATTAAAAATTGAATTACAGACTAAGTGATTAATTTAATATATACATTAATATCAACCATAGATGAAGAACCCTAAGATAATTCCCTATCTATGTATGATTCAATGATTTTAGAATTCCCTTGAAACTCTAAACCTAACTGGAATCTACTAAGATATAGATGCAGAGAAACATGAAAGAGATCAAGAAGAAATCATAATTAAACTGAAAAATAAAGAGAAAGAGTTTAGAAATCTTCTCCTTGTCAAGATGATAGATTCCTTAGCCCCAAATGTATATAAAACTAAAGAGCAACGTTTTTAACTAAAAATATGCAGAATATATAAAAAATCGAGTCTAAGGTTTTAAAAACATTATGAGATGAATTGGGTTGGACCCAGAGTGATTTGGATCAAAATTATACCATAAATCCGCGTCAGATGGATATGTCTTCAGTAAAACAGTCATAACTTTCTAACCGTCCATTGGAATGACCTCAAATCAGTGCCATATGAAAGCTAACTCCCGTGGATATCTTGTATCCAAATTTCACTCAATTCTGTTCATGTGAAGATGTTAAACGGATGGCAAACTTCTAACAATTCAGCATGATCTTTCATCTCCAACTGCTCATTTGCTTATATCCCCCCTCCTAACGCATAAACTTCAATTCAAACATGTAATCACCTGAAAAGACTCTAAAAATAATAGAAAACTCTAAAATCTATAATTAACAATCATCAAATATGACATATATCAAACACATGATATCTTCGTGGATTCATGGCGAAGAAGCTTGTTTATATTGCGGGTGAGATAGTGATAGAGAAATCAGAGAGTCACTACTAAGGTTTTGTAAGATATAATATAACTGTCGTTTGAACTTAGAATTCTAAACAAGCATTAAAGAGCAGGTTCAATATGTTCACGGATCGCCTTAACATCAGCTTTCGTTGGCTAAGGACAATACGTCCATCTATGTTCTTTCCAGTAACCTATAACAATTTTGGTGAATAGATTAAAAATTGAATTACAGACTAAGTGATTAATTTAATATAAACATTAATATCAACCATAGATGAAGAACCCTAAGATAATTCCCTATCTATGTATGATTCAATGATTTTAGAATTCCCTTGAAACTCTAAACCTAACTGGAATCTACTAAGATATAGATGCAGAGAAACATGAAAGAGATCAAGAAGAAATCATAATTAAACTGAAAAATAAAGAGAAAGAGTTTAGAAATCTTCTCCTTGTCAAGATGATAGATTCCTTAGCCCCAAATGTATATAAAACTAAAGAGCAACGTTTTTAACTAAAAATATGCAGAATATATAAAAAATCGAGTCTAAGGTTTTAAAAACATTATGAGATGAATTGGGTTGGACCCAGAGTGATTTGGATCAAAATTATACCATAAATCCGCGTCAGATGGATATGTCTTCAGTAAAACAGTCATAACTTTCTAACCGTCCATTGGAATGACCTCAAATCAGTGCCATATGAAAGCTAACTCCCGTGGATATCTTGTATCCAAATTTCACTCAATTCTGTTCATGTGAAGATGTTAAACGGATGGCAAACTTCTAACAATTCAGCATGATCTTTCATCTCCAACTGCTCATTTGCTTATATCCCCCCTCCTAACGCATAAACTTCATTTCAAACATGTAATCACCTGAAAAGACTCTAAAAATAATAGAAAACTCTAAAATCTATAATTAACAATCATCAAATATGACATATATCAAACACATGATATCTTCGTGGATTCATGGCGAAGAAGCTTGTTTATATTGCGGGTGAGATAGTGATAGAGAAATCAGAGAGTCACTACTAAGGTTTTGTAAGATATAATATAACTGTCGTTTGAACTTAGAATTCTAAACAAGCATTAAAGAGCAGGTTCAATATGTTCACGGATCGCCTTAACATCAGCTTTCGTTGGCTAAGGACAATACGTCCATCTATGTTCTTTCCAGTAACCTATAACAATTTTGGTGAATAGATTAAAAATTGAATTACAGACTAAGTGATTAATTTAATATATACATTAATATCAACCATAGATGAAGAACCCTAAGATAATTCCCTATCTATGTATGATTCAATGATTTTAGAATTCCCTTGAAACTCTAAACCTAACTGGAATCTACTAAGATATAGATGCAGAGAAACATGAAAGAGATCAAGAAGAAATCATAATTAAACTGAAAAATAAAGAGAAAGAGTTTAGAAATCTTCTCCTTGTCAAGATGATAGATTCCTTAGCCCCAAATGTATATAAAACTAAAGAGCAACGTTTTTAACTAAAAATATGCAGAATATATAAAAAATCGAGTCTAAGGTTTTAAAAACATTATGAGATGAATTGGGTTGGACCCAGAGTGATTTGGATCAAAATTATACCATAAATCCGCGTCAGATGGATATGTCTTCAGTAAAACAGTCATAACTTTCTAACCGTCCATTGGAATGACCTCAAATCAGTGCCATATGAAAGCTAACTCCCGTGGATATCTTGTATCCAAATTTCACTCAATTCTGTTCATGTGAAGATGTTAAACGGATGGCAAACTTCTAACAATTCAGCATGATCTTTCATCTCCAACTGCTCATTTGCTTATATCCCCCCTCCTAACGCATAAACTTCATTTCAAACATGTAATCACCTGAAAAGACTCTAAAAATAATAGAAAACTCTAAAATCTATAATTAACAATCATCAAATATGACATATATCAAACACATGATATCTTCGTGGATTCATGGCGAAGAAGCTTGTTTATATTGCGGGTGAGATAGTGATAGAGAAATCAGAGAGTCACTACTAAGGTTTTGTAAGATATAATATAACTGTCGTTTGAACTTAGAATTCTAAACAAGCATTAAAGAGCAGGTTCAATATGTTCACGGATCGCCTTAACATCAGCTTTCGTTGGCTAAGGACAATACGTCCATCTATGTTCTTTCCAGTAACCTATAACAATTTTGGTGAATAGATTAAAAATTGAATTACAGACTAAGTGATTAATTTAATATATACATTAATATCAACCATAGATGAAGAACCCTAAGATAATTCCCTATCTATGTATGATTCAATGATTTTAGAATTCCCTTGAAACTCTAAACCTAACTGGAATCTACTAAGATATAGATGCAGAGAAACATGAAAGAGATCAAGAAGAAATCATAATTAAACTGAAAAATAAAGAGAAAGAGTTTAGAAATCTTCTCCTTGTCAAGATGATAGATTCCTTAGCCCCAAATGTATATAAAACTAAAGAGCAACGTTTTTAACTAAAAATATGCAGAATATATAAAAAATCGAGTCTAAGGTTTTAAAAACATTATGAGATGAATTGGGTTGGACCCAGAGTGATTTGGATCAAAATTATACCATAAATCCGCGTCAGATGGATATGTCTTCAGTAAAACAGTCATAACTTTCTAACCGTCCATTGGAATGACCTCAAATCAGTGCCATATGAAAGCTAACTCCCGTGGATATCTTGTATCCAAATTTCACTCAATTCTGTTCATGTGAAGATGTTAAACGGATGGCAAACTTCTAACAATTCAGCATGATCTTTCATCTCCAACTGCTCATTTGCTTATATCCCCCCTCCTAACGCATAAACTTCATTTCAAACATGTAATCACCTGAAAAGACTCTAAAAATAATAGAAAACTCTAAAATCTATAATTAACAATCATCAAATATGACATATATCAAACACATGATATCTTCGTGGATTCATGGCGAAGAAGTTTGTTTATATTGCGGGTGAGATAGTGATAGAGAAATCAGAGAGTCACTACTAAGGTTTTGTAAGATATAATATAACTGTCGTTTGAACTTAGAATTCTAAACAAGCATTAAAGAACAGGTTCAATATGTTCACGGATCGCCTTAACATCAGCTTTCGTTGGCTAAGGACAATACGTCCATCTATGTTCTTTCCAGTAACCTATAACAATTTTGGTGAATAGATTAAAAATTGAATTACAGACTAAGTGATTAATTTAATATATACATTAATATCAACCATAGATGAAGAACCCTAAGATAATTCCCTATCTATGTATGATTCAATGATTTTAGAATTCCCTTGAAACTCTAAACCTAACTGGAATCTACTAAGATATAGATGCAGAGAAACATGAAAGAGATCAAGAAGAAATCATAATTAAACTGAAAAATAAAGAGAAAGAGTTTAGAAATCTTCTCCTTGTCAAGATGATAGATTCCTTAGCCCCAAATGTATATAAAACTAAAGAGCAACGTTTTTAACTAAAAATATGCAGAATATATAAAAAATCGAGTCTAAGGTTTTAAAAACATTATGAGATGAATTGGGTTGGACCCAGAGTGATTTGGATCAAAATTATACCATAAATCCGCGTCAGATGGATATGTCTTCAGTAAAACAGTCATAACTTTCTAACCGTCCATTGGAATGACCTCAAATCAGTGCCATATGAAAGCTAACTCCCGTGGATATCTTGTATCCAAATTTCACTCAATTCTGTTCATGTGAAGATGTTAAACGGATGGCAAACTTCTAACAATTCAGCATGATCTTTCATCTCCAACTGCTCATTTGCTTATATCCCCCCTCCTAACGCATAAACTTCAATTCAAACATGTAATCACCTGAAAAGACTCTAAAAATAATAGAAAACTCTAAAATCTATAATTAACAATCATCAAATATGACATATATCAAACACATGATATCTTCGTGGATTCATGGCGAAGAAGCTTGTTTATATTGCGGGTGAGATAGTGATAGAGAAATCAGAGAGTCACTACTAAGGTTTTGTAAGATATAATATAACTGTCGTTTGAACTTAGAATTCTAAACAAGCATTAAAGAGCAGGTTCAATATGTTCACGGATCGCCTTAACATCAGCTTTCGTTGGCTAAGGACAATACGTCCATCTATGTTCTTTCCAGTAACCTATAACAATTTTGGTGAATAGATTAAAAATTGAATTACAGACTAAGTGATTAATTTAATATAAACACTAATATCAACCATAGATGAAGAACCCTAAGATAATTCCCTATCTATGTATGATTCAATGATTTTAGAATTCCCTTGAAACTCTAAACCTAACTGGAATCTACTAAGATATAGATGCAGAGAAACATGAAAGAGATCAAGAAGAAATCATAATTAAACTGAAAAATAAAGAGAAAGAGTTTAGAAATCTTCTCCTTGTCAAGATGATAGATTCCTTAGCCCCAAATGTATATAAAACTAAAGAGCAACGTTTTTAACTAAAAATATGCAGAATATATAAAAAATCGAGTCTAAGGTTTTAAAAACATTATGAGATGAATTGGGTTGGACCCAGAGTGATTTGGATCAAAATTATACCATAAATCCGCGTCAGATGGATATGTCTTCAGTAAAACAGTCATAACTTTCTAACCGTCCATTGGAATGACCTCAAATCAGTGCCATATGAAAGCTAACTCCCGTGGATATCTTGTATCCAAATTTCACTCAATTCTGTTCATGTGAAGATGTTAAACGGATGGCAAACTTCTAACAATTCAGCATGATCTTTCATCTCCAACTGCTCATTTGCTTATATCCCCCCTCCTAACGCATAAACTTCATTTCAAACATGTAATCACCTGAAAAGACTCTAAAAATAATAGAAAACTCTAAAATCTATAATTAACAATCATCAAATATGACATATATCAAACACATGATATCTTCGTGGATTCATGGCGAAGAAGCTTGTTTATATTGCGGGTGAGATAGTGATAGAGAAATCAGAGAGTCACTACTAAGGTTTTGTAAGATATAATATAACTGTCGTTTGAACTTAGAATTCTAAACAAGCATTAAAGAGCAGGTTCAATATGTTCACGGATCGCCTTAACATCAGCTTTCGTTGGCTAAGGACAATACGTCCATCTATGTTCTTTCCAGTAACCTATAACAATTTTGGTGAATAGATTAAAAATTGAATTACAGACTAAGTGATTAATTTAATATATACATTAATATCAACCATAGATGAAGAACCCTAAGATAATTCCCTATCTATGTATGATTCAATGATTTTAGAATTCCCTTGAAACTCTAAACCTAACTGGAATCTACTAAGATATAGATGCAGAGAAACATGAAAGAGATCAAGAAGAAATCATAATTAAACTGAAAAATAAAGAGAAAGAGTTTAGAAATCTTCTCCTTGTCAAGATGATAGATTCCTTAGCCCCAAATGTATATAAAACTAAAGAGCAACGTTTTTAACTAAAAATATGCAGAATATATAAAAAATCGAGTCTAAGGTTTTAAAAACATTATGAGATGAATTGGGTTGGACCCAGAGTGATTTGGATCAAAATTATACCATAAATCCGCGTCAGATGGATATGTCTTCAGTAAAACAGTCATAACTTTCTAACCGTCCATTGGAATGACCTCAAATCAGTGCCATATGAAAGCTAACTCCCGTGGATATCTTGTATCCAAATTTCACTCAATTCTGTTCATGTGAAGATGTTAAACGGATGGCAAACTTCTAACAATTCAGCATGATCTTTCATCTCCAACTGCTCATTTGCTTATATCCCCCCTCCTAACGCATAAACTTCATTTCAAACATGTAATCACCTGAAAAGACTCTAAAAATAATAGAAAACTCTAAAATCTATAATTAACAATCATCAAATATGACATATATCAAACACATGATATCTTCGTGGATTCATGGCGAAGAAGCTTGTTTATATTGCGGGTGAGATAGTGATAGAGAAATCAGAGAGTCACTACTAAGGTTTTGTAAGATATAATATAACTGTCGTTTGAACTTAGAATTCTAAACAAGCATTAAAGAGCAGGTTCAATATGTTCACGGATCGCCTTAACATCAGCTTTCGTTGGCTAAGGACAATACGTCCATTTATGTTCTTTCCAGTAACCTATAACAATTTTGGTGAATAGATTAAAAATTGAATTACAGACTAAGTGATTAATTTAATATAAACACTAATATCAACCATAGATGAAGAACCCTAAGATAATTCCCTATCTATGTATGATTCAATGATTTTAGAATTCCCTTGAAACTCTAAACCTAACTGGAATCTACTAAGATATAGATGCAGAGAAACATGAAAGAGATCAAGAAGAAATCATAATTAAACTGAAAAATAAAGAGAAAGAGTTTAGAAATCTTCTCCTTGTCAAGATGATAGATTCCTTAGCCCCAAATGTATATAAAACTAAAGAGCAACGTTTTTAACTAAAAATATGCAGAATATATAAAAAATCGAGTCTAAGGTTTTAAAAACATTATGAGATGAATTGGGTTGGACCCAGAGTGATTTGGATCAAAATTATACCATAAATCCGCGTCAGATGGATATGTCTTCAGTAAAACAGTCATAACTTTCTAACCGTCCATTGGAATGACCTCAAATCAGTGCCATATGAAAGCTAACTCCCGTGGATATCTTGTATCCAAATTTCACTCAATTCTGTTCATGTGAAGATGTTAAACGGATGGCAAACTTCTAACAATTCAGCATGATCTTTCATCTCCAACTGCTCATTTGCTTATATCCCCCCTCCTAACGCATAAACTTCATTTCAAACATGTAATCACCTGAAAAGACTCTAAAAATAATAGAAAACTCTAAAATCTATAATTAACAATCATCAAATATGACATATATCAAACACATGATATCTTCGTGGATTCATGGCGAAGAAGCTTGTTTATATTGCGGGTGAGATAGTGATAGAGAAATCAGAGAGTCACTACTAAGGTTTTGTAAGATATAATATAACTGTCGTTTGAACTTAGAATTCTAAACAAGCATTAAAGAGCAGGTTCAATATGTTCACGGATCGCCTTAACATCAGCTTTCGTTGGCTAAGGACAATACGTCCATCTATGTTCTTTCCAGTAACCTATAACAATTTTGGTGAATAGATTAAAAATTGAATTACAGACTAAGTGATTAATTTAATATATACATTAATATCAACCATAGATGAAGAACCCTAAGATAATTCCCTATCTATGTATGATTCAATGATTTTAGAATTCCCTTGAAACTCTAAACCTAACTGGAATCTACTAAGATATAGATGCAGAGAAACATGAAAGAGATCAAGAAGAAATCATAATTAAACTGAAAAATAAAGAGAAAGAGTTTAGAAATCTTCTCCTTGTCAAGATGATAGATTCCTTAGCCCCAAATGTATATAAAACTAAAGAGCAACGTTTTTAACTAAAAATATGCAGAATATATAGAAAATCGAGTCTAAGGTTTTAAAAACATTATGAGATGAATTGGGTTGGACCCAGAGTGATTTGGATCAAAATTATACCATAAATCCGCGTCAGATGGATATGTCTTCAGTAAAACAGTCATAACTTTCTAACCGTCCATTGGAATGACCTCAAATCAGTGCCATATGAAAGCTAACTCCCGTGGATATCTTGTATCCAAATTTCACTCAATTCTGTTCATGTGAAGATGTTAAACGGATGGCAAACTTCTAACAATTCAGCATGATCTTTCATCTCCAACTGCTCATTTGCTTATATCCCCCCTCCTAACGCATAAACTTCAATTCAAACATGTAATCACCTGAAAAGACTCTAAAAATAATAGAAAACTCTAAAATCTATAATTAACAATCATCAAATATGACATATATCAAACACATGATATCTTCGTGGATTCATGGCGAAGAAGCTTGTTTATATTGCGGGTGAGATAGTGATAGAGAAATCAGAGAGTCACTACTAAGGTTTTGTAAGATATAATATAACTGTCGTTTGAACTTAGAATTCTAAACAAGCATTAAAGAGCAGGTTCAATATGTTCACGGATCGCCTTAACATCAGCTTTCGTTGGCTAAGGACAATACGTCCATCTATGTTCTTTCCAGTAACCTATAACAATTTTGGTGAATAGATTAAAAATTGAATTACAGACTAAGTGATTAATTTAATATAAACATTAATATCAACCATAGATGAAGAACCCTAAGATAATTCCCTATCTATGTATG
Source organism: Nasturtium officinale (assembly GCA_963854855.1). NCBI lineage: Eukaryota > Viridiplantae > Streptophyta > Magnoliopsida > Brassicales > Brassicaceae > Nasturtium > Nasturtium officinale. The sequence goes on from OY978507.1 coordinate 11,311,170, forward strand.
ATTCAATGATTTTAGAATTCCCTTGAAACTCTAAACCTAACTGGAATCTACTAAGATATAGATGCAGAGAAACATGAAAGAGATCAAGAAGAAATCATAATTAAACTGAAAAATAAAGAGAAAGAGTTTAGAAATCTTCTCCTTGTCAAGATGATAGATTCCTTAGCCCCAAATGTATATAAAACTAAAGAGCAACGTTTTTAACTAAAAATATGCAGAATATATAAAAAATCGAGTCTAAGGTTTTAAAAACATTATGAGATGAATTGGGTTGGACCCAGAGTGATTTGGATCAAAATTATACCATAAATCCGCGTCAGATGGATATGTCTTCAGTAAAACAGTCATAACTTTCTAACCGTCCATTGGAATGACCTCAAATCAGTGCCATATGAAAGCTAACTCCCGTGGATATCTTGTATCCAAATTTCACTCAATTCTGTTCATGTGAAGATGTTAAACGGATGGCAAACTTCTAACAATTCAGCATGATCTTTCATCTCCAACTGCTCATTTGCTTATATCCCCCCTCCTAACGCATAAACTTCATTTCAAACATGTAATCACCTGAAAAGACTCTAAAAATAATAGAAAACTCTAAAATCTATAATTAACAATCATCAAATATGACATATATCAAACACATGATATCTTCGTGGATTCATGGCGAAGAAGCTTGTTTATATTGCGGGTGAGATAGTGATAGAGAAATCAGAGAGTCACTACTAAGGTTTTGTAAGATATAATATAACTGTCGTTTGAACTTAGAATTCTAAACAAGCATTAAAGAGCAGGTTCAATATGTTCACGGATCGCCTTAACATCAGCTTTCGTTGGCTAAGGACAATACGTCCATCTATGTTCTTTCCAGTAACCTATAACAATTTTGGTGAATAGATTAAAAATTGAATTACAGACTAAGTGATTAATTTAATATATACATTAATATCAACCATAGATGAAGAACCCTAAGATAATTCCCTATCTATGTATGATTCAATGATTTTAGAATTCCCTTGAAACTCTAAACCTAACTGGAATCTACTAAGATATAGATGCAGAGAAACATGAAAGAGATCAAGAAGAAATCATAATTAAACTGAAAAATAAAGAGAAAGAGTTTAGAAATCTTCTCCTTGTCAAGATGATAGATTCCTTAGCCCCAAATGTATATAAAACTAAAGAGCAACGTTTTTAACTAAAAATATGCAGAATATATAAAAAATCGAGTCTAAGGTTTTAAAAACATTATGAGATGAATTGGGTTGGACCCAGAGTGATTTGGATCAAAATTATACCATAAATCCGCGTCAGATGGATATGTCTTCAGTAAAACAGTCATAACTTTCTAACCGTCCATTGGAATGACCTCAAATCAGTGCCATATGAAAGCTAACTCCCGTGGATATCTTGTATCCAAATTTCACTCAATTCTGTTCATGTGAAGATGTTAAACGGATGGCAAACTTCTAACAATTCAGCATGATCTTTCATCTCCAACTGCTCATTTGCTTATATCCCCCCTCCTAACGCATAAACTTCAATTCAAACATGTAATCACCTGAAAAGACTCTAAAAATAATAGAAAACTCTAAAATCTATAATTAACAATCATCAAATATGACATATATCAAACACATGATATCTTCGTGGATTCATGGCGAAGAAGCTTGTTTATATTGCGGGTGAGATAGTGATAGAGAAATCAGAGAGTCACTACTAAGGTTTTGTAAGATATAATATAACTGTCGTTTGAACTTAGAATTCTAAACAAGCATTAAAGAGCAGGTTCAATATGTTCACGGATCGCCTTAACATCAGCTTTCGTTGGCTAAGGACAATACGTCCATCTATGTTCTTTCCAGTAACCTATAACAATTTTGGTGAATAGATTAAAAATTGAATTACAGACTAAGTGATTAATTTAATATAAACATTAATATCAACCATAGATGAAGAACCCTAAGATAATTCCCTATCTATGTATGATTCAATGATTTTAGAATTCCCTTGAAACTCTAAACCTAACTGGAATCTACTAAGATATAGATGCAGAGAAACATGAAAGAGATCAAGAAGAAATCATAATTAAACTGAAAAATAAAGAGAAAGAGTTTAGAAATCTTCTCCTTGTCAAGATGATAGATTCCTTAGCCCCAAATGTATATAAAACTAAAGAGCAACGTTTTTAACTAAAAATATGCAGAATATATAAAAAATCGAGTCTAAGGTTTTAAAAACATTATGAGATGAATTGGGTTGGACCCAGAGTGATTTGGATCAAAATTATACCATAAATCCGCGTCAGATGGATATGTCTTCAGTAAAACAGTCATAACTTTCTAACCGTCCATTGGAATGACCTCAAATCAGTGCCATATGAAAGCTAACTCCCGTGGATATCTTGTATCCAAATTTCACTCAATTCTGTTCATGTGAAGATGTTAAACGGATGGCAAACTTCTAACAATTCAGCATGATCTTTCATCTCCAACTGCTCATTTGCTTATATCCCCCCTCCTAACGCATAAACTTCAATTCAAACATGTAATCACCTGAAAAGACTCTAAAAATAATAGAAAACTCTAAAATCTATAATTAACAATCATCAAATATGACATATATCAAACACATGATATCTTCGTGGATTCATGGCGAAGAAGCTTGTTTATATTGCGGGTGAGATAGTGATAGAGAAATCAGAGAGTCACTACTAAGGTTTTCTAAGATATAATATAACTGTCGTTTGAACTTAGAATTCTAAACAAGCATTAAAGAGCAGGTTCAATATGTTCACGGATCGCCTTAACATCAGCTTTCGTTGGCTAAGGACAATACGTCCATCTATGTTCTTTCCAGTAACCTATAACAATTTTGGTGAATAGATTAAAAATTGAATTACAGACTAAGTGATTAATTTAATATAAACACTAATATCAACCATAGATGAAGAACCCTAAGATAATTCCCTATCTATGTATGATTCAATGATTTTAGAATTCCCTTGAAACTCTAAACCTAACTGGAATCTACTAAGATATAGATGCAGAGAAACATGAAAGAGATCAAGAAGAAATCATAATTAAACTGAAAAATAAAGAGAAAGAGTTTAGAAATCTTCTCCTTGTCAAGATGATAGATTCCTTAGCCCCAAATGTATATAAAACTAAAGAGCAACGTTTTTAACTAAAAATATGCAGAATATATAAAAAATCGAGTCTAAGGTTTTAAAAACATTATGAGATGAATTGGGTTGGACCCAGAGTGATTTGGATCAAAATTATACCATAAATCCGCGTCAGATGGATATGTCTTCAGTAAAACAGTCATAACTTTCTAACCGTCCATTGGAATGACCTCAAATCAGTGCCATATGAAAGCTAACTCCCGTGGATATCTTGTATCCAAATTTCACTCAATTCTGTTCATGTGAAGATGTTAAACGGATGGCAAACTTCTAACAATTCAGCATGATCTTTCATCTCCAACTGCTCATTTGCTTATATCCCCCCTCCTAACGCATAAACTTCAATTCAAACATGTAATCACCTGAAAAGACTCTAAAAATAATAGAAAACTCTAAAATCTATAATTAACAATCATCAAATATGACATATATCAAACACATGATATCTTCGTGGATTCATGGCGAAGAAGCTTGTTTATATTGCGGGTGAGATAGTGATAGAGAAATCAGAGAGTCACTACTAAGGTTTTCTAAGATATAATATAACTGTCGTTTGAACTTAGAATTCTAAACAAGCATTAAAGAGCAGGTTCAATATGTTCACGGATCGCCTTAACATCAGCTTTCGTTGGCTAAGGACAATACGTCCATCTATGTTCTTTCCAGTAACCTATAACAATTTTGGTGAATAGATTAAAAATTGAATTACAGACTAAGTGATTAATTTAATATAAACACTAATATCAACCATAGATGAAGAACCCTAAGATAATTCCCTATCTATGTATGATTCAATGATTTTAGAATTCCCTTGAAACTCTAAACCTAACTGGAATCTACTAAGATATAGATGCAGAGAAACATGAAAGAGATCAAGAAGAAATCATAATTAAACTGAAAAATAAAGAGAAAGAGTTTAGAAATCTTCTCCTTGTCAAGATGATAGATTCCTTAGCCCCAAATGTATATAAAACTAAAGAGCAACGTTTTTAACTAAAAATATGCAGAATATATAAAAAATCGAGTCTAAGGTTTTAAAAACATTATGAGATGAATTGGGTTGGACCCAGAGTGATTTGGATCAAAATTATACCATAAATCCGCGTCAGATGGATATGTCTTCAGTAAAACAGTCATAACTTTCTAACCGTCCATTGGAATGACCTCAAATCAGTGCCATATGAAAGCTAACTCCCGTGGATATCTTGTATCCAAATTTCACTCAATTCTGTTCATGTGAAGATGTTAAACGGATGGCAAACTTCTAACAATTCAGCATGATCTTTCATCTCCAACTGCTCATTTGCTTATATCCCCCCTCCTAACGCATAAACTTCATTTCAAACATGTAATCACCTGAAAAGACTCTAAAAATAATAGAAAACTCTAAAATCTATAATTAACAATCATCAAATATGACATATATCAAACACATGATATCTTCGTGGATTCATGGCGAAGAAGCTTGTTTATATTGCGGGTGAGATAGTGATAGAGAAATCAGAGAGTCACTACTAAGGTTTTGTAAGATATAATATAACTGTCGTTTGAACTTAGAATTCTAAACAAGCATTAAAGAGCAGGTTCAATATGTTCACGGATCGCCTTAACATCAGCTTTCGTTGGCTAAGGACAATACGTCCATCTATGTTCTTTCCAGTAACCTATAACAATTTTGGTGAATAGATTAAAAATTGAATTACAGACTAAGTGATTAATTTAATATAAACATTAATATCAACCATAGATGAAGAACCCTAAGATAATTCCCTATCTATGTATGATTCAATGATTTTAGAATTCCCTTGAAACTCTAAACCTAACTGGAATCTACTAAGATATAGATGCAGAGAAACATGAAAGAGATCAAGAAGAAATCATAATTAAACTGAAAAATAAAGAGAAAGAGTTTAGAAATCTTCTCCTTGTCAAGATGATAGATTCCTTAGCCCCAAATGTATATAAAACTAAAGAGCAACGTTTTTAACTAAAAATATGCAGAATATATAAAAAATCGAGTCTAAGGTTTTAAAAACATTATGAGATGAATTGGGTTGGACCCAGAGTGATTTGGATCAAAATTATACCATAAATCCGCGTCAGATGGATATGTCTTCAGTAAAACAGTCATAACTTTCTAACCGTCCATTGGAATGACCTCAAATCAGTGCCATATGAAAGCTAACTCCCGTGGATATCTTGTATCCAAATTCCACTCAATTCTGTTCATGTGAAGATGTTAAACGGATGGCAAACTTCTAACAATTCAGCATGATCTTTCATCTCCAACTGCTCATTTGCTTATATCCCCCCTCCTAACGCATAAACTTCAATTCAAACATGTAATCACCTGAAAATACTCTAAAAATAATAGAAAACTCTAAAATCTATAATTAACAATCATCAAATATGACATATATCAAACACATGATATCTTCGTGGATTCATGGCGAAGAAGCTTGTTTATATTGCGGGTGAGATAGTGATAGAGAAATCAGAGAGTCACTACTAAGGTTTTGTAAGATATAATATAACTGTCGTTTGAACTTAGAATTCTAAACAAGCATTAAAGAGCAGGTTCAATATGTTCACGGATCGCCTTAACATCAGCTTTCGTTGGCTAAGGACAATACGTCCATCTATGTTCTTTCCAGTAACCTATAACAATTTTGGTGAATAGATTAAAAATTGAATTACAGACTAAGTGATTAATTTAATATAAACATTAATATCAACCATAGATGAAGAACCCTAAGATAATTCCCTATCTATGTATGATTCAATGATTTTAGAATTCCCTTGAAACTCTAAACCTAACTGGAATCTACTAAGATATAGATGCAGAGAAACATGAAAGAGATCAAGAAGAAATCATAATTAAACTGAAAAATAAAGAGAAAGAGTTTAGAAATCTTCTCCTTGTCAAGATGATAGATTCCTTAGCCCCAAATGTATATAAAACTAAAGAGCAACGTTTTTAACTAAAAATATGCAGAATATATAAAAAATCGAGTCTAAGGTTTTAAAAACATTATGAGATGAATTGGGTTGGACCCAGAGTGATTTGGATCAAAATTATACCATAAATCCGCGTCAGATGGATATGTCTTCAGTAAAACAGTCATAACTTTCTAACCGTCCATTGGAATGACCTCAAATCAGTGCCATATGAAAGCTAACTCCCGTGGATATCTTGTATCCAAATTTCACTCAATTCTGTTCATGTGAAGATGTTAAACGGATGGCAAACTTCTAACAATTCAGCATGATCTTTCATCTCCAACTGCTCATTTGCTTATATCCCCCCTCCTAACGCATAAACTTCAATTCAAACATGTAATCACCTGAAAATACTCTAAAAATAATAGAAAACTCTAAAATCTATAATTAACAATCATCAAATATGACATATATCAAACACATGATATCTTCGTGGATTCATGGCGAAGAAGCTTGTTTATATTGCGGGTGAGATAGTGATCGAGAAATCAGAGAGTCACTACTAAGGTTTTGTAAGATATAATATAACTGTCGTTTGAACTTAGAATTCTAAACAAGCATTAAAGAGCAGGTTCAATATGTTCACGGATCGCCTTAACATCAGCTTTCGTTGGCTAAGGACAATACGTCCATCTATGTTCTTTCCAGTAACCTATAACAATTTTGGTGAATAGATTAAAAATTGAATCACAGACTAAGTGATTAATTTAATATAAACATTAATATCAACCATAGATGAAGAACCCTAAGATAATTCCCTATCTATGTATGATTCAATGATTTTAGAATTCCCTTGAAACTCTAAACCTAACTGGAATCTACTAAGATATAGATGCAGAGAAACATGAAAGAGATCAAGAAGAAATCATAATTAAACTGAAAAATAAAGAGAAAGAGTTTAGAAATCTTCTCCTTGTCAAGATGATAGATTCCTTAGCCCCAAATGTATATAAAACTAAAGAGCAACGTTTTTAACTAAAAATATGCAGAATATATAAAAAATCGAGTCTAAGGTTTTAAAAACATTATGAGATGAATTGGGTTGGACCCAGAGTGATTTGGATCAAAATTATACCATAAATCCGCGTCAGATGGATATGTCTTCAGTAAAACAGTCATAACTTTCTAACCGTCCATTGGAATGACCTCAAATCAGTGCCATATGAAAGCTAACTCCCGTGGATATCTTGTATCCAAATTTCACTCAATTCTGTTCATGTGAAGATGTTAAACGGATGGCAAACTTCTAACAATTCAGCATGATCTTTCATCTCCAACTGCTCATTTGCTTATATCCCCCCTCCTAACGCATAAACTTCAATTCAAACATGTAATCACCTGAAAATACTCTAAAAATAATAGAAAACTCTAAAATCTATAATTAACGATCATCAAATATGACATATATCAAACACATGATATCTTCGTGGATTCATGGCGAAGAAGCTTGTTTATATTGCGGGTGAGATAGTGATAGAGAAATCAGAGAGTCACTACTAAGGTTTTGTAAGATATAATATAACTGTCGTTTGAACTTAGAATTCTAAACAAGCATTAAAGAGCAGGTTCAATATGTTCACGGATCGCCTTAACATCAGCTTTCGTTGGCTAAGGACAATACGTCCATCTATGTTCTTTCCAGTAACCTATAACAATTTTGGTGAATAGATTAAAAATTGAATTACAGACTAAGTGATTAATTTAATATAAACATTAATATCAACCATAGATGAAGAACCCTAAGATAATTCCCTATCTATGTATGATTCAATGATTTTAGAATTCCCTTGAAACTCTAAACCTAACTGGAATCTACTAAGATATAGATGCAGAGAAACATGAAAGAGATCAAGAAGAAATCATAATTAAACTGAAAAATAAAGAGAAAGAGTTTAGAAATCTTCTCCTTGTCAAGATGATAGATTCCTTAGCCCCAAATGTATATAAAACTAAAGAGCAACGTTTTTAACTAAAAATATGCAGAATATATAAAAAATCGAGTCTAAGGTTTTAAAAACATTATGAGATGAATTGGGTTGGACCCAGAGTGATTTGGATCAAAATTATACGATAAATCCGCGTCAGATGGATATGTCTTCAGTAAAACAGTCATAACTTTCTAACCGTCCATTGGAATGACCTCAAATCAGTGCCATATGAAAGCTAACTCCCGTGGATATCTTGCGTCCAAATTTCATTCAATTCTGTTCATGTGAAGATGTTAAACGGATGGCAAACTTCTAACAATTCAGCATGATCTTTCATCTCCAACTGCTCATTTGCTTATATCCCCCCTCCTAACGCATAAACTTCAATTCAAACATGTAATCACCTGAAAATACTCTAAAAATAATAGAAAACTCTAAAATCTATAATTAACGATCATCAAATATGACATATATCAAACACATGATATCTTCGTGGATTCATGGCGAAGAAGCTTGTTTATATTGCGGGTGAGATAGTGATCGAGAAATCAGAGAGTCACTACTAAGGTTTTGTAAGATATAATATAACTGTCGTTTGAACTTAGAATTCTAAACAAGCATTAAAGAGCAGGTTCAATATGTTCACGGATCGCCTTAACATCAGCTTTCGTTGGCTAAGGACAATACGTCCATCTATGTTCTTTCCAGTAACCTATAACAATTTTGGTGAATAGATTAAAAATTGAATCACAGACTAAGTGATTAATTTAATATAAACATTAATATCAACCATAGATGAAGAACCCTAAGATAATTCCCTATCTATGTATGATTCAATGATTTTAGAATTCCCTTGAAACTCTAAACCTAACTGGAATCTACTAAGATATAGATGCAGAGAAACATGAAAGAGATCAAGAAGAAATCATAATTAAACTGAAAAATAAAGAGAAAGAGTTTAGAAATCTTCTCCTTGTCAAGATGATAGATTCCTTAGCCCCAAATGTATATAAAACTAAAGAGCAACGTTTTTAACTAAAAATATGCAGAATATATAAAAAATCGAGTCTAAGGTTTTAAAAACATTATGAGATGAATTGGGTTGGACCCAGAGTGATTTGGATCAAAATTATACCATAAATCCGCGTCAGATGGATATGTCTTCAGTAAAACAGTCATAACTTTCTAACCGTCCATTGGAATGACCTCAAATCAGTGCCATATGAAAGCTAACTCCCGTGGATATCTTGTATCCAAATTTCACTCAATTCTGTTCATGTGAAGATGTTAAACGGATGGCAAACTTCTAACAATTCAGCATGATCTTTCATCTCCAACTGCTCATTTGCTTATATCCCCCCTCCTAACGCATAAACTTCAATTCAAACATGTAATCACCTGAAAATACTCTAAAAATAATAGAAAACTCTAAAATCTATAATTAACGATCATCAAATATGACATATATCAAACACATGATATCTTCGTGGATTCATGGCGAAGAAGCTTGTTTATATTGCGGGTGAGATAGTGATAGAGAAATCAGAGAGTCACTACTAAGGTTTTGTAAGATATAATATAACTGTCGTTTGAACTTAGAATTCTAAACAAGCATTAAAGAGCAGGTTCAATATGTTCACGGATCGCCTTAACATCAGCTTTCGTTGGCTAAGGACAATACGTCCATCTATGTTCTTTCCAGTAACCTATAACAATTTTGGTGAATAGATTAAAAATTGAATTACAGACTAAGTGATTAATTTAATATAAACATTAATATCAACCATAGATGAAGAACCCTAAGATAATTCCCTATCTATGTATGATTCAATGATTTTAGAATTCCCTTGAAACTCTAAACCTAACTGGAATCTACTAAGATATAGATGCAGAGAAACATGAAAGAGATCAAGAAGAAATCATAATTAAACTGAAAAATAAAGAGAAAGAGTTTAGAAATCTTCTCCTTGTCAAGATGATAGATTCCTTAGCCCCAAATGTATATAAAACTAAAGAGCAACGTTTTTAACTAAAAATATGCAGAATATATAAAAAATCGAGTCTAAGGTTTTAAAAACATTATGAGATGAATTGGGTTGGACCCAGAGTGATTTGGATCAAAATTATACGATAAATCCGCGTCAGATGGATATGTCTTCAGTAAAACAGTCATAACTTTCTAACCGTCCATTGGAATGACCTCAAATCAGTGCCATATGAAAGCTAACTCCCGTGGATATCTTGTATCCAAATTTCACTCAATTCTGTTCATGTGAAGATGTTAAACGGATGGCAAACTTCTAACAATTCAGCATGATCTTTCATCTCCAACTGCTCATTTGCTTATATCCCCCCTCCTAACGCATAAACTTCAATTCAAACATGTAATCACCTGAAAATACTCTAAAAATAATAGAAAACTCTAAAATCTATAATTAACGATCATCAAATATGACATATATCAAACACATGATATCTTCGTGGATTCATGGCGAAGAAGCTTGTTTATATTGCGGGTGAGATAGTGATAGAGAAATCAGAGAGTCACTACTAAGGTTTTGTAAGATATAATATAACTGTCGTTTGAACTTAGAATTCTAAACAAGCATTAAAGAGCAGGTTCAATATGTTCACGGATCGCCTTAACATCAGCTTTCGTTGGCTAAGGACAATACGTCCATCTATGTTCTTTCCAGTAACCTATAACAATTTTGGTGAATAGATTAAAAATTGAATTACAGACTAAGTGATTAATTTAATATAAACATTAATATCAACCATAGATGAAGAACCCTAAGATAATTCCCTATCTATGTATGATTCAATGATTTTAGAATTCCCTTGAAACTCTAAACCTAACTGGAATCTACTAAGATATAGATGCAGAGAAACATGAAAGAGATCAAGAAGAAATCATAATTAAACTGAAAAATAAAGAGAAAGAGTTTAGAAATCTTCTCCTTGTCAAGATGATAGATTCCTTAGCCCCAAATGTATATAAAACTAAAGAGCAACGTTTTTAACTAAAAATATGCAGAATATATAAAAAAATCGAGTCTAAGGTTTTAAAAACATTATGAGATGAATTGGGTTGGACCCAGAGTGATTTGGATCAAAATTATACGATAAATCCGCGTCAGATGGATATGTCTTCAGTAAAACAGTCATAACTTTCTAACCGTCCATTGGAATGACCTCAAATCAGTGCCATATGAAAGCTAACTCCCGTGGATATCTTGTATCCAAATTCCACTCAATTCTGTTCATGTGAAGATGTTAAACGGATGGCAAACTTCTAACAATTCAGCATGATCTTTCATCTCCAACTGCTCATTTGCTTATATCCCCCCTCCTAACGCATAAACTTCAATTCAAACATGTAATCACCTGAAAATACTCTAAAAATAATAGAAAACTCTAAAATCTATAATTAACAATCATCAAATATGACATATATCAAACACATGATATCTTCGTGGATTCATGGCGAAGAAGCTTGTTTATATTGCGGGTGAGATAGTGATCGAGAAATCAGAGAGTCACTACTAAGGTTTTGTAAGATATAATATAACTGTCGTTTGAACTTAGAATTCTAAACAAGCATTAAAGAGCAGGTTCAATATGTTCACGGATCGCCTTAACATCAGCTTTCGTTGGCTAAGGACAATACGTCCATCTATGTTCTTTCCAGTAACCTATAACAATTTTGGTGAATAGATTAAAAATTGAATTACAGACTAAGTGATTAATTTAATATAAACATTAATATCAACCATAGATGAAGAACCCTAAGATAATTCCCTATCTATGTATGATTCAATGATTTTAGAATTCCCTTGAAACTCTAAACCTAACTGGAATCTACTAAGATATAGATGCAGAGAAACATGAAAGAGATCAAGAAGAAATCATAATTAAACTGAAAAATAAAGAGAAAGAGTTTAGAAATCTTCTCCTTGTCAAGATGATAGATTCCTTAGCCCCAAATGTATATAAAACTAAAGAGCAACGTTTTTAACTAAAAATATGCAGAATATATAAAAAATCGAGTCTAAGGTTTTAAAAACATTATGAGATGAATTGGGTTGGACCCAGAGTGATTTGGATCAAAATTATACCATAAATCCGCGTCAGATGGATATGTCTTCAGTAAAACAGTCATAACTTTCTAACCGTCCATTGGAATGACCTCAAATCAGTGCCATATGAAAGCTAACTCCCGTGGATATCTTGTATCCAAATTCCACTCAATTCTGTTCATGTGAAGATGTTAAACGGATGGCAAACTTCTAACAATTCAGCATGATCTTTCATCTCCAACTGCTCATTTGCTTATATCCCCCCTCCTAACGCATAAACTTCAATTCAAACATGTAATCACCTGAAAATACTCTAAAAATAATAGAAAACTCTAAAATCTATAATTAACAATCATCAAATATGACATATATCAAACACATGATATCTTCGTGGATTCATGGCGAAGAAGCTTGTTTATATTGCGGGTGAGATAGTGATCGAGAAATCAGAGAGTCACTACTAAGGTTTTGTAAGATATAATATAACTGTCGTTTGAACTTAGAATTCTAAACAAGCATTAAAGAGCAGGTTCAATATGTTCACGGATCGCCTTAACATCAGCTTTCGTTGGCTAAGGACAATACATCCATCTATGTTCTTTCCAGTAACCTATAACAATTTTGGTGAATAGATTAAAAATTGAATTACAGACTAAGTGATTAATTTAATATAAACATTAATATCAACCATAGATGAAGAACCCTAAGATAATTCCCTATCTATGTATGATTCAATGATTTTAGAATTCCCTTGAAACTCTAAACCTAACTGGAATCTACTAAGATATAGATGCAGAGAAACATGAAAGAGATCAAGAAGAAATCATAATTAAACTGAAAAATAAAGAGAAAGAGTTTAGAAATCTTCTCCTTGTCAAGATGATAGATTCCTTAGCCCCAAATGTATATAAAACTAAAGAGCAACGTTTTTAACTAAAAATATGCAGAATATATAAAAAATCGAGTCTAAGGTTTTAAAAACATTATGAGATGAATTGGGTTGGACCCAGAGTGATTTGGATCAAAATTATACCATAAATCCGCGTCAGATGGATATGTCTTCAGTAAAACAGTCATAACTTTCTAACCGTCCATTGGAATGACCTCAAATCAGTGCCATATGAAAGCTAACTCCCGTGGATATCTTGTATCCAAATTCCACTCAATTCTGTTCATGTGAAGATGTTAAACGGATGGCAAACTTCTAACAATTCAGCATGATCTTTCATCTCCAACTGCTCATTTGCTTATATCCCCCCTCCTAACGCATAAACTTCAATTCAAACATGTAATCACCTGAAAATACTCTAAAAATAATAGAAAACTCTAAAATCTATAATTAACAATCATCAAATATGACATATATCAAACACATGATATCTTCGTGGATTCATGGCGAAGAAGCTTGTTTATATTGCGGGTGAGATAGTGATCGAGAAATCAGAGAGTCACTACTAAGGTTTTGTAAGATATAATATAACTGTCGTTTGAACTTAGAATTCTAAACAAGCATTAAAGAACAGGTTCAATATGTTCACGGATCGCCTTAACATCAGCTTTCGTTGGCTAAGGACAATACGTCCATCTATGTTCTTTCCAGTAACCTATAACAATTTTGGTGAATAGATTAAAAATTGAATCACAGACTAAGTGATTAATTTAATATAAACAATAATATCAACCATAGATGAAGAATCCTAAGATAATTCCCTATCTATGTATGATTCAATGATTTTAGAATTCCCTTGAGACTCTAAACCTAACTGGAATCTACTAAGATATGGATGCAGAGAAACATGAAAGAGATCAAGAAGAAATCATAATTAAACTGAAAAATAAAGAGAAAGAGTTTAGAAATCTTCTCCTTGTCAAGATGATAGATTCCTTAGCCCCAAATGTATATAAAACTAAAGAGCAACGTTTTTAACTAAAAATATGCAGAATATATAAAAAATCGAGTCTAAGGTTTTAAAAACATTATGAGATGAATTGGGTTGGACCCAGAGTGATTTGGATCAAAATTATACCATAAATCCGCGTCAGATGGATATGTCTTCAGTAAAACAGTCATAACTTTCTAACCGTCCATTGGAATGACCTCAAATCAGTGCCATATGAAAGCTAACTCCCGTGGATATCTTGTATCCAAATTCCACTCAATTCTGTTCATGTGAAGATGTTAAACGGATGGCAAACTTCTAACAATTCAGCATGATCTTTCATCTCCAACTGCTCATTTGCTTATATCCCCCCTCCTAACGCATAAACTTCAATTCAAACATGTAATCACCTGAAAATACTCTAAAAATAATAGAAAACTCTAAAATCTATAATTAACAATCATCAAATATGACATATATCAAACACATGATATCTTCGTGGATTCATGGCGAAGAAGCTTGTTTATATTGCGGGTGAGATAGTGATCGAGAAATCAGAGAGTCACTACTAAGGTTTTGTAAGATATAATATAACTGTCGTTTGAACTTAGAATTCTAAACAAGCATTAAAGAGCAGGTTCAATATGTTCACGGATCGCCTTAACATCAGCTTTCGTTGGCTAAGGACAATACATCCATCTATGTTCTTTCCAGTAACCTATAACAATTTTGGTGAATAGATTAAAAATTGAATTACAGACTAAGTGATTAATTTAATATAAACATTAATATCAACCATAGATGAAGAACCCTAAGATAATTCCCTATCTATGTATGATTCAATGATTTTAGAATTCCCTTGAAACTCTAAACCTAACTGGAATGTACTAAGATATAGATGCAGAGAAACATGAAAGAGATCAAGAAGAAATCATAATTAAACTGAAAAATAAAGAGAAAGAGTTTAGAAATCTTCTCCTTGTCAAGATGATAGATTCCTTAGCCCCAAATGTATATAAAACTAAAGAGCAACGTTTTTAACTAAAAATATGCAGAATATATAAAAAATCGAGTCTAAGGTTTTAAAAACATTATGAGATGAATTGGGTTGGACCCAGAGTGATTTGGATCAAAATTATACCATAAATCCGCGTCAGATGGATATGTCTTCAGTAAAACAGTCATAACTTTCTAACCGTCCATTGGAATGACCTCAAATCAGTGCCATATGAAAGCTAACTCCCGTGGATATCTTGTATCCAAATTCCACTCAATTCTGTTCATGTGAAGATGTTAAACGGATGGCAAACTTCTAACAATTCAGCATGATCTTTCATCTCCAACTGCTCATTTGCTTATATCCCCCCTCCTAACGCATAAACTTCAATTCAAACATGTAATCACCTGAAAATACTCTAAAAATAATAGAAAACTCTAAAATCTATAATTAACAATCATCAAATATGACATATATCAAACACATGATATCTTCGTGGATTCATGGCGAAGAAGCTTGTTTATATTGCGGGTGAGATAGTGATCGAGAAATCAGAGAGTCACTACTAAGGTTTTGTAAGATATAATATAACTGTCGTTTGAACTTAGAATTCTAAACAAGCATTAAAGAACAGGTTCAATATGTTCACGGATCGCCTTAACATCAGCTTTCGTTGGCTAAGGACAATACGTCCATCTATGTTCTTTCCAGTAACCTATAACAATTTTGGTGAATAGATTAAAAATTGAATCACAGACTAAGTGATTAATTTAATATAAACAATAATATCAACCATAGATGAAGAATCCTAAGATAATTCCCTATCTATGTATGATTCAATGATTTTAGAATTCCCTTGAGACTCTAAACCTAACTGGAATCTACTAAGATATGGATGCAGAGAAACATGAAAGAGATCAAGAAGAAATCATAATTAAACTGAAAAATAAAGAGAAAGAGTTTAGAAATCTTCTCCTTGTCAAGATGATAGATTCCTTAGCCCCAAATGTATATAAAACTAAAGAGCAACGTTTTTAACTAAAAATATGCAGAATATATAAAAAATCGAGTCTAAGGTTTTAAAAACATTATGAGATGAATTGGGTTGGACCCAGAGTGATTTGGATCAAAATTATACCATAAATCCGCGTCAGATGGATATGTCTTCAGTAAAACAGTCATAACTTTCTAACCGTCCATTGGAATGACCTCAAATCAGTGCCATATGAAAGCTAACTCCCGTGGATATCTTGTATCCAAATTCCACTCAATTCTGTTCATGTGAAGATGTTAAACGGATGGCAAACTTCTAACAATTCAGCATGATCTTTCATCTCCAACTGCTCATTTGCTTATATCCCCCCTCCTAACGCATAAACTTCAATTCAAACATGTAATCACCTGAAAATACTCTAAAAATAATAGAAAACTCTAAAATCTATAATTAACAATCATCAAATATGACATATATCAAACACATGATATCTTCGTGGATTCATGGCGAAGAAGCTTGTTTATATTGCGGGTGAGATAGTGATCGAGAAATCAGAGAGTCACTACTAAGGTTTTGTAAGATATAATATAACTGTCGTTTGAACTTAGAATTCTAAACAAGCATTAAAGAGCAGGTTCAATATGTTCACGGATCGCCTTAACATCAGCTTTCGTTGGCTAAGGACAATACATCCATCTATGTTCTTTCCAGTAACCTATAACAATTTTGGTGAATAGATTAAAAATTGAATTACAGACTAAGTGATTAATTTAATATAAACATTAATATCAACCATAGATGAAGAACCCTAAGATAATTCCCTATCTATGTATGATTCAATGATTTTAGAATTCCCTTGAAACTCTAAACCTAACTGGAATGTACTAAGATATAGATGCAGAGAAACATGAAAGAGATCAAGAAGAAATCATAATTAAACTGAAAAATAAAGAGAAAGAGTTTAGAAATCTTCTCCTTGTCAAGATGATAGATTCCTTAGCCCCAAATGTATATAAAACTAAAGAGCAACGTTTTTAACTAAAAATATGCAGAATATATAAAAAATCGAGTCTAAGGTTTTAAAAACATTATGAGATGAATTGGGTTGGACCCAGAGTGATTTGGATCAAAATTATACCATAAATCCGCGTCAGATGGATATGTCTTCAGTAAAACAGTCATAACTTTCTAACCGTCCATTGGAATGACCTCAAATCAGTGCCATATGAAAGCTAACTCCCGTGGATATCTTGTATCCAAATTCCACTCAATTCTGTTCATGTGAAGATGTTAAACGGATGGCAAACTTCTAACAATTCAGCATGATCTTTCATCTCCAACTGCTCATTTGCTTATATCCCCCCTCCTAACGCATAAACTTCAATTCAAACATGTAATCACCTGAAAATACTCTAAAAATAATAGAAAACTCTAAAATCTATAATTAACAATCATCAAATATGACATATATCAAACACATGATATCTTCGTGGATTCATGGCGAAGAAGCTTGTTTATATTGCGGGTGAGATAGTGATCGAGAAATCAGAGAGTCACTACTAAGGTTTTGTAAGATATAATATAACTGTCGTTTGAACTTAGAATTCTAAACAAGCATTAAAGAACAGGTTCAATATGTTCACGGATCGCCTTAACATCAGCTTTCGTTGGCTAAGGACAATACGTCCATCTATGTTCTTTCCAGTAACCTATAACAATTTTGGTGAATAGATTAAAAATTGAATCACAGACTAAGTGATTAATTTAATATAAACAATAATATCAACCATAGATGAAGAATCCTAAGATAATTCCCTATCTATGTATGATTCAATGATTTTAGAATTCCCTTGAGACTCTAAACCTAACTGGAATCTACTAAGATATGGATGCAGAGAAACATGAAAGAGATCAAGAAGAAATCATAATTAAACTGAAAAATAAAGAGAAAGAGTTTAGAAATCTTCTCCTTGTCAAGATGATAGATTCCTTAGCCCCAAATGTATATTAAACTAAAGAACAACGTTTTTAACTAAAAATATGCAGAATATATAAAAAATCGAGTCTAAGGTTTTAAAAACATTATGAGATGAATTGGGTTGGACCCAGAGTGATTTGGATCAAAATTATACCATAAATCCGCGTCAGATGGATATGTCTTCAGTAAAACAGTCATAACTTTCTAACCGTCCATTGGAATGACCTCAAATCAGTGCCATATGAAAGCTAACTCCCGTGGATATCTTGTATCCAAATTTCACTAAATTCTGTTCAAGTGAAGATGTTATACGGATGGCAAACTTCTAACAATTCAGCATGATCTTTCATCTCTAACTGCTCATTTGCTTATATCCCCCCTCCTAACGCATAAACTTCAATTCAAACATGTAATCACCTGAAAAGACTCTAAAAATAATAGAAAACTCTAAAAACTATAATTAAGAATCATCAAATATGACATATATCAAACACATGATATCTTCGTGGATTCATGGCTAAGAAGCTTGTTTATATTGCGGGTGAGATAGTGATCGAGAAATCAGAGAGTCACTACTAAGGTTTTGTAAGATATAATATAACTGTCGTTTGAACTTAGAATTCTAAACAAGCATTAAAGAGCAGGTTCAATATGTTCACGGATCGCCTTAACATCAGCTTTCGTTGGCTAAGGACAATACGTCCATCTATGTTCTTTCCAGTAACCTATAACAATTTTGGTGAATAGATTAAAAATTGAATCACAGACTAAGTGATTAATTTAATATAAACAATAATATCAACCATAGATGAAGAACCCTAAGATAATTCCCTATCTATGTCTGATTCAATGATTTTAGAATTCCCTTGAAACTCTAAACCTAACTGGAATCTACTAAGATATGGATGCAGAGAAACATGAAAGAGATCAAGAAGAAATCATAATTAAACTGAAAAATAAAAAGAAAGAGTTTAGAAATCTTCTCCTTGTCAAGATGATAGATTCCTTAGCCCCAAATGTATATAAAACTAAAGAACAACGTTTTTAAATAAAAATATGGAGAATATATAAAAAATCGAGTCTAAGGTTTTAAAAACATTATGAGATGAATTGGGTTGGACCCAGAGTGATTTGGATCAAAATTATACCATAAATCCGCGTCAGATGGATATGTCTTCAGTAAAACAGTCATAACTTTCTAACCGTCCATTGGAATGACCTCAAATCAGTGCCATATGAAAGCTAACTCCCGTGGATATCTTGTATCCAAATTTCACTAAATTCTGTTCAAGTGAAGATGTTAAACGGATGGCAAACTTCTAACAATTCAGCATGATCTTTCATCTCCAACTGCTCATTTGCTTATATCCCCCCTCCTAACGCATAAACTTCAATTCAAACATGTAATCACCTGAAAAGACTAAAAATAATAGAAAACTTTAAAAACTATAATTAAGAATCATCAAATATGACATATATCAAACACATGATATCTTCGTGGATTCATGGCTAAGAAGCTTGTTTATATTGCGGGTGAGATAGTGATCGAGAAATCAGAGAGTCACTACTAAGGTTTTGTAAGATATAATATAACTGTCGTTTGAACTTAGAATTCTAAACAAGCATTAAAGAGCAGGTTCAATATGTTCACGGATCGCCTTAACATCAGCTTTCGTTGGCTAAGGACAATACGTCCATCTATGTTCTTTCCAGTAACCTATAACAATTTTGGTGAATAGATTAAAAATTGAATCACAGACTAAGTGATTAATTTAATATAAACAATAATATCAACCATAGATGAAGAACCCTAAGATAATTCCCTATCTATGTCTGATTCAATGATTTTAGAATTCCCTTGAAACTCTAAACCTAACTGGAATCTACTAAGATATGGATGCAGAGAAACATGAAAGAGATCAAGAAGAAATCATAATTAAACTGAAAAATAAAGAGAAAGAGTTTAGAAATCTTCTCCTTGTCAAGATGATAGATTCCTTAGCCCCAAATGTATATAAAACTAAAGAACAACGTTTTTAAATAAAAATATGCAGAATATATAAAAAATCGAGTCTAAGGTTTTAAAAACATTATGAGATGAATTGGGTTGGACCCAAAGTGATTTGGATCAAAATGATACCATAAATCCGCGTCAGATGGATATGTCTTCAGTAAAACAGTCATAACTTTCTAACCGTCCATTGGAATGACCTCAAATCAGTGCCATATGAAAGCTAACTCCCGTGGATATCTTGTATCCATATTTCACTCAATTCTGTTCATGTGAAGATGTTAAACGGATGGCAAACTTCTAACAATTCAGCATGATCTTTCATCTCCAACTGCTCATTTGCTTATATCCCCCCTCCTAACGCATAAACTTCAATTCAAACATGTAATCACCTGAAAAGACTCTAAAAATAATAGAAAACTCTAAAAACTATAATTAAGAATCATCAAATATGACATATATCAAACACATGATATCTTCGTGGATTCATGGCGAAGAAGCTTGTTTATATTGCGGGTGAGATAGTGATCGAGAAATCAGAGAGTCACTACTAAGGTTTTGTAAGATATAATATAACTGTCGTTTGAACTTAGAATTCTAAACAAGCATTAAAGAGCAGGTTCAATATGTTCACGGATCGCCTTAACATCAGCTTTCGTTGGCTAAGGACAATACGTCCATCTATGTTCTTTCCAGTAACCTATAACAATTTTGGTGAATAGATTAAAAATTGAATCACAGACTAAGTGATTAATTTAATATAAACAATAATATCAACCATAGATGAAGAACCCTAAGATAATTCCCTATCTATGTCTGATTCAATGATTTTAGAATTCCCTTGAAACTCTAAACCTAACTGGAATCTACTAAGATATAGATGCAGAGAAACATGAAAGAGATCAAGAAGAAATCATAATTAAACTGAAAAATAAAGAGAAAGAGTTTAGAAATCTTCTCCTTGTCAAGATGATAGATTCCTTAGCCCCAAATGTATATAAAACTAAAGAACAACGTTTTTAACTAAAAATATGCAGAATATATAAAAAATCGAGTCTAAGGTTTTAAAAACATTATGAGATGAATTGGGTTGGACCCAGAGTGATTTGGATCAAAATTATACCATAAATCCGCGTCAGATGGATATGTCTTCAGTAAAACAGTCATAACTTTCTAACCGTCCATTGGAATGACCTCAAATCAGTGCCATATGAAAGCTAACTCCCGTGGATATCTTGTATCCAAATTTCACTCAATTCTGTTCAAGAGAAGATGTTAAACGGATGGCAAACTTCTAACAATTCAGCATGATCTTTCATCTCCAACTGCTCATTTGCTTATATCCCCCCTCCTAACGCATAAACTTCAATTCAAACATGTAATCACCTGAAAAGACTAAAAATAATAGAAAACTTTAAAAACTATAATTAAGAATCATCAAATATGACATATATCAAACACATGATATCTTCGTGGATTCATGGCTAAGAAGCTTGTTTATATTGCGGGTGAGATAGTGATCGAGAAATCAGAGAGTCACTACTAAGGTTTTGTAAGATATAATATAACTGTCGTTTGAACTTAGAATTCTAAACAAGCATTAAAGAGCAGGTTCAATATGTTCACGGATCGCCTTAACATCAGCTTTCGTTGGCTAAGGACAATACGTCCATCTATGTTCTTTCCAGTAACCTATAACAATTTTGGTGAATAGATTAAAAATTGAATCACAGACTAAGTGATTAATTTAATATAAACAATAATATCAACCATAGATGAAGAACCCTAAGATAATTCCCTATCTATGTCTGATTCAATGATTTTAGAATTCCCTTGAAACTCTAAACCTAACTGGAATCTACTAAGATATGGATGCAGAGAAACATGAAAGAGATCAAGAAGAAATCATAATTAAACTGAAAAATAAAGAGAAAGAGTTTAGAAATCTTCTCCTTGTCAAGATGATAGATTCCTTAGCCCCAAATGTATATAAAACTAAAGAACAACGTTTTTAAATAAAAATATGCAGAATATATAAAAAATCGAGTCTAAGGTTTTAAAAACATTATGAGATGAATTGGGTGGGACCCAAAGTGATTTGGATCAAAATGATACCATAAATCCGCGTCAGATGGATATGTCTTCAGTAAAACAGTCATAACTTTCTAACCGTCCATTGGAATGACCTCAAATCAGTGCCATATGAAAGCTAACTCCCGTGGATATCTTGTATCCAAATTTCACTCAATTCTGTTCAAGAGAAGATGTTAAACGGATGGCAAACTTCTAACAATTCAGCATGATCTTTCATCTCCAACTGCTCATTTGCTTATATCCCCCCTCCTAACGCATAAACTTCAATTCAAACATGTAATCACCTGAAAAGACTCTAAAAATAATAGAAAACTCTAAAAACTATAATTAAGAATCATCAAATATGACATATATCAAACACATGATATCTTCGTGGATTCATGGCGAAGAAGCTTGTTTATATTGCGGGTGAGATAGTGATCGAGAAATCAGAGAGTCACTACTAAGGTTTTGTAAGATATAATATAACTGTCGTTTGAACTTAGAATTCTAAACAAGCATTAAAGAGCAGGTTCAATATGTTCACGGATCGCCTTAACATTAGCTTTCGTTGGCTAAGGACAATACGTCCATCTATGTTCTTTCCAGTAACCTATAACAATTTTGGTGAATAGATTAAAAATTGAATCACAGACTAAGTGATTAATTTAATATAAACAATAATATCAACCATAGATGAAGAACCCTAAGATAATTCCCTATCTATGTCTGATTCAATGATTTTAGAATTCCCTTGAAACTCTAAACCTAACTGGAATCTACTAAGATATAGATGCAGAGAAACATGAAAGAGATCAAGAAGAAATCATAATTAAACTGAAAAATAAAGAGAAAGAGTTTAGAAATCTTCTCCTTGTCAAGATGATAGATTCCTTAGCCCCAAATGTATATAAAACTAAAGAACAACGTTTTTAACTAAAAATATGCAGAATATATAAAAAATCGAGTCTAAGGTTTTAAAAACATTATGAGATGAATTGGGTTGGACCCAGAGTGATTTGGATCAAAATTATACCATAAATCCGCGTCAGATGGATATGTCTTCAGTAAAACAGTCATAACTTTCTAACCGTCCATTGGAATGACCTCAAATCAGTGCCATATGAAAGCTAACTCCCGTGGATATCTTGTATCCAAATTTCACTCAATTCTGTTCAAGAGAAGATGTTAAACGGATGGCAAACTTCTAACAATTCAGCATGATCTTTCATCTCCAACTGCTCATTTGCTTATATCCCCCCTCCTAACGCATAAACTTCAATTCAAACATGTAATCACCTGAAAAGACTAAAAATAATAGAAAACTCTAAAAACTATAATTAAGAATCATCAAATATGACATATATCAAACACATGATATCTTCGTGGATTCATGGCTAAGAAGCTTGTTTATATTGCGGGTGAGATAGTGATCGAGAAATCAGAGAGTCACTACTAAGGTTTTGTAAGATATAATATAACTGTCGTTTGAACTTAGAATTCTAAACAAGCATTAAAGAGCAGGTTCAATATGTTCACGGATCGCCTTAACATCAGCTTTCGTTGGCTAAGGACAATACGTCCATCTATGTTCTTTCCAGTAACCTATAACAATTTTGGTGAATAGATTAAAAATTGAATCACAGACTAAGTGATTAATTTAATATAAACAATAATATCAACCATAGATGAAGAACCCTAAGATAATTCCCTATCTATGTCTGATTCAATGATTTTAGAATTCCCTTGAAACTCTAAACCTAACTGGAATCTACTAAGATATGGATGCAGAGAAACATGAAAGAGATCAAGAAGAAATCATAATTAAACTGAAAAATAAAGAGAAAGAGTTTAGAAATCTTCTCCTTGTCAAGATGATAGATTCCTTAGCCCCAAATGTATATAAAACTAAAGAACAACGTTTTTAAATAAAAATATGCAGAATATATAAAAAATCGAGTCTAAGGTTTTAAAAACATTATGAGATGAATTGGGTTGGACCCAAAGTGATTTGGATCAAAATTATACCATAAATCCGCGTCAGATGGATATGTCTTCAGTAAAACAGTCATAACTTTCTAACCGTCCATTGGAATGACCTCAAATCAGTGCCATATGAAAGCTAACTCCCGTGGATATCTTGTATCCATATTTCACTCAATTCTGTTCATGTGAAGATGTTAAACGGATGGCAAACTTCTAACAATTCAGCATGATCTTTCATCTCCAACTGCTCATTTGCTTATATCCCCCCTCCTAACGCATAAACTTCAATTCAAACATGTAATCACCTGAAAAGACTCTAAAAATAATAGAAAACTCTAAAAACTATAATTAAGAATCATCAAATATGACATATATCAAACACATGATATCTTCGTGGATTCATGGCGAAGAAGCTTGTTTATATTGCGGGTGAGATAGTGATCGAGAAATCAGAGAGTCACTACTAAGGTTTTGTAAGATATAATATAACTGTCGTTTGAACTTAGAATTCTAAACAAGCATTAAAGAGCAGGTTCAATATGTTCACGGATCGCCTTAACATCAGCTTTCGTTGGCTAAGGACAATACGTCCATCTATGTTCTTTCCAGTAACCTATAACAATTTTGGTGAATAGATTAAAAATTGAATCACAGACTAAGTGATTAATTTAATATAAACAATAATATCAACCATAGATGAAGAACCCTAAGATAATTCCCTATCTATGTCTGATTCAATGATTTTAGAATTCCCTTGAAACTCTAAACCTAACTGGAATCTACTAAGATATAGATGCAGAGAAACATGAAAGAGATCAAGAAGAAATCATAATTAAACTGAAAAATAAAGAGAAAGAGTTTAGAAATCTTCTCCTTGTCAAGATGATAGATTCCTTAGCCCCAAATGTATATAAAACTAAAGAACAACGTTTTTAAATAAAAATATGCAGAATATATAAAAAATCGAGTCTAAGGTTTTAAAAACATTATGAGATGAATTGGGTTGGACCCAAAGTGATTTGGATCAA
Organism: Nasturtium officinale; assembly: GCA_963854855.1. Lineage (NCBI taxonomy): Eukaryota > Viridiplantae > Streptophyta > Magnoliopsida > Brassicales > Brassicaceae > Nasturtium > Nasturtium officinale. Next base: position 11,336,311 of record OY978507.1, read on the forward strand.
AATTATACCATAAATCCGCGTCAGATGGATATGTCTTCAGTAAAACAGTCATAACTTTCTAACCGTCCATTGGAATGACCTCAAATCAGTGCCATATGAAAGCTAACTCCCGTGGATATCTTGTATCCATATTTCACTCAATTCTGTTCATGTGAAGATGTTAAACGGATGGCAAACTTCTAACAATTCAGCATGATCTTTCATCTCCAACTGCTCATTTGCTTATATCCCCCCTCCTAACGCATAAACTTCAATTCAAACATGTAATCACCTGAAAAGACTCTAAAAATAATAGAAAACTCTAAAAACTATAATTAAGAATCATCAAATATGACATATATCAAACACATGATATCTTCGTGGATTCATGGCGAAGAAGCTTGTTTATATTGCGGGTGAGATAGTGATCGAGAAATCAGAGAGTCACTACTAAGGTTTTGTAAGATATAATATAACTGTCGTTTGAACTTAGAATTCTAAACAAGCATTAAAGAGCAGGTTCAATATGTTCACGGATCGCCTTAACATCAGCTTTCGTTGGCTAAGGACAATACGTCCATCTATGTTCTTTCCAGTAACCTATAACAATTTTGGTGAATAGATTAAAAATTGAATCACAGACTAAGTGATTAATTTAATATAAACAATAATATCAACCATAGATGAAGAACCCTAAGATAATTCCCTATCTATGTCTGATTCAATGATTTTAGAATTCCCTTGAAACTCTAAACCTAACTGGAATCTACTAAGATATAGATGCAGAGAAACATGAAAGAGATCAAGAAGAAATCATAATTAAACTGAAAAATAAAGAGAAAGAGTTTAGAAATCTTCTCCTTGTCAAGATGATAGATTCCTTAGCCCCAAATGTATATAAAACTAAAGAACAACGTTTTTAACTAAAAATATGCAGAATATATAAAAAATCGAGTCTAAGGTTTTAAAAACATTATGAGATGAATTGGGTTGGACCCAGAGTGATTTGGATCAAAATTATACCATAAATCCGCGTCAGATGGATATGTCTTCAGTAAAACAGTCATAACTTTCTAACCGTCCATTGGAATGACCTCAAATCAGTGCCATATGAAAGCTAACTCCCGTGGATATCTTGTATCCAAATTTCACTAAATTCTGTTCAAGTGAAGATGTTAAACGGATGGCAAACTTCTAACAATTCAGCATGATCTTTCATCTCCAACTGCTCATTTGCTTATATCCCCCCTCCTAACGCATAAACTTCAATTCAAACATGTAATCACCTGAAAAGACTCTAAAAATAATAGAAAACTCTAAAAACTATAATTAAGAATCATCAAATATGACATATATCAAACACATGATATCTTCGTGGATTCATGGCGAAGAAGCTTGTTTATATTGCGGGTGAGATAGTGATCGAGAAATCAGAGAGTCACTACTAAGGTTTTGTAAGATATAATATAACTGTCGTTTGAACTTAGAATTCTAAACAAGCATTAAAGAGCAGGTTCAATATGTTCACGGATCGCCTTAACATCAGCTTTCGTTGGCTAAGGACAATACGTCCATCTATGTTCTTTCCAGTAACCTATAACAATTTTGGTGAATAGATTAAAAATTGAATCACAGACTAAGTGATTAATTTAATATAAACAATAATATCAACCATAGATGAAGAACCCTAAGATAATTCCCTATCTATGTCTGATTCAATGATTTTAGAATTCCCTTGAAACTCTAAACCTAACTGGAATCTACTAAGATATAGATGCAGAGAAACATGAAAGAGATCAAGAAGAAATCATAATTAAACTGAAAAATAAAGAGAAAGAGTTTAGAAATCTTCTCCTTGTCAAGATGATAGATTCCTTAGCCCCAAATGTATATAAAACTAAAGAACAACGTTTTTAACTAAAAATATGCAGAATATATAAAAAATCGAGTCTAAGGTTTTAAAAACATTATGAGATGAATTGGGTTGGACCCAGAGTGATTTGGATCAAAATTATACCATAAATCCGCGTCAGATGGATATGTCTTCAGTAAAACAGTCATAACTTTCTAACCGTCCATTGGAATGACCTCAAATCAGTGCCATATGAAAGCTAACTCCCGTGGATATCTTGTATCCATATTTCACTCAATTCTGTTCATGTGAAGATGTTAAACGGATGGCAAACTTCTAACAATTCAGCATGATCTTTCATCTCCAACTGCTCATTTGCTTATATCCCCCCTCCTAACGCATAAACTTCAATTCAAACATGTAATCACCTGAAAAGACTCTAAAAATAATAGAAAACTCTAAAAACTATAATTAAGAATCATCAAATATGACATATATCAAACACATGATATCTTCGTGGATTCATGGCGAAGAAGCTTGTTTATATTGCGGGTGAGATAGTGATCGAGAAATCAGAGAGTCACTACTAAGGTTTTGTAAGATATAATATAACTGTCGTTTGAACTTAGAATTCTAAACAAGCATTAAAGAGCAGGTTCAATATGTTCACGGATCGCCTTAACATCAGCTTTCGTTGGCTAAGGACAATACGTCCATCTATGTTCTTTCCAGTAACCTATAACAATTTTGGTGAATAGATTAAAAATTGAATCACAGACTAAGTGATTAATTTAATATAAACAATAATATCAACCATAGATGAAGAACCCTAAGATAATTCCCTATCTATGTCTGATTCAATGATTTTAGAATTCCCTTGAAACTCTAAACCTAACTGGAATCTACTAAGATATAGATGCAGAGAAACATGAAAGAGATCAAGAAGAAATCATAATTAAACTGAAAAATAAAGAGAAAGAGTTTAGAAATCTTCTCCTTGTCAAGATGATAGATTCCTTAGCCCCAAATGTATATAAAACTAAAGAACAACGTTTTTAACTAAAAATATGCAGAATATATAAAAAATCGAGTCTAAGGTTTTAAAAACATTATGAGATGAATTGGGTTGGATCCAGAGTGATTTGGATCAAAATTATACCATAAATCCGCGTCAGATGGATATGTCTTCAGTAAAACAGTCATAACTTTCTAACCGTCCATTGGAATGACCTCAAATCAGTGCCATATGAAAGCTAACTCCCGTGGATATCTTGTATCCAAATTTCACTCAATTCTGTTCAAGAGAAGATGTTAAACGGATGGCAAACTTCTAACAATTCAGCATGATCTTTCATCTCCAACTGCTCATTTGCTTATATCCCCCCTCCTAACGCATAAACTTCAATTCAAACATGTAATCACCTGAAAAGACTCTAAAAATAATAGAAAACTCTAAAAACTATAATTAAGAATCATCAAATATGACATATATCAAACACATGATATCTTCGTGGATTCATGGCGAAGAAGGTTGTTTATATTGCGGGTGAGATAGTGATCGAGAAATCAGAGAGTCACTACTAAGGTTTTGTAAGATATAATATAACTGTCGTTTGAACTTAGAATTCTAAACAAGCATTAAAGAGCAGGTTCAATATGTTCACGGATCGCCTTAACATTAGCTTTCGTTGGCTAAGGACAATACGTCCATCTATGTTCTTTCCAGTAACCTATAACAATTTTGGTGAATAGATTAAAAATTGAATCACAGACTAAGTGATTAATTTAATATAAACAATAATATCAACCATAGATGAAGAACCCTAAGATAATTCCCTATCTATGTCTGATTCAATGATTTTAGAATTCCCTTGAAACTCTAAACCTAACTGGAATCTACTAAGATATAGATGCAGAGAAACATGAAAGAGATCAAGAAGAAATCATAATTAAACTGAAAAATAAAGAGAAAGAGTTTAGAAATCTTCTCCTTGTCAAGATGATAGATTCCTTAGCCCCAAATGTATATAAAACTAAAGAACAACGTTTTTAACTAAAAATATGCAGAATATATAAAAAATCGAGTCTAAGGTTTTAAAAACATTATGAGATGAATTGGGTTGGACCCAGAGTGATTTGGATCAAAATTATACCATAAATCCGCGTCAGATGGATATGTCTTCAGTAAAACAGTCATAACTTTCTAACCGTCCATTGGAATGACCTCAAATCAGTGCCATATGAAAGCTAACTCCCGTGGATATCTTGTATCCAAATTTCACTCAATTCTGTTCAAGAGAAGATGTTAAACGGATGGCAAACTTCTAACAATTCAGCATGATCTTTCATCTCCAACTGCTCATTTGCTTATATCCCCCCTCCTAACGCATAAACTTCAATTCAAACATGTAATCACCTGAAAAGACTAAAAATAATAGAAAACTCTAAAAACTATAATTAAGAATCATCAAATATGACATATATCAAACACATGATATCTTCGTGGATTCATGGCTAAGAAGCTTGTTTATATTGCGGGTGAGATAGTGATCGAGAAATCAGAGAGTCACTACTAAGGTTTTGTAAGATATAATATAACTGTCGTTTGAACTTAGAATTCTAAACAAGCATTAAAGAGCAGGTTCAATATGTTCACGGATCGCCTTAACATCAGCTTTCGTTGGCTAAGGACAATACGTCCATCTATGTTCTTTCCAGTAACCTATAACAATTTTGGTGAATAGATTAAAAATTGAATCACAGACTAAGTGATTAATTTAATATAAACAATAATATCAACCATAGATGAAGAACCCTAAGATAATTCCCTATCTATGTCTGATTCAATGATTTTAGAATTCCCTTGAAACTCTAAACCTAACTGGAATCTACTAAGATATGGATGCAGAGAAACATGAAAGAGATCAAGAAGAAATCATAATTAAACTGAAAAATAAAGAGAAAGAGTTTAGAAATCTTCTCCTTGTCAAGATGATAGATTCCTTAGCCCCAAATGTATATAAAACTAAAGAACAACGTTTTTAAATAAAAATATGCAGAATATATAAAAAATCGAGTCTAAGGTTTTAAAAACATTATGAGATGAATTGGGTTGGACCCAAAGTGATTTGGATCAAAATTATACCATAAATCCGCGTCAGATGGATATGTCTTCAGTAAAACAGTCATAACTTTCTAACCGTCCATTGGAATGACCTCAAATCAGTGCCATATGAAAGCTAACTCCCGTGGATATCTTGTATCCATATTTCACTCAATTCTGTTCATGTGAAGATGTTAAACGGATGGCAAACTTCTAACAATTCAGCATGATCTTTCATCTCCAACTGCTCATTTGCTTATATCCCCCCTCCTAACGCATAAACTTCAATTCAAACATGTAATCACCTGAAAAGACTCTAAAAATAATAGAAAACTCTAAAAACTATAATTAAGAATCATCAAATATGACATATATCAAACACATGATATCTTCGTGGATTCATGGCGAAGAAGCTTGTTTATATTGCGGGTGAGATAGTGATCGAGAAATCAGAGAGTCACTACTAAGGTTTTGTAAGATATAATATAACTGTCGTTTGAACTTAGAATTCTAAACAAGCATTAAAGAGCAGGTTCAATATGTTCACGGATCGCCTTAACATCAGCTTTCGTTGGCTAAGGACAATACGTCCATCTATGTTCTTTCCAGTAACCTATAACAATTTTGGTGAATAGATTAAAAATTGAATCACAGACTAAGTGATTAATTTAATATAAACAATAATATCAACCATAGATGAAGAACCCTAAGATAATTCCCTATCTATGTCTGATTCAATGATTTTAGAATTCCCTTGAAACTCTAAACCTAACTGGAATCTACTAAGATATAGATGCAGAGAAACATGAAAGAGATCAAGAAGAAATCATAATTAAACTGAAAAATAAAGAGAAAGAGTTTAGAAATCTTCTCCTTGTCAAGATGATAGATTCCTTAGCCCCAAATGTATATAAAACTAAAGAACAACGTTTTTAACTAAAAATATGCAGAATATATAAAAAATCGAGTCTAAGGTTTTAAAAACATTATGAGATGAATTGGGTTGGACCCAGAGTGATTTGGATCAAAATTATACCATAAATCCGCGTCAGATGGATATGTCTTCAGTAAAACAGTCATAACTTTCTAACCGTCCATTGGAATGACCTCAAATCAGTGCCATATGAAAGCTAACTCCCGTGGATATCTTGTATCCAAATTTCACTAAATTCTGTTCAAGAGAAGATGTTAAACGGATGGCAAACTTCTAACAATTCAGCATGATCTTTCATCTCCAACTGCTCATTTGCTTATATCCCCCCTCCTAACGCATAAACTTCAATTCAAACATGTAATCACCTGAAAAGACTAAAAATAATAGAAAACTCTAAAAACTATAATTAAGAATCATCAAATATGACATATATCAAACACATGATATCTTCGTGGATTCATGGCTAAGAAGCTTGTTTATATTGCGGGTGAGATAGTGATAGAGAAATCAGAGAGTCACTACTAAGGTTTTGTAAGATATAATATAACTGTCGTTTGAACTTAGAATTCTAAACAAGCATTAAAGAGCAGGTTCAATATGTTCACGGATCGCCTTAACATCAGCTTTCGTTGGCTAAGGACAATACGTCCATCCATGTTCTTTCCAGTAACCTATAACAATTTTGGTGAATAGATTAAAAATTGAATCACAGACTAAGTGATTAATTTAATATAAACAATAATATCAACCATAGATGAAGAACCCTAAGATAATTCCCTATCTATGTCTGATTCAATGATTTTAGAATTCCCTTGAAACTCTAAACCTAACTGGAATCTACTAAGATATGGATGCAGAGAAACATGAAAGAGATCAAGAAGAAATCATAATTAAACTGAAAAATAAAGAGAAAGAGTTTAGAAATCTTCTCCTTGTCAAGATGATAGATTCCTTAGCCCCAAATGTATATAAAACTAAAGAACAACGTTTTTAAATAAAAATATGCAGAATATATAAAAAATCGAGTCTAAGGTTTTAAAAACATTATGAGATGAATTGGGTTGGACCCAAAGTGATTTGGATCAAAATTATACCATAAATCCGCGTCAGATGGATATGTCTTCAGTAAAACAGTCATAACTTTCTAACCGTCCATTGGAATGACCTCAAATCAGTGCCATATGAAAGCTAACTCCCGTGGATATCTTGTATCCATATTTCACTAAATTCTGTTCAAGAGAAGATGTTAAACGGATGGCAAACTTCTAACAATTCAGCATGATCTTTCATCTCCAACTGCTCATTTGCTTATATCCCCCCTCCTAACGCATAAACTTCAATTCAAACATGTAATCACCTGAAAAGACTAAAAATAATAGAAAACTCTAAAAACTATAATTAAGAATCATCAAATATGACATATATCAAACACATGATATCTTCGTGGATTCATGGCTAAGAAGCTTGTTTATATTGCGGGTGAGATAGTGATAGAGAAATCAGAGAGTCACTACTAAGGTTTTGTAAGATATAATATAACTGTCGTTTGAACTTAGAATTCTAAACAAGCATTAAAGAGCAGGTTCAATATGTTCACGGATCGCCTTAACATCAGCTTTCGTTGGCTAAGGACAATACGTCCATCCATGTTCTTTCCAGTAACCTATAACAATTTTGGTGAATAGATTAAAAATTGAATCACAGACTAAGTGATTAATTTAATATAAACAATAATATCAACCATAGATGAAGAACCCTAAGATAATTCCCTATCTATGTCTGATTCAATGATTTTAGAATTCCCTTGAAACTCTAAACCTAACTGGAATCTACTAAGATATGGATGCAGAGAAACATGAAAGAGATCAAGAAGAAATCATAATTAAACTGAAAAATAAAGAGAAAGAGTTTAGAAATCTTCTCCTTGTCAAGATGATAGATTCCTTAGCCCCAAATGTATATAAAACTAAAGAACAACGTTTTTAAATAAAAATATGCAGAATATATAAAAAATCGAGTCTAAGGTTTTAAAAACATTATGAGATGAATTGGGTTGGACCCAAAGTGATTTGGATCAAAATTATACCATAAATCCGCGTCAGATGGATATGTCTTCAGTAAAACAGTCATAACTTTCTAACCGTCCATTGGAATGACCTCAAATCAGTGCCATATGAAAGCTAACTCCCGTGGATATCTTGTATCCATATTTCACTCAATTCTGTTCATGTGAAGATGTTAAACGGATGGCAAACTTCTAACAATTCAGCATGATCTTTCATTTCCAACTGCTCATTTGCTTATATCCCCCCTCCTAACGCATAAACTTCAATTCAAACATGTAATCACCTGAAAAGACTCTAAAAATAATAGAAAACTCTAAAAACTATAATTAAGAATCATCAAATATGACATATATCAAACACATGATATCTTCGTGGATTCATGGCGAAGAAGCTTGTTTATATTGCGGGTGAGATAGTGATCGAGAAATCAGAGAGTCACTACTAAGGTTTTGTAAGATATAATATAACTGTCGTTTGAACTTAGAATTCTAAACAAGCATTAAAGAGCAGGTTCAATATGTTCACGGATCGCCTTAACATCAGCTTTCGTTGGCTAAGGACAATACGTCCATCTATGTTCTTTCCAGTAACCTATAACAATTTTGGTGAATAGATTAAAAATTGAATCACAGACTAAGTGATTAATTTAATATAAACAATAATATCAACCATAGATGAAGAACCCTAAGATAATTCCCTATCTATGTCTGATTCAATGATTTTAGAATTCCCTTGAAACTCTAAACCTAACTGGAATCTACTAAGATATAGATGCAGAGAAACATGAAAGAGATCAAGAAGAAATCATAATTAAACTGAAAAATAAAGAGAAAGAGTTTAGAAATCTTCTCCTTGTCAAGATGATAGATTCCTTAGCCCCAAATGTATATAAAACTAAAGAACAACGTTTTTAACTAAAAATATGCAGAATATATAAAAAATCGAGTCTAAGGTTTTAAAAACATTATGAGATGAATTGGGTTGGACCCAGAGTGATTTGGATCAAAATTATACCATAAATCCGCGTCAGATGGATATGTCTTCAGTAAAACAGTCATAACTTTCTAACCGTCCATTGGAATGACCTCAAATCAGTGCCATATGAAAGCTAACTCCCGTGGATATCTTGTATCCAAATTTCACTAAATTCTGTTCAAGTGAAGATGTTAAACGGATGGCAAACTTCTAACAATTCAGCATGATCTTTCATCTCCAACTGCTCATTTGCTTATATCCCCCCTCCTAACGCATAAACTTCAATTCAAACATGTAATCACCTGAAAAGACTCTAAAAATAATAGAAAACTCTAAAAACTATAATTAAGAATCATCAAATATGACATATATCAAACACATGATATCTTCGTGGATTCATGGCGAAGAAGCTTGTTTATATTGCGGGTGAGATAGTGATCGAGAAATCAGAGAGTCACTACTAAGGTTTTGTAAGATATAATATAACTGTCGTTTGAACTTAGAATTCTAAACAAGCATTAAAGAGCAGGTTCAATATGTTCACGGATCGCCTTAACATCAGCTTTCGTTGGCTAAGGACAATACGTCCATCTATGTTCTTTCCAGTAACCTATAACAATTTTGGTGAATAGATTAAAAATTGAATCACAGACTAAGTGATTAATTTAATATAAACAATAATATCAACCATAGATGAAGAACCCTAAGATAATTCCCTATCTATGTCTGATTCAATGATTTTAAAATTCCCTTGAAACTCTAAACCTAACTGGAATCTACTAAGATATAGATGCAGAGAAACATGAAAGAGATCAAGAAGAAATCATAATTAAACTGAAAAATAAAGAGAAAGAGTTTAGAAATCTTCTCCTTGTCAAGATGATAGATTCCTTAGCCCCAAATGTATATAAAACTAAAGAACAACGTTTTTAACTAAAAATATGCAGAATATATAAAAAATCGAGTCTAAGGTTTTAAAAACATTATGAGATGAATTGGGTTGGACCCAGAGTGATTTGGATCAAAATTATACCATAAATCCGCGTCAGATGGATATGTCTTCAGTAAAACAGTCATAACTTTCTAACCGTCCATTGGAATGACCTCAAATCAGTGCCATATGAAAGCTAACTCCCGTGGATATCTTGTATCCAAATTTCACTCAATTCTGTTCATGTGAAGATGTTAAACGGATGGCAAACTTCTAACAATTCAACATGATCTTTCATCTCCAACTGCTCATTTGCTTATATCCCCCCTCCTAACGCATAAACTTCAATTCAAACATGTAATCACCTGAAAATACTCTAAAAATAATTGAAAACTCTAAAATCTATAATTAACAATCATCAAATATGACATATATCAAACACATGATATCTTCGTGGATTCATGGCGAAGAAGCTTGTTTATATTGCGGGTGAGATAGTGATCGAGAAATCAGAGAGTCACTACTAAGGTTTTGTAAGATATAATATAACTGTCGTTTGAACTTAGAATTCTAAACAAGCATTAAAGAGCAGGTTCAATATGTTCACGGATCGCCTTAACATCAGCTTTCGTTGGCTAAGGACAATACGTCCATCTATGTTCTTTCCAGTAACCTATAACAATTTTGGTGAATAGATTAAAAATTGAATCACAGACTAAGTGATTAATTTAATATAAACAATAATATCAACCATAGATGAAGAACCCTAAGATAATTCCCTATCTATGTCTGATTCAATGATTTTAGAATTCCCTTGAAACTCTAAACCTAACTGGAATCTACTAAGATATAGATGCAGAGAAACATGAAAGAGATCAAGAAGAAATCATAATTAAACTGAAAAATAAAGAGAAAGAGTTTAGAAATCTTCTCCTTGTCAAGATGATAGATTCCTTAGCCCCAAATGTATATAAAACTAAAGAACAACGTTTTTAACTAAAAATATGCAGAATATATAAAAAATCGAGTCTAAGGTTTTAAAAACATTATGAGATGAATTGGGTTGGACCCAGAGTGATTTGGATCAAAATTATACCATAAATCCGCGTCAGATGGATATGTCTTCAGTAAAACAGTCATAACTTTCTAACCGTCCATTGGAATGACCTCAAATCAGTGCCATATGAAAGCTAACTCCCGTGGATATCTTGTATCCAAATTTCACTAAATTCTGTTCATGTGAAGATGTTAAACGGATGGCAAACTTCTAACAATTCAACATGATCTTTCATCTCCAACTGCTCATTTGCTTATATCCCCCCTCCTAACGCATAAACTTCAATTCAAACATGTAATCACCTGAAAATACTCTAAAAATAATTGAAAACTCTAAAATCTATAATTAACAATCATCAAATATGACATATATCAAACACATGATATCTTCGTGGATTCATGGCGAAGAAGCTTGTTTATATTGCGGGTGAGATAGTGATCGAGAAATCAGAGAGTCACTACTAAGGTTTTGTAAGATATAATATAACTGTCGTTTGAACTTAGAATTCTAAACAAGCATTAAAGAGCAGGTTCAATATGTTCACGGATCGCCTTAACATCAGCTTTCGTTGGCTAAGGACAATACGTCCATCTATGTTCTTTCCAGTAACCTATAACAATTTTGGTGAATAGATTAAAAATTGAATCACAGACTAAGTGATTAATTTAATATAAACAATAATATCAACCATAGATGAAGAACCCTAAGATAATTCCCTATCTATGTCTGATTCAATGATTTTAGAATTCCCTTGAAACTCTAAACCTAACTGGAATCTACTAAGATATAGATGCAGAGAAACATGAAAGAGATCAAGAAGAAATCATAATTAAACTGAAAAATAAAGAGAAAGAGTTTAGAAATCTTCTCCTTGTCAAGATGATAGATTCCTTAGCCCCAAATGTATATAAAACTAAAGAACAACGTTTTTAACTAAAAATATGCAGAATATATAAAAAATCGAGTCTAAGGTTTTAAAAACATTATGAGATGAATTGGGTTGGACCCAGAGTGATTTGGATCAAAATTATACCATAAATCCGCGTCAGATGGATATGTCTTCAGTAAAACAGTCATAACTTTCTAACCGTCCATTGGAATGACCTCAAATCAGTGCCATATGAAAGCTAACTCCCGTGGATATCTTGTATCCAAATTTCACTCAATTCTGTTCATGTGAAGATGTTAAACGGATGGCAAACTTCTAACAATTCAACATGATCTTTCATCTCCAACTGCTCATTTGCTTATATCCCCCCTCCTAACGCATAAACTTCAATTCAAACATGTAATCACCTGAAAATACTCTAAAAATAATTGAAAACTCTAAAATCTATAATTAACAATCATCAAATATGACATATATCAAACACATGATATCTTCGTGGATTCATGGCGAAGAAGCTTGTTTATATTGCGGGTGAGATAGTGATCGAGAAATCAGAGAGTCACTACTTAGGTTTTGTAAGATATAATATAACTGTCGTTTGAACTTAGAATTCTAAACAAGCATTAAAGAGCAGGTTCAATATGTTCACGGATCGCCTTAACATCAGCTTTCGTTGGCTAAGGACAATACGTCCATCTATGTTCTTTCCAGTAACCTATAACAATTTTGGTGAATAGATTAAAAATTGAATCACAGACTAAGTGATTAATTTAATATAAACAATAATATCAACCATAGATGAAGAACCCTAAGATAATTCCCTATCTATGTCTGATTCAATGATTTTAGAATTCCCTTGAAACTCTAAACCTAACTGGAATCTACTAAGATATAGATGCAGAGAAACATGAAAGAGATCAAGAAGAAATCATAATTAAACTGAAAAATAAAGAGAAAGAGTTTAGAAATCTTCTCCTTGTCAAGATGATAGATTCCTTAGCCCCAAATGTATATAAAACTAAAGAACAACGTTTTTAACTAAAAATATGCAGAATATATAAAAAATCGAGTCTAAGGTTTTAAAAACATTATGAGATGAATTGGGTTGGACCCAGAGTGATTTGGATCAAAATTATACCATAAATCCGCGTAAGATGGATATGTCTTCAGTAAAACAGTCATAACTTTCTAACCGTCCATTGGAATGACCTCAAATCAGTGCCATATGAAAGCTAACTCCCGTGGATATCTTGTATCCAAATTTCACTCAATTCTGTTCATGTGAAGATGTTAAACGGATGGCAAACTTCTAACAATTCAGCATGATCTTTCATCTCCAACTGCTCATTTGCTTATATCCCCCCTCCTAACGCATAAACTTCAATTCAAACATGTAATCACCTGAAAATACTCTAAAAATAATAGAAAACTCTAAAATCTATAATTAACAATCATCAAATATGACATATATCAAACACATGATATCTTCGTGGATTCATGGCGAAGAAGCTTGTTTATATTGCGGGTGAGATAGTGATCGAGAAATCAGAGAGTCACTACTTAGGTTTTGTAAGATATAATATAACTGTCGTTTGAACTTAGAATTCTAAAGAAGCATTAAAGAGCAGGTTCAATATGTTCACGGATCGCCTTAACATCAGCTTTCGTTGGCTAAGGACAATACGTCCATCTATGTTCTTTCCAGTAACCTATAACAATTTTGGTGAATAGATTAAAAATTGAATCACAGACTAAGTGATTAATTTAATATAAACAATAATATCAACCATAGATGAAGAACCCTAAGATAATTCCCTATCTATGTCTGATTCAATGATTTTAGAATTCCCTTGAAACTCTAAACATAACTGGAATCTACTAAGATATGGATGCAGAGAAACATGAAAGAGATCAAGAAGAAATCATAATTAAACTGAAAAATAAAGAGAAAGAGTTTAGAAATCTTCTCCTTGTCAAGATGATAGATTCCTTAGCCCCAAATGTATATAAAACTAAAGAACAACGTTTTTAACTAAAAATATGCAGAATATATAAAAAAATCGAGTCTAAGGTTTTAAAAACATTATGAGATGAATTGGGTTAGACCCAGAGTGATTTGGATCAAAATTATACCATAAATCCGCGTCAGATGGATATGTCTTCGGTAAAACAGTCATAACTTTCTAACCGTCCATTGGAATGACCTCAAATCAGTGCCATATGAAAGCTAACTCCCGTGGATATCTTGTATCCAAATATCACTCAATTCTGTTCATGTGAAGATGTTAAACGGATGGCAAACTTCTAACAATTCAGCATGATCTTTCATCTCCAACTGCTCATTTGCTTATATCCCCTCTCCTAACGCATAAACTTCAATTCAAACATGTAATCACCTGAAAATACTCTAAAAATAATTGAAAACTCTAAAATCTATAATTAACAATCATCAAATATGACATATATCAAACACATGATATCTTCGTGGATTCATGGCGAAGAAGCTTGTTTATATTGCGGGTGAGATAGTGATCGAGAAATCAGAGAGTCACTACTAAGGTTTTGTAAGATATAATATAACTGTCGTTTGAACTTAGAATTCTAAACAAGCATTAAAGAGCAGGTTCAATATGTTCACGGATCGCCTTAACATCAGCTTTCGTTGGCTAAGGACAATACGTCCATCTATGTTCTTTCCAGTAACCTATAACAATTTTGGTGAATAGATTAAAAATTGAATCACAGACTAAGTGATTTAATATAAACAATAATATCAACCATAGATGAAGAACACTAAGATAATTCCCTATCTATGTCTGATTCAATGATTTTAGAATTCCCTTGAAACTCTAAACATAACTGGAATCTACTAAGATATGGATGCAGAGAAACATGAAAGAAATCAAGAAGAAATCATAATTAAACTGAAAAATAAAGAGAAAGAGTTTAGAAATCTTCTCCTTGTCAAGATGATAGATTCCTTAGCCCCAAATGTATATAAAACTAAAGAACAACGTTTTTAACTAAAAATATGCAGAATATATAAAAAAATCGAGTCTAAGGTTTTAAAAACATTATGAGATGAATTGGGTTAGATCCAGAGTGATTTGGATCAAAATTATACCATAAATCCGCGTCAGATGGATATGTCTTCGGTAAAACAGTCATAACTTTCTAACCGTCCATTGGAATGACCTCAAATCAGTGCCATATGAAAGCTAACTCCCGTGGATATCTTGTATCCAAATATCACTCAATTCTGTTCATGTGAAGATGTTAAACGGATGGCAAACTTCTAACAATTCAGCATGATCTTTCATCTCCAACTGCTCATTTGCTTATATCCCCCCTCCTAACGCATAAACTTCAATTCAAACATGTAATCACCTGAAAATACTCTAAAAATAATAGAAAACTCTAAAATCTATAATTAACAATCATCAAATATGACATATATCAAACACATGATATCTTCGTGGATTCATGGCGAAGAAGCTTGTTTATATTGCGGGTGAGATAGTGATCGAGAAATCAGAGAGTCACTACTTAGGTTTTGTAAGATATAATATAACTGTCGTTTGAACTTAGAATTCTAAAGAAGCATTAAAGAGCAGGTTCAATATGTTCACGGATCGCCTTAACATCAGCTTTCGTTGGCTAAGGACAATACGTCCATCTATGTTCTTTCCAGTAACCTATAACAATTTTGGTGAATAGATTAAAAATTGAATCACAGACTAAGTGATTAATTTAATATAAACAATAATATCAACCATAGATGAAGAACCCTAAGATAATTCCCTATCTATGTCTGATTCAATGATTTTAGAATTCCCTTGAAACTCTAAACATAACTGGAATCTACTAAGATATGGATGCAGAGAAACATGAAAGAGATCAAGAAGAAATCATAATTAAACTGAAAAATAAAGAGAAAGAGTTTAGAAATCTTCTCCTTGTCAAGATGATAGATTCCTTAGCCCCAAATGTATATAAAACTAAAGAACAACGTTTTTAACTAAAAATATGCAGAATATATAAAAAAATCGAGTCTAAGGTTTTAAAAACATTATGAGATGAATTGGGTTAGACCCAGAGTGATTTGGATCAAAATTATACCATAAATCCGCGTCAGATGGATATGTCTTCGGTAAAACAGTCATAACTTTCTAACCGTCCATTGGAATGACCTCAAATCAGTGCCATATGAAAGCTAACTCCCGTGGATATCTTGTATCCAAATATCACTCAATTCTGTTCATGTGAAGATGTTAAACGGATGGCAAACTTCTAACAATTCAGCATGATCTTTCATCTCCAACTGCTCATTTGCTTATATCCCCTCTCCTAACGCATAAACTTCAATTCAAACATGTAATCACCTGAAAATACTCTAAAAATAATTGAAAACTCTAAAATCTATAATTAACAATCATCAAATATGACATATATCAAACACATGATATCTTCGTGGATTCATGGCGAAGAAGCTTGTTTATATTGCGGGTGAGATAGTGATCGAGAAATCAGAGAGTCACTACTAAGGTTTTGTAAGATATAATATAACTGTCGTTTGAACTTAGAATTCTAAACAAGCATTAAAGAGCAGGTTCAATATGTTCACGGATCGCCTTAACATCAGCTTTCGTTGGCTAAGGACAATACGTCCATCTATGTTCTTTCCAGTAACCTATAACAATTTTGGTGAATAGATTAAAAATTGAATCACAGACTAAGTGATTTAATATAAACAATAATATCAACCATAGATGAAGAACACTAAGATAATTCCCTATCTATGTCTGATTCAATGATTTTAGAATTCCCTTGAAACTCTAAACATAACTGGAATCTACTAAGATATGGATGCAGAGAAACATGAAAGAAATCAAGAAGAAATCATAATTAAACTGAAAAATAAAGAGAAAGAGTTTAGAAATCTTCTCCTTGTCAAGATGATAGATTCCTTAGCCCCAAATGTATATAAAACTAAAGAACAACGTTTTTAACTAAAAATATGCAGAATATATAAAAAAATCGAGTCTAAGGTTTTAAAAACATTATGAGATGAATTGGGTTAGATCCAGAGTGATTTGGATCAAAATTATACCATAAATCCGCGTCAGATGGATATGTCTTCGGTAAAACAGTCATAACTTTCTAACCGTCCATTGGAATGACCTCAAATCAGTGCCATATGAAAGCTAACTCCCGTGGATATCTTGTATCCAAATATCACTCAATTCTGTTCATGTGAAGATGTTAAACGGATGGCAAACTTCTAACAATTCAGCATGATCTTTCATCTCCAACTGCTCATTTGCTTATATCCCCTCTCCTAACGCATAAACTTCAATTCAAACATGTAATCACCTGAAAATACTCTAAAAATAATTGAAAACTCTAAAATCTATAATTAACAATCATCAAATATGACATATATCAAACACATGATATCTTCGTGGATTTATGGCGAAGAAGCTTGTTTATATTGCGGGTGAGATAGTGATCGAGAAATCAGAGAGTCACTACTAAGGTTTTGTAAGATATAATATAACTGTCGTTTGAACTTAGAATTCTAAACAAGCATTAAAGAGCAGGTTCAATATGTTCACGGATCGCCTTAACATCAGCTTTCGTTGGCTAAGGACAATACGTCCATCTATGTTCTTTCCAGTAACCTATAACAATTTTGGTGAATAGATTAAAAATTGAATTACAGACTAAGTGATTTAATATAAACAATAATATCAACCATAGATGAAGAACCCTAAGATAATTCCCTATCTATGTCTGATTCAATGATTTTAGAATTCCCTTGAAACTCTAAACCTAACTGGAATCTACTAAGATATGGATGCAGAGAAACATGAAAGACATCAAGAAGAAATCATAATTAAACTGAAAAATAAAGAGAAAGAGTTTAGAAATCTTCTCCTTGTCAAGATGATAGATTCCTTAGCCCCAAATGTATATAAAACTAAAGAACAACGTTTTTAACTAAAAATATGCAGAATATATAAAAAATCGAGTCTAAGGTTTTAAAAACATTATGAGATGAATTGGGTTGGACCCAGAGTGATTTGGATCAAAATTATACCATAAATCCGCGTAAGATGGATATGTCTTCGGTAAAACAGTCATAACTTTCTAACCGTCCATTGGAATGACCTTAAATCAGTGCCATATGAAAGCTAACTCCCGTGGATATCTTGTATCCAAATTTCACTAAATTCTGTTCATGTGAAGATGTTAAACGGATGGCAAACTTCTAACAATTCAGCATGATCTTTCATCTCCAACTGCTCATTTGCTTATATCCCCTCTCCTAACGCATAAACTTCAATTCAAACATGTAATCACCTGAAAAGACTCTAAAAATAATAGAAAACTCTAAAATCTATAATTAACAATCATCAAATATGACATATATCAAACACATGATATCTTCGTGGATTTATGGCGAAGAAGCTTGTTTATATTGCGGGTGAGATAGTGATCGAGAAATCAGAGAGTCACTACTAAGGTTTTGTAAGATATAATATAACTGTCGTTTGAACTTAGAATTCTAAACAAGCATTAAAGAGCAGGTTCAATATGTTCACGGATCGCCTTAACATCAGCTTTCGTTGGCTAAGGACAATACGTCCATCTATGTTCTTTCCAGTAACCTATAACAATTTTGGTGAATAGATTAAAAATTGAATTACAGACTAAGTGATTAATTTAATATAAACAATAATATCAACCATAGATGAAGAACCCTAAGATAATTCCCTATCTATGTCTGATTCAATGATTTTAGAATTCCCTTGAAACTCTAAACCTAACTGGAATCTACTAAGATATGGATGCAGAGAAACATGAAAGACATCAAGAAGAAATCATAATTAAACTGAAAAATAAAGAGAAAGAGTTTAGAAATCTTCTCCTTGTCAAGATGATAGATTCCTTAGCCCCAAATGTATATAAAACTAAAGAACAACGTTTTTAACTAAAAATATGCAGAATATATAAAAAATCGAGTCTAAGGTTTTAAAAACATTATGAGATGAATTGGGTTGGACCCAGAGTGATTTGGATCAAAATTATACCATAAATCCGCGTAAGATGGATATGTCTTCAGTAAAACAGTCATAACTTTCTAACCGTCCATTGGAATGACCTTAAATCAGTGCCATATGAAAGCTAACTCCCGTGGATATCTTGTATCCAAATTTCACTAAATTCTGTTCATGTGAAGATGTTAAACGGATGGCAAACTTCTAACAATTCAGCATGATCTTTCATCTCCAACTGCTCATTTGCTTATATCCCCTCTCCTAACGCATAAACTTCAATTCAAACATGTAATCACCTGAAAATACTCTAAAAATAATTGAAAACTCTAAAAACTATAATTAACAATCATCAAATATGACATATATCAAACACATGATATCTTCGTGGATTTATGGCGAAGAAGCTTGTTTATATTGCGGGTGAGATAGTGATCGAGAAATCAGAGAGTCACTACTAAGGTTTTGTAAGATATAATATAACTGTCGTTTGAACTTAGAATTCTAAACAAGCATTAAAGAGCAGGTTCAATATGTTCACGGATCGCCTTAACATCAGCTTTCGTTGGCTAAGGACAATACGTCCATCTATGTTCTTTCCAGTAACCTATAACAATTTTGGTGAATAGATTAAAAATTGAATTACAGACTAAGTGATTTAATATAAACAATAATATCAACCATAGATGAAGAACCCTAAGATAATTCCCTATCTATGTCTGATTCAATGATTTTAGAATTCTCTTGAAACTCTAAACCTAACTGGAATCTACTAAGATATGGATGCAGAGAAACATGAAAGACATCAAGAAGAAATCATAATTAAACTGAAAAATAAAGAGAAAGAGTTTAGAAATCTTCTCCTTGTCAAGATGATAGATTCCTTAGCCCCAAATGTATATAAAACTAAAGAACAACGTTTTTAACTAAAAATATGCAGAATATATAAAAAATCGAGTCTAAGGTTTTAAAAACATTATGAGATGAATTGGGTTGGACCCAGAGTGATTTGGATCAAAATTATACCATAAATCCGCGTAAGATGGATATGTCTTCAGTAAAACAGTCATAACTTTCTAACCGTCCATTGGAATGACCTTAAATCAGTGCCATATGAAAGCTAACTCCCGTGGATATCTTGTATCCAAATTTCACTAAATTCTGTTCATGTGAAGATGTTAAACGGATGGCAAACTTCTAACAATTCAGCATGATCTTTCATCTCCAACTGCTCATTTGCTTATATCCCCTCTCCTAACGCATAAACTTCAATTCAAACATGTAATCACCTGAAAAGACTCTAAAAATAATAGAAAACTCTAAAAACTATAATTAAGAATCATCAAATATGACATATATCAAACACATGATATCTTCGTGGATTTATGGCGAAGAAGCTTGTTTATATTGCGGGTGAGATAGTGATCGAGAAATCAGAGAGTCACTACTAAGGTTTTGTAAGATATAATATAACTGTCGTTTGAACTTAGAATTCTAAACAAGCATTAAAGAGCAGGTTCAATATGTTCACGGATCGCCTTAACATCAGCTTTCGTTGGCTAAGGACAATACGTCCATCTATGTTCTTTCCAGTAACCTATAACAATTTTGGTGAATAGATTAAAAATTGAATTACAGACTAAGTGATTAATTTAATATAAACAATAATATCAACCATAGATGAAGAACCCTAAGATAATTCCCTATCTATGTCTGATTCAATGATTTTAGAATTCCCTTGAAACTCTAAACCTAACTGGAATCTACTAAGATATGGATGCAGAGAAACATGAAAGAAATCAAGAAGAAATCATAATTAAACTGAAAAATAAAGAGAAAGAGTTTAGAAATCTTCTCCTTGTCAAGATGATAGATTCCTTAGCCCCAAATGTATATAAAACTAAAGAACAACGTTTTTAACTAAAAATATGCAGAATATATAAAAAATCGAGTCTAAGGTTTTAAAAACATTATGAGATGAATTGGGTTGGACCCAGAGTGATTTGGATCAAAATTATACCATAAATCCGCGTCAGATGGATATGTCTTCAGTAAAACAGTCATAACTTTCTAACCGTCCATTGGAATGACCTTAAATCAGTGCCATATGAAAGCTAACTCCCGTGGATATCTTGTATCCAAATTTCACTAAATTCTGTTCATGTGAAGATGTTAAACGGATGGCAAACTTCTAACAATTCAGCATGATCTTTCATCTCCAACTGCTCATTTGCTTATATCCCCCCTCCTAACGCATAAACTTCAATTCAAACATGTAATCACCTGAAAATACTCTAAAAATAATAGAAAACTCTAAAATCTATAATTAACAATCATCAAATATGACATATATCAAACACATGATATCTTCGTGGATTCATGGCGAAGAAGCTTGTTTATATTGCGGGTGAGATAGTGATCGAGAAATCAGAGAGTCACTACTAAGGTTTTGTAAGATATAATATAACTGTCGTTTGAACTTAGAATTCTAAACAAGCATTAAAGAGCAGGTTCAATATGTTCACGGATCGCCTTAACATCAGCTTTCGTTGGCTAAGGACAATACGTCCATCTATGTTCTTTCCAGTAACCTATAACAATTTTGGTGAATAGATTAAAAATTGAATTACAGACTAAGTGATTAATTTAATATAAACATTAATATCAACCATAGATGAAGAACCCTAAGATAATTCCCTATCTATGTATGATTCAATGATTTTAGAATTCCCTTGAAACTCTAAACCTAACTGGAATCTACTAAGATATAGATGCAGAGAAACATGAAAGAGATCAAGAAGAAATCATAATTAAACTGAAAAATAAAGAGAAAGAGTTTAGAAATCTTCTCCTTGTCAAGATGATAGATTCCTTAGCCCCAAATGTATATAAAACTAAAGAGCAACGTTTTTAACTAAAAATATGCAGAATATATAAAAAATCGAGTCTAAGGTTTTAAAAACATTATGAGATGAATTGGGTTGGACCCAGAGTGATTTGGATCAAAATTATACCATAAATCCGCGTCAGATGGATATGTCTTCAGTAAAACAGTCATAACTTTCTAACCGTCCATTGGAATGACCTCAAATCAGTGCCATATGAAAGCTAACTCCCGAGGATATCTTGTATCCAAATTTCACTCAATTCTGTTCATGTGAAGATGTTAAACGGATGGCAAACTTCTAACAATTCAGCATGATCTTTCATCTCCAACTGCTCATTTGCTTATATCCCCCCTCCTAACGCATAAACTTCAATTCAAACATGTAATCACCTGAAAATACTCTAAAAATAATAGAAAACTCTAAAATCTATAATTAACAATCATCAAATATGACATATATCAAACACATGATATCTTCGTGGATTCATGGCGAAGAAGCTTGTTTATATTGCGGGTGAGATAGTGATAGAGAAATCAGAGAGTCACTACTAAGGTTTTGTAAGATATAATATAACTGTCGTTTGAACTTAGAATTCTAAACAAGCATTAAAGAGCAGGTTCAATATGTTCACGGATCGCCTTAACATCAGCTTTCGTTGGCTAAGGACAATACGTCCATCTATGTTCTTTCCAGTAACCTATAACAATTTTGGTGAATAGATTAAAAATTGAATTACAGACTAAGTGATTAATTTAATATAAACAATAATATCAACCATAGATGAAGAACCCTAAGATAATTCCCTATCTATGTCTGATTCAATGATTTTAGAATTCCCTTGAAACTCTAAACCTAACTGGAATCTACTAAGATATAGATGCAGAGAAACATGAAAGAGATCAAGAAGAAATCATAATTAAACTGAAAAATAAAGAGAAAGAGTTTAGAAATCTTCTCCTTGTCAAGATGATAGATTCCTTAGCCCCAAATGTATATAAAACTAAAGAGCAACGTTTTTAACTAAAAATATGCAGAATATATAAAAAATCGAGTCTAAGGTTTTAAAAACATTATGAGATGAATTGGGTTGGACCCAGAGTGATTTGGATCAAAATTATACCATAAATCCGCGTCAGATGGATATGTCTTCAGTAAAACAGTCATAACTTTCTAACCGTCCATTGGAATGACCTCAAATCAGTGCCATATGAAAGCTAACTCCCGAGGATATCTTGTATCCAAATTTCACTCAATTCTGTTCATGTGAAGATGTTAAACGGATGGCAAACTTCTAACAATTCAGCATGATCTTTCATCTCCAACTGCTCATTTGCTTATATCCCCCCTCCTAACGCATAAACTTCAATTCAAACATGTAATCACCTGAAAATACTCTAAAAATAATAGAAAACTCTAAAATCTATAATTAACAATCATCAAATATGACATATATCAAACACATGATATCTTCGTGGATTCATGGCGAAGAAGCTTGTTTATATTGCGGGTGAGATAGTGATAGAGAAATCAGAGAGTCACTACTAAGGTTTTGTAAGATATAATATAACTGTCGTTTGAACTTAGAATTCTAAACAAGCATTAAAGAGCAGGTTCAATATGTTCACGGATCGCCTTAACATCAGCTTTCGTTGGCTAAGGACAATACGTCCATCTATGTTCTTTCCAGTAACCTATAACAATTTTGGTGAATAGATTAAAAATTGAATTACAGACTAAGTGATTAATTTAATATAAACAATAATATCAACCATAGATGAAGAACCCTAAGATAATTCCCTATCTATGTCTGATTCAATGATTTTAGAATTCCCTTGAAACTCTAAACCTAACTGGAATCTACTAAGATATAGATGCAGAGAAACATGAAAGAGATCAAGAAGAAATCATAATTAAACTGAAAAATAAAGAGAAAGAGTTTAGAAATCTTCTCCTTGTCAAGATGATAGATTTCTTAGCCCCAAATGTATATAAAACTAAAGAACAACGTTTTTAACTAAAAATATGCAGAATATATAAAAAATCGAGTCTAAGGTTTTAAAAACATTATGAGATGAATTGGGTTGGACCCAGAGTGATTTGGATCAAAATTATACCATAAATCCGCGTAAGATGGATATGTCTTCAGTAAAACAGTCATAACTTTCTAACCGTCCATTGGAATGACCTTAAATCAGTGCCATATGAAAGCTAACTCCCGTGGATATCTTGTATCCAAATTTCACTAAATTCTGTTCATGTGAAGATGTTAAACGGATGGCAAACTTCTAACAATTCAGCATGATCTTTCATCTCCAACTGCTCATTTGCTTATATCCCCTCTCCTAACGCATAAACTTCAATTCAAACATGTAATCACCTGAAAAGACTCTAAAAATAATAGAAAACTCTAAAAACTATAATTAAGAATCATCAAATATGACATATATCAAACACATGATATCTTCGTGGATTTATGGCGAAGAAGCTTGTTTATATTGCGGGTGAGATAGTGATAGATAAATCAGAGAGTCATTACTAAGGTTTTGTAAGATATAATATAACTGTCGTTTGAACTTAGAATTCTAAACAAGCATTAAAAAGCAGGTTCAATATGTTCACGGATCGCCTTAACATCAGCTTTCGTTGGCTAAGGACAATACGTCCATCTATGTTCTTTCCAGTAACCTATAACAATTTTGGTGAATAGATTAAAAATTGAATCACAGACTAAGTGATTTAATATAAACAATAATATCAACCATAGATGAAGAACCCTAAGATAATTCCCTATCTATGTCTGATTCAATGATTTTAGAATTCCCTTGAAACTCTAAACCTAACTGGAATCTACTAAGATATGGATGCAGAGAAACATGAAAGACATCAAGAAGAAATCATAATTAAACTGAAAAATAAAGAGAAAGAGTTTAGAAATCTTCTCCTTGTCAAGATGATAGATTCCTTAGCCCCAAATGTATATAAAACTAAAGAACAACGTTTTTAACTAAAAATATGCAGAATATATAAAAAATCGAGTCTAAGGTTTTAAAAACATTATGAGATGAATTGGGTTGGACCCAGAGTGATTTGGATCAAAATTATACCATAAATCCGCGTAAGGTGGATATGTCTTCAGTAAAACAGTCATAACTTTCTAACCGTCCATTGGAATGACCTTAAATCAGTGCCATATGAAAGCTAACTCCCGTGGATATCTTGTATCCAAATTTCACTAAATTCTGTTCATGTGAAGATGTTAAACGGATGGCAAACTTCTAACAATTCAGCATGATCTTTCATCTCCAACTGCTCATTTGCTTATATCCCCTCTCCTAACGCATAAACTTCAATTCAAACATGTAATCACCTGAAAATACTCTAAAAATAATTGAAAACTCTAAAATCTATAATTAACAATCATCAAATATGACATATATCAAACACATGATATCTTCGTGGATTCATGGCGAAGAAGCTTGTTTATATTGCGGGTGAGATAGTGATCGAGAAATCAGAGAGTCACTACTAAGGTTTTGTAAGATATAATATAACTGTCGTTTGAACTTAGAATTCTAAACAAGCATTAAAGAGCAGGTTCAATATGTTCACGGATCGCCTTAACATCAGCTTTCGTTGGCTAAGGACAATACGTCCATCTATGTTCTTTCCAGTAACCTATAACAATTTTGGTGAATAGATTAAAAATTGAATTACAGACTAAGTGATTTAATATAAACAATAATATCAACCATAGATGAAGAACCCTAAGATAATTCCCTATCTATGTCTGATTCAATGATTTTAGAATTCTCTTGAAACTCTAAACCTAACTGGAATCTACTAAGATATGGATGCAGAGAAACATGAAAGACATCAAGAAGAAATCATAATTAAACTGAAAAATAAAGAGAAAGAGTTTAGAAATCTTCTCCTTGTCAAGATGATAGATTCCTTAGCCCCAAATGTATATAAAACTAAAGAACAACGTTTTTAACTAAAAATATGCAGAATATATAAAAAATCGAGTCTAAGGTTTTAAAAACATTATGAGATGAATTGGGTTGGACCCAGAGTGATTTGGATCAAAATTATACCATAAATCCGCGTAAGATGGATATGTCTTCAGTAAAACAGTCATAACTTTCTAACCGTCCATTGGAATGACCTTAAATCAGTGCCATATGAAAGCTAACTCCCGTGGATATCTTGTATCCAAATTTCACTAAATTCTGTTCATGTGAAGATGTTAAACGGATGGCAAACTTCTAACAATTCAGCATGATCTTTCATCTCCAACTGCTCATTTGCTTATATCCCCTCTCCTAACGCATAAACTTCAATTCAAACATGTAATCACCTGAAAAGACTCTAAAAATAATAGAAAACTCTAAAAACTATAATTAAGAATCATCAAATATGACATATATCAAACACATGATATCTTCGTGGATTTATGGCGAAGAAGCTTGTTTATATTGCGGGTGAGATAGTGATCGAGAAATCAGAGAGTCACTACTAAGGTTTTGTAAGATATAATATAACTGTCGTTTGAACTTAGAATTCTAAACAAGCATTAAAGAGCAGGTTCAATATGTTCACGGATCGCCTTAACATCAGCTTTCGTTGGCTAAGGACAATACGTCCATCTATGTTCTTTCCAGTAACCTATAACAATTTTGGTGAATAGATTAAAAATTGAATTACAGACTAAGTGATTAATTTAATATAAACAATAATATCAACCATAGATGAAGAACCCTAAGATAATTCCCTATCTATGTCTGATTCAATGATTTTAGAATTCCCTTGAAACTCTAAACCTAACTGGAATCTACTAAGATATGGATGCAGAGAAACATGAAAGAAATCAAGAAGAAATCATAATTAAACTGAAAAATAAAGAGAAAGAGTTTAGAAATCTTCTCCTTGTCAAGATGATAGATTCCTTAGCCCCAAATGTATATAAAACTAAAGAACAACGTTTTTAACTAAAAATATGCAGAATATATAAAAAATCGAGTCTAAGGTTTTAAAAACATTATGAGATGAATTGGGTTGGACCCAGAGTGATTTGGATCAAAATTATACCATAAATCCGCGTAAGATGGATATGTCTTCAGTAAAACAGTCATAACTTTCTAACCGTCCATTGGAATGACCTTAAATCAGTGCCATATGAAAGCTAACTCCGTGGATATCTTGTATCCAAATTTCACTAAATTCTGTTCATGTGAAGATGTTAAACGGATGGCAAACTTCTAACAATTCAGCATGATCTTTCATCTCCAACTGCTCATTTGCTTATATCCCCTCTCCTAACGCATAAACTTCAATTCAAACATGTAATCACCTGAAAATACTCTAAAAATAATTGAAAACTCTAAAATCTATAATTAACAATCATCAAATATGACATATATCAAACACATGATATCTTCGTGGATTCATGGCGAAGAAGCTTGTTTATATTGCGGGTGAGATAGTGATCGAGAAATCAGAGAGTCACTACTAAGGTTTTGTAAGATATAATATAACTGTCGTTTGAACTTAGAATTCTAAACAAGCATTAAAGAGCAGGTTCAATATGTTCACGGATCGCCTTAACATCAGCTTTCGTTGGCTAAGGACAATACGTCCATCTATGTTCTTTCCAGTAACCTATAACAATTTTGGTGAATAGATTAAAAATTGAATTACAGACTAAGTGATTAATTTAATATAAACATTAATATCAACCATAGATGAAGAACCCTAAGATAATTCCCTATCTATGTATGATTCAATGATTTTAGAATTCCCTTGAAACTCTAAACCTAACTGGAATCTACTAAGATATAGATGCAGAGAAACATGAAAGAGATCAAGAAGAAATCATAATTAAACTGAAAAATAAAGAGAAAGAGTTTAGAAATCTTCTCCTTGTCAAGATGATAGATTCCTTAGCCCCAAATGTATATAAAACTAAAGAGCAACGTTTTTAACTAAAAATATGCAGAATATATAAAAAATCGAGTCTAAGGTTTTAAAAACATTATGAGATGAATTGGGTTGGACCCAGAGTGATTTGGATCAAAATTATACCATAAATCCGCGTCAGATGGATATGTCTTCAGTAAAACAGTCATAACTTTCTAACCGTCCATTGGAATGACCTCAAATCAGTGCCATATGAAAGCTAACTCCCGTGGATATCTTGTATCCAAATTTCACTCAATTCTGTTCATGTGAAGATGTTAAACGGATGGCAAACTTCTAACAATTCAGCATGATCTTTCATCTCCAACTGCTCATTTGCTTATATCCCCCCTACTAACGCATAAACTTCAATTCAAACATGTAATCACCTGAAAATACTCTAAAAATAATAGAAAACTCTAAAATCTATAATTAACAATCATCAAATATGACATATATCAAACACATGATATCTTCGTGGATTCATGGCGAAGAAGCTTGTTTATATTGCGGGTGAGATAGTGATAGAGAAATCAGAGAGTCACTACTAAGGTTTTGTAAGATATAATATAACTGTCGTTTGAACTTAGAATTCTAAACAAGCATTAAAGAGCAGGTTCAATATGTTCACGGATCGCCTTAACATCAGCTTTCGTTGGCTAAGGACAATACGTCCATCTATGTTCTTTCCAGTAACCTATAACAATTTTGGTGAATAGATTAAAAATTGAATTACAGACTAAGTGATTAATTTAATATAAACAATAATATCAACCATAGATGAAGAACCCTAAGATAATTCCCTATCTATGTCTGATTCAATGATTTTAGAATTCCCTTGAAACTCTAAACCTAACTGGAATCTACTAAGATATAGATGCAGAGAAACATGAAAGAGATCAAGAAGAAATCATAATTAAACTTAAAAATAAAGAGAAAGAGTTTAGAAATCTTCTCCTTGTCAAGATGATAGATTCCTTAGCCCCAAATGTATATAAAACTAAAGAACAACGTTTTTAACTAAAAATATGCAGAATATATAAAAAATCGAGTCTAAGGTTTTAAAAACATTATGAGATGAATTGGGTTGGACCCAGAGTGATTTGGATCAAAATTATACCATAAATCCGCGTAAGATGGATATGTCTTCAGTAAAACAGTAATAACTTTCTAACCGTCCATTGGAATGACCTTAAATCAGTGCCATATGAAAGCTAACTCCCGTGGATATCTTGTATCCAAATTTCACTAAATTCTGTTCATGTGAAGATGTTAAACGGATGGCAAACTTCTAACAATTCAGCATGATCTTTCATCTCCAACTGCTCATTTGCTTATATCCCCTCTCCTAACGCATAAACTTCAATTCAAACATGTAATCACCTGAAAAGACTCTAAAAATAATAGAAAACTCTAAAAACTATAATTAAGAATCATCAAATATGACATATATCAAACACATGATATCTTCGTGGATTCATGGCGAAGAAGCTTGTTTATATTGCGGGTGAGATAGTGATAGAGAAATCAGAGAGTCACTACTAAGGTTTTGTAAGATATAATATAACTGTCGTTTGAACTTAGAATTCTAAACAAGCATTAAAGAGCAGGTTCAATATGTTCACGGATCGCCTTAACATCAGCTTTTGTTGGCTAAGGACAATACGTCCATCTATGTTCTTTCCAGTAACCTATAACAATTTTGGTGAATAGATTAAAAATTGAATCACAGATTAAGTGATTAATTTAATATAAACAATAATATCAAGCATAGATGAAGAACCCTAAGATAATTCCCTATCTATGTCTGATTCAATGATTTTAGAATTCCCTTGAAACTCTAAACCTAACTGGAATCTACTAAGATATGGATGCAGAGAAACATGAAAGAGATCAAGAAGAAATCATAATTAAACTGAAAAATAAAGAGAAAGAGTTTAGAAATCTTCTCCTTGTCAAGATGATAGATTCTTTAGCCCCAAATGTATATAAAACTAAAGAACAACGTTTTTAACTAAAAATATGCAGAATATATAAAAAATCGAGTCTAAGGTTTTAAAAACATTATGAGATGAATTGGGTTGGACCCAGAGTGATTTGGATCAAAATTATACCATAAATCCGCGTCAGATATATATGTCTTCAGTAAAACAGTCATAACTTTCTAACCGTCCATTGAAATGACCTCAAATCAGTGTCATATGAAAGCTAACTCCCGTGGATATCTTGTATCCAAATTTCACTCAATTCTGTTCATGTGAAGATGTTAAACGGATGGCAAACTTCTAACAATTCAGCATGATCTTTCATCTCCAACTGCTCATTTGCTTATATCCCCCCTCCTAACGCATAAACTTCAATTCAAACATGTAATCACCTGAAAATACTCTAAAAATAATAGAAAACTCTAAAAACTATAATTAAGAATCATCAAATATGATATATATCAAACACATGATATCTTCGTGGATTCATGGCGAAGAAGCTTGTTTATATTGCGGGTGAGATAGTGATAGAGAAATCAGAGAGTCACTACTAAGGTTTTGTAAGATATAATATAACCATAGCACTACAAGGAAAATGACATTAATATCACACACATAAAGCTATCAATGACATATTATAGCATCTTAGAGAGCGTTATTACTGCCGCACCTATAGTAGAATATGCGCATATGATAACAATATTAGTTGTGCTATTATATATTAATCTATCATAGCTTTTTAAATCGTTGTAGTATACCGTTTCATAGCGTTTTGTAACTACTGTTGAAGTATATATTGTTGCTTTATTTATTTTATATTGTATTTAAAGTTACAGTTTTTATACAATATCATAATGTAGTATGTTATAGCTTATATTTGTTCTCCGAATATATGGCCACATGTCGTATTATAACAGCTATTATATTATAAATGATAGCTTTTTGTAGCTATAATATAATTTTAAATAGCACATATAAATTGTTCTAAAATCTATTATTATAAACTCATTTAGATTCCTGTAAAACTTTTGTTCCATAGCATATCTTAAATGTTGTATATAATGATATAAGATTTGCTATAACCAGTGTTTTATAATTTTTAAAAATCCAAAATATATAATACTGAAATTGCAGATCTCTCAGGATTGAAATATTTTTCTGTTTCATATCAATAAGTCCTAATAGTTAAATAATATTGGGAATTGCACACTTTTACAGAAATAGAGAAAAAGACTGAAACATTTTCCCATGTTTGGTTTAAGTTTAACCCATGTTCAAATATAGAATCAAAGTGAAATTGGTTAGTTAATGGTGTATTTATTCATTGGTTTTGTGATTAGCGAGTACAGCAAGTTTATGGTACACGCGAGTGTAGGAGATAACTACCTTCTGGCTATTTCCTTTTGTAAATGCAAACTAAGGGGGTGTTATTGAATATAGTATTATAGATGAGTTTAATGTATTTTAAATTAAAAAGGAAATACAGTGTTATTCAAATATGTATTTGATGAATTACATTAAAATACACTGTTATTGAATTAAGTATTTGTTTATGTATTTTAAAATACATTAAAATCAACTGTTATTCAATATTGATTTGATTTAGTTGTAGTTGGATTATATTGTATTTTAATATACTTTCTTATCTAAAACATGAGTAAAAAAAATACCACCATTTTATATGGTATTTCAAAATACATCTCAAATTAAAATACATTAAAATCATTTTAAAACTTGATTGAATAACACCCCTAAATTAGGACTCACATGTATATGCGGGATTAAATTACCAATATTTGATATAAATAACTATATGAGTCATGCCTGATATAAATAACTATATTTGATTTTTAGGTAATATGAATTATTACCTTAAGATAATTAGTTTTGTATTTTTTGTATTCTGAAACTTAAAAAAATGAAATTACTAATGAAACTTATATATGAAATATCATAAAATATGGTAGATCAATGATCACTATATCATCCATATTGTTTTCTCCCCCATCTTTCATATGTATCCAAATGTGGTGACATATAAAACATAAAACAAAAATCAAAATAAAAAGATGAAAGTAGTACATTCAAACATGATTGAAATTTGAAACATCATCATCTGAATTCTAAAACACATAACCGAAACATATTGTGACTAAAATAATTTAAATACACATAAATTTTTATTGTTAGTATCAATAATCAGTAAAAATAAAGAGAATTTATACAATATGACCATAGACG
The DNA here is from genome assembly GCA_963854855.1 of Nasturtium officinale. Taxonomy (NCBI): domain Eukaryota; kingdom Viridiplantae; phylum Streptophyta; class Magnoliopsida; order Brassicales; family Brassicaceae; genus Nasturtium; species Nasturtium officinale. Next base: position 11,368,224 of record OY978507.1, read on the forward strand.
ATTTGTTATTTAACTGACACACATTCACTATTTTCATTGAGACTGTTCACTATTTTTTTTACCAATTTAACCTTATAGGATGAAGGCATAGATATGTGATATTAGACAATTATAGGTTATGTAGGGTACTTTTTTAGGTAACTGATATGGAAAAGGACGTGAGATATTTAAATCCAAGAGGGCATAGTTTTCTCAAAAATTGTTGTAGAGGATATAACCTCCATTCAATACCATGTTCATCGGGGTTGTTTCAAGTATATGAGTTGCGAGTTTGTTGTAGATGGGGAGAAATGTGTGGGTTTTTTGTTTTGTTTTGTGTTACTCGTAGTCTTAGTTGTTAGGGAAGATTTTTGATCGGAGTTCAAAAGGGTATTAGGAGTTTAATCGTTGGTGACATCGTCTCTGTTGTTGTAACGTATTTTCCGAATGGGGTGTCGGAGGCTTAAAAAGGGTGGCGTAGAAATGTTTTGCGGCGAGACACTGTTCTCATGGTCTGGCCTCACTTTGAACAGTGGGGTCACGTTTATCTATTACCGGTTATGTTTGTTATCCTGATTTTAGAGTTGTTATCTATTTAGACGAAGGATCTAAAGTTAGTGTGTTTATTTGGAGGTGGCTTTGATTTAAGGTTTGTAAGCTCGGTATCTGATTTAACTGGGTTGTCTGGTATTTTTGGAGTTCTGATTGTGAGCGAAAGTTTTTTTGTTTCCCATTTGAATTTTTAAAAACCTGTGACACGTTTTTCGGGGGTTCGGATTAGTTTGTTAGCGAATAAATTCCTGTTTGAACTCATTTTTTATGCATAATAGCGACAATTACAAATCACTTGATCACTTTCATCTTATTAACTGTTTTGGCATTTGATATTATTGTATGACAAATAATCTAACACGATAACAAGAAAGTATATTGTAACCTCAGTTTTGTATTGGGCGTAAGTTTGCCATGACAAATATATTGATATATTGGACCTGAGTAAGTAAAATGTTGAGGTAATTATATTTGTAGCAGATAATATTTAACTTATCCAATTAGTTTTGTTGGATCGGGTTTTGGTTAGTGATAAGCTATTTATTCAAAAAAAATGGGGCAGTTGATCTAAATTGGGATTTGGATGGGTTTAAAGGCAGTTTTGTTTGTTAGTAGGACAAATGTTGTGTCATTCCAATGTGTAAATTTGTCCAAGTTTTGTTAGGTAGACCATTATCTCTATACCCGGTTACCTAGAAGTGTAGTAGATAATATTTAATTTATCTCATTAATCTAGTTGGATCAGTTTTTGCTAATTAATCATCTTTTTAGTTTAAATAGTGTGGCCATTGATTTAAATTTGTTTTTGATAAGTTTTTAAGGCTGAGACTTTTGGTAGACAGTAAATATTTTGTTACTTCAATGTACGGATTTATCCTACTTTTGTTTATTTATACCAATATCTCAGTATCCAGTTACCTGAATTGTTACCGGTTATTTATAATACACTTTGCATATTTCCGTAGAATAAGGTATTTGATTTTTTGATAAAAATCTATATTATTTATTTTTCGAGTTTTTAATAATGACTTAACATCCAATATATGTATTGCAGTGTCATGTTACATTCTCTCTCCGAACATTAAATGCTACATATTTGTTTAGCTAGTTGAAGATTTAAAATAGGGGTAGTAATGTATTTGTCTTAGTGTGGCAATACACAAAACTAAATATTGAATCATCTTTCATACATATTTAATTATTCAATTATCTATGGATATTTGCCCATTTCATCCAAAAATAAAATACACATGTTTTGACCGATGTAAAACACATAATATCTCATTAAAAGATTCTTCCCAAATAGTGTTTGGATATAGATTTATAATAGTTATTTTTTAATAGGAGATGAGATACTAAATAGACTCAATAGCTTCCACAACAAATAATTTTACTTTTCTGACAAAAAGCTAAACTAGAACGAGACTACAAACCCTTCGAGACAAATCAAATTGTGTTTTTTAAGGTTTTAGATTCAGAAGTTTGGATCAAAATATGTCATTTCTCGTCCTGAGTCATAAAATAAAAATGAGGAATTTTTTTGCTTCTGGTAAGCTGATTAAGCTCTCTGCATTATGGATTTTTTTTCTTTTGTTTTTCTCTTCACCATTTTCCGGAGAAAATAAAGTCAATTTTTCTCACACTTTTTCTCATTTTTGAATTTCTCACATCTTCTAGCAAAATAGATTCAATCCTCTGTTTAGGAATATATATATATATATATATATATATATATATATATATATGTTGTCTTCACGATCTTCGTCTTTTTCTTTGGTTCTTGTTAAGTTTTATGGGCTTCCAACTCAAAAATTGACAATTAGTGAATTGGCTCATATCCTTTATATATTAGTGTTGGTCTCTTTATTTATCCGATGTGGGATCCTATCACACCCACTCGAGATGATGGTTCTTACCATCTCATCTCGAACCAAATCCCATTTTAGAACCGGTTATAAGCCTTTCTTGGGCCACCTTATTTGGGTCAACAAACGAGGCTCTGATATCATGTTAAATTCGATGGGCTTCCAACTCAAAACTAATTGGCAATGAGTGAATTGACCCATATCCTTTATATATTAGTGTTGTCCCTTGATCCTAAGAGTTCTCATTCTTCCTCATTTTCTAGTGAAAAGTAAACTAAAAAGCTTAGAACTTTTTACAATTACAGAATTTCTCTTCTCATTTTCTAGTGAAAAGTAAACTAAAAATCTTAGAAGATGTTTATGTATATTTTAAAAAGTTTCATTAGTCTGACTAATTTCTCTTCTTTTTTGTCTTTATCTTGATGTTGATGTAGGTTTGATTATATGTTTTTGGAATACTTATTTGTTCTATTTTCTGTGAGAGTACAACTAGAGAAAACTTATCAGTACAACTATGTATAATTGGATTCTTGCTTTAATTATTTTAGTTTACAAGTATTTATTTTTGTGTTTATTACTGTCAATAACATATAAAGAATAAATAACAAAACATTGAAAAATTATTAAAAGTTTAAAATTATTTACATAATATCATATTTTACCAACATTTCCTTTATACTAGTATGATTATTTTAGATATGAAGCACTTCAAATTGACAAAAATATAAAAAAAAATTCACAAATATATTTATACGTAACTATTTGAAATTAACTTTTTAAACCTATTGAATTAAATACAACTATAAAAAATAATTTAGGTTTGGTACAAATAACAAAAACTAGAAACATTTAATGTACAACTATGTACACCGAATGATACTATTATAAAAATGAGTACAACTATGGTACATTTATGTAATAGAATTTTTTTAATCAGTATATGAATGTGTCGGACAATATATGTCAGGTCAGTCAATTTTGTCAAATCCTAGGCATTTTCTTGATCGTAGAAATGGTTTTACCGGTCCTATGTACTTTCCAGATTGATTTTCTTCTAAATGAACTTAAATTAATCTTTAAAACATTATTTAAAACTAAATAAAACTAACAATATTTAAAAAAAAATAATTAACATTAAAATTAACTAGTTGTATAACATTAATTAAGGTTAAATAATAACTAACGTTAAAATAACAATTAAAATTAAAATTTAGCAATTAACATTAAAAATTTAGCAATTAAAATTAAAATAAAATAAAATTAACTATTAACAATTAAACTTAAAATTAAATTAAAAGTTCAGACTAAAATTAAAAATAACATTAAAATTTACAATTAACACTAAATGAATAAATATTAAAATTAATAAATAACCATAAAGTTATCAATTAAAAATTTAAATGAATAATTAACATTAAAATTTGTAATTAATATTAAAATGTAACAATTTACATTAAAATTTAACAATTTAACTTCAAATTAATAATTTTAAATCAAAATTTAACAATTTATGTTAAATTAAAAAATTTAAATTAATATTTTTTAATTAAAATTATAGTTTAAATTAAAATTTTCATTAAACTAAATATTAAAAAAAAAATAATGAACATCGAAATAAAAAATAATGCAAATTTTAATATTAAATTAACTATTAACATTAAAATTAATAACTAAGAATAAAATTTACCAATTAACACTTAAAATTAATTTTAAATTTGAAAATTACAATAAAAATTAAAAAAATTATTTTAAATTAAAAGCTACCTTTGAAAATTTAACAATTAACAGTAAACAGTAAAATTAGATAATTAATATATAAAATTAATAATTAATTTAAAATTTAATAATTAAAACAAATATTAATATTAGTTCATGTTTAATTCTTATTATTAATTAAAATTCACTACATTATTTAGTTACTAATTCATGTTTAGATTTATTTATTGTTTGATGAAGACTAAGAACGATGAACAAAGAAGAGAGAGTAAGAAACAACAAGAAGAAGAAATATGGAAGAAAAAAATTAAGGTTTTTGGTTTTTGGGATTGGAGAACCCGAATAGAAGAGAAAAAGAGGAAAATAAGATTAGATTCAAATTTTATATGAAGAAAAACGAAGAAGAGGGAGTGAGATGAATAAGAACAAATAAGTGAGCATATAGTTATCGAGGAAAAAATCTGGAAAAAAAACTAGAATAATTTTCTGGGTTTAAAAAACTTGTTCATAAAAAAATTGAAAGTTATATATTAGATTCGAAATTTTACTTAAAAATGAGTTTTGTTGTTTTTGGGCTGAAGTTTAAGTTTTTTTTTGTTAATTTTTGGGTTAGTAAATTGATTCTGCTCCATTTTAAGGGTCCATGTTTTTAAAAGGTAATTTCTTTCACATTTGTAGGGTTTTTGTTAATTATACAAATTTTGTGTTTAAAAAAATATAAAAATAATAATTATTAGAGGAATGTATATGAAAATACTTTGTAAGACGGAGATGTATATTAGAAATTGATCCGAATCAAGAAGATGTATTTCTTTATGGATTTGTGGATAAAGTGAGAATCTTTGCATAGGTTAATTTGAGTTTTAACTATGTTGCTTTGTGATTGCTCTGAATGTTTAAGATGACACAATGGGTCAAGATGATGTCTTTTCTTAAGGATTTGTGGATAAAAAGTTACGTCCTTTGGAACTTTAAGTTCTTGATGCATTAGTTAATTTCATTTTGCTTTGTGATTACTCTCTGTGACTACAACTTTTAATCTCTTGAGATTCTTGTTTGCACAATTGATTTGTTTGCTTCATTCGTGGAAGCTCCTTTACAGTGATTTTTTTTTTGGATTTGTGGATAATGTTAGATCCTTTGAAACTGTAACTTCTTGATGCATTAGTTAATTTCAGTTTGCTCTGTGAATACTCTGTTGCATCAACATTTAATCTCTTGAGATTCTTGTTTTCACAATTGATCTGTTTGCTTACTCTGTGCAAACTCCTTAATAGTGATCTCTTGGTGGATTAGTTAGGTCCTATGTAACAAGTTCTTGATGCATTACTTAATTTCAGTCTAACCATGTTGCTCTGTGATTGCTCTGAATGTTTAAGATGACGCAATGGGTTAAGATGATGTCTTTTCTTATGGATTTTGTGGATATTGTTAGATCCTTTGGAATTTTAAGTTCTTGATGCATTAGTTCATTTCAGTTTGCTTTGTGATTGCTATCGGTGACATCAACCTTTAACATCTTGAGATTCTTGATTTCACAATTGATCTGTTTGCTTAGTCCGTGCAAGCGCTCCTACATAGTGATCTCTTGGTGAATTAGCTAGGTTCTTTGCAACTTGATGCATTAGGTTCTCGAAATCTTATTTCTTACATTCATTGTATTTGCATTATTACATGATTTCTCCTTATTACCTTGATTACACAAGAAACTTGGAAAGTACAAAAAGAGTTCTTTAAGGTAGCTCATGGAAGTTCGACTTGCTTGATGTTCCATATGTCATTGGCGTATTCATGGATTGTGCGGTCACTGCTAAACTTGAATGACCCTGCTGTGTTCAGGATTGACATTCTTGTCCATATCTGTCATCATTTAATAGCAATTTCAAAGTTGGATCATTGAGGAAGTTTTATATTGAACCCAAAGAGAATGAATCACTACTTACTTTCTGGTCTCGGTACGCCTCGTCGACTTTTTCTTGGCATTTGATGTAACTAGGAAAGTCTTTGCCAACAAGGAAGTAATCTGCTCGTCCAAAGCCTTCATTTCCTTCCAAAGAGCCAATTAGTTCATCATACTTGTTTGAGCCAAAGACACCACTTCTAACGAACTTCTTGACTTCTTCAAAAGTTGGATCAGGAACAAACTGGAATACAAAGATCAAACATGTCAAAAATCAAATATCTGTTTGATGCTAAAACAGAAGCATGGCAAATCATATACCTTTCCTTCTGCTCTCTCCTTTCTAAGGTTCACAATCTCATGAGCTTTTGCACCAAAGAGGAAGAAATTTTCTTCTCCAACTTCTTCTCTAATCTCGACATTTGCACCATCCAAGGTTCCAATCAAAATGCAACCGTTCATCGAAAATTTCATGTTGCTTGTCCCACTTGCTTCCATCCCAGCCGTACTGCAAAGAGAAACTCTTAGTCCTCAGAAATTGTTAAGACTACCATTGATTATAACATTAACAAAATGTCACAGAAACATTATTGTTCCTCCTGTCATGATTCTTTTCTAAGGTTCTCATGATACACAGAGAGACTAGTTCAGTTCCTAGTTAGCTAGCTATCTATGTTTTTTAGTATTTCAGCCTCATGGAGTTGTGACTAAAGAAAATAAAGGCTTAAGCTAAATAAGTTGTTACCTGATGTGCTGAGAAAGCTCACTTGCTGGAATAAGCAATTCAGCAACACTGACATTGTAATCAGGAACAAAGATAACCTACAAGGTAGTTAACATTTCTCGTTAGCGGTTATAAGATAGGTACCAAGTTCCACGAGACATTTAAACCAGACTTGATGCAGGATTATGCAAGTTGTTGTACTCTTATGCTGTAGAATATGGTTACTATAAAGGTCATGTACCTTAAGCAGGTCACCAATTTCTGGATCATGGTTGATAGTAGCAGCAACATCTGTGATGAATTTCACAATCCTCTTAGCTTGTACGTATGTAGCAAATGCTTTTCCACCAAATATACAAACTCTTGGAACATATGCCTTCTCCCTCTCACTGGCACTCATTTCCTTCATCTTTTTGTAACGGTAAACTATTCCCAAGATATTAAGAAGTTGTCGCTTGTACTCATGGATACGTTTAATCTGCAATAGTTTTCAATGTTAAAAGTAGAAGTGTTTACTATTTTATGAGATGATAAGACAGCTCTCAAACCCAAAGGCAGCATTCAAGCAAAAAAAAAAAAACTCATCAATCTAAAAGTAAAGAAGATCCTCTGAAACTGACCTGAATGTCGAACATTGCATCCGGGCTGACAGTATATCCGGTTCTTTCCTTGATAAGTGATACAACCTTCAACTTGTTCTTCTTCTTAGCTGCCCTCCACTCGGATTGAAGATCTTCATTGTCTGCAAACTGGAGAAAGACCGAGAAAATGTAAACAAGTGTCTTGCTATAAAGCTAACAGCAAATGACACAACATTGAATCTGACAAATCACATACCTCTCTTAGTTCAGCAAGCTTTTCAGTATTTAAGACCCAGTCTTCTGTACCTATCCATTTAGTTATAATATCACTTAGATATGGGTTGCAAAACCGCATCCATCGCCTTGGTGTTACTCCATTGGTTTTGTTCTGAAACTTTTCTGGCCACAACTGCAAAAACAAATATAGAATATTCAACAATGAGAGTCATGTGTTTCCAAGTATACACTTCACTAGTTAGAATGTTTACCTTAACGAAATCATTAAACACATCCTGCTTCACTATTTCACTATGTATCTCTGCAACACCATTTACAGCATGACCACCCACAACAGCAAGGTTGGCCATACGAACCATCTTTGGTGGTTTTACTTTCGGTTCTGGGATTACTTCCTCTTCCTCTTCCTCTTCCTCTTCCTCTTCTTGGTCCTTTTTCACCACTGTTTGTGCTTCGTCTTTAGAATCTTTTAACTGGTCTACGGTGTCTTTTGCTGTAACTGGTTTCTTCTTTGGCTTCACAATCACATCTGCAAAAGCGGAAGGCAACTCTACGTTTTCTAAGATCCTCATTGCCTTCAGTTTCTCCTCGAGTAAGTCAGGATCCGCGGTGCCATACTCAGATACAATTGTGCTAACAAGCTGCAATACATTAAACTGCATATTAGACCAAATATGGAAAAAAATAGAAGAAACATTTGAGCTATGTTGTTCAGGAAAGACCTCCTCATCAATCTTTTCTATGATCTCTACATGACGAGGAAGCAATTTCTCCATAAGTTCTAAACTCCACTTCTCCAATGCCTCAGGCAAGACTGTATGGTTTGTGTATGCCACAGTCCTAGAAACAAATAAGAAAAATAGATTAAATGTAGAAACAGATAGACAAACGTGTAGCGTGACGGATTTTTTCTACAACTAGTTCAGTCATTTTTAGTACCTTTGTGTGATTTTCCAAGCGTCTTCCCAGCTTAGTCCTTTCAAATCCATAAGAATCCTCATTAGCTCAGGAATACATAGAGTAGGGTGAGTGTCATTCATCTGCACTGCAACCTTCTCTGGAAATTCTTCCCAGTTCACATTTCCTCCAGACCTTGTCTCAAACCGTGCTACGATATCTTGTAGCGAGGCTGAACACAGAGTGTACTGTTGCTTTAGACGAAGCGCCTTTCCTTCATTTGACTCATCTCCAGGGTAAAGCACGTAACAAATCTAATCTCATTATAGGAGAAGAAAAGAAAACAATATTTTTCAGTACATACACATTGAAAGCTTGTTGTTACATAAACAAGAAATATGCATAAATTCGGTTACCAGTACAGAACGAAGATACAAACCTTTTCCGCATTGAAGAGAGCTTCTGCTGCCTCAGTATGCTTCCCAGAGTTATATGAAGATAAATCAAAATCTTCTGAAGGAGCTTTCGTAGACCAAAGCCGTAGATTGATAGTAGTCTTAGTTTTATAACCAGGTATAGGAACATCATAAGCAACAGCTACTATGTCTTCTCCACCAATCCACTTTCTCTTACCATCTGATCCAAAAACGACTTTTCCATAGAACTTTACAGGATATGTAACATCATTTCTGACTATTTCCCAAGGATTGCTTAGCTGCAAGAAACCGGTAAATACAAATTACAAAATGTTGTTTGATAGCAAATGGTGGGAAGTATGAGAAAAGAATAAAGAGAAGAAGAACACCTCGAGCCAATCTTCTGCAGCCTCCTCTTGTCCATCTTTTGTGATTCTTTGTTTGAACAAACCATACTTGTATCTAAGTCCATAACCCCATGCTGGGTAATTCAAAGTTGCCATTGAATCCAAAAAGCACGAGGCAAGTCTCCCGAGTCCACCATTCCCAAGTGCAGGATCTGGCTCCTATTAATTAAAAGTGAAGAATTTAGCATCTCAACGCGATTAAAGAAGACAAAAGCTCTGCGAAACCAAGAAACATTCGCACAAAGACGACCAGGTCTTAGACTTATATAGTAAATCATAGCTTTTTGACAATAATTAACAACTCACCTGACTAGCTACACTTTCCAAATCAAAGCCAAGCCTCTTCAAAGCGTCAGCATAAGCGCCATTAAGCCCAAGATTACCTACAGCATTCGATAATGCTCTTCCCTACAATATCGAGATAGTCAGATTATAACCAAAAACAAGATCACTGAGAATCAAAACACACAAGAAAATATGAGAATCAAAAAACAAAACCTGCAAGAACTCCATTGATAAATAATACGCTTGTTTCACATTCACCCTATTGTAGTGCTCATATGTTGCATTCCAATTCATGATTAAAGCGTCTCTAACACATTGTGCAGTAGCAAAGAAAGCTTTCGGTAACTCAAACTTCTCTGGAGAAAACAATGGCGTGAACTCCGCGTGGTACTTGATACTAGAAGCTACTGAAGCAGCATCTTGAGCAAATGGCTTCAGCGAGCTAATAAAGATTTCTGAATTCAATAACACAAAAACGATACAAACAATAAAAAAACCTCATCAAAATACTAATAATTCAATAACAATGGCTTTAATTGTTAACATTGCATAATACAATTTTGCATTTTGTTAATTGGTAAAAATACTTGCAAAATTGCGAGTTACTAGTATCACTAATACCAAAATTTCCTATAGTATAACTAAAAAATAAGACTGAGAACCTTGTTCAGAATCTGTGACTGTATCAGTAAGTTTCGCCTTAGGGTCACTAGAAACAGATTTCACCGATGATAAAAAGAGTCTTCTCGTCGGCGTTGGACGTCTCTTCGCCGGAAACATTTTTGTTTTCCATCTTTCGTTGTTGCAACGACGAGTAACTAGGCTTGATAACGAATAGCATTGCATTAAAATCTCAGCTCTGGTCGACGATACACCGGAGATTCGCAAAGTATCCATCGCTTTGAGAACACTGAACTGAAGAGCTTTTTTGGTTTCACGAGACAAAACTTATCAGTGATCAGTTATATAGTGATCTGAGATTGACAATGTCACGTGGTTTAAATCTCCACGTGTCGTTTTGTTATTGGATATTAAATGGGCACTTACCCATGACAGATCACCTTTTTCAGTGGGTCTCTGGAGCTGACTGTTGAGGGAAGGAGATATTTCTTGGAGAAAACGACAAGACAAGTAATGTGCACCGTCCACGTGTTTGGTCTCTTCATCGTCAATTTCGCTAGTGGCTCCTTTTGTCTAATACTCAATAATTTAGTTACCTGTTGTAATTTTAAAAAATATATTTCATTGTGTTGTTGAATGAATTGATCAAATTGCATTAATCAGTATCAAAATAGGCCAAAATAATAATAATAATAAACAATCTTTTTTTGGTCAAAAATATTGTTTTCTTTGCAAACAAATGACAATTACTAGAATAATAAAAGACCGAAAATATTTAAATGTATAAATTTTTTTTTTCATAAATTGTATAGTTCATATATATTTTTTTAATTATCTAATTTGCTCATTTTAAATTATATTACTTTCACGCCAATTAAAAAAATATAATTCATATCTATATTTTATGTGACTAATCTAGAAAGTAAATAAAGAACTATCAAAATTTGAATTCTAATCAATCTCGCATTTTATAAAATTTCCAATGAAAATCTCTAAACTTAACAATGAATTTGCTTTTACATGCCAATTAACATTAAAAACATGAATAAAATATGTTTAGAAAAAGGGTTTGAATTCTTAAGTTATAGTAGTACAAAGTATCATATTAGCTTCAAACTTTTAATATTTCCAAAACTCTATGTAAACGATATATACTCTCAAAGAAACCTAGAACCCCTAATTAACAATCTAAAACACTACTTGGGATCATTTGTAAATAAATAAAACTTTAGGGTAAACTTGCAATTCTCAAAAGGGATTATCTTCACGTGGAGTTATAACAATCGACCCGTGTCAACCAATACATATGTCTTTATTCTGAAATGGTGTCGATTGACACACACTAACATTATTGGTGTCAACGAATGCAGATCATGAAAATATCAATTTTGACTTCTTAGCTACAATATATGTCATTTAACGATCTGAAATGTCCAAATGACCCAAACATATGTAAACTTGTAAAAGGTTTGGTAAAAAATATAAAGACTTGATTTTTTTTGTCGTCAAACTCCATATGATAAGTTATTGGTTTAGTGACTTTCTGGTAAAGAGAGTCAGCATGGTACCGATGTACTTATATACGAAAACAGTAACATCGTATCTTTGCACATTTCGCAAGGTAATCAACACAAAAATTCTCATTACGAGGATTATATCTAATCCTAAATGATGTAAATAAATCCCTAAATAACAAGAAAATTTGAGCTCTAAGTAGAGGTGTAAATTAGACATATGTCCATTGGTTTTGTTCAGACAAACACTAATTCTGTCCAATTGGACATGTCCAAAAATATTAAGATGTCCAATTGGACATGTCCAAATTAGTCCATGTTTAAGATGGACATAACCATATGGTCATTGGACAGCCCATGGACAAGATATAGTGTAATAGGTTTCTGATTTGAAAAATACTTTCTCTAAGAAAAGAAAAATTCAGCAAATTGATTTTCTCTTTGGATCTTCTCATTATCTCCGACAATAATGTCGTAATCGCTGGCCAAGGTAACTTCTCCTCCTCTTTTGTCTTATCTTTTAATGTTTTGTGTATGTTGCTTCAATCTTTTTCAGGTTTTGTATTCTCTTCAATAATATTCATTGTGTTTGGAAGTGTTTTTTTGGAATAACTCCAGATTTTCGTGTCTCGCATAATGGCTTCAAAGAATATAAAGGATTGTGCAGATAATGCATTTGCGCAACGTCTCTCACTAATTTTTTATTAAATAGATAACATATTTTATTTTCGTGTAATTTTATATTTTAGAGATAAATTAATATTTAAGGTGGTGAATCTGATTATCAATCTTGTTACTTGTAGTTTATATTCAAAAGTTATAATGAAGATGACAAAAAATTTTGCTAAGTAGAATGTATATTTGAATTTCCACAAGACCATGTTATAAAAAATAACGTGTACCAGATGTTGCCAAATTGGAGAAATTTTTGTTTCTGTTAATGAAATTATAAATGGAGACGTCATTATTAACATAAAATACTTTATACTTAACCCTACCTTGATTTTTTTTTAATTTTCAAGGTTTTGATGTATGTCTGTAAACTGTTCCACATTTTTTTAAGTGATGAAGAGGAGATAAAAAGAGGAAGAAGAGGAGAATGAAGAATTTGAATGTAGATGAATCTTTTTAGATTTTGAATAAGATTTATCAATATGTGAATCAGGTTTTGATGCATGTTTTGAATCATGTTTTAAAAATTTCTTTTGATTTCTGAATCTTATAGTTTAAGTATAATTATTGAACCTATAGCATAATTAAATGTTTTATTATTTACTGGACGTTTATGGACAAGTCCAATTGGACATGAATCTTATTGGACTTTGTCAGTTTTTGTCCATTTTCCAAATGGACGGACTAATTATTGTCCAAGAAAGATAAATGTCCAATTGGACATGCCCATTTGGTCTTGGACAGACCATTTGACACTTCTAGCTCTAAGGCAAAAAGAGGCCAATCTTCCGGCTTCTCCGTCATGGCAATAAGATCTGTGCAATCCGTAAGAAAAAGTATAGCAGTCAGTGAAATTGCTGATATACTTTGCATAGCCCAGACTAGAGCCTCCAACTCTGTGTGCAATGGGGAGAGGCATCTTCTCAATCCTTTAAAGCCTATTTGTAAAATCTGTTCTCCAGAAGTTACTATCCATCCTTGTCTACTCCACTTATCCGAGTCAATCCAAGATCTATCATTGCAGCAAAGTAGTCCATCTCATGATGTATTCTCCACAACTGTGGGACTATCACCCTCATCTGGAGGATTTATTACTGTTTTTGCATACTTCCACTTCCCTAATAGGAATTTCTAAGGTCTCTTCCAGTTTTTCATTGAAAATTTCAAAAAAAAATTATGTTCCTTGCTTTCCATATATACCATATAATCCATAGAAATCTACTTAAAGTCTCCTCCACTCCTCTAAAATCTTTTCCTCTCCAATATAGATAATCTATATTATAGAACAAAGATTGTCGAGGGAAGATATTTGGGGTGGATGGAATATTGGAGAGTGCCCAAACTTGTCTAGCCGGAGGGCAATCAAATAACAAGTGATTGATTGTTTCCTCATCTGCTCCACATCTGGGACACGTAGCATCTTGCCTGATATTTCTATATGAGAGCCTTTGGCATGACGCCAGACATCCCAATATACATTGCCACACAAAATGTTTAAGCTTTTGTATAGTTTTTAATTTCCAAGAATGCGTCTTGAGAGTCATGGTACTTGGTCCCTAAAGAGGGTGGTCGCATACAGGGCGAGAAAGGTCTCGCGCAGCTCCATATCCAGATTTGACAGTATAATTACCTGACTTTGTTCGAGACCAGCAATATCTATCATTAGAAGATATTCGGCTTGGTTAGTTCCCCAATATCAAGGTAATTTCTCCTGGCAGGAACAATCTCCTTAGAATGTTCATCTTACATTTCTTTGTCTCAAAATCAATTAAAGTGTTAACAAACACTGAGGGACTTCAATCCCGCCCTAGAATCTTTGGCGGATGTGCTGGGTTATCAAGGGTCTAAGGCTCCGCCCAAATGCTTGTTCTGAATCCTAAACCAATAGTTTTTTGGATCCCTGACCTCACTAGCTGTTTTGCTGCTAATATACTTCTCCAACCGTAGGATGGATGGCTAGAGACTTGAATCACTAACGGGCTACAATGCCGATAATATAACCCTTTAAGAACTTTAGAGAGTAATGAGTTAGAGAACGGAGCTATATCCACAGCTGTTTAGCTAATAGAGCAAGATTGAAGTCTTCAAGGCTTCTGAATCCCATTCTTCATCCCCTAATGAAGTACACAATTGATCTCATGCTATCCAATGGGTACCATTACTATCTGTTTTCTGGCTTCACTAGAACTTTGCAATAGACCTACTTAATTTTTAGCAGATAGCCTTTGGTAATAAAAAAACATGACATTACATATGTCGGAAGAGCATGAGCTTGAGATTTAATCAACACCTCTTTTTCACCTTTAGATAAAAATTTGGATGTCCATGTATTGACCCGAGAATGTAGACGATCCCTCAGAAAGGCAAACACTTGAGCTTTAGACCCATGCATTTTTTCCAGTAGTACCAGATAACTTCTCATTCCTCCTTGGTTAATTCCAACAATTCTTTTTATTTTCTGTCGATCTTCTAAATTAACTTCTCTACCAAACATAATAGAGGATTTTAAAAAGTTAATCTCTTGCCCTGAAACCTTGCCATATATGCGGATAATATCCATCACCTCCTTACTTTGTTGTATGTCTGCCTTATAGAAGAAAAGACTATCATCTGCAAACAGTAGGTGTGAAACTCGGGTGCTTGCACACGAAACTCTCATCATCTGAATCTTCTTCTCTAATTCTGCTTTGTTAGGTTGTGCAATAAGTGCTTCCATATATAAAATGAAAAGTTACAGGGAGATATGATCCCTTTGGCGAATTCCTCTTGTGAGTCGAATTCTGCCCCATTGGGGTGCCATTAATGAGCACTTGATAAGATACTAAGGTAATACATTGCATTATCAAAACCTAACTCTACTTGCATATTTTGGATATTATCTACATAATTCTTCCAGTCGGAGTGACGTAGATATTGCTCCCGCCCCTTGACAATTCCATGCAACGATTCTCATTTGGGAGGGTTGGGGGAGATGCAGGATCCCACCTCACCATGCTTACTTATTTCACCATTTGTTTCCTTTTTTAAATTCTTTTTTTTCTTCATTGCTCCCTCCTCAATTCGAAGATCCATGTTAGTACTAACCATCATAGCTGGTTTTTTCTTTGGCGATGTTTTCCTTGAAATATTTTCAATTTCTTGAACGCTAGTTTGCCCAGAATTGGGCTTCTTGGGTACTATCTTCTTGCCCTCATTCCGGTTACATCCTTCTTCTTCATTAATCTCAGAAGAACCTGTAAATTGGGCCTTAATACAATTACCCCCATCCCCACATCTTGGGGATCTGACACGTTTGCTTGATGGGGAGTTGGAGTTTGTCGGCGACTGTCCATGAGGGCGAACAATCAATATTATCTGCTCAGTTACAGTCCAGTCTTCGCTTTCATCTTCCATCGCCTCCATCCCCTCCTTCCGCAGACCACCTTCAAGTTCCATCAGTTCTTGTCTTAGCAAATCATCTTCATTTAGAAACCCATCAAGAATCATCTCATTCTCAAGCTCCTTCAATTTCTGAATGTGTTCTTCCGTCAGTTCCTTTTCCAAACCTAGATCCTCCTCCGCTAGTTGCTCCCAGTCAGACAGAATTGTCTCGTCTCCAAACTCAAACATCTCTCCATTTTCTGCCTCATCCTTGAAATCTTGATTCTCAAGCCCCCAATCCTCTTGATCTTCACACTCATTTTCCTTTGGGATTTTGGGGAGCTCTCTACCGGAGTACCCAAAGTTTCTAGCAACCCACTCTTTGTTACATGAACCTTCGTGTCTAGTTGGTTCTCTTGCTCCATTAGGAGGCTACAGAAGTGGGAATTTGTTTCTCTGAGAGCAACGGTCTCATGCCTGATCCGAGCCTACCTCACGAGAAACCAAGGGGTTGACAGCATCTACCATCTCTGAATCCCCACCATCATCAGGGTTATCCTTCTCCTCCACTTCCACCATCTTTACTTTTCATTTATCTAAATTTCATCTTCCCCATGCTCCAGTGAGTGGATAGAAGGTGGATGGTGATGGAAAATTCTCCAACTTTCAGAGTTAGGGATATTTATTTTTGGTTCAGAGATTGTGAGAGGGATCTCTTTTGGCCGATATACTTCACCACGTGGCAACTTTTCTATGCGTCGAGCAAGACTCTCTAAAGGCTTCTTAACCGAACCTTCATCATGTCTTATTTGGTCTTTATTTGAGGAATGTGTTCATCTCTCCCTATTTCGAGGATTCTTGATGATTTTGTCCTCTCTTATCCTCTGTTAGACAGGATTTCTTGTTTCACTTTTTTCCTGCTCATTTGAGAAATATATATGACGGCAAACTGGCCTTTTGTGAGCTATCTTCTAGCCTCTGTTCGTCCTTTTCTCATCCTCTATTTCTTGTCTCTGCTCACTCTTAGGTGGGTTGATTCTGCTCCTACCCATATCTCTCTCTCCTTTTCGGTATGTTCTTGGTCTTCTCGTTACCCTCAAGGTATGGTTTTCTCCTGATCTAGAATCCTCTCTCCGACGGAGTTCCTCCCATCCTTGTTTCTCGATTGGTCTGCCTCTGCTGTTTCGAGAGATGAAGGCATTCTCTTTCTTCATGAGAGATCATCTTGCAAGTAAAACATAAACGATAGAGTCTCTCATAAGCCAGCGAAGTCACCAATTCCTTACATTTATCTGTGATAACTGTCTTTTTGAACTTAAGCGGTTTTGTCACATCATCTGAGACGAGTACCCTTGCCTCCGTCATGTCAACTTCGTGAATTTTCCCCAGCGCTCCTCCTATTTCACAAAAAGCTTCTTCAACCCACCAACTCAGTAGAAGGTCTCTGATCCTCACCCAGAAAGTAATTCTACACATGAGACTTTCCTGGAAATCTAGCTCTGATCTTTCCAAAGAAAATGACCATTTCTTGAAATGGCATGGATGTTTTCTCAGAACCTTAAGGAGGTCCTCTCTGTTTCGAACGTGAAATGATATCTATCGCTTCTAAGATCAAAACCTCTTACTCTACCCTCAACATCCCAAATGCCAGCACTAGGCATGAAGTCAAGAAAATCTTCCATACTTTGTCCTCCAGAGTGGAAAAATGCCTAATCAAGGTCAAACAGAACCTGTTGACAAGAGCAGAGTTGCCCAGAGCAGGGAGATGAGCTGAGTTAGGAATAGTCTTCTGTGGAGCTGAATTCTTCATTTTTGTAAATCTATAACACTTTATTTAGAGGACAAGAATTGCTTTTGAGATAAACTAGATGAAAGTTTAAGCGGATGAATAGCCTTAGATCTAAGGTCAGTAATATAAGGTTGAAAACAATTGCCTTGAAGACTCTTAGGAATAGAAAAAAGTAAGTCACGAGAGTAAAATAAGATTATGAAAAGGTGAGATTTCAGAAGAAACATAAAAAGTTATACCTTGGAATATAGTGGATCATAAGTGGTTTTTCTGCTGGGTTCAAAGGATAAAAGGGGTTCTTTCCAGATTTAGCAAAAGAGGATAGGTGAGATCCTACACCATTTGAAAAATAAACCCAATCTAGAGACTTCGGGAATGCTTTGAGAGCATTTTTCTTTCCAAAAACTAGAAAGAGAATCCGCTAAAACAAGGAAAACCCAGAAATGAAGTTTTAAATTCAATATATTTTTAATTTTGGACGCGAAATTTCAAACATAAAGACTTGATTATATATATAATGGCATAAAACTGATAAAACCATGATAGATCAACTTCTCCCGGACTTTGTTTTTTTGTCTTCAAACAAACATAAAATTGAGCAAAAGGAAAAACTTAAAAAAAAAATGAAAACTCACCTCCTTTCAGAGCGTTATTTCACTGTAGACATTCACAGCTATCCACATTCAACACATAATTTCACAAACATAATCCACAAGCCCTTCATCAATGGGTCTCCTCTTTGATATCGAAGCCAAGAACCTTCTACACTCATTTCCGTACAATACTATGACAACCCAACCATACAACATTTGGTACTGTATCTCTTTCACCCTTTTATTTTTTTAAAGTTCTAGGTGAATAATGACATCATGAGAAATTTTCCTAACCTTGCTTCCAAACTTCATGTGATTATCTTTTTCAAAGTAAAATAACGGGGTCATTGAAATTTTTTCTACCATTTTACTCAAAATAAAATCACCTCTTATTTTTTTTGTCGTCTCATCTTTGTATGTTGGTGTTGCTATAGGCACATACACGCACAACTAAAAAATTTTAAACGAGAAATAATTAGTTTTCGATCAAATCTAATTGTAATAGAAAATACTTATGATATGTATTTGATCTTATATGAATGAGTGCTCCTACATGCAAAATGGCATGCCTCCATATAGAAGATGATTTTTTTTAATCTCATTATCAATATACTTGCAATTAGTTGTAGACATTTAATTAAAGATTCACTCAAAGCATTTTGTGTATGGACATAAATCTATGAGAGGCTCAACTTTGATTTCCAATACAACAATACATCCAAATAATTTATTTATTGTCACCATTATTTCAGTGTTACATATTTGTTTACATCATGTCATTTCAGACTAATATTTTGTTTTTGTCTTTTACACTAGCAATCGCAAACAAAGTTAGATGAGAATTAGTGGTAGAAGACTAAAACAAAAGATTTTGTTGTATTGTTGAATGATTTGATCAAATTGCATTAATCAGTATCACAATGTTGCCAAAATCAAAGATAAATCATTTATGTTACTTAATACTTGTCTCTTATTTCTAATATTTTTTACGCTCAAAAACAGTACTTCGTAATTGTAAAAATGCATTTTCGAGGAGCATAAATTTGACATTCAATTCAAAAAAAAAAAAAAAAAAAATTAGTTGCCTATTTCTGTTGGTACAGACACAATTCTCAACTGATACAGTAAATATATAAGTTAAAGATTTGATTGATACAGCTTCATGAAATAAAAGGTTTTTTTTTATCCATATGGTGTTTCTATGAACAAGAAGCATGATGTTATACACTCGAGAATAATGTTGGTGACAAAAAAAAAACTTAATAATGCAAGAAATATAATTTTCTAAGTGAACTTCAAGGAGAGGTGCAAAACACAAAACAAGATTACACTCTAATTGATCTACACATTTAACTGAATAAACCATCACTCAAAGAATAGCATTTAGCTATGAAGAAAAAACTCAACTTGGAAATGGTGTAGAGAAATAAAAATAGACAGAGACAGAATGAGTAAACTAATAAGAGAACATTCGCACAGGTTGTCTCAGAGGAAATTGAAACCTATTCTAAACCAGTCTGATTATGTTACAACACAAAAAATGTTTTCCTTATTGAGGTTCACAAAGCATAACAAAATTCAGTTTTCAGAATTAAACTAGTCATAACCAAAGAACACAGATTTTTTCATGACAACTCAATGGTCAAGGTTCCATTTTTAGTGGCAATGGAGGAGAGAACATTAAGCTTCCTTCTTGAAGCTGTATCTTCTTATGTTCTTTAAGGGCGTGAGAGTGATTCGCGTTTTGTTTAACTCTTGCATTCTCTTCACTGCCCTCTGAAGAAACGACTTCATCTTCAGATTGAGTTTCTTCTTCTTCTTCCTCAAAGCCATTGCTTTTCTTGGACACATATTTAATTTCATCAACCTCTTTCTCTTCTCCATTTGCATCGTTTGATCCGCTTGTTGAGTCATCTTCCTCGGTTATACTTGACTCTGGAGTATCTCCAAAAACCTTATACACGTTCCCATTCTCATCAAAACTCACAGTTTTCACCACACGATTTATTTTTCCACCATTTCCTGTCACAAAGACCACATTCTTAGCTTTCGAATTATGCTTCCTTCCATTATCTTTAGAAATCATGAGAGTTTCTTCATCACTATCAACTGAATCATCTTCTGCACTACAAGTTTGATCATTTTTATCTTCATTCACCTTATATACATTCCGATTCTTGTCAAAGCCCACAGTTTTCACAACCCGATTTGTTTTCCCTCCATTTCCTTTAACCAAAACCATGTTCCTAGCTTTCAAACTACACCTCCTTCCATTATCCCTAGAAATCACAAGGGCTTCCTCGTCACTATCAACTGAATCATCATCCTCTGCACTCGAAGTTACATCATGTGTATTTTCATGAACCCGATACACATTCCTGTTCTTATCAAATACCACAGATTTTCTAACCGGAGGCTTCACTAAATCACCTTTCACAAATCCCCCATTTCTACTCTTATTGCTGCTACCAATCTTTCTCTTATCAATAACATTCATTTGAACTTCTTCACTATCATCAGTCATCTCTGCATTGTTATCTTCATCACCACTGGAAATTACAAACACTTTCTTCATTCGATTCCTTGATTTCTTGATAGTTCTGCCTTCTCCTCCACCTAAAACTTGAAGCTTTTTTTGGCAATTAACTTTACTACAGCTACCAACAAACTCATACCTTTTAATAGCACAATCATCAATGTACTGCAAAAACCTCACTAAATCTCTACTCAATGATCTCTTACTACTTCTTATCATTGGATCAATCCTACCGAGCCTACCCTGATAAGAGGACATGTAATGAAAAATGAAACTAAATCAAAGATCTTGGAAACTAAAAAAATTGAACCTTTGATGAGTTTCATGAACAAAATACCTGAATTGAATCCAATTGCAGAAGCAAGTCTGAAGCTTTCCGAGAAACAACCTTGAAAGGGAAATGGGTTTTGTCTAAAACAGAAGATTTGAGAGACGAGAAGCTAGATTTTATCATTGCAAGCTCTTTGAGTTGTCTAAAGGATATGGATCTGTGAACCAAGTAAGAGCGGAAATGAGTTTGAATGACACGAGCTGCTGAATCTCTCAATGTAAAGCTTCGATCACGACGTTGGTCATAGAAAAATGAGAACTTGTTAAAAGACGATTCAAGATCATCGATTTTACGAAGAAGACAAGACAAAACAACATGGTCGTATTCTTGTGGTCGTGGAGCATTCTTCTGTTGACGTCTTATACTATTGAAGCTCTGAAATTGAGTTTCACAGGAACATTTTGTTTCTTGCTGCTGAGTTTGGAGGTAAGAAGTGAGGAGATGAAGAAGGTTAGCTTCTGGCGGCGGTGAAGGGTGGTTAGTTTGAGTGCAGCAGTGTGCTGGTGACGTGGAGAATTGAGGGAAGTTGTTGTGGTGGTGGTGGTGGTGTCGTGATGCCATGGAATCGACGGCGGAGTTAACTAGATCGAAGGGTAATAAAGATGGCGGCTTTTTGACCAAATCGGACCTGTGAAATAAAAAAAACCTTTAAGAAGAAGATGACGAAGACGGAGAAACGTCACGTAGTGCTAATTATGTATTACGATTCGACACGCATTTTACATTATTAACCGGTCGAACCAAACTGGCTGGGTTTTGCACGAGGTTTATAAATTATTTACCAGTATTCGACCTAGTAGAATATGACCAAAATATAACAATAATCGTATTTATTTCCAAATATAATCGTATTGTAACGGTATGAAATAGTTAAAAATCATAACCAGAATCGTAAAATTATTTAATTATGATTAACTGTAAATTTTTAACTGTAACTGTATAAAACTATCAGTTAACCGTATAGTTAACTGTATAGTTAACCGTAAGCATTTTAAAAATAGAATAATAATATTTATTGTAATTTTATATATTGCATTTTTAAATAATTGATTCATATTTAATTGTATACAAGTGTAACCATATATAATTATAACCATTTTAATCATAATCGTTTTAACCGTAACCGTTTTAACTGTATTCAAATGGTTAAAGTTAAGGTTAAAGAAAAAAATCTAACCGTAATTGGTAGTTAATTAAATTTAACCGTTATAACCATAACCGTGGTCATGACTAGGACCTAGTGGTGGTGGCTAGTAGGAAAATTGTTTTTCCTAAATCTGAATACTAAACAAAAAAAAACCCAGCTCCAAAATTAAATTGAATGGCCATAAAATCCAAGCTGATTCTAAATATTTCAATCTGAATTGTTTAAACCGAATCTGAATGAAAATGAAAAATCTAAAAGTATATCAGAAAAACCAAAATAAATATATATATATATATATATGAAAATATTAGTTTATTTAGTTTTAGTTTTATATCCAAAATACCAAATAATGATGGTATTTGAAAAACCTAAAGATACAAAATATTATTAAATTTCTTTTATACAGTATTTTGCAAAATTTAAATAAATTTTATGAAAATTGAAATAATATTTATTAAATTGAATTATTTTTAGTTTTTTTTTTCCAAAAACAGATCTAAATCCGACATCTATTCGAATCAAATAATCATATATTTTAAATAGATACTAAACTTTACTATCTAAATTTTCTAAATCTGAAAAAAATCTGAACCAAAATCTCAATGTCCAACCTGGTGCCACATGATTTTGTTTTTTTTTTTGTTAATGTTGCATCATAATTAGCAATTTTCCTCTAATGATTCGTGTAATGCAGTAGAAAATTGCTAATGCATCATAACATGTTTTTGCTGATTTTATTACAATAAACAAAACATTAGAGGAAAATCTACTTTGGCAATGAGATAAACTCTTATGTTTACTAGTCTTGAAACAAAAGCAGATTTCTACTCGTTGATCCTTCTCAATGCACCAGATAATTCCGAGCTTGATAAGTAAAGTACAGACAACCAATTGGTCTGTTGAGAGCACTCGATAAATTTCAAGGTTTTAGAGCCCACCATTTAATATCCGGAGATTTTCCCATTGTGGATTTATGAAATCATGCACTCCAAACTTTTGTTGCGGATTGTTTTCCTAGGAATCCTATAATTCCCTAAAATTATTCATCTCACAATTTTTTTTCACAAAAAGTTCTCGATAGTATATCAATCAACGTTGGCTAGAGTTCTAACATCAACGTGTTTATGAATAAGTCGAAGCTTATCCTCACTGAGATCAGGGCCGGCTTAATCATCACTGAGGCCGTGTGTAAAATAAAAAATTAGGCCTATTAAGGGCTTATAGAGCATATTAGTGAGCATAATGATTTCTTAAAACCAATCATGTTTTATTAATTGAGCATAAAGATAGCATAAAATGGCTTTTAAATGATTCATTAGACCTTGATTGGTATTGCATTTATAATAACATAAGCATTTAAGAGCATAAAACATTATAAACCAGTATGATCTAACCTAATGTACATGTTTAACTAATTGGTAGAGTTGTGAATGATTAAATATTAAATTATTTAAAAATATTTCTATTTATATATTTTGATACAATATTCTTATATATATATATTAATATGAACATAATATTTTCTAAAATACGAAAATGTAGATATATAGTAAATTAAATATGGAAAATTTTATATATAAATTTATTTTATATCTATTTTATATTTTATTTTCTATAAAGTAATTTAATTAATCATAAATTCATCATATTATTTTAACTTATCGTAAATATTTATTAAATTTACTGTTTTCAATTTTAAAATTAATATATATATATATATATATATATTTATGTGTGTGTAATTAATTGATAATTTGATATTTTATATAAATTATACTTTATTTTAAATAATGAAATTTAATAAATTATAATTTTATGTTATTAGACCAATTAATTAATTATATAAAATTATTTATAAATATCATAAACTTTAATGGTTAGGAAATACTCCATCTTAGAGCATTAGGGAAAATGACTGAGACTATTTAAAACTTCTAAATGCTCTCATTTATGCTATATTTACATTATATGATTGGTAAAAAAAGAAGCTAATGCTCTCCTTATGTCACTACCAATCAAGCCCATAGTCTAATGATCTTATTTGGAGCTTTTCCAAAGCATTGAGTTTGTAAAAATATAAAAGTACAATATTACCCTAATTTGACTAATTTCTATTTATACTATAATATTCACTATAAACATATGATTATAATTTTAACATAATCCTAAACAACTAGAAAGTTACGCTCCTTAGCGCAAAAACTAGAAATACTAAGTAAATTTTTTTCAAGTTTATAATTATGTAAAGATCATATATAAATAAGTTTGCATTACATTGTTATATTGGTCAAACGTAAAAATTAGTTTGATGATTATTTAACAATGTGAACTTATAGCTTACTGTTTATGCTCTTAAATAACTCATGTTCTTCTAGATGCACTACCAATCAAGGCTTAAATCTTAAAAGAAAATGTTCACCTAGTATTTTTAACTTTTAAACAGTTTTTAAACTTAAAATATCAAAGACTCTATTGAGTACTATTGTTGGTTTAGTATTATAGAGCCTAAACATTTAAAATCAAAGGCCCATTATCCTTTGTTAATGTACCTACAACAACACTATGACATGTGAATAGTTAGTATTAGGGATGTCAAAACGGGTTAATCCACTCCGTTTAATCTGTCTCATTGTGGGTTGAGTTAATTTGCGGATTTTAGCGGGCTGACCCGCTATAACCCATGAGTTCTAAACTAATAACTCTAACCCATCCTGCACTATAACCGTGGGTTAAGCGGGTTGATCCGCGGAATTTAAAATCAAATTAATAACTAAAAAATTAAAGTTTTATCGATAATAAAATAAATGCATATTATATTTATCATAAATCAAAAAGAAAATAGTAATAAAAGTCATAAAATGCATAATTAAATTAATAAATTTTCAAACATTCAAATATGAAATTGATTTAAGCATTGTCAATGTCTCTAACTTGTTAAGACAAAAGAAAATAAAATGTATTTTTCAAAAAATTTAAAATAAAACTAATATGAAGAATGTTTTTTTGTCTTCAGCGTGTAATTCAATTAGTCCGCGGATCAACCCGCAACCTATGCGGGTTTGTCCATCAAAGACCATAAACCATGACGGGTCAACCCGCAATGCCCGCTTTTTTGGGTAATCAAAACATGAACCCTAATCCGCCCCATAGCGGTGCGGATTTAGGGTAACCCACGAGTTTTCAATCCTAATTGACATCCCTAGTTAGTATCAGAGCCGGTCTAATGAATAATGTGGCTTTAAGCGGGTTAAATTTTTCTAAGGCCAATATTTTACAGTTTAAAAAAAACTTTTACAACTTTTTATAACTTTTTACTAAATTCAATAACATTTATCAACAATTTGGATTTCTAATACTATTCATAGTAAAAAAAAATACTATAGATTATAAGTTATTTTTGTTATTACTTAGAAGAAATCATATTTACAAAATTTATTATAAGTTATTTATACGATTGTTTGTTAAATAAGAGATGGGATTTAATAAAACATTTAAATCTGTATGAACAAATTTATAATATGGTAAAAACCCCTAAGCTAATTTAAAACAGTTATATTTGAGATAAAAGATAATTCACAAATTTTATTTTGCATATTTGTAACTCTTGTGTGTCTGTTCTTTTTCTTTTAGATTGTTTTTGAGTCTGTAACTCTTGTGTGTCTGTTCAAATTGACAATTTCTTTTATTTATATCAATAAAGAAAATTTCACCGAAAACTTAACAACCGGAAACTTTTACTCTATTGGCAACTCTTTATAATATAAATAGAAAAGTGTCAATTTGAACAGACACACAATAGTTACAGATTCAAAAACAATCCAAAAGAAAAAGGGAGAACAAAGTGAATGTCTCCATCAAAGGATTTATTAGAGAAATAGTTAAGAAAAGAAGAAATCAAGAGATCAAGGATCTTCTGCATAAACACTTCATGTCTAAAGATAATGGTTAGTGATGTTTTTCTTCATCTCTTATAGTTTAAGTTTTTTTCATCAATCTATTAAATATATTGTTGAATCAAAGTGTTTTACAAATGGTCTTGACTAGGTTTCTTATTGAAACCATTTAAGAATAATTAACACAAAGTTCTACACTCACACCGTGCTAAACATTTTCATTAAGCTTACCTCTATTCATCTACAAACTCTACTCTACCTAGACCAACATGCTCCCATTTTTAAAAGTAAGATCTGCCAAGTAGGTTTTTAATTCTATTGATTTTTTAAATGGAAGTTGATCTTGCAATGTGTTTTGCAATTTTTAATAAAAAAAAATGTTATCCTTATATATGAAGGTTATGTGCAAATTTACATAACCAAGGAGTAAGTCAATAAAAAGAATTTAATTCTGAGCAACTAAAATCGAAAAATTTATCAATTGGGTAAAGTTTGTAGCTTTATCCTACTTTTGAGTAATAAAATGATTTTTGGGTGTAAAACAGCTTTTATACAAAAAAAGGACACAGAACACAGAAAGCGAGATATGAAGGAAACTCTGATAAAAACAAGCATGGCTTTGATCATCGATCATGCCGAGCACATTTCAAGACACTACAAACATAAATAATTTTTTTTTTTTGAAAAAGGAGACATTAGACAAACTAAAAAAATTACAATGAAGTCCCTACCACGACGGTGAAGTATATGACGAACCAGAACATGAAGATGAAAATGAAGCGAGCCGGAGCCACCACCATTGTTTGATTCACTAGATTTCACATCTTTTAATAAAACAGAACATGTTTTTTCCAGGAAGATTTAATTAGGGATAAATGTTTCATATCGGATGATGGATGGAATTATAACTAATGTATAAATGATACGAGTCACTCCACTTATTGTCAATTGGTTTTGAGTTGAAAACTCATAATCTAATATGATATTAGAGTCTGATCCATATATGTTCAGCGCAATCCATAATCGGTCTAATCCAATAGTTGGTCCGCCGATTTTTGCCCAAAAATACCGAGATCCATGTTTTAAAAGAACCAATATATAGAGGGGGCGTATTAGAGATAAATGTCTCATATCCTATGATGGATGAGATCATAATTAACATATAAAGGATATTGGCCACTCCACTAATTGCCAATTAGTTTTGATTTGGAAAGTCATGACTCATAATCTAATAGATTCTTCTTGGAGTTAACATTGGTGTTATGTCGTTATCTTCCTCGCTTGAAGAAGAAAATGAATCTCCAGTTTCGAGCCTTGACAGTTATGATTCATGTGTTTCAAACGGTGTAGTTGGTGCTTCATTAAATTGGCTTTGATATGTAAATGAAAGAATCAACAGACGAAGCCGTGGGTTTATTTTGGTTTGAAGAATCGTTAACAATATTGGTTTCTTGAATTAGATCAAGAGCGGTATTAGAGAGATGGGTTTTGGTTATTTTTGGGGTTTGAACAACGCCTGAATAGAGAGGATTTGGTGAAGTAGATGAATCAATGTTAGATGGTGAAGAGTCTTCGTTGGTTATAGAGATAGCTTGGGTTAGTGTTGTGGTGATGGGGAGGCTGAGGGATTTTGACGAAGATGGCAGCGAAGTAAGAGAGCACAGTACGGTTCAGCTAGTAGGATTACGACTAAGCTTAAAACCATGATTAAGCTTACAACCATTACCATAGTTGCTGCCATTATCACCTTCGATGAGCTATTCATTTTCTCTCTCTCTCTATCTCAGATTCTATTCTGTGGGGACTGATGATATGGGCAAAACATAGAGAAGGAGGAGAAGAGTGGTAAGTGGTAATAAACAAGTTTTTGGTTTTTGGCGGGAAAATATGAGGTTCTTTGCTTTATTCTCAGGGTTTGTGGACCTGAGAAGAATTGGGTACAAGGAACACGAGCTTGAAATCATTAACTGAAAAAAAAAATATTCTGAAGTGGAGGGTATTAATGTAGTTTAATACAGTTTTAAGTGAGCGAAAGAATCTCAAAACTTGTTCAAGCGATTTGAAAAATTCGGATTGAGAAATTCGGTTTGGATTGGGTTATTAGATGTAAACTGCTTTGCAACAAGTTAAATTAGACTCAGTTCTTGGTTTCGTTCGGTTCATCCAGTCAGATGGTTAAACTAAGTAAAAATAACAAACCCTAGCTCAGACCAAATTTGATTTGCTTGCAACAAAAGTAATCATCTTTTATTGAACAGACATCCAAGATTCTTCGAAAATTGCTATATATGCTGTTCCAGTTCTCTTCTTGGATACGATATACATAGCCATTGATCAGGCATTATATCATATGCATAATCACAGAATCTCTTAAGTTATAGTTGGTATTCAAGACGCAAAGATTTTAGGTGTTTTTCTAAGGCCAAAATCTTGGCCATCTTTTACGGCATGTTGTAGTTCTGGAGCCAAAAACAAACAGAGGAGCTGCCCTCACTGTGAAAAATGAATATTTAGCTTTCGGTTGCAATCTTATGTACACAATGGTTCCCTGGCCTGCTTAATTACATGCATGGGGTATTTGCGGATGAGAGCTTTCCATCCTCTGGTTAAGATATGTTTTTTTGTTCGGTTTGGCTTTATGCTTCCTATTATTTTGATTGATGGGTGTGAATTTTGTACACACTCTTGCCTTGTATCATGCTTTGAGTCAATGTTTGTGTAATGCAATTTGATTCAATGAAAATATACCTCATGAGAAAAAGAAAAGAAAGATTTCAGTGGTTTATAAAAATAAGTTCAATTAAAACATCCACTACAAGAAAACAACTGTAAACCAACTGACAAATCTGTCGAAAATCCGTTGAAAACATGATTTCCGATGGATTTACGATGGATAAAGCCATCTGTTCTAGAGTCAGAAAGTAGAACCGCGTCGGAAAACCATCAACATTTCTGACAGACATTCCGACGGATTTCCAATGGCTATATTTCTGACTGATACAATTTTTAGTGTATCTGTAGGAAAACCGTCGTAAATACGGTCATTAAAAATCTGTCAAAAATATACTAACGGATTTCCAATGGCCGCATTTCCAATGGATTTCCGACAGCCACATGACCAACATATTTCTCACAAACAGATTTCCAATAGCCGTATTTCCAACGGATTTCTGACGGCCGTATTTCCAATGGATTTCTGATGGCCATATTTCCGGCGGATATCCAACAGCTTTATTTCCAACGGATTAACGATGACCTTTATATATTTTAATTGATTTCCAAATTAAACTAAATTGTTATTAAATTAAAAACTAAAATAAAATTAAAATAAAATTAAAATTCATAGTAAAGTTTAAATTAAAATTCAGATATTTAAATAAAAATGAAGTTTAAATTTCAATCTAGAAAACATTCAAATTTTTTAAGAAAATACTAATGAAACGGTAGATGAGCTGCTAGTAGTACTTCGATCTTATCTTTCTTGGCTCGCATTCGCTCTTTGTCAGCTTCTCGTTCGGCTTCAAGCCGTGCATCTCTTGCTGCAAGTTGTTCCCTTTCTGCAAGTTGCTGGTCTTCAATGGTTTGAATCTTTGTCCTCAATGTATCTGTCTCGGTAGTCTTTTCTGCAAGTTCCGCCCGGAGAGATGAATCTCCTAAAACCGTAAAGTAGTCAAAGACGGTGAAGAAGAATCATGTGGAGGACCTTATACCCGGCCTTTGGTCTTCTTTGTAGCTTGCAAAACAAAATTAAAATTAAAAATGATAAGAAAGAAAAATATTTATTTGATTAACTAAATCTTAAGTAAAATATTACTAACCTGATAAACCATTTCATTCTCTTTTTCAGGAGGAACTTTGGTGCATGGAGGAGTACCTTTAACGGTCGGTTGAGATAGGAGATACCAATCACCAAGCCTCGTGACATTTTCGATGATCTCCCGAGTAACTGCATCTTTGATCTGACCGTCTTTCCTGCTGGTATGTGTATCCTGTAGCAGTCTAAGATTGGTAGGTTCCACACCATCTTGTAGGCTAAAACATAATCAAAAGATTAAAAAAATTTAAGTAAATAAAAAAGAAATTAAAAATATTTACAAGTTGTTTAGCTCGGGATTTCTTGCTCATAGCGCTTAAATTGTGTCGCTATGCCTTTCCCATTGCGGTCACTCCTTCGGATTGTAGAGTGGGTTTTGAACTTGCGATGGTATCCTCTTGCTTCCAGTAAGCAAAAACCCGTTCCATAAGTCTGGGTTTGTTGCCATCTCCCGAGGAATCTCATTTTTCTTCCACTTGCCCTCCCACTCATTCATCTTTCGCGAGTACATCAACGCCGCCTTCGCATCGAGCTCGCGTCTCACCAATGCGGTGATATTAGTCTCCCAAGTTAATTCTTGCTGAAACAATAGTGGTGAGTAAATGTGAAATTAAACAAAAATGGAACAAAACATAAAACTAAAAACTTACGGCAAATTGTCTAAACCACATGGATTGATCTTCATGTGGCCTACCCACATATGTACCATACGGATGCTGTATCAATTCGTTAAGCATACGGTTGATAGACTTTGTTACCGCATTATGGGATTCATCAATCCTACAAAACCAAAAAAAATGATTTAACAAGTACAAAATATTAAAAACTTAAAACTAAATTAAAATGATATATTAGACATACCATATAGCTCGACCTTCAGCATTACGATGAAGAAGAAGTCCGGGGCGAGAGACAAAGTCCTCGACACTCGTCTGTGAGGGTAAGTTTGAAGCTTGTGGTGCCGATAATTGAGCTTCCGGTATATGTGTAGAACGAGTTTGAGATACACCAGCCACCAGCCCGACGTTGATGATGTGAATGACCTGGTGCGGAAGTAGACTCTTATAAACTATAATCCCTAAAAAATTGAAACAATATTAGTATAATCATAAAAATTATTAAAGGTATGTAAATAAAATTCAAAATTAAAAAATATATAAACATATGGAATACAAAATAAAAGTATTAACTAAACAATTATATATTTCTATAATTTTACATAAAATAGAAATTCATAATTAATTATAAGAATCTAAATATTAAATCTAACAATTCAAAATCCAATTCTTAAATCTATAATTTCAAAAAAAACTAAAATTGAAAACTTAGAACATGAAATATTTTATATTTCTAATTCCAATACAAATTTGTAACAATAAATACAAATCACAAAATCTAACAAGACAGTTATCCATTTTAAATCAATATCTACTAAATATAAGAGTTAAAAAATTAAACAAATTTATAAATGGGTAAAATGATAAAAACCAAAAACAAAAAAGAATTGATACTACAACCTAAATCCTAAATCCAAAAATCTAACAATCTAAATCATAATTTATAACAACCTAAATCTTAAATTTAACCAACGAACTCTAAACCATATATCAAAATTCCAAATCACTAAATCTAGTATTCCAAATCCTAAATATAACAACTAAAATCATAAACCAACAAATTTTTTTTACAAATTTGTTGGAATACGTGGCCATGGATTTTGTTAGATTAGTGTAGATCGACGGTAATGAGAGCTTATAACGGCGGCAGGACAAAAATCTAGTGGTTTTTGGTCAAAATCACTGATTTTGAGATTTTTAACAAAAAAAATAATTGTTTTCATAAAGAAAATGAACTGGTATAAAAAAAATTCCCGGTGGACTAAGCCATCGGTTTAATTGATTTGAATTTCTGGGTTTTAAGTAGAACTGGTAGAACTAGGTAGAACTGGTAGAACTAAGTAGAACTGAAAAAATTCTAATTTTTTTTGAAAAAGTTATAACTTAGTAATTCATTTTGGTTAATTAGAAAGACTTGTGTGATTTGTTTGCTCTTTTCTGTTATTTGGAATTGAAAAATTGTATTTTTAAGTTTTATGTGATACTAGTATAACTAGGTAGAACTATTAGCTTTGAAAAATTTCTGAAAAGTATAATTTGGTAATATTTAGTAATTATTGCAAGGTCCTGAAGAGGAAAAGACAACAATTCAACCTCTCAAAATGTAATTTTGGCAATATAGTACAAAAATAAGATCAATCTATCAATAAAAGACACAAAGAAGTAGTAGGAGACAATAAAGACACTGAAGTAGAAGACGAATAAGACGAGAAAGTAGGAGACAAATGGATTCAATCGAGTTGAATTTGGAATTTATGAAAATAATTTAAATTTTTGGATTTTAAGTAGAACTAGTGCAACTTGGTAGAACTTGTGTAACTTGGTAAAACTGGTGTAACAATGCATATCTGAATAATTTCTGATAAAAAATATAACTTAGTCATTTTTTGGTCATAAATATTTTTTCTTGAATTATTTGGTCTTCTTGTTGTCATTTCGAATTGAAAAATTGTATTAATGAGAGTCATATGTAATAATAGTTTAATTAGGTAGAACTTGGTGATTGTAATCGAGTTTTTTCTTCAAAATACCCGTGGAGGAGGTTCTCTTTTGATCATATGGTAAAATAGATTCAATACACCATGAATCATTTTAAATTAGTGATTGAGTTGTATTGAATTTGAAATTGAGTTAATTGAATTAAATTTCTGGGTAAGTAGAACTGATATATTGTGGTAGAAACCAGTGTAAATAGGTAGAAGTAAAAAGTTATAACTTATTAATTTGTATAAAATAAAAAGAAATGGAGGAAAAATTAGAAAAATTTGGGTTTGCGCACCTGACACAATTCCCCACATGCGCCGTATTTGTGAGTGAGCTGTCAAATTTACACATAGTTTTACAGCAGTTAGTAGTTTTACAAAAGTTCCAAATAGTTGTACTTTACCGGTTTTCAATTTTAATTAGTATTACGTATCCATAAAAAGAAATTTTTTAGTTTTACAGATGATATATTTCGTTTAACATATATTTCATAGTGTTTTATGTTATTATATGCTTAAAACATAGATTTGTGTAACTTTGTTATCCTAAGTTGGTTATTATTGATAAAGTGACCTTAACATTATAAGAGATATATTGTGTGAATTGTTTCATATGATAAAATTTCATAACTTTATTTCTTAATCTACCTTATAACATTTATTTCCTAAGTTTACAACTTCTAACATTTTATTCTTGATACCCAATGTAATAATTATCTTATATTATAGATTTTATCAGTTTTACTACTTGTACTAATTTTATGAGTTGTACTAGTTTTACTTTTAAACAGTTATTATTTTTTGAATTTTTCCTTAGTTATACCAATAACACCAGTAATTAGAAAACAATATATAATATTACATAACAAAAATCTAGTTTTACGAAGTTTTCCAAACAATATATAATATTACAGTCACACATAATTGTGTCTGGACAATATCAATGATGACTCTAAGAGGTGGATTTTCCATTTGTCCTAAGTAATCTGCATACAATATGATATCATCATCCACTATTCCCTCTTGTTATTGTTCTGCTTTAATGATACATATATGATTCTCTTTAATATGGATGGTCGATAAAGTTATCTCTTCTGGTGATGTCTTCAACATTAACTTATATATGTTATCTTGATATTTAAAATGTATGATGGCGTTTTACTCATTGTATCTTGCCAAAAAAAATACAAAAACAATTATTATTACTATTTTTACTAATTATAATACAATTTTTATTAGTACTAGTTTTACCTAGTTTTATGATCTAAGTGCGTTTTGAGTTCTAATTTATAATATAATATGATTCTACCACTACAATACATTTGTTATCAATTGAAAGTCATAATCGACCTACAAAACATGAAAACAATCTATGTGTTGCAATGATCATAATTATCATTAATACGAGTTTTACTAATTATACTATATTTACTAGTAATATTAGTTTTACTTGATTCTACTATCGCAGGAACACTTATTGGGTTGTTTCGATTTCTAGCATGTAATACATTGCGATTCAACCACTAGAGTATATTTTTTACCAATTTAAATTCTTAATCGACCCATAAAATCATGGTAAAACGTCCAATTATCTAGAATAAAATAAAATTTTCAATTTGCAAATATAAACCAAATTTGGAATCAAAGAAAAGAAGAAAAACCTCGATGGAAACCAAACCTAGATGCAAATTAACGATGGAAACAAAACAAAGTAGCTTAGATCTCGCCGGCGGTGACAGTGATGATGAAAGAAAAAAAATCGATGAAGAAGAAAAATGTGTTTTTTAATTATTGAATAAATAAATTTCATAAAATCAGATAATAAATTAAAGGTTAATTTTGTAATTCACCATTGCAATGGGAGTTTGTAGATTAGTTTAGGAAATATAGATTAAAAGAGGATATAAGAGATTTGTTTTTAAGAAAAATGGATTTTTGGGAACATGTCTCCTTCTAATCATATATAGAAGACAAGAAGTATGGTCTAAAGCATGAGTGAAAGTGTGCGGCAAGAAGAATAAACTAGTATAAGTACATGTGAGTCTTGTAATAATAAAAAACTATCCAAGTAATTCATTATTATTATAATAGACAGTCATGCTTATTTTCTCTAAGTGCTCTGAATATTTTGGGTAACAATGTAAGACACAAACAAGAGAAAACTAAAGAGAACTAGAGAGAAGAGAATGAGGTACCTCTTAAAGAGAAGAGAGGCCAGAATTACATCACAAAGTTTTAGATCTAGTACATTGGAGTCTCCCTCCTTGTACATAAGGTATCTGGATCATATAGTTTTAAATTTCTATATTTTCCGAAGGTACTGTTGTTATTATCATTACTTCACAAACTCTTTACCTTGTGATATTCCAATAAGTATTACAAGAGAAATACATTTAAATTTAACTGAGAAATTTCAACTTCTTTGTCGAAGAGAATTATATGTTGGTTAGTTTGGGTATTTTGATTTAGGTTTTTTTAGTAAAACCCATAAAATTCAAATCCATAGGTGTTCAGGTAATGCTCAACATCGGAAGACTTAATTTATAGCCATCAACACATTTAAATTAATTGACCAACAAAGTAGGGTTTTATATGACCACAATTTTTTTAATAAATTATATTTCCTTAGTGTCTGAAATTATGACTCAATTACCCAAATTTTAAATCCAAGCTATTACACAACTACGATATAAAGTTTCAATCATAATCTCCATGTTCTCAACAAGGTCTATAAATCTATTTATTTTGGTTGTAAGCTTCTAAAGCTACACAATCGAATTGGATTTTAACACTTATCATTGTGTCATTTACTACATAATAATAGATAGTGTAGACAGGGTCACATAATGGTATGTAGACAACACAATTTCACTTGTAGAAAATCAATCTGGATGAAAAATCAAGAAGCTCAGAACAAACAGAGGAACTGAGTATCTATCCGGAGAATTCAACAAGTTACTTGAAGAGCATGAGATTGAAAGACAACTCAGAATGGAGTTTCTGAAAAAGAAGAAATAGAAGCTTGGTGGAAATGGCCAGAGCTATGCTTAAAGCTAAAGACTTACCTCTAAAGCTTTGGGCAGAAGCTGTATATGCAGCAGCCTAATTCAGAATAGAACTTCCACAAGGGTTCTCAAGAACAAAATGCCATATGAAGCTTAGTATGGAATAAAACCTTATATAACCATATGAAGGTATTCGGATGTATGTGTTATGTACATATTCCTGATGAGAAGAGAAGAAATCGAGATCCAAAAGAGCAATATTTGTTGGTTACAGAAATATCATCTTGTGATTTCTAGAGATGTCATCTTTGAAGAAGGAAGTAAATGGGATTGGAACAATAGTAAAGTTGTAAAATACTATAAATTATCTCCTAAGGAGACCATTACTGAGGAAGGCCCTGGAGGAGAAGATCACAGTCAAGTGAGGATGAGGCTACTGAAACTCAGGAACCAAGATCAAGTCAAGCTCCCCCTGGAGGAGACTGCAGCCAACTAAACCAATAGACACGCTCTCTAAGTGACATTCTTTTAAACGCTCCTTATGTTAACATTGAATACTCTGCTGCTTGTGAAGGATGCTATGCTAGTGTTCAAGAACCTGCTGTATTTGAGGAAGCCACTAAGCATACTGAGTGGATAGAAGCAATGGAGGAAGAGATCCAAATGATAGAAAAAACTCGTCTTGGGAACTGGTAAAACAACCTCAAGACAAGAATGTTGTGGGAGTCAAGTGGCTGTACAGGTTGAAAACCAATGTTCAAGGAGATGTGGTGAGATACAAGGCTCGGCTGGTTGCAAAAGGCTTCACTCAGCAGTATGGTGTTGATTACCTTGAAACATTCTCCCCAGTTTCAAGACATGAAACCAGTAGACTGTTGCTTGCAGTTGCTGCTCAAAGAAGATGGAAGTTGTACCAGCTTGATGTCAAGTCCGCTTTCCTGAATGGAGTTCTAGAGGAAGAAATATATGCTGAGCAGCCTCCGGGGGTTGAAGAAGATGGAAAAGAAGATCATGTATTGTTGCTGCACAAGGCTCTTTATGGCTTAAAACAGATCCCTAGAGCTTGGTACAGCAGAACAGATGAGTTTTTTCAACGAGAACAATGCAAGAGAAGTGGCAAAGATCCTACTCTCTACACAAAAGAAAATCAAGGAAACCTTCTTGTTGTGTGTATCTATGTGGACGATCTCATAGTGACTGGAGATGATGAAACAATGGTAGAGGAATTTATGAAACCCTTGAAAAGTGAGTTTGAAATGTCTGATCTAGGACTTCTAAACTACTTTCTAGGCATGGAGATCAAGAAAAGTGAACATGGCATCTCTTTATCTCAAGAGTGCTATGCTAAGAAGCTTCTAAAGAAATTTCACATGGAAGACTGCAATGAAATTTCAAATCCTCTTCTACCTAAAAGAAAGCTTAATAAAGAAGATGAAAACCCGGTAGACAGTTTTCTCTATAGAAGCCTTGTTGGTGGATTCTTGTATCTTACAGCTACAAGGTCTGACATTATGTTTGCCGCTTCCTACTTATCTCGGTGCCTGAAGGCGCCTAAGTCAAAGCATTTCAAGGACGCTAAGAGAGTACTCAGGTACATCAAAGGATCCATCGATATTGGGTTAAATTTTGTAGCGAGGATTGAACCCAAACTCGTTGGATACTCAGACAACTAGAGGAACTGAAATTCAAAAACCAAGATGGAGTGCCTATCTTCTGTGAAAATCAATCTGCCATATCCATTGGAAGGAACCCAGTGCAACATAGAAGAACTAAGCATATTCAAATCAAATATCACTTTGTTGGAGAATCAGTGAGAAATGGAGAAGTTCAACTAAGGTATTGCAGAGGAGAAGATCAAGTTACAGATATTTTCACTAAAGCTTTGGGAGGAACAACCATTGATCGTCTTTGTCACAACCTTGGTTTTTGAGTTTCAAAATGGCAAGTGGGAGTGTTGACTAATGTCAATTTGAATTCAAACCAAACCAGAATAAGTCTTAGTCACCTGAAAGCTAATGGAGTTGTTAAGCTATGAGTAAAAGTGTGTAATAGTAGTGTACTGTTGGTTTTTGTACTAGTGTGGTTAAGGTCTAGTGGGAGTAGTTAGATAGTAGTGAGTCTAAGTCTTCTTAAACTTGATGGAGTGTTGTAGTGTCAAAGAAAAAATGAAACGTTCAAGTTGTATTAGAATTATGTTTAATAGAAAAAGCTCTCACTTCTCTCATCTAAATTTCAAAACAACAACAGAAAGGCCAAAAAGTGTCTAAATATTTTTACACACTTACTTGACATAGATTTAGTATGATAGGCTAAATATTAGACTTACCTGAATTTTGATTGACCAAACGATATCACTTGTATAAACACACGACTCCACTTATTTATATACGGATCGATTGCATAAAATCACAAAATAACTTTGATGGGATTATGCAAACTATATTGATTACCTACATACTCTGCAAATCAATGGACTAGGTTTGGGTGAACATGGGTAAAATAGAGAATTGGGTGATCTTATGGCATGAAAATAATAAAAGCAAGAGATATATACTCCATCATAATAAAAATATAACCTCAAAGTTCATCGAACCCCTAAGTTGTGCTGACCTACAAATAAACATATACGATTACTAAATATTTTAATAAGCATGCATAAATGTTTTATGAAATTAGCACACTACTGCTCATCTACGGAATTTTATATGCAGTGTCATATATTCTCCCTATTTACTATTTTTATTTATTTTAAATTACAATATTTTCTGTAGGTTAGAAGAGAAATCAAATAAATGATGACTACAATAAATGGTTTATAACGTGTTTCAATTAATCTTTGTACTACAAATTTTGCGTCATTCATTTAATCAAACCTTCAGAAATTTATAATAGAGATAATTCTAGAAAACAAACATTTCACGACAACAAGCAAGCCACAAAATGGTTTTGACCATAAAATGTTGAGCAAACATCATGAATGTCTATTAAAAAGCAAGTAACAAGCGACTAAAGAAAATTTAATAAAAGCATTTACCTCCAACTCCAAGGTAGAATTGAGAAACTCCAAGGTAGAATTGAGAAACTCAAGCTTCTACAAATAAAAATAACAAAAAGCTGAAATGAATTAGGGGCACTACAATAATTTCATATGACATAAAAAATACACAAGAACTGACTAGCAGACAAGAAATAAATTTAGCAAAATTATGAAATTTATTTATCCATAAGAATTTCTCTTACCAGCGGCGGTGTGAAAGAGATGGAAAAAATAGTCGATTGAGAAAAGAAAAAACCTAACCATGTATTTAAAGATTTTATTTAGGCTAACTAAAACTAAAATTTGATTGGGCTTTTTATATTATAAGGTCTAACCAATAACTATTGACATTATACAATTTTCATATCAGTGGATCCCACGATTAAAATTAAAGAAAAAAACAGACAACATATCGTGAAAACACATGTAATTTGAATAAATTGTTTTAGAAGAGGTAAATAAAAGTAACAAAAACAAAAATATTTTTTTAGTGTCTCTCTCTCCTCTCCCTCACTCCTTTCTAAACAATAACTATGTTTTAGTGTTATTGGGTTGATGCTCATTGTGAGGTTGAAAAGATGTTTGGGAATTTGACTTTCAAAGTCATCTCCCATTAAATCTTGATTCAGCTTTGGAAAAATTTGATCTTTGATAAATAATGAGCTTTCTGTATTCTTTTGTTTCAGGCCACTGTTTGTCAAACTTGTGGTGTTTGTGGTTTCAAAGAATTACTAGTATGTTGTGACTTCTAAAATTGAGGTTATACACTGGTGAGTTTGGTTATGGTTGTGTGAAATTGTATTATGTTATATTGCATATAGTTATTCCGGAGAAATGACTATTTCTTCTGGCTCATCTGTGTTATTTGCTTAGAGTTACTTCTTCTGTTTTAAGTTCATGGTGATACGGTTTGCTTTTTTGTTTTGACTTTCGACATATTGTGTGGATATAACCATGGTTCTTTAAAGGGAATAAGTTACTAGGTGATATAAGGACTGTGATGTGATATAAGGGCAAAAGAGTGAAATAGGTTTGTATCAAAGGCGGTAAAGTACACTAACTTTGACCTAGAAAGGCCAAATGTTTTGAAAGAGAATTCATATGAATGGCTAAATATTGTACTGGTCTGAATTTTGATCATCCACATTAATCGCTTGTGGAAGTAGAGGAATACACGATTCCACTTATGAATCTTTATATCAATAGCGTAATTCATAAAATAATTTTGATGGGATTTTGCGAACTAATTTGATTCTACATACTCTGCAAATCAATGGAGTAACTGAATACATTTGGGTGAAATAGAGAATTGGGTGATCTTATTGCATGAAAATAATAAAAGCAGGACATGTATACTCCATCATATTCAAAAATTATAACTTCAAAGTTTAAAGAATACCCTAAGTTGTGCGGACCTACAATTATAACAAAACATATACGACTACTAAATATTTTAATAGTCATGCATAATTTTTTGATGAAAATAGTACTATTGCTCCTCTATTATGTGCAGTGTCATATTATCTCTATTCTAGTTATTTTTTTCTTGGATTAAAATATATTCTTCAGTTTAGAAGAGAAATCAAATAAAACATAAACTAAAATAAAGGGGTTATAACGTTTGTCAATTTTTCAGACAAATTTTCAGGGTTAGGTTGGTATTGCTTTGAAGATGAATTGGCAGGAACAACTATGAGAGCATGTAACACTTGTAGGTGTCTCTCTCCATTGCATGCTGAATTGGAAGCTCTTATTTGGGCTATGAAAAATATGATCGCAGACAAAAGTAGCTTTTCTAACTGATTCTTCGGAGTTGGTGAAGATGGTGTCTATACCAGAAGATTGATCTGCTTTCACGACACACCTAGATGATCTTGTGAGGATTAAGAATAGTTTTTAATCTTTTTCGCTTTCTTTAATTTCTTATAATTTAAATTTAAAAGCAGATAATTTAGCATGGAGTGCCAGACTACATCCGTATTTTGTTAATTATGTAAACTCTTTTCCACCGGTTTGGATTTCTGAACCATTTTAGTTATAATAAATTTGTTGAAAAAAACATCTGTCAATTTTTATTTTGTCAAAAATTATAAATTAATGAAAACAGTTCAAAAATCTACACCGGAGGCATTGGGACTACATATATAATCAATTGTGGATAAAGTCTGGCACTACGTGCTAATTTATCTGCTTTTGAAATAAATAAAAAATCTAAGTTTTTCTCAGCTTTTATTTAGGGAGATGTATGAAGGATTTCTTTTGAAAAATGAAAGAATTAGTTTCTTCCTGAAGTTTGAATAGAATATATTGATATGTCATGTACAGTGTGCATCTTCAATGTCTGTAAGCTTTTATTTAAAGAGTAGAATGAATCATAAAGGTGCTAAATATGTAAAATAATTCATCATTTGACTTTTTCAAAATACTTGTTTTCAAGGTCATTCCTAAAAAAATATATTTTACTACAAATTTTGCGTCATCCGGTCCATTTTATCAAGCCTTCAAAAGTTTTAGTCGTAAAACACACATTGTATGACTAAAAGTAGAAAACGTTGAGTGAAGCAAGCATAAATGTTTTTGACCAAAATAATGTTGAACGACCATCGTGTATGTCTATTAATAGTACAATTAACAAGAGAGATTAAAGTAAAATTAATGAAAACATGTACCTCTAACTCCAAGTTAGTAGTGTAAAACTCAAGCTTTTTCTACAAGAAAAAACAAAGAGTTGATATGATTTAGGGGCACAACAATAATCTCATACAACATAAAACTATACGAGAACTGACTAATATACAAGAAATAAATTAAGCAAAATTATGAAGTTTGTTTATCTAGATGAATTTCTCTCACCAGCAGCAGCGTGAAGGAGATGAAGGGGAATAGACGATTGAGAAAGAAAAAACCTAAGCCCGTATTAAGAGGTTTCAGTTGGGATAGTTAAAAGTAAAATTTGAATGAGTTTTTATATTATAAGGCATAACCAATAACTATTGACATAATACTAGACAAACGTATATGGGGATTGACAAGATTTACAGTCGCATACATATAGTGCATAAACAATACATTTTTCATCATCAATGGATCCCGTGATAACAATTAAAAGAAGAAAGACAGACAACATTAAATGACTTAATAAGAAGGATACATGATGGAATTTATATAAATGGGTTCACAAGGTGTAAAGAAAAAGACAAGAAAACAATAATAGAGTATTTTTATGTCTGTCATCTTATAATTTTGGGTAACGAATGAAAAAATCAAAAGAACAAAATGCAAATTATAATGCTGAGAAAATCTGTAGGCAATAAGCAATTCCCAATCTGCACAGGAATATCTTTAATCCATCATTGTGGAGTTGTTGTAGAAGCATTAGCACACCTGAGGGGTTTCTTAGAGGGTTGCAAATTAGTAATGCACAGAGAATCTGCTATAGCTTTTGACATTACATCCACAAAAATCTGTATATTTTGAGAATATATCTTCTTATGGAGCCAGAATCACAAAAGAGTCCTCAAAATCAAGTCCAAAGATGTAACAGGAAACAACAAACCTCCCTGGATCTTCAAGTTTAGGCAATTGGATAATGACCTTGTCTATCTTATCCTTGCTATTGGGTTCATGTAATTCGTGCTTGGACTCCTTAAATTGCTTTGCGTAAGGAACCTTTGGTTTGTAGACCCACTTCTCAGAGATATGTGGTTGTTCTGAATTTATTTGGGCTACATGAATCTTGTGTCGACTGACACCACTGCTTTGTCGCTCGACACCAGTATCATCATTAATGTCCTCAGAAAAAAATTCAGACGTGTCATTCCTAATTGAAATTGGTTTAGAAAAGCACAGAATCAATTTTTCTAAAATTGGTATGCGTGTCGACCAACGCGAGGTTATGTCGATCGACGCAGGAACATGTACATCCAAAAATTTATCTTCAATGTCCAGCAACTCCATGGTTTCATTAGATTTCAGAGCCTTGTTCTGCACCAGATTCACCTCTTTTCACTACTCAACATAATAGCATTGCACTGATACCTTGGATTAATATTTTCTCTTCCAGAAAGAATTTCATCTTGCCTCTTAATAGACCATGCAGTCTCTGCAAT
Organism: Nasturtium officinale; assembly: GCA_963854855.1. Classification (NCBI taxonomy): domain Eukaryota; kingdom Viridiplantae; phylum Streptophyta; class Magnoliopsida; order Brassicales; family Brassicaceae; genus Nasturtium; species Nasturtium officinale. Next base: position 11,410,803 of record OY978507.1, read on the forward strand.
CTGGGTATCCAGCTTTTTAGCATGAGTGCTCAGTGCTTCAAACTTACCATTCATATTAGTGTATAGGGCATCAATCTTGCCATTGAAGTCTACTGTAATCTTCTGCTGCCCTTCTAAAATCTGCTCCAGCATTGATTTTATCTCACTCTGTTCAGTTGGTGCATGGGGTGATTGATTTGATGAACCTCAATAGTTTTTGCTGAAGTTGATGCTGCTCTGAAATGGCTTCAGATTCTGCTGCTCCGAAAATACCCAGATGGGTTCTGATTTCCTGTAACCATGCTCTTCTGTCCAATACTGTTGTATCCAGCTCTACCTTGTTGATTTCCAAATTTCTGACCATGAAAACTAGTTCCACTAATATAATTGACATTTTCTTCTCTGTACTCTACTTCAGGCGTGAATGTTTGTACATCTGCAGCAAATTGAACTGATTTCTTATTCACTAAGATGTTGTGAACTGAATATAACTTATTCAACTCAGCGATTTGTTTTCCATCAATGTTTCCAGCCTGTTTCTGTCTCTCAAAATCAGCATTCTTGGTGCTGTTATTAGATGCTAAGGTCTCAATCAGCAACTCTGTTTCTACAGAAGATTTAGTGTTGAAGTTCTCATTACTTGCTGAATCAAGAGCCATCTGATATCGCCAATCAACACCTCTGAAAAATATACCCAGCAGTTGTACCTTAGAGAAACCATGATGCAGGTAGTTCCGTTAATATGACCTGAAGCGAACCCAGGAGGATTTGAATGCCTCTGTAGGTCCCTATATAAACTTAGATATGTTATTCCTCAAGTCCTCCGACCTTGCATCATCATAGAAGTTTCTCAGAAAATAATTCTTAGTATCTTCCCAATTAGTAAGAGATCCTGTTGGTAACTGTTTCAACCAATATGTTGCTTCTCCTCCAAGAGAGTAAGGAAAAAACTTACAGAACATGTAGTCATTGGACACTCCATTAGCCTTAATGCTTGTAACCAGATCCTCAAACCTCTCAATATGATCCATAGGATGCTCATGACTCAGTCCATGGAAAGGATGTTGTCCAACCAGAGTGTAGTAGGACGTTTTCAGCTCAAAATCATTCCTATCAAAGGTTGGAAGTCTGATTGCAGACCTGTTTCTATAGAACTCATCATGTCTGTTGTAATCACTGTTGAAGTATGTGATCACTTAGGAGAAGAGAGGAATTCAAAATCAACAAAATGAGGGAAAGGAAAACTAGTTGACAAGGAACTAGAAGGAGTCTTAGTTGAGAAGAAACTAGAAGAAAGGGAAGCTGTTCTAACTCAACTAGACAAACTAACTAAACCAAGTGAGGAAGCAAAGGGAGGCATGGGCGCAGCATGGAGAAGCATGGGTGCAGCATGGAGAAGCATGGGCGTGGCAGAGGAACAGGGAGTAACTCTGTGTGCTAACTCGGGTTACTCACCTCGAGTTACCTAACCAGAGCTACTCCTCATGCACTTCTTCTTCACTCCTTCTCCTTCATTGTAAAACTTCTATAAATATCAATGTATACCTCTTATTGTAATTACAATAATAAAAAAAGGAATACAAGAAAAGTCTTATTACATCTATTCTCTCTTTTCTAATCATACTAAACACTCTCTAATACTCTAAACTCTTAAATTCAACATGGTATCAGAGCAGGTTCTCTATCCAACCGCCTAAACTTTCTTCATAATCTCTCTAAGCTATTTACAAATCTTCTAATCTATAGCAATACATCTTGCCAAGCTCTATTCACTCTGAGATTAATATCCTTGAGATCGGTTGATCTTCAAGTTGTGAAAGAACTGGGATTGTGTATTACTACTAGAGAATGGAGATGAATAAAGTAGCAATTTCTGTTGTCCTAAAGGGGGATAACTATCTTCTTTGGGCAAAAACTACTAAGACCGTTCTAAGAGGCCGAGGATTTTGGAAGTTCATTGAACTTAAGGAGGAGGCCATACCATACAATGAGAAGGAAGAGCAAGAAGAGCAGTTCACTCTTTCACTACTTCAAAGTTCACTAGAACCATCCATCTTGGCGGCATACTCATATTCGGATACCGCCAAGGAGCTATGGGATATACTCAAGAGAGTATATGGAAACATCTTAAATATATCAAGGATATTTGAGGTGAAAAGGGCGTTGAATGAGCTTCAACAAGAGGAGAAGACATTCAAGGAAATATTTGGGGAATATAGAAGCTTGTGGGCCGAGTTGGAGATATTGAGACCACAAACTATAGACCCCAAGGAACTAGGAGAAAGACGTGACCAAAATCAAGTGTTTGGACTTTTCTTGGCACTCAATGCATCCTACAAGGATCTCATCAAGCACATACTAAGATTTGAGAAGCTGCCAAGTCTAGCAGAAGTATGTGGCATGATACAAAGGGAGGAAGGGTCAAAAGACCTATTTCGTGCGCCAAGTGAGGCTGCACATCTTGCAAGGAAGAATCTCACATTTGACAAGAGGGTGTTGGAATGTGAGCATTGTAAAATGAAGGGGCACACTAAGGAGAAGTGTTGGACTCTTCATCCACAGTTGAGGCCTAAGCGGCTAAAGGAGAATGGAGGTGGACCTAGAGCCTTCATGGGAATAGCACAACCTGTTGAAGATATGGTCAGAAGATCCGAGTTTGAGGCTCTCATCAAGAGCTTAGCCAAGCTCACAGAAACCGGTAAGAGTTTCCTCAGCTCTAAAAACCCTATAAAGAAGAATAGAATCATTGTGGATTCGGGAGCTTCTCATCACATGATCAAGGATCAAGACATGCTAAAGAACCTTCAGCCGTGTCATGGAAATGTACAAATAGCCAATGGAAGCTCAATTCCGATTGAAGGGATAGGGGAGTTAGAGCTTTTCACAAAAGAAACAAAAGCATTATACACGCCTAGTTTCTCATCCAATCTCTTATCCGTTCATAGAGTTACAAAAGATTTGGATTGTGTGGCATTGTTTGGGACTGACTTTGTTAAGTTTCAGGACCCTAAAACAAGTCATGTGCTCGGAGAAAGGAAGGTGGAGGATGGAGTGTATCTGTTGGAGACAAATAAACAAGAAAACCTAAAAGCTCTTGGTATGAAGGCGGATAAGGAAGTTTTTTGGCAAGAAGGAGATTGAAGATAGCCCATTATGGCATGGAAGGCTAGGACATCCAAGTTCAGCTGTCCTCAAGATGGTCTTACCCAATCTCGTTCAAGAAGAAGTAGTTTGTGAAGCATGTGTACTAGGAAAACATTGTAGACAAGTCTTTCCCTCTTCATCTACAACTTGTGATGAAGCTTTTGGCATTGTACACTCGGATGTATGGACCGCCCCATGTAATTCAAGAGATCAATATAAATATTTTGTTTCATTCATTGATGACTACTCAAGACACACATGGATCACACTTCTACATTCCAAAGATCAAGTATATGAAGCATTCACTAACTTCATTAAATACATCTCTACCCAATTCAAGACAAAAATCAAGGTTTTAAGAAGTGATAATAGAGGGGAGTATGTGAGCACACGATTCAAGGAGCTACTCAACAACTTGGGTATCATCCATCAAACATCTTGTGCATACACTCCACAACAAAATGGGGTAGCATAAAGGAAGAATAGACACCTAATGGAAGTAGCAAGAACTCTCATGATTGCCAAAGGAGTACCTAAGTTTCATTGGGGAGATGTAGTGATGACTTCAAGTTACTTGATCAACCGGCTTCCAGCCAAGAACCTAGACAATAAGTCACCATTTGAAGCGTTATACAAGAAGAGACCAAGCTTGAATCATATGAAGACCTTTGGATGTACATGTTTCATGTTTCTACCAGAGGGACAGAGAAGCAAGCTTGAACCTAGAAGCATGAAGTGTGTATTCATTGGATACTCACCAACGCAAAAGGGCTACAAGGTCTACAATCCGGAGACAAGAAGGGTCTATGTGTCTAGAGAAGTAAAGTTCAATGAAAAAGAAAGCTTTTATGGAACTAAGAATCATGATAGTTCTGAAGGTACGGTCCCATCATCCATGGATTGGATGCGGTTTGATGAGTCACCAATAACAAGGGATGAAGTACAAGGAAAGAGTACAGCATCTGAGGACATCATGGAACCAGACCAAGATTCAGCTGAAGAAGAAGATAATATTGAGGAAGATGAATCTGAGCCAATCATAACTCTAAGAAGAAGTACAAGACAGAGGCGACAATGTGTTTACTATGGTTACAACTGTTGAAATATGTGATCTCTATGATAGAAGAATTCAAACACAAGAGGAAGAGTGAAAAGAAACCTAGTTCACAAGGAACTAGAAGAAGTCTTGGTTAGGATGTAACTAGAAGAATGGAAGCTGTTACATACTAACTAGAAGACTAACTAAGTGGAAAAGAGGAAGCAAAGGAGAGCATGGGGCGCCAGAGAGGGGCATGGACACAAGCATGGAGGTGTCAGCAGCAGGGTATGGGCACAACATGAACAGGAGGCAAACAGCGACCTGCTCCCTTCTCTCCTCTTGGCGCCAATTTCTTTTTTCTCTCCTTTATCCTTCACACTTCTTCTTCCTTCTTCTCTTGTTGTTTGTAACCTCTTCTCTATAAATATCTATGTAAACTTAATGTAAAGATTGAGTTGTGAATAAGAGAATAAGAAGATTAAAAGAGTAAAAGAAAGCTTTACTTATCTCCCTAAAGGCGCCGGTGGAGCCTTAGCTCTCCGGCGCCATGCTTCTCCTTAGTTCATCTTATTTCATCAACCATTATCATTCTCATTCTCATCATCATTCTTATCATCATTCTCAAACAATAATCCCTCATTACATCAATACTCACGCCACCATCTTCATCCTAAACATTCTCCAAGTATCCTAACCTCAAACTCCTTATCATTCTCATGCCACAACTATCACTCTCTCAACAATCCCTAAAGCCTCCATTCTCTTAATTTCAACATGGTATCAGAGCAAGTTGAGTGATCTAGCGCCTAATCTCTTGTTATTCTTCAAGCTCTCTACAAAGTCTTCTAATCTATAACCATACACTTTCTTAGTTCTATTCACTCTGAGATTAATATCCTTGAGATCATAAGATCTTCAAGTTGTGAAAGGACTAAGGGTGTGTATTGTTACTAGAAAATGATGACAAATTGAGGGAGATTTCGTTGGGCTCTCCTTGGCTCCTTGCCTTGAGGAGCTCGATCTTTTTTGTTAAACACATGAGAGAAAAAATTTCTGGGGTAATTTGTTCCTCCCATGCGTTTTCTAATTAATGGGGTGTGTGTGAGAGAGTAAATATTTTTCTTTGTGGTTCTTGTGTGTGGAATCTAGATCCACATACAAAACTTTGAAAAGGGGTTGTATCAATATCAATTCCTTGGTGATCCTCTTTGGAAACAAGATCCAGAGGATTTTTTAAGAATCATTCATCCGTGAAGAAGCTTGTCATGGCATGTATGGCGTGGGAAATAAGGCATCTAGGAGATGAAGAATGTTTTTGGCGTGGTGGTTTAGAAGAGGAGAAGGCTGGGTGGTGACCTTAAGCGGTGATCCAAGCAAGCTCCAAGTGAAAACAAATCATTGAACAGGAAGTAAAGTGGCTGGTGATCAAATGAAGACATCCAGCAAGAAAGAAGAGGTGCTTGCCTCAGAATGAATGGAAGCATTAAACCGGCTGCACAAACAGCCAAAGAAAACTCTAGTTCACGTGTGACTTCAAGAAAAATATGAGACAGCTCATAGTAAAACTTGGAGTTGAAAAGGAGAAGCTTACCTAAGAGATAGGAAGCTGAAGAAGGTTGCATCCCGGAAGAGACTTGCGGAAGAGAAGTGACAAGAGGAGTTCACGTCTTCAACCCGGAAGAGACGTGAGAAGAGGAGTTCACGTAGAAGACTTGCAGTAGACGGAGATGAAGCACAAGGCTTATGCTATAATTCTTTGGTGAGTCTTCCAATAAGCGGAAGATTCATATGGTCCAAAAAGTAGTTGCTCCAAGGTATTGATTAAATGGTGCTTATGGAGGGTCATATTCTTCCACATGGTCTTCATCCTCTCTTGAGGCCGAATCACTTGATCCAGGAGGTCTTGAGAGAGTGGTGATCATACTCAACCATGTAGCAATCCAAGCGGAGCAATCTACAAGAAGAAGTGTGTATAGGCTCAAGCAAGCTATTCATGGTGGTGTTATGTGGAGGTAGATGATGTCCTTTGCGGCCTAATCCAAAATGGCTAGCAGACGAAAGCTTGTCCTAATTGGCAAGTGGGATAGATAGTCCAAGAGGAGGCGGCATCATTGGCATAATTAAGCTTAGTGCTCTTTCCTTTACAAGAGTGGTCCCTTGGCAACGGGCTAGTCTTGAAGGGAAGTGTTGAAGAAGTGGTGAGCTCCAAATTATGCAATGGTCTTCCTTGTCAAGTTTGGTTCTTCCCATACTCGAACCAAGCTTGAGGGGGAGTGTTGAAGAAGACCGTTGAAGCACCAAGTTAGGTGATGGTCCAAGAAGAAGAGGACTATCACATTGTACCATGGATAGGTGCGGCATTCCGAGAGGAAGCCGGGAGAGTCTTATGATAAGTGGCTTAGAGCGGATGGCTCTTTGAAGAATCAAGATCAAATCTATGAAGGGTTAAGGCCAAGATTGATCTTGATAGATGGAGAGTGAAGTTCAGACCAAGAGGCGTTCACCTAGGAAGCTGTGGAACGGTAAACAAGGCAACAAGGGAATCCAAGCACCATATGAGGAGACGATGGCGAGAGGAAGCCGGGAGACACATATGAGTAGCTATGGATGATGTTGTAAGGAAACCGAAGGAGAAACCACCTTGCAGACCTTATTAGGTGTGGTGATCCGAGAAGCTGCGGGAAGTGGCGTCCAACGGATAGAGTATACTCCGAAGAGTCAACAAGAGGAAGCCAATGACAATGTGAGTATTCTATGAGCTAGAAGATGTCATCTGAGGAGCTTGAAGTCAAGATTAAGTTTGAGACAAGAATCCCGAGGAGACATGATCCAAGTGAAGCTTAGAGAACACAAAGCCTAATCCGCAAGAAAGAGTAAAGGCCATAGGAGAGGAAGCCGTGGTCTCATTGAGGTTAGGAGTCATCAAAACCGTCTTTGGAGCAAGCAAGGATGAGCTAGCGGATATCCTCATCATGGCATCATCTTCTATCAATGAGGATCACGTACATGGCAAGATTGGCCTTAAGGACACCTACCGACCAATCTTGAGGGGGAGTGTTGAAATATGTGATCTCTATGATAGAAGAATTCAAACACAAGAGGAAGAGTGAAAAGAAACCTAGTTCACAAGGAACTAGAAGAAGTCTTGGTTAGGATGTAACTAGAAGAATGGAAGCTGTTACATACTAACTAGAAGACTAACTAAGTGGAAAAGAGGAAGCAAAGGAGAGCATGGGGCGCCAGAGAGGGGCATGGACACAAGCATGGAGGTGTCAGCAGCAGGGTATGGGCACAGCATGAACAGGAGGCAAACAGTGAGCTGCTCCCTTCTCTCCTATTGGCGCCAATTTCTTTCTTCTCTCCTTTATCCTTCACACTTCTTCTTCCTTCTTCTCTTGTTGTTTGTAACCTCTTCTCTATAAATATCTATGTAAACTTAATGTAAAGATTGAGTTGTGAATAAGAGAATAAGAAGATTAAAAGAGTAAAAGAAAGCTTTACTTATCTCTCTAAAGGCGCCGGTGGAGCCTTAGCTCTCCGGCGCCATGCTTCTCCTTAGTTCATCTTATTTCATCAACCATTATCATTCTCATTCTCATCATCATTCTTATCATCATTCTCGAACAATAATCCCTCATTACATCAATACTCACGCCACCATCTTCATCCTAAACATTCTCCAAGTATCCTAACCTCAAACTCCTTATCATTCTCATGCCACAACTATCACTCTCTCAACAATCCCTAAAGCCTCCATTCTCTTAATTTCAACAACAACAACTCTGCCATGCTCCAAGGAGAGTCTAGTGCGAGTAATCTTCCTTGTGTGATAAGAGAATGTCCTGAGCGTACGACGAGCTTAGATCTCGATCCTATTGGCGACAGTACTCTTTTATCACAAGGGGAGATAACACTCAAACTAGCACTATCACATATCCCATTGAGCATTTTTGCTCGTTGGCATCGTTACCTATGGAGCATAAAGCTTTTCTTGGAAAAATCAGCAAAGAATCCATACCTAACTCATATGAAGAAGCGTGTGAGAGTGGAGTATGGGTAAAAGCATGGAAGAGGAAATGAAGTCCATAGAAAGGAATCATACTTGGTACTTAACCGATTTACCAAGGGATAAGAAGCCAGTTGGGTGTATACAATCAAATACACAAGTGATGGGAGGATAGAAAGATACAAGGCAAGGTTGGTAGCAAAAGGGTATACTCAAATCTATGGGGAGGATTATACCGAGACATTTGCTCCGGTTACTAAGCTCCACTCCATCAGAATCCTAATCTTGGTGGCAGTAAACTTGAAGTGGGATCTATGGCAGATGGATGTCAAGAACGCCTTCTTGCAAGGGGATTTGGAAGAAGAAGTGTATATGGATCCACCCCAAGGATATCATAAGGAAGACAACAAAGTTTGTAGATTGAAGAAAGCAATCTATGGGCTAAAACAATCTCTAAGAGCATGGTACCAAAGGCTAAGCGCTTGTCTGTTGGAAAAGGAATTCATAAAATCTGAAGCTGATCATACTCTATTCACAAGGCAAAGTGAAGAAGGAATAGTGGTGGTGTTGATCTATGTTGATGATCTAATCATCACAGGAAGTAACAAAGATGAAATAGATTAAATCAAGAAACTCTTAAAGGCGGACTTTGATATAAAGGACCTAGGGGAGCTTAAGTATTTCCTAGGGATTGAGATGACGCGATTTGGAGATGAAATGTTTATCTCTCAAAGGAAATATGTGCTGGATCTCTTGGAAGAGACCAGAAAGTTAGGATCAAAGCCGGCTAAAACTCCAATAGAAGAAGGCTACCAAGATAATCCTGAGGGGGAGCCATTGGAGGATATTAAGAGGTATCAAAGGATGGTGGGCAAGCTCATTTACCTCACTATCACAAGGCCGGACATATGTTTTGCAGTGAACCGTGTGAGCCAACACATGCAAAAGCCAACTATGCAGTATTGGAACATGATTGAGAGGCTGCTAAGATATTTGAAAAACAATATGGGGAAAGGCATTTGGATGCATGCCAATGGAAACACAAAGGTCCAAGGTTATTGTGATGCAGATTGGGATGGAGATAAGAATGATAGAAAGTCTACATCTGGTTTTTGTACATTTGTAGGAGGCAATCTAGTGACTTGGAGGAGCAAAAAACAGAAAGTCATAGCCTTATCTAGTGTTGAGGCTGAGTATAGAGCTATGAAAGAGTTGAGAAAGGAGCTAATATGGATAAAATCATTCCTAAGTGATCTTGGAATACATGAAGATGAAGAAATGCTATTGTATTGTGATAATCAAGCAGCAATACATATAACATCTAATCCAGTATTCCATGAAAGAACCAAGCACATAGAAGTTGATTGCCACTTTGTAAGAGGGAAGATTCAAGAAGGAATCATTAAAACCGCTTTTGTAGTCAGCAAGGAACAACTAGCGGATATCTTCACTAAAGCAACCTCAGCCATCACTTGTGATCACATCCATGGCAAGATCGGTCTTAAGGATCTCCATCGACCAATCTTGAGGGGGAGTGTTGAAGTATGTGATCACTTAGGAGAAGAGAGGAATTCAAAATCAACAAAAGGAGGGAAAAGAAAACTAGTTGACAAGGAACTAGAAGGAGTCTTAGTTGAGAAGGAACTAGAAGAAAGGGAAGCTGTTCTAACTCAACTAGACAAACTAACTAAACCAAGTGAGGAAGCAAAGGGAGGCATGGGCGCAGCATGGAGAAGCATGGGTGCAGCATGGAGAAGCATGGGCGCGGCAGAGGAACAGGGAGTAACTCTGTGTGCTAACTCGGGTTACTCACCTCGAGTTAGCTAACCAGAGCTACTCCTCATGCACTTCTTCTTCCCTCCTTCTCCTTCATTGTAAAACCTCTATAAATACCAATGTATACCTCTTGTTGTAATTACAATAATAAAAAAAAGGAATACAAGAAAAGTCTTATTACATCTATTCTCTCTTTTCTAATCATACTAAACACTCTCTAATACTCTAAACTCTTAAATTCAACAATCACCAAGTGTCCGATCTCTTCTAGCATGCTCAGAAGCTTCATATGCATTCACAACAGCAGCAGCAGGGGCGATGGGTATCCCATTCTCATCCAGTCGCTGACCCTGCGCGTTGCAAACATGACCCTCTTGGTCCGTAATCATACCAGCCTCGTTCCTCAGCAAAATCACTGGATTAAACATCTCAGCCGGCTTCTGTGCTTTTCTTTTTGTCCATTTGATCCTTGCTAGCTCCTAATTGGGGGAATACACAAGCTTAAAGTCTTTGTTGCTCTGAGTATTGCTATTACGCAAACACCTGAAACAAGCCATAAAGAAGGAAAGAACGATGTGAGTAAAAAAAAATAATAAAAAAACTTAAACTAAATTCTACATTTAAATCTATCAGAAACTCAATTGAGTCCCCAGCAACGGCGCCAAAATTTGATACGCTCAAATTTACCTTTAAAGCTACTCTCTCAAATTAAGAGATCACGGTAGTACTTAGGGATCAAATCCAGAAGGACTCACGGCTTCATGATAGATTATTTCGCTTGAATTCAGCGAAGTAAATAATTAATAAATGAAATAGTAGTGCGGAAATAAATAAAAGGTGCCATTATTCCTACTTCTGCAGCTATTGGTTTGCATTTTTACCCGATCTGGGAAGCTGCATCCGTTGATGAATGGCTATACAACGGTGGTCCTTATGAACTAATTGTTCTACACTTTTTACTTGGTGTAGCTTGTCGGGTTGTGATCAAACAGAAAAAGTGTCAGGCTTAGAGAACTTCTCAGGAAATCATGTAATGCATGTAAATCAATTGGGAGACTCTAATTAAGTACCAGTTCTTAAACTCAACCACAAATATAAAATAAACTAGCTGTCGCAGCGAGAATTAACTATGAGTAGAAATTAAGAAACCAAATGTCTTTGTGAATCCTAAAGTCTAAACATGCAGTAATCACATGTTGATTTGTTCACAAATTATCTAATCCAAATGTCTTTGCAATTATCTAATTCGTCAATTCTAGGTTCTATGCAGTTCTAAATCACGCTGTCGCGCCAAATTAATAATCTAAGATCTAGATTCCAGGTGATTTTTCTAGAACTAGCTTTAATCTTAACCTAGGTGAAGAACTAACAGATCAGAATCCTAATCAATCAATGTATCCGTTAGTGAATGAAAATTAATGGACGATCTTAGACATTGATGAAATATCTTTTCTATATATCTTATGACAACCAACAATATCTATCGTTTGTTTAGTACTGATCAATTGTTCTTAAAAGGTGTAATCTTTGTTAGAAAAGTAGTTAAAACCGGCACAAAACCAAAGAGGGACCTATCACGAGGCCAAATCTAATTAGGATGGGCTATGAGATACATGGCCTATTTAGTTTTGGCCTATCACAAAACCAAAGAGGGACCTATCACAAAGACCTGCATTTAAAAAAAATCTGATTATCATCTAAGAATGTTATATACCAAATGATATAAGCCTGTGATCTCTGTCTTACAAACTGTCGTCCAAAGATCAATGCAAATGTGGTCTTGGCCTTTTAAATTTTTCTCTTTTGTAAATGGTTTATCTGCTTCTTTTTTACAGTCTCTGATCTATATAACTACCCTTGACAGCCTGATCCCTACTACTAGGGTTTTATTTAGGGATCACTTTAGTCTTTTACCCTTTTGATCTTCTCCTATCCTCCATGTTTTCTTTCTTATTCTTGCGAACAGTGGTGGGCAGCTCCTTAGCCGGAAGTTGTTCCATGTAGCGGGTAGCTGGGCGAGCTTCTACAGGGGCTACGGGCAGCTGCTTTTCTTTCATGCATGAGATGTTCGGGTTTTCTAGATTCTATGGTAAAAGATTTTCTACTTATATGGGGGCTAAATTGCATGCCCTGTAAGGTTGTCAAAATGGGTCAAAACTCATAAATTAACTTTTTCTACCTATGGTTGGTTTGGATTAAATTTTTATACTCATATAATAAATAAGTAATAATGGTCAATCATAATGAGTTAGTATGTTTAGTGGATAAATTCATTTGAGTTCTGAGTTACCCATGCGTTTATTATTGAAAAATTAATAAATTTCTATTAAATATGTAAAATAACTAAACCCTAAAACAAAATTATGATATTTTATCTGCACATTCGTATCTTTATAAAACAATTAGTTATTTCAGTAATTCTCTTCAGACATTAATATGTTCTCTTATTCTTAACAAATATCATAATCGACTTCATCCTAAACACGTTCAAACTTTACTTTGTACTAGCTCTTAGTTATTTGGTTATCTAGTTGATGATAAATGTAAACTTATCATCTATATTTATTATTTTGTTAATATTAGCTATAATAATAATTATTATATAAATTGCTATTTTTTATTTTCTAAACCGTTTGTAGATAATGAAACAGAAGATGAAATCAAAGAGTCAAATACATCAAAAAAAGATTCAAGTATTATTTAATTTAAGATATTTTAATGGTTTTAGAATTTTATGGATTTATGGTTTTATGATTTTATTATGGTTTTATTTATTTGAATAGCTATATTTTTATTTAATTTTTACCTAAAATGTTTTGCTATTTTACAATTATATTATATATATATATATTTTTAATAATACTATTATATATGGGTAACCCATATAACCTATTTAACCAGTGGGGTTTAACGATTATAGGTTTGAGTATATAAAGTTATGTAGATGAAACTAATGGGTCTGGTCGGGTAACCCATATAAATCTCGAATCCAAATGGGTTTGAATCAGGTTACCCATTTTGACACCCCTATTTATAGCTTAAGGACATTTAGGTTTTACTAATTACTGATTAGACATTGTAATAGAACGTGATATGAAAGATTAATGAATGGAATAAATGTATTGTTGCTGAAAAAGCTTTTAGAGGAGGATACAAAGATTTTGGTAACAATGTATTTTGAAGAAGTTGTGGTGACGTGTTATTATTGGAGTAATTATTATCTTCAAAGTTTTTTTAATATCATTATATTTATCATTTTAAATTACCTGATATTTCTACTAGTCACCAACTAATATTTGATGATGACAATTCTGTAAATTTTGCTTAAATTATTAAAAAAAATTGAATTCCCTTAATTTTTTCTAAAACAAAATGACTAATCCAATAACTCCCCTTGAGGTTTTGTATTTTTAACAAAAACAAACCGTTGCTAAAACAAATTCAAGTCACCTAACATCACTTCAAATATACTACTTAAAATGTTTCCAATTATTTGATTGTATATTTTCAAATCACTAACCCAATAACATTTACTCTAAAAAGACATAAAAAAATTCATGATTGAAGGAAAAAAGTATTTTCCAATAACATGTCCAATATTGGACTCACCTGGATATCCGACAGCACGATCTAGCCAAAACAAGTTGCCCTCGTATGCAGTGTACTCTAACAAGAAATCATATATCTCGCGTTGAATTAGAGGGGAACAGATGACCACTCATCAAGAGATTAGGGCCGAGTGATATCCACATGAGTCATGGATTGGCAAGGTGATGACCGGCTCGGACCTAATGCGTCCGGGCCATGAACCTTGTTAAAAACCTTGCTGGGAAAACCTCTTAGGGATAAAACCCAACAAGAGAAAAGAGTATCCTGACCCTAAACGATTTTAGTTGCACGTTTTCACCGGGTCAAGGTGAAAATGCTAAGAACTTGGTCCTTGGTGATATTTGACATCTCGGGTCTGGTCCATGCATCCCTGTTCAGTCCTTGGCTGATCAGTATGTTCAACCTTGTTTGATAGTATTGAGAATGCTCGCGGTCAATGGCCAAAACCGGTATATTGGGAAATGACCCTTGGCTCCCATCCGTATCCGACTCGGTATTGTCCGGCTGTCTATCCTCGGGATCGGAGGAGGCTTGGGCCTCATCACTTTCTCTCCCCCAAACTTATTATTTTCTCATTCATTTTGTTTTCTTTTCCTCTTTTTTGTTTTGTTTTGGTTTTGTTTTTATAACTCAAAGCTATAAGCGAATAATGACATCACGAAATTTTTTCCTAACCTCACTTCTAGACTTTACCTGATCATCGCAATCTTGAATAAAATAATGAAGTCATTGGAAATTTTCCTACCCCTTTACTCAATTTAGAATCATCTCATCTTTATGCATTTATTTATTTAGAAATAAGGAGAGGAGTACCATTAATTTAACACAGGCTAATCTGGTCAAGTTTGAATGTGGAGTTAAGCCCATAAGATATTGATCACATTGATGAGATAAAAGGAAACAAACAGAAATTAGCTCAGGCGTTTGTGGATTTCTGTTGAAAATATAGGGATCTCAAGTCAACCATTCAACCATTGATTTTTCCATTAGTCTTGGATGCTAGTCAAAAACGAATCAGGGGTCACATAAGCTTATGGAATTGTGGTTGTTTCCTCAGAAAAATAATTGTTTATACACTAAAGTTTCGACTCAATAAAACGAAATACTTACTCATAAGAAAATAAAAGATAATGTCAGGAACTACCTCCCCCAGACTTAAACAACATTGTCCCTAGTGTTATAAAAGCATATGATCAGTGGGTAAAAGAAACAAAAATAACAAGAATTTTTTTTATAGAAAAAATGAAAATGATCAAAAGAGAACTTACCTGGGTCTCGGATCGATCGTTCTGAACTTCCGTTTTGGTTGTTCACCTTCCAGAACGATCATTCTTATAAGGATCGATCCTAACTTTTTTTGTACGGAATTTGCATGGATCGACCGTGCAAAACTAGATCGATCGATCTAGAAACCTACGGCTCTTTTAGCCTCACTGGATCGACCGTTCATTGTATGGATTGATCGTTGTCCCTCCGTAATTTTTTTTACACGAAAAATGCACGGAACTGTTTTTTCCTAATAAATCTAATAATAAAAGAAAAACGATTGTATTTACATTTACCAGTGGGTTGCCTCTCACTAAGCGCTTATTTTGGTCATTAGCTTTATTGTTGTGATGCCTAAGTGAGATAAGAATCCGCAGGAGGGTCAGGGAGTGGTGGAGGTGAGTTGAGACGCGGTCTGCTTGATCTATGATCATGTACAGCCAGCTCCATAATTTTACTCAGCATATCATTTATAAATGTTTGTCATTTTCCCAAAACTTTGGGGTTATGATAGCTTTAACTTTAAAGAATAATCTTGACATACCTTTGTGTTTCATCTTATAGTCAATGGTATTCCCAACACATCTCAGTGGTGTCAAAGTCACAGTTGATACTGTTTCTATGTTCTGAAGTTTGCTCTTCTTCTTGACCTTTTTACATTTCTCTTCTTTAGCCTCCATCTTAATGTCATGTACGGCAGCTAACATGATATCCAACTTTTTTTCTTCAATGGCGATATAAGAGTCATATTTGCTATTGTTCTCTTGAACTGCATCATAAAAAACATTCTTGTTGATGTTAAAAAGACATATCCTCTTTTTAGGTAGATCAAAAAGTGCACCAGCTGTAGCAAGGAAAGATCTCCCCAGAATCAAGGGCATATACGCATTATCACTCATCTCTACAACTTGAAAATCAGTAGGCATCAAGCAATTCTCAATCTCCACATGAAGGTATTTTATCCATCCTTGTGGAGTTGTTGATGAAGCATTGGCAAACCTAAGAGGTATCTTAGAGGGTTGCCAATTAACAATGCCCAGAGAATCTGCTATATCTTTTGACATTACATTCACAGTGGACCCAGAATCAAATACAGAATCCTCAAAATCAAGTCCAAATATGTAATATGGAACAATAACCCTCCCTGGATCTTCAATTTTAGGCAATTGAATTATGAGCTTGTCCATCTTATCGTTGGAAAAATCTCCAATCTTCTGTAATTTCATGATTTCATCAGTTTTCAGAGTCTGATTCTGCACAAGATCTACCTCTTTTTCACTTCCCAACATGATGTCATTGCATTGATACTTTGAATTAATGTATTTTCTTCCAAGAAGAATTCCATCTTGTTTCTCCATAGACCCTGCAGTCTTTGCAATCTGAGTAACTTTAGTGTCCAATAATTTTATGTGAGTAGAGACAGCCTCATACTTGCTATTAAGATCATTGTACATGTTGTCCACCTTCATATTGATCTCATTGAATGAGCTTTGTTGCTGGAAGAGAAGCTGCTGCATAAGAACTTTAAGTTCATCTTGAGAATTATTAGATGAGGTAGCAAGACTTGGAGTGGGGCTGGAGGTGCTGTCTGGAAGGTGTGAAATGATTGTTTCTGCTGGAATTCACTCTGAAATTTTGTCTTGTCCGAATTTTGCACGAAACGTTTTTCCTGAAAATTTTGTGGAAATTTTTTCTGAAACCCTGGATTTTGCACGCCACTCTGTCCTGAAAATTTGATAAGTTCAAGTTATCAATCTTTCTGTAAATTGCTTTATTAGATGTAATCGACAACAAAAGGTATCAGATTCCCTTCCCACTCCATAAATCTTATTCCCTCCTGATAACGATCTATAACAAACGCATGATCATGAGACTCATCACGTCCAGATCGTAAGCACATCAAAAGCATGACCAATAAATGACTACGCAGAGTCTTATTTAACGAAGACATAAAGTAAAGCAAACTCTCTGATTCTTCCCATGTCTTCACAAGTCAAATTTAATTTGTTGACTTTTCCCCACTTATCTCTGTCTTCTTCCTCTTAATGTAGACTTGATATGGCTTATCAATACCTCCCCCCATTGAGACGAATCTTGTCCTCAAGCTTGAAATCAGGATATTGGTCCTTACAAGCTCATGCATTAAGCCAAGTACACTCATGGTGAGGGAGGTCTTTCCACTGCAACAACACTTCCAAATGCCCTTCTTTGTCATATCGTGTGTCCAACAGCTTTTCAGGCCTTAATACTAACTCACCTGCATCAGACATAGAAGTTGGTAAAGGAAAAACATGTGTATCACTCCCAACGACTGCTTTCAGCTGTGAGACATGGAAAAGAGGATGTATCTTAGAGCCCGGTGGAAATGACAAACGATAAGATGCTTTTCCGATCCTCTCTAAAACCTCATATGGACCATAAAACTGTGCAGCAAGCTTCTGGGACAGGCATCGTGTCACTGAGTACTGCCGATATGGTCGTAGCTTCAGGAAAACATGCATACCCACTTCAAACTCCACATATCGGCGATGCTTATCCACCGATGCCTTCATCACCTCTTGTGCTCTGCTGAAATGAGAATTTATCTATTCCAGCATTACATCTCTATCCTATAACATTTTCTCCAATTCCCAGTAATTAGTGGAGCCCTCCTCAAAATGCAGAACCACAGGAGGATCTCGGCCATAAATCACTTTGAAAGGTATCGTTTTCAAGGAAGTATGAAGCGAAGTGTTGTTCCAATACTCAGCCCACGGTAAAACTTAAACCAAGTCGTAGGGTGTGTAGAAGCAAAGCACCTTAAATATGTCTCCAAGCAGTGATTAAGGACTTCCGTCTGTCCATCAGTTTGTGGGTGAAACGCAGAGCTGTATTTCAGTTTAGTGCCTGACAGTTTGAACCCCTACGTCCATAACTTGCGTAAAAAATCGATCTCTTTCAGACACAATGGAGCTTGGATACCCGTGAAGCTTGACCACATCTTGAATGAATTTTGCAGCCACATCCGCCGCAGTAAAAGGGTGCTTTAGACCCAAGAAATGTACATATTTACTCAACCGATCAACAACAACAAATATGAAATTTATTCCGTTCGAAGTCGGTAAACCTTCAATAAAGTCCATGCTGATATCTTGCCAAATGCGAACAGGAATAGGCAGAGGCTGCAAAAGACCAGCTGGCGATAATGTGGAATATTTATGTGTTTGACAAATGCCGCATACTTCTTCACCATTTTTTGCATGTTAGACCAATGAAAAACCTGTTGTATTCGCTTCAATGTCTTGAAAACACCCGAGTGACCACCAATTAACCCGTCGTGATACTCTTGAAAAATCACTGGTATGAAAAAACCCGTGCCGGAATGAGTAAACGTTTCTTGTACCAAACTTTGTTATCAATCAACTCCAAATCCTTCTTACTTATAGTCCCTGTCAACAATTGTTGCTTTAGAGTTTGTATCACCTCATCTACCTCAATTTCTGAAAATAAATCTTCCATTTGCAGAGCCCGTGGAACCGTTAAAGCTAGTAATATAGCCGACCCGTGCATTACTCGGGAAAGACTGTCTGTGGCTTTGTTGTCGATGCCAGGCTTATAAACAATATCAAACGTATAGCCCAACAATCGTGTAAGCCACCTGTGATACTCCATGGAAATATCCTTATGTTCCAACAAAAATTTCAAACTCTTTTGATCGGTGTACACCACAAATCTCCTCCCCATCAAATAGTGGTCCCACTTACGAATAGCCATAATGATAGCCATCAATTCTCTTTCGTAAATAGGCTTCACTTGCTCTCGAGGAGTTAATCTATAACTGAAATAAGCAATAGGTTTCTTATCTTGCATTAGAACAGCACCCAACCCATAACCAGAGGCATCAGTTTCCACCACAAATGTTTTTGAAAAATTTGGTAAGGTGAGAAGTGGAGCTGACTTTAGCTTATCAAATGACTCTTGTGCTTCTTGACCAAGAAAACCCATCTTTTTTTTTTAACAAATCAGTTAATGGCCTAGCAATGGTGCCATAATCTTTGATAAAACAACGTAATACCCGGTAAGAACCAAAAACCCACGCAACTCTTTAGGAGATTTTGGAGTTGGCCATTTCTGCATCGCTTCCGTCTTTGCTGAATCTGTTGCCACACCATCTTAAGAAATGATATAGCCCAGATACTCGACCTGAGGTTAACCAAATAAACATTTTTTCTCATTGGCAAATAGTTGTTGCTTCTTAAAAACTGTCAAAACCTGGTGCAAATGCTGTTGATGTTCGGTGGCCTGTTGTTTTTGGAACCGAGAAAACATCAGAAAACCACTCCAAAACTTTCACAAGTGCCGGTGGCCTGTTGTTTTTGGAAATTTGTACCAGTTGTTCATTATGAAACTGAACAGATAACCCCTTATTAGTGATAGAGAAAGGAGCTGCCATTGATTTCAAGGAAAGTTTGGGAATATGTAAGTCATTGTCTCCGCGTAAAACAATGTTTGTACCTTGGTAGCTAAAACTCCATTCGTGTGTATCCCAGTGTACCAAACAAAGACCCAATGTCTGTAACCATTGCACTCCGAGAATCACATCAGCTCCTCCCAACTCCAAGGAGATGAAATCATTGAAAAACTCTATTCCTTGCAATTTAAAACTCACTTGTTCACAAACCCCCATTCCAGCCACTATCAAACCTGTTCCCAATTTCACATGGAGATTAGAGTTTCCTTGTACAGGTAGCTTTGCCTTCTCAATCACTCATATATGTCATATTTGATGATTATTAATTATAGTTTTTAGAGTCTTTCTATTATTTTTAGAGTTTTTTCAGGTGATTATAGGTTTGAATGGAAGTTTATGCGTTAGGAGTGGGGATATAAGAAAAGGAGCAATTGGAGATGAAAAATTATGCTGAATTGTTAGAAGTTTAACATCCGTTGAGTTAGCTTTCATATGGCGCTGATTTGAGGTCATTCTGATAGACGTTTAGAAAGTTATGACTGTTTTACTTAAAACATATCCATCTGACGCGGATTTAAGGCCCAATTTCGATCCAAATCACTTTGGGCCCAACCCAATTTCTCTCTTACTGTTTTAAAAAACCCTAGACTCGATTTTATTTAAAAAGGGGACATATTTTTAGTTCTAAAAAGATTCTTGAGTTTTGTATGCACTTGGGAGCTAAGAAATCCATCCTCTTGACAATTGGAGAAGATTTTTAAACTCTTTATCTTTATTTTCAGTTTAATTATGATTTCTTCTTGATCTCTTTCATGTTTCTTTGCATCCATGTCTGAGTAGTTTCATAGTTAGGTTTAGGATTTCAAGAGAATTTCAGAATCATTGAATTAGACATAGATAGGGAATTTATCTTAGGGTTCTTCATCTATGGTTGATATTATTGCTTAGATTAAATTGATCACTTAGTCTCTGATTCAAGGTTAAATCTATTCACCGGAAGTGTTATAGATTGCTGGAAAGAACATAGATGGGCATATTCTTCTTAGCCAACGAAAGTTGATGTTAAGGCGATCCGTGAACATATTGAACCTGCTCCTTAATGCTTGTTTAGAATTCTAAGTTCCAACGGAAGTTTAGATACTTAGGTTGCTAGATAAAGTAATTGATGCCACGGAAGTGGATTGGTTATACATTTATGTTTGAGTTCTAAACGGTTCTTATTAATCCATGAATAGTTGTCTGGTTCGTGATCTCCGAGTTCCTGCGAATTTCCCTAGACCTAGCGCCTTTTAATTCATAAGTTACTTCGTTTATTTATTTATTTTCATTCCTGTCACAAACAAATCTCATCTTTTGTCTTAGGTTAATTTCATTCCTAAAGAATCATAGTGTAACCTTGGTCTCTGTGAATTCGATCCCATCTATACTACTGTGATTGTCTATGCACTTGCAGTCTTTTATTTGGGTTAAAACTCTGACACATCAAATTTTTGGCGCCGCTGCCAGGGACCAATTGCGTTACCTTCGAATCTAAGACTGAAATTTAGTCTAAGATTTACTAACAAGTTCTGTATTGCTCTGTTGTATGTGTTTCAGGTGTATGTAGAGGAGAAGTAAAGGCTCTGATAACCTCCTGCAGCTTACAAATAGAGAATTAACAAGAACAGAACGAACTAACAAAAAGAAAGGAAAGTCAAAACAAGCCAACATGGGCGATAACATCGACAACCGAGCATTGCTGATGCTCAAGCTGCTACAGCTGCACAACTCCAGGATATTCAAAGGCAGTTACAGCGGCTACTGCAACAACAGCCACATCGTGCTATTGGGGATGTAGACACACCTCATACTTTCTACTAGAACAGAGCTGCCATTTGTCCGCCAGAACCAGCAAGACAAGACTATGAGAT
Source organism: Nasturtium officinale (assembly GCA_963854855.1). Classification (NCBI taxonomy): domain Eukaryota; kingdom Viridiplantae; phylum Streptophyta; class Magnoliopsida; order Brassicales; family Brassicaceae; genus Nasturtium; species Nasturtium officinale. The sequence continues at coordinate 11,431,982 of OY978507.1, forward strand.
CAAATCTCAGTTGATCAAATTGGTGAAGCAACATCCGTACCATGGTTTACCTTCTGAAAACCCTATGGATCATATAGAGAATTATGAAGAGATTTGCGGCACCACAAAGGTAAATGGAGTATCTGCTAATTACCGCCACAAAGGTAAAGAGAAATGGAAGAGTTTGCACTTAATGAAATCAGCAGGTACTCCATTTACTTTTTTTGGTGCTTCAAATCTCCTAATAATTCTCTATGTGATCCATAGGGTTTTCAGAAGGTAAACCATGGTACGGATGTAGTTTCACCAATGCGATCAACTGAGATTTGATCTCATAGTCTTGTCTTGCTGGTTCTGGCGGACAAATGGCAGCTATGTTCTGATAGAAAGTATGAGGTGTGTCTACATCCCCAATAGCACGATGTGGCTGTTGTTGTAGTAGCCGCTGTAACTGCCTTTGAATATCCTGGAGTTGTGCAGCTGTAGCAGCTTGAGCATCAGCAAGTGTTTGGTTGTCGATGTTATCGTCCATGTTGGCTTGTTTCGACTTTCTTTTCTTTTTGTTAGTTCGTTCTATTTTTGCTAATTTTTGAATTGTGAGCTGCAGGAGGTTATCAGAGCCTTCACTTCTCCTCTGCATACACCTGAAACACATACAAGAGAACAATACAGAACTTGTTAGTAAATCTTAGACTAAATTTCAGTCTTAAATTTGAAGGTAACACAATTGGTCCCCGGCAACGGCGCCAAAAACTTGATGTGAACAGATCTTTAACCCAAATAAAAGACTATAAGTGCATATACAATCACAGTAGTATAGATGGAATTGAATCCACAAAGACCAATGTTACACTATAATTCTTTGAGAATGAATTTAAGTTAAGACAAAATAAGAGATTTGTTTGTAACGGGAATGAAAATAACTAAATAAAAATGGTGTAACTTATGAATTAAAAAGCGTTAGGTCAAGGAAAATTCGCAGGAACTCAGAGATCACAAATCAGACAACTATTCAGTGATTAATAAGAACCATCTATAACTCAAACATAAATGTATAACCAATCCACTTCCGTGGTATCAGTTACTTTATCTAGTAATCTAAGTATCTAAACTTCCGTTTGAACTTAGAATTCTAAACAAGCATTAAAGAGCAGGTTTAATATGTTCACGAACCGCATTAACATAACTTTCGTTAGCTAAGGACAATACGCACATCTATGTTCTTTTCAGCAATCTATATCACTTTCGGTAAATATATTAAATCTTGAATCAGAGACTAAGTGATCAATTTAATCTAAGCAATAATATCAACCATAGATGAAAAACCCTAAGATAATTCCCTATCTATGTCTGATTCAATAATTCTGAAATTCCCTTGAAACTCTAAACCTAATTAGAAAACTACTCAAACGAGAAAAATGAAAGAGATAAAGAAGAAATCATAATTAAAATGAAAATAAACAGATAGGGTTCAGAAATATTCTCCAATTGTCAAGATGATGGATTCCTTAGCTCTTCAGTTGCATACAAAACTCAACAACAATCTTTAGAACTAAAAATATGCAGCTTATCTAAAAAATCGAGTCTAGGGTATTAAAAACATTAGAGATGAATTGGGTTGGGTCCAGAGTGATTTGGATCGAAATTGAGCTATTTTCCATGTCAGATGGATATATCTTCAGTAAAACAGTCATAAGTTTCTAACCGTCCATTGGAATGACCTCAAACCAGTGTCATATGAAAGCTAACTCCCGAAACTATCTTGTGTCCAAATTGCATTCAATTCTGTTCACGGTAAGATATTCAACGGATGGCAGCTTCTAACGATTCAACATGATCTTTCATCTCCAACTGCTCATTTGCTTATATCCCCACTCCTAACGCATAAACTTCCATTCAAACCTGTAATCACCTGAAAAGACTCTAAAAATAATATAGTGACTCTAAAAACTATAATTAATAATCATCAAATATGGCATATATCAACTCACTCACATAAGTAAGAACATTTTCTACCATTTTTCTAATAAGGTATATTTCTTATATTGTTCCTATCAAATTTCAAAACCAGAGAAGAAAATACCATGTGTTGATTATTCACTGCTCGAGTTAACATTGTGTACCTTTAGGAAGTATGCAGTGAGAACTTCTAACATTCATAGAAAAAAACTCTCTGAGAACCTGAATGGTAACCATTATCCTCCATGCTACAGTTTAACTGGCTAGGAGATCTATTGAGAAATGTGGGGACCTGCAATATGAGAATTCCTTATCCCTAGAATCAAGAGCTCTTTCAGTACATAGAGGATCTTAAGTTACATTCTAGAGTATCGTAGAAATAAAATCTTGCATGTGAAGAATGTTTTCACAACAAAATTGTGTATGTCCTAGTGATACAATAGCATTCTGAGGAACAGACGTGCAACAATGAAACTTGAAGCTACCATCTCTTGCTGACTTCTCATACGTGTAAATGGGAAAATAACATATCAATTCATGCTCATTCTCAAAATCATTCTCACAACCATTAAGATCTGAGTCTAAAAAAACTGAATTTCTTGAAATTCCAAAGTTGCCTGTCATTTAGCCAAATCCAAGGAAAAAGAAATAAGAACTTCGTGTACTCACCAATTAGGAGTCTCACTTTATGCCTGCTGACCATATGAGATCAAAACGTTGTTAGTCAGCTTTAAAATAAAGACAAACAACAAAAGCCATGAGTGAAGACGTAAAATAGCAACAAGAAGCTTGGATCTATACTCTTTAAAGGAGAATTCGTGTCTTTATTTGGAAAAGATAAATACAAAATGGTTAAGTGGCATTATGTGTCTAGGGATGAAATTAAAGACTACTCATTCCGAAGTTTATAATTGCTCAAATGCTAGAAAAGTGCACATTTTACGACTAAGAGTAGACAACGATGAGTGTGTAAAGCACAAAGAAATTTGACTAGAAAATGTTGAGCAACCATCACAACGAAAAATGATCATTTTACATCACTTTTTATTTTTTCTATTACTTATAATTGATGTAAGAGAATTTTACATCACTTAAGTAAATGAATCTGAAAGTGTTGATGAAAATAATTCACATTGTTTTTGTTAACAACCGATGCAATTATACATAATATTTGTTTATTGTTAACGATGATTGAGTAATCACTTTTAAATGACAAGAAAATGTTGAGCAACCATCATGAAAGTCTACTAACTAGCAAGTAACAATCAAGATTAAGGAAAAAATAAAAAATACAGTTACCTCCAACTTCATGTTATAAGTGTGAAACTCAAACTTCTACAAGAAAAAAAATGAAATGAACTAGGGGTACTACAAAGATATCATATGATATAAGAATACATGATACTTGACTTCCATATGATAAATATGGACGGTTTAATTTAGCAAAAAAATAATGAAATTTATTTATCTTCATGATTTCTCTTACCAGCGGCGGCATGAGGGAGATAAAGGGCAAGAGACGATCGAGAGAAAACAAAAACCTAAGTATATATTTAAAGATTTTATTTGAGCCTTCCAAAATTACAATTTGAATGGACTTTCTACATTATAAGGTACAACCAAAAGTTACTGACACAAGAATAATGAGGTGAATATGTGAATTGACAAGATTTTAAGTCACATGAATCATGTAACATGCCTATGGGTCTATCTGCATTATGCATTCTATTTCATCTTCACTTGATCCCACAGTAAAAATAAATAAAAAAGATGGTCTTATTTAAATACACATGGTCTTATTTAAATACACATTGTCTTATTTAAATACATGGATCATATCCTGAACAGAGCTAGATGAAACAATTGGCTAGGGCTCCATTTTTGTGGGGTCCCAATTAGCTTATGTATATATATTGTATTGATATTTTTATTAATATTATAGCCTAATTTTAATATATCCATAATCAGTTTTAAAATTTACATTATAACCCAATTTTAAAGCCCAACTTAGCCATATGCCCATACCCATAACAATTAAGATATATTTAAAAAACTAATTAGAATTTTTTTCCATTTTGATGGTTCATCGTCTCCTCTCTTTAGAAAAGTTTGTGAAATCTCTGGGTGATTCAATGTTGAGGTTTGTCAAGAGATCAAAATCTGAAAATAGTGATAAGTGTGATGGAGTTTGTGAAGAGAATAATAAGGCAGAGGAACCTCAAAAAGTTGTTGAAGAAGATGCTGTTCAAGTTAATTTGAAGAAATCCCCAGAAAAGTTTTATGTTGGAGAGCAAACAGTGATCTAGATATTACTGATCCTGAAAATTGGAGAACAAATACGCATGAGTTGATAGATTTTTAGTGGCAAAATGTCCTATGAAAAGAGTGGAAAATGACTATATTTTCGAAAAAAATGATGCTGGTAGACGTTTTGCTCACATGTATTTCAGAAGGGGTTAAAAATGGAGAAAACAAGATAGAAATTGGCTAATTTATTCAAAAAGATCAAAGAAAGTGTATTGCTTTTGTTGCATATTGTTTGGTCGGGATCAATATGCCCCTTATTTGGCAAACACAGGGTTTAATGATTGGAAGAATGTTGGGATCAGACTTGGTGATCACAAAACTAGTAGGAGTCACATTTTTGTATTGGTCAATGGATGAAACTAGAACTAAGACTGCGGAAGAATCAAACGATTGATAAATGTCTTCAAGAAGAAATCAAAAGGGAGAAAAACCATTGGAGAGAAGTTTTGTTAAGACTTTTTGCATTGGTGAAAAATCTTGCTAAACAGAATTTAGTATTTCGTGGATCTAATGACAAGATTGGTGAGAAGAAGAATGGAAGCTTTTTGAGCTTCATTGAAACATTCGGGGAGTTTGATTCAGTCACACGAGAGCACATCAGGCGAATCAAAGAAGGTGAGACTCATTATCATATTATCTAAGCTACAAAATTCAGAATGAGTTGATTTATATGCTAAGATCTGAAGTGTAAGATTCGAGTTCGAGCTCCAAAAATAAAAGCAGCTTTAGAGTACTTGGCTGAAAATTGTATTGATCCTGAAGCTCGCAGCAATGCCGGTGCTCTTGCGACAACTGAAACTATAGAATTATAGGATTCAAGTTCTTATTTGGTATGGTTATTTGGCATAATATTTTTATTTGCCGTAAACACGATAAGTAAGGCGATGCAGTCAGCAGATATTGGTATTGATGCAGCTCTTGTTCAGTAAAAAGGTTAGTTTCATATTTCCAAAGTTATAGAGAAACTGGTTTTGAAGAAGCAAAAATGGAAGCTAAACTAATCGCAAAATCTATGGATATCGAGCCCTATTTTCCAGTGAAAAAATGCATCATTAAAAGAAAAATGCATTTTGATGAAGAGATGGAGAAGAATGATGAAAGTGTGATGATAAGTGAGGAAGAGAATTCCAAAGTTGATTATATTATTAGAATCATGGATTAAGGTATTGTGTCTCTTCAAGCAAGGTTTGAACAGTTTGAAAAATATGGTTAAAAAATTGGATTCTTGTTTGATTTGAGAAAAATCAGAACAGCAACTTATGATGGCTTAAAAGTTAAAAGCATCATGTGTTAACCTTGAAACTATTCTTAAACATGGAGAGCATTCAGACATTGATGAGAATCATTTATTCCTAGAGATCAAAGTTTTAAGAGAAACTTTACCAAATGAGATCATGAAAGCTGTTGAGGTATTAGACTTTTTGAAAAAGTTTGAAGGTTGTTATCCAAATACATGCATTGCTTATCAAGTGATGTTAACAGTTCCAATTTCAGTCGCTTCAGTGGAAAGAAGTTTTTAGAAGTTAAAGCAGATCAAATCGTACTTACGATCAACCATGTCAGAGGAGAGATTGAATGGATTGGCTATCTTGTCAATTGAGAAAGATATTGTTGAAGATCTTGACTATCCAAGTTTGATGTATGACTTTGCTGGAAAAACTGCAAGAAGAGTAATTTTGAAGTAGATTATTGTTTGAATTGTTTTTTTGATAATTTATGTTTTGTTACCGAATTTATGTTATATTTAAAACTATGTTTTTGTTTGATTATGTTTGTTAGGGTTCCGTTTATGTTTTGCATAGGGACCGTTTATATTTCGTTTAGGGTCCTGTTTAGGTTTCACTTAGGGTCATGTTTAATTTTCGCCTAGGACTCCCAAATTCTAAGACCCGGCCCTGCCCATATGTATAGTAATGATGACTTAAATACATGGATACCATATCCACAGTAATAAAAAGGAATGACACTAACAGATGTGTGCAAAAATTCTAAACAAGAAATGAAAGAATAGGGGACAAATTATCTTGTCATTGCTAAAATAGGTCCATTAATTGAATATCTAGGACGATAAAACACAACGCATCAGATGGTGTACCTGACCTCATGCACTTGTACATCATCTTGTATACTATTTTGGTGTATGAGGAGAGTTGGTGTATGAGATGAGTGGATAAGATGCTAAGATTGTCTTTATAGACACCAATTGTGAATCTTATCATCTTGTATAGACACCATGTTAACACCATGTATACATCTTGGTAATGATACCAACTTTCCACTTGTATAGGAAATCGTAAACACCTATCCCACTAATTATAAGTAGTCGTAAAGATGGTGCTACCGCCTATGGTGATATATGCCAAAGGTGTTGTTCCACAACAGAATCCGTTAATCGTATATTATTTGAATGTCCTTCATCATGTTATATATATGGCGCCATTTTGATATGTTTCTCTTTGTTAATCAACTCAAACCTATGCTTTAGAGGAAAATATAGAGATTTTACTGTCAACATATGATCTTTCAGTTTCAACGGAAACAGAGCAACCCCCATTCTGGATCTGTTGGCAGATCTGGAAATCATGTAATGTTTTGATTTTCAACAAATTACAATTGTCTGTAGAGAATATTGTCTCAAATGCAACAGATAGTGTAACAAAATAAATAACAACATTATTTCCTATCAATAATACTACAACAAATAGAACATCAGTTCAGAGAGAGAACAATTTGACTGTCCCCCTCCAAACTTTTTCAAAGTTAATGTTGACTGAATCTATCATATTAATAATCATTACGCTGGAGTAGGGTGGTAATTCGAGATGATTAAGAATTTTTCATTAAAGCTTTCACCAATTTAAGCATATGATGTTGCTGTATTACATGCCCTAGAATTGGTCTAGTGTAAGCGGTTTTGGAATATACCAGTGGAAGGGGACTACAAGATCGTCTATAGATGAAAAAGATTGAAAGTGGTTTTAGACTGTGGACCATATGGTGAACCACACTTGTAGATCGTCTTTGTATTGCTGGTCTCTCAAGTCATGAATTGAGCTGAGCCGGTTGCAGACATTCTTGTCAATGGTTTTGTATCTCCTTCTCGATAGCATTTAAAATGTTGTCGATCACGAGAGGGTTGTAGAAATTTTCTACTGTAACATCAAGAGTAAAACCCATGTAATGACTCCACGCTGACCCGTAGTATCATAAAATCTTCCCAATTCAGACCAATTACCGAAACATAAGGATGCATAGCTTCCAGACTTTATATCTATCTTATGCATCGATTTTGCATCTCTGTACTTCAATAATTGTTTCCACATCCAAGACTCTGCATTTGTAGTGTCCTTTACTGACCATAAGAAAGCTGCAGTCAGCTTCAGCCTCTCTGATACATCCAGTTGATAATCTAAAAGCCGCAATCCAAATATCAACAAACTTGTGATCACAGAGTTAACAAGTGCCAATCGACCCGCATATGAGAGTGAACTTGCTGTCCATGAACTGATTTTGGATCAAATTTTCTCTAAAAGTGGTGTATATCAGCTGTAATCATCCATTTAAGTAGCTGTTGTGATGCAGAGCTGAATCCATTTAAGAAATTGCACGAAATTTCATAGCTGATAGAATGTTTAGTAAGAATGACGATTGCACCGAATCAAAAGCTTCTGATATATCTATTTTCATTGCACATCAAGAAGACATAGACTATTTATGGTAATCTTTGACTATCTCCGATGCTAGTAAGACATTCTCTACAAGCAAACGTTCCTTACCAAATGCAGACTGATTTTGTGCTATAAATTTAGGTAGAATAATCTTGAGACTGTTTGATACACTTCCAGAATGGTGGCTCCACAGTCAGCCTGATCGGGTCCGATACAGACAACCTAGGGTCGTATGCAGCAACACGTGAGGTTGCGGATACGGGCCGAGTCGCGGTCAGGTTTTCTTGATAGCTGGTTCCCGAAGCGGTAAGGTCTCTCGGTGGTTGTTTGTCGTTGCGGTGAGGGGGTTTCTCGGTAGCGAAGGCCCTTAGCATGCGGTTCCTCGGTAACGAGTTACCAATGCGGTAAGGGTTTCTCGGCTAAAGTTACCAATGCGGTGAAGTTCCTCGGTAGCGGTTGATCAAGGCGGTAAGGATCTCTCGATGGTAACGATCGGGGCAGCATGGGCGGATGCGGAGGCAGAAGACGTTTGGGATAAACAACAACGGAACGAGATGGTAATGATAAAGGAACAAGATAATGATATGGAAAGATGGTAAAAGATGAAATGGAAGTATGGATGAAAACGCAAAGGGGCAAACGGAACAATGGATTGATAGCCGGCCACACGGTATTTGGACAACACCGTGATACGACTGACCGAAGTCCGAGCAGAGCTTCGAGGACAACGGTGTTTAAACTAAGTGAGAGTCGAGAGCAAGCTTATGAGCAAATGCGTTTATTCAAATCTGTCTTTCAAAGTCGACATTACAAGTTCTTAAATAGATGGATCGTTTTAGGGCATCCGACATTTACAAAGGACCAGCATGTCCTTGGGCATTTTACATGCCCATAAAACTGTAAAAAATTGTTCTTAAGTAATAATGGTAAAACATAAAAGAGGAAGGGTTAGGAATTAGGACCTAGCGGAACCACACAAGCCATTGGTTGGCAAGGGTGATGACCGGCTCAGCCCTAATGTGTCCGGGCCATGAACCTCGTTAAAAATCTTGTTAGGAAAATCACTTGGGGATAAAACCCAACAAGAGAAAAAGAGTATCCTGGCCAGCACGACTTTAGTGGTACGTTTTCACCGGGTTAAGGTGAAAACGCTAAGAACTTGATCATTGACTTTCCTTCAATGCTTCGGGTCCGGTCCATGAATTCTCCTTTAATCCTTGACTGATAACAAGGTTGAACTTCATTTGATAACGTTGAGAATGGTCACGGTCAATGGCTAAAACCGGCATGTTGGGCAATGATCCATGGTCAATGGCTAAAACCGGTCACGGTCAATGGCTAAAACCGGTAGACTATCCTCAAGATCGGAGGCGGCTTGGATCTCATCACTGTTGATAAATGATCTTTGAGATAACCTTATACAAAGTGTTACAACACGATCTTGGCTGACAATCCTACATGCTGAGGCGTTTTCTTTTTCGGAATCAGAGCCAATATGGTGGAATTGAGACCTTTAGGTAGGAATCATAAAATAAAAAAAATATTGTATATCTGCGATAAAATCTTTTCCAATTATATTCCATGAAGGTTTGAAAAACTCACGAAAGGCATTCGTTCGTCGGTTGGAGTTATGGATGATTCAAGCTTTGCTCCTTCACGAAACAACAAACCGTTACAAGAATTCGTTGATGCATCTCATGTTGAAGTCTTTATCAAACGTCATTGTATACAAAATAGAGCCGATTTACACAAGCTCTTCATGTAAACCTTGAAGACAAGTAGACATTACAACGGTTACGGTTATCACGATTAAGGTTAATTAATTACTAATTATTGTTAGATTTTTTTCTTTAATTTTAATCTTAACCATTTAAATACGGTTAAAATGGTTACGGTTAGAACGGTTACGGTTATATATGGTTACATTTATATACGGTTAAATATGATTTGATTATTTAAAATTATAATATATAAATTTACAATAAAATTATTATTCTATTTTTTAAACGGTTACAGTTAACTAAATGGTTAACCTTTAGTTTTTATATGTTTTCGGTTAATTAATAGTTACGGTTAAAAATTTATGGTTAACCATAATTATATTATTTTACGGTTACGGTTTTTAACCATTTCATACAGTTATAATACAGTTACGGTTGAAAAATGATACGGTTACAATACGGAATACGGTTACGGTTGCATTTTGGTCATGTCTAAGGACAATGATCTTTGGAGGATGAGAGTATTAATGAGAACATATCCCACTAGTTTTATTTCATATTTTTATTTTAATTTATGCTTTTTATTACGTATTAATAACAATTATTTATTGAAATTAGATTAAAAGAACTAAGAGTTAAATAATTTTTAATATTATTTTTATTAAAACCAAAATAGCAAGTTATAAACCAAAAAATAGCAGTCGCCAATAATAAAATTAAAAAGAAGAGTTTGTTGAATGATAATAGAAAATTTAGTAAAAAATGGTTCGTGGTGTCCAAATTAAATGAATCAAGTTTTTATATATAAACAACCGAGAGGATAATATGGTCTATTCAAGAAAAGAAAGATATCAATGATTTTGCTACGAGAGTCATGTACGTTCTGTTTTGTTTGTCATCCTCTCAGACTGATATTTTTAGGAAAAATGGATAAAACGAAGATATTTGTAATGCTACTTTCAGATTTGGTTGTACTCTCAGGTCTTGGTCTCTTTGTGAACAAAGCTTTGAGGTTTGGTATGGTTGATGTGTGTGTGTGTGTTATCATTGCCTTCTTCAGATGAAGTAATGATTGATGCATCAGAAGGGACAAAGAAAAGCAAGAAAAACTCGGACTGAAGTTGATTAATGAAATTTTTTGTTTTATGTATACATACGACATTTTTGGGTTTTGACTTTCCCATTAGCTTCAGATAATAACATTGTATAAAATTTATAAACAAATCTTGCCTGAAACAATCACAGAGACATATTCAAATAGTACAATACTAGTAAGTTCCTAGAAGAAGCTCTTGCAATAAATGGACATGTCCTTTGTCTGACTTCCATAGAGATCAAAAACTACATTCATATATATACAAGAAAGACGATAATTACCAAATCATTACACTTACATGAAGGAAGGACTGATTCGTTGAAGAAAAGTCATCGAATAAATGGGATAGAGGAATTAGAAGTTTCTGAAAGCATCCTCGGAAAGTTCATGTGATAATCTCTCTGACGAGCCAGTCAAGACAAGGATAGGCGAAGTAAAGGATGAGAAACGACGGTAGAGCTAGCAAGACAGTGACTAGCAAGTACATAGCCAATATGGCTACACTTGTGGGTATTGCATAGAGTATTATCAGCAGGAATATGACAACCAATGGGAACTTAGCTGTTAATTGGACAAAGAAAACCAAAGACTTCCTCAGTGATGTTTGTAGGTTGTCTCTGGGAATGTGATGATCATGATCAGAACGTGGTGGTTCAGATTGACTACGATGATGACGATGGTTGAGACATGAAGGTTCCCTTGTATGGTCATTGTTTCCTTCGGTTTGTGCTCTACCGGGGGAATTGCGTCTCTCACCATTCATCCTCTCGACCATCCAAAGCACAAAGTAGTTTTTGTGAGGGAATCTGAGCGTTCCTCTGAAGACAAGACGGAAGGACAATAGGTTGCACCATGGGCATGAAATGAAGAGAGGAAGCTGAACCGGGTGCGAAGGTAATTTCACAATAGCCCATTGCAGTCCTAAAATGCAGTTTTTACACATTGTGTGGCCACACCATAGCACTTAGGGAATGTTTTCAACAATATTGAATGATTCGCAGCAAATAGGACACTCGAGACCTTCATCTTTACTACCTACAGATGATGCATCGTCATCTGAACATTCTCCATGAGCATGGACTGGTCTTCTTCTCTCATTTTTCGGTCCTACATTCCCGGTTAGATAACTTGATGCTAGATTCCACATTCTGGTATCAGGGATGGATAACATAAATGCCTTCTTAAACGTCAATACCGGTTCGGCTGCTTATACCAAACTCTAACCTTGCTCCAAATGGTGTAAGAAGCTAGATCGTACTTGGTCCAAAAATTGCTACTGAAAACAAGAAAGAATGAAACATATCTCAATACTTCAATGAAAATCCCAACGAATTAAAAAGACTCAGATTTAGTGCTACAATGAGCAACCATGGCAACACAAATGATTAAGCAACCTCAATATAGCAAAATTTCAAATTTTATCCTAGTCAATATAAATTCAAAGATTCAAACCGTTTAACTTCTATTAAACCTCAGAGCTCGATCATCTCAGCAATGAAGATGACTCCTTGATCTTTGAACTAAATCTACTAAAGGTTATGGGCATAAACAAGAAAGATGAAAACAGATGTCAATCCTTCAATGTAGGTCCCAACAAAACATGGATGCAACTCTAATTAAGCAACCCCCAATAAGACTCAGAATTGGTGCTACATTGAGCAACTATGCCAACACAAATGATTAACCAACTCCTATATAGCAAAGTTTCAATTTTTATGCTCAGAACCAATATTATTCAAATGATTCAAACTCATAAACTTCTATTAAACCTCAAAGCTCAATCACTTAATAAATAAAGGTGACTCCTCTATCTTTAAGTTAAAAACTATATTAAATTTACGACTTTATCCAATATACGAGATCTCAATATAAGATTAATGGAGACGAGAGAAACCCCAAATTCAAAATAACTAATCAGATTATATAGATTAAATTATGAAGCAGCTAACGAGGAAGAAGATCCCAACAAAACATGGATGCAATTTGAATTCCATAACTGATAACACTCAAATTAGTGCTACATTGAGTAACCATGACAACACAAACGATTAAGCAATGCCTAAATAGCAAAATTTCAATTTTATGCTCAAAATCAATATCATTTGAAGTATTCAAACTCTTTAACTACTATTAAACATAAAAGCTTGATCATTGCAGCAATAAAATGACTCCTTTAATCTTGGAGCACATCTGAGCAAACAAAATATTAAATTATGGGAATTATATTTACCATTGTTAAAGATATATATAAAGCTCGATCCTTTCATAACCTGCTACATTGAGCAACCATGGCAACAACACAAATTATTAACCAACCCCCGAATAGCAAAGTTTCCATTTTTATACTCAGATTCAATATCAGTTAAAGTATTTAAACTCTTTCACTTCAATTAAACCTTAAAGCTCAATCATTTCAGCAATAAAGATGACTCTTTTATCTTTAAGCTAAAATCTAATAAAAATTATAACTTTATCAAATTGGCGATACTATTACAAAACCCTAAAATCAAAATTACTAGTCGGATTATATAGATCACTGCATAAAGCAGCTAACGAAGAAATCAAACCCAGATAAAAGACCTAAGTCAGAAAATAATGAGAAAGGAGATATCAATCAGTGGGTAATATAAGGGAATCCAAAACAGAGTTGTAGAGATAAAGATAATACCGATTCGATTCTGGGCTGAGCTTTATTGCTCTCTAGATGATTCACAAGTGTGCTTTTGTTTCGTACGTGAAAGAAGAAGATTCTCAAGAATAATTCTCCGGCTACCTAAAAACTTTTTGGAGTTGCTTCTTGAAACGAACCCGTTTTGTTAACAAATCTTTTTTATTTTATTTTTTTGATAATTTTTCGACATACAAACTTAGTTAATCTCTTTTTTGATAATTTTTGGACATACAAACTTTGTTATTTTTATTTTTTCACTTCGTTTCACTATGTAAAAAACTCATGAACAAAATCTTTTTTAAGAAAGAAATATATAGATGAAAATAACTGTTTACACTGATGTTTTTTATGGGCCACATCTGAAGTATCAAAGTTTATATGGTTACATTATGTAATATTTGTTTTAGATTTCAATTCTTTGACACTTATTTCATCAGTCAATTTTAATACTTCTATAATTTTTCTTCATTTGATATCTTATTATATTTTAGTATTTTTTGTATAAACTTTAATTTATTTCTCTTATTTTTATATATATTTTATCCATTAGCTTACGTTTATAAAACTATTAAAACAAAATTTTCAATAACTCTTATTTTCAGATTTCTTTAAAATGAATTTTACTTGCAATTCTTTTATCATTAAGTCTCTTAATGATCACTGAATAATATATCATTAAATAATTATCACCAAAAATATTTTCAATAAGATTAACTCTCAAAGAATGACATGAATTTTTTTCATTAGATAACTAATATGATTTTTTCATTCTCCCATTATATATATATATAAATAGATTTGATTAAATATAAATTTGTAGTTTTTAATTTACTATTTATCAATATTTTCATAAAAATAATTTGTTATCTTCTTATAAAAATATTTTTTTTATTCAATATATTTTGTGTTATTTTTATGGTATATAATATATGTTTCATGGTTTTAACATCATATCACATATATGTTAGATCAGCCATGCTAATTATTGAATTTAAACAATTTATACCAAATCCTACCGAATTATATATATTAAATTAGTGCGAACAAAAAACTTTTAACTAAAGAAAAAACAAAATTTATAAATAATATATACTAATTTCCCAAAATAATGTCTTCATGTATATATTTATCAAAATTATACAATTTTCTGCATATTCAACCAAAAATTGAACCAATTTTATTAAAAACATATTCAAAATTCATTTAAAATGATCAGTTTTTATTTTATTTTTACCCAAAAACTGAAACAAAACCGATCTGGACTAAATAATCATAAAATTCAAATGGGTACTAAATGTTTTTACTCAAATTACCCAAGTTCAAACAAATTCAAACTGAATCCGATCTAAAACTCGAATGGCATGACATAAGTCCATTTTTTAAAGTTCATCACAACATATAAAAAACCAATTTTTATTAATTATATATATAATAATTTAAAATAATAAATAAAATAAGATCAAATAAAATTGATAAGGGATTTATATTTATTTGCATGATTAGTCGATTTATGCTGTACTTCTCGTTCCATTTGTTATAACTAAAATATGTCCTGTCAAATATTATAATAAAAATTGATATTATGAGAAAAAAATATAAGTCTAAATCAGAAAAGAAAACAAAGAAATAAGCTCATGCTGGCTAACGTGGTTCAACTCTACTTATACATTAAATTAGTGCAAACAATAAAATTTTAACTAAAATAAAACAAATAATTATATAATAAAAATATCATAATTACATGAAAATATGTATTTATTTATATTTTTCAAAATTATACAAATTTCTGCCATAATGAACCAAAATTGAACCAATTTTATCAAAATTTTATTTAAAATAAACAGTTTTTATTTTGTTTTAATCCAAAAACTGAAACAAGACTGATATGAACACATACATACCCAAACCTAATAATCATAAATTTTGAATGGTTACTAAACTCTTTTACACAAATTATCCAAATCTAAACAAACTGAAACTGATCCGAAACCCGAATAACATGACATATGTCCTTTTTGAAAGTTCAAATCACAATATATACAGAAAAAAACTAAATTTTACTAATTATATTTATATATAATAATTCAAATAATAATAAAAATAATATCAAATAAATTTGAATTCCTCCACATTTATGTTAAATGATCAATATTAAAATATTATTATTTTTAGTATTCATAAACTGGATTAAACCCCATGTTCTAAAAATCCTTGGCTAATCGTTAGCCACATCCTTGCCACCTCGATTAATGATTAATCCCTCGAAAAAATCAATCAACCGATTACTCTCCATCTAATCCGATTATTTTTTGCATAATCATCTATAATCCAATTATTTTTAAATTTTCAAGTATAAAAAATTTTGTTTTTTGTTATTTAGACATTTATATTGAGAGTTTGTGATGGTTTATTGTAAATTATGTTAAAATTATAAATAAAATCATAAAATAAATTATTAATACTATATTTTCATGTATTTACTATAATTTTAAAAATAATATTATTTAAAAATTTAATATAATGGATAAATATATTTTTAAAATATTAAAATAACCTAAAACTAATTTTCAATTAATCTTTATTTACTCCCCGATTAATTCCCTACGTACTAGATCCACCTTTGCCGCCGACTAGCGCCTAGCAAGTTTTAAAACATGGATTAAAACTAACAAATATTAAATCAAACCGGTTTGAGTTTGGATTGTGGATGATATACCAGTTAGTAAATAATATGTTTAGTAATATAACTTGGCACGTACATATGGTTCTAAGAGTGTCAAAATGAGTCAAACCCCATGGGTCGACCCTGTTTACCTATTTTTAGTGGATTTGGGTTAACATTTAATATTCATATAATAAATGGGTAGTAATGGGTTGACCCTAATGGGTTCGTAGATTTAGTGGGTAAACCCAGTTGGGTTCTGGGTTATCCATGGATTTATCAATAAAACATGAAATTTAATAAATTTATATCAAATATATAAAATATCTAAGTTTTAAAACAAAATATTAGGGGTTTGTAGGTGTTTCATGTCTTTATAAAAACATTATTTATTTTCTTAATTCTCTATAATCATCATTACGATAGTTTTAGAATTATTTTTTAATATTGGTTCTCGTGTTCTTAAAAAATATCAGCATTGATTTATTTTTAAATATTTTCAAGGTTTTAATTTTTTGTATTATATGTTAGTTATCTAGTTGATGAAAAATATAAATTTATCATCATTTGTAAAGAACAAAGAGAAAGATGAAATCAAAGAATCAAATACATCAAAAGAATATTGTAAGTGTTATTTAACTTAAGATATTTTAATGATTTTATGGTATTATGGTTTTAGGTTTTATGGATTTATGGTTTTAGAATTTTATTATGTTTTTATTTATTTTAATAACTATATATTTTTATTTTATTTATTATATATAAATTTTGATGTTCTTATAATTATATGATATATTTTTATTTTTTAATAATATTAGTATATGTATGGATAACCCATATAATCCATTTGTCCAGTGAGTTTTAAAGATTATGGATTTGGATATATAAAATTATGTCCATGAAATAAATAAATGGGTCGGGTCGGGTAACCAATATAAATCTTGAACCCATATGGTTCGGGTTGGGTTACCCATTTTGACACCTTTATATGGCTCGTAATTTATTAACTGTATCTATTTTGACAATATCACTTTTAAAAGTCACTTTAATCATTTTCTACACTATTATAATTGAAGTAAAAAATTCAACTTTGTGTCTAAATACGCTTAATGTAATCCCTATATTCAAACACTAATATATATATATATATATTAATAATAATATGAAAACTAAAAGTAATTTAATTTTTAATCTGTCTATTTAATTTAAATTAATAAAATATATTAGCAAATAATTTAAACAGTTGAACCTCCTTTCAAATTTATCAGATCTTATTTTTTATTATTTTGAATTATTATATATATACATATAATTAATAATCAGATTTGATATTTTTACAATTAATTGCAAAAACTCTTAAAATATAAAACAATTCGAAATTATATATTTAATTATTTTGAAATCATATACATATTAATTTATCTAATTATAAAATTATATATTATTTATATTAATTTAAATATATATATATATATTTATATATATATATATATACATTATAGTTATATACTTGTAATCATTCACTAACAAACATACTATCTTTATTTTAAAATTAATATTAAAAATTTCTATATCATCTACGGATTTTATGCTATTTTTCTCTGCTATGAATTTTATGCTATTATGTATACATATATATATATATATGTATAATCTATATGATATATATTTTTAAATTTAAATCATATATTTTGAAAATTAATTGCAGTCGATCTTAACAATATACTACAATTCAAAAATCATATATTTACCTATTTTAAAATCATATGCACATTAATTTAATTAATTATATCAAACGATGTGTTATTTAAATTAAATTAAACATTATATATAAAAATATATTAATCATTCACTTACAAACATATTATCTTTATTTTTTAATTTAAATTAAAAATTTCTATATCATCTATGAATTTTATGTTGTTATATATATATGTATATATATTAAAAATTTTATAATAATTAACTAACAAACATATTATCTTTAATCTTTTAAAAACTAAAATTAAAAGTTTCTATATTATCTATGGATTTTATGAATTTTGAAGTAATTATCAATTTATATCCATATATGTGTACATATGATTATATATTAATATATATACAAATGAGAGGATAAATATAACTTAATTTTTAATATTTACATAATCTAGAGAAGGTCCTCGATACTGGTTTGAATCACGTGATTGAAATAATGGTTGTTCAAAATTGTAACGACTGAGAAAATTGTGACAGAGAACAAAAAAAATCAAAATAAAATTTATTATTAATTTATTCTTATTAAATATCCTAATATTTTTAGATTTTGAAATAAGTTTATACCAATAAAAATTACGGTGGAATCAAAAATCAAAGTACATATTTAGATCAGAATCTTAATGAAATCTTTATATTTTGGTTATCTCTGAGCTATTAAAATTGAAATACAAATGACTAATAATTGTATCCATACATGATATATTTAGAGTTTTCTGCTAAAAAACCATTAAACTATTTAAAATTTGTAAGTTCGCCACTCACCTATTTTTTGTGCAAGTCAATATACTAACCTCCAAAATCACCCGCAATATAGATATTATATATTGCTGTTAAAAAACTAACGGAACTGTTAAATGTCATATTAAAATAAACTACACGATGTTTTTATTATACAAAACAACATGATTTTTGTATGTATTCATCAAAACAACATGATTTTTCTTGTAAAAAAATCTTCATGTTTCCCTTCCTACGGTTCCTTTTTTTTTGGTAATCGTAAGAACAATTTCAAACTATCGTTTCAATCAATTTTATGATGACATATTTTTGGGTTAAAAATTGTATGATGTTGTTGTTTTTCGTTAAAACATGATTTTCAAATTAAGCATCATAAATTATTTTTAGAATTGAAAAATTAATTTAGGGGAAATGAAAATTAGGGTTCATCATCTTCATCATTTATCATCTTTCTCCTCTCGACACAAGTTCATAATCAAAAAAGACAAAAAAAAAAAAGCAATTTGCTTTTATACATGCCTTCACACTTGATTATGACTAAATTCAATCCAGATCCTATCAATGGCTTTAACAGTGGAATCAGCTCAATCACTATCGATTATGTGGAGACCCAGCGATAATTCTAACTTTGATTGGTTTAATTTTTTGTCTGCGGAGTGTTTTTATGTTTGTGAGTCATCAAATCATTTAAGTCGACTCGGCTACAGTTATTTGTTAGGATGATGTTAGGTGGCAACACGATTGTGATTCACGCTGATAGAAATGAAACTGTTGAGAAGCTTCATCAGAGATTCACTTGGCTTTATCATCTTCGGAGGATTCATTGGGTTCTCATTTCACCTGTCACATATAGCTCTAATTCTCAGTTGAATTTGAGTTTCTCCTGAGACTTAGGATTAATTGGATTTATCAATCAATTCATCTTTAGCTTAAGATTTTGATTCAAATTGATTTTAATTTTATATTAAAAATTTAATTTGTCTGATGTTGTTGTATGATTTTTAAAATTGTATAAAATTGATATTTTAATTTTATGTTGTTGTATGATCTCATCCTTCTGTAGATCTTTGGTAGAGATTCAAAAAAAAAAAAAAACAGAGGAATCGTAGGAGGAAGAAGATATTTTAAAAAAGCATGTTGTTTGGATGAAAATATCCAAAAATCATGTTGTTTTGAGGAAAAAAATTCAAAAATCTTGTTGTTTTTCGTGATAAAATATGATGTAGTTTACTATTAATACGACGTCTTTTTGACATTACTGTTAGTTTTTAACACCAATCGACGGTGACACGTCGGGTATCTATATTGCGGGCGACTTTGGAGGTTAATAGATTGACATGCACAGAAAATAGGTGAGGGGCAGATTTACAAATTTTAAAAAGTTTGATAGTTTTTTAACAGAAAACCCATATATTTATTCTTACATGCAAATATCAGATACTAATAAGAATAAATATCAAATATTTCTTAAAACAAAAGATAGATTTTTTAGTCTTGCAAGTCATTAATTTCAAAAATATTTTTGATCACTAAAATATTTTAATATTGGCATTATTAATTATGCATTTACGTATATTGAAATATTTTAAATCCAAACAGGATGGTGATTTAGATATCTCTAGATGACGCATTATTAATTTATGGATTTCAACAATAAATCTAAACAGATATAGGGGCTGATTGGTTATCACTATTACTTTCGCTTTAGATATATTATAAATAAATAAATAAAAAGATATCAAGTTATAGTTATAAAGAAAAAACAATATATATATATAAACAGTAAGAAATATATATAAAAAATATTAAATCATACTTCTGGTGTACCGAATATAGTGGTATTTATAAAAGATTTCATGCAGACAGCACCACACTATTTGTTAGCAAAGTTTTAAATAAAAAAATTATTACTAGAATAAATACAATTTTGCTATTAAAATAAAATTATTAGTCTAATTGTATTTATAAAATTTCCCATAAATACCAATTATGCTTTACTTTCATAAATATCACAAATTTTAAAAACTTTCATTTATACCACAACTAACCAAAAATCCCCTAACTAAACAGGTTTGGGATTTAGGGTTTAGGGTTTAAAACCCTTAAACTCAAACCTTAAATCTAAAGTAGTTAACCCAAACTCAACTTTATAAAATCAACTTTGTGTTTGAGTATGTTTGGAAAGCAAAACTTTTGATCGTATTTTGGAACATTAAATTAATTGTGGTAGTTTTGGCAACAAAACTTGAAATGTGGTATTCCGGGGAATTACTCCTTTTTATCATATAACTCATTTAAATTCAATCATACATGATATAAAAGTGTCATTATATTCAAATTTTTTGTGGAGAGAAGGCATCACCATATGTGACTGAGTCACCTTTTTCTATTGGATTTTCCGGTACCATGAACTTGCAGGACTCTTCTCCCGGTGTTAGTTCAACAAACCAAGTTAGTGACACAAACACTTCTTAAGTGGAGACTTCACCAAAACCACTTCAGGTTCCAGTGGTTAACAATCATCCGATCCTAACACGTTCAAAAAAATGGCATCACCAAACCTATAAAGAAGAAATTAATGGTCACTATATTTACTCCTTTGTCCAGTGATGAACCAGCCAATGTCACACAGGCAATGAAATATCATCGATGGTGCAGCTCTCTGTCTAGTGAGTTTAACTCACAAATAAACAAACTCTAATAATGATGGTAATCTAAAGCAAATCCATAATAATACAGAAACTATCATTTTTTATAAAGATAAACTATCATTTTATAACAATTAAAGTTGAAGAACTTTAGCTATCTTAATATATGAACTAATATTTTATCCATTTTAATACACCAAGCTTTAACATTTTATCCATTTAACTCCTTCGTTCTTAACAAAATATAAAATTTGTTAATTTCATACTTTTAAGGAAAAAAATTAACATCATTTAGGTAAAATAATTTATTCTAAATTTCCAAAATCATAAACCAATTTTAATTTCAACCTCGTTATAAAATTTTGACTACTATAACATATGTAGGAGTTTTAAGTTACTTTTTGTAACATGACTTTAACAAACACAATTTAGATAGGCTACTAAACAAGAAACACTCAAAATAAATTAGTGATGGATCCTGAATTACATACATTGATAAACATAGACAACATAGACAACAGTCATAGCATAAACCATTAGTTAAAAAAAGCATTACAAGAAAGAAAAAAAAAACAAGTTTTAGATAACAGAGCCTGTTTGAGGCCCAATTAGCCCAAGAACCTCATCCCAAAGACCATGACTTTGAACAGCTGAACCAAGCTCAACAACACTAGAGCTACAAGCAGCCACAGTCCAATACCCTCCCAAGATCTCCGCTTTCAACTGTTCTTTTTCCCAACCACAATAACCATCAAAGAATCTAATCTCACTTCCTCCAACCAAATTTCTCTTAACCATTTCTGCAGCCAATCCTACACTCTCTCTAGTCCCATAGTACAATCCTTTCATTACTTGTCTAAACACACCACTCTTACCAACTTCATTGTCACCACCACTTCTTGGACTAACCAAGAACAAACCTTCTTCCAAAGGTCCACCAAAGAAAAGTCTTTTGTCTGAAAATGTTCCTGCCATGTCTAAAACCGTTGATTTAGTCTCTTTAATAGACATCAAAGATGGACGGTTAAGGATAACTCCTATAGGACCTGAAGGTCCAACAGATAAGAGAAGGACCACTGTCTTTTCAAAGATGTGAACACCATCTAGCTTCTCTGTAGCTATTAGGAGACATCCTGTTTCTGGCTCATGGATCTTGTGTGCCCATTTGTTACCAATTGTAACCAATGAAGACGATGATGATGATGATGGATAGTCAACTACCATATCTGGATTAGTCCATGAGGACTTGTCATTCTCTGACGTTGCAGCTTGTTCCCCTACTACAAGCCTTGCCCTAAACTCTCTCCAATCAGCATCTACTTTAGAATTGTTAACACAATCCTTAAAAAGATCAGAATCATCATCCAATGGCTTCCATGAATCTGAAAGTGAACCTATTCAACAACAAAAACATCTCATCAGTCTAAAACAGAGCAAATTCCAAAACCAAGACATTTTAGTAGATAAAATAAACCATGAAGAAGATCATACTTACAATTTACAGAGATCTGAGAAGCAACCTTCCTAGTGAGAAATTGGCCAGAGTTTCTTTTTGGACAAGTAAAGATTCTAGCTTTGATTAAAGGAACAAACTCTTTGTTACAAGAGATTGATCTTGAGGTAAGAAAACAAGCATCCATGTTACTCTTTCTCTTTTTTTTTTCTCTGACTCAATTCACTTTAGTTTCTTCTGAAGAGAAGAGAGAATGTAGCATATAAATATAAGAGATTAAAGAATTGTGAACCACTAGCTGAAATGTGTTTTGTTTACAAAAGTCGTAGTCAGAAGAATGGGCAAGAGATATACTTTAACCCTTTAAGTTGTTGATGTATTTAAAGATAGACATTTGCTTGCCTTTGGATTTTGGATAAGAGACAACCTTTTTTTGGATGATGTGTGTATGCCTAGTGGCCACTCATTTTTTTATTACTAACCCACTCCTATGAAAAAAAAGAAATTAATTTACATAAACTTCATTCTCAAAATCTGTATTTCTCTATATTAAGAGTGATTTCTATATGTAAATAAGTAAAATTTTGGATCATATATAAAAGGGTCTTAGGAAGAAGTGAAATACAATAATCTAATGAATTTGTAGACTTTTTTTTTGTATGATCAAAAAGTCATCTATTGTGGATTATAACAAATCAAAGGGGACATGTGTGTGGTCCTCTTTGATGCATTAGTTTTTATTATTTCAGTGGAAATCATTTGAAAAAGATCAACTCAAAATCAATTAGACATTGATCATTGTAATAAAATAAACCCCACTAGATTGCTGTAATTTGACCATCTAAACATCAATTATGTTAATATACCAATGGAACTAATTTCAAAAGAGTAAATTAAAATCAATTAGATATTAATCATGTAATAAAATAAACCCCACGAGATAGTTCTAATTTGACTATATGTTTAAACAAATTCCAACAATTTATTAGTTCATCCACATGTACTACGATCTAACACATCATCATCAATACGTCATCGTACTGACGTCCAATGGAAATACATCACCAACTATACATAATTAGTATTATTAATCTTTAGCCTTTTACAATTCAAGTCCTAAAGGATTACTTAACCATAAGTTTTGTTAAATCTTGTTTTAAAGTTAGATTATTAATTAGAGAGGTTCTCTGACAATTTGATTTTCTTTTATCCAATGTAAATACATCATTAGTATTATTTATCTTTAGCCTTATAAAATTCAAGTCTTAAAGGATTACTTAATCATAAGTTTTGTTGAATCTTGTTTCAAAGTAAGACTATTACTCAGAGATGTTATGGCAGTTTAATTTTCTTTTGTCCTGCATGATCTTCACTCGATAATATCATCTTCCTGGTTGATCATATAAACCAGAACCTCCATCTCTGAAGTTAGTATTGCAAATCAAGATGAATAAAGTATGTTGTATATACAATACCTGATCTCATCTAATTTTGTGAATTACAAGGATAAATCCATCTCTATGTTCCTTTGGAAAATGAACTACAAATCCATGGCCTAGGCCACACTGCTTATGTTCACAACCTATAATAGATATATATAACCTAATGGTCTTGTCAATGTACGTTCTGACGAATTCCTCGCATCAAGAACATACACTAAGCAGTTTATCCAATAGAAACCAGCTCACTAGCTTCTGGAGGTTCAATTAGATTACCAAGCATCTGATATATTTGATCAGATTTAGGATGTGATTTGTCAAACACTGTAAATTCGTGTATCCTATCCTCCAATTCAATTGAACTAGCTCCGGATGGTTTCTCTACTCTCATGCTCTTCATCTTTGACCTTATGTCAGCAACACCTTCCCAATCCTCTGCTGCTGCATAGATATTTGACAGCAGAGTAAAGTTCCCTGGATCGGAAGGGTCTAATCTAACCAAACGATCCAAGACTTCCTTAGCTATATCCACCTCGTTATGCATCCTGCAGGCTCCAAGAAGAGCTCCCCAGATAACAACGTTAGGTTCCATGGGCATTGTTTGAACAACCTTAAAAGCTTCCTTTAACCGCCCTCCTCGACCTAATAGGTCAACAAGACAACCATAGTGTTCAACTTGTGGAACAAGATCATACACTTTTTCCATTGAGTAGAAGTAATTTATGCCTTCATCAATGAGACCTGCGTGATTGCAGGAACATAGAACAGCAATTAACGTGACTTTATCAGGCCGAATCCCTTCCCTTGTCATTGTCGAAAAAAGCTCGATTGCTTCTTTTCCATGGCCATGAACACCAAGACCCTGAAGCATAGTGTTCCAAGAGATGAGATCCTTCTTGGGCATGTTGTTAAATACATCAAACGCTTTTTCTAGACTACCACATTTTGCATACATATCAAGTAATGCATTTAACACAAAAGAATTAGAACTAAGACTAGACCCTTTTATTCTGGAGTGAACCCTCATTCCTAAACTAAGCAAACCAGACTCAGCACAAGCAGCCAAGATACTAATAGCAGCAGCAGCATCAAATTTCAATCCGGCAGCCAACATTTGATCGACTAATTTATCAGCCTCTTTCATAAGCCCTTTTTCCGCATAACCAGCAATAATTATCGTCCAAGTAACCACATTTTTGGCCGGTGATGGCATCTTATCAAACATAATTCTCGCCATTTCCATATCTCCAGCTTTACTATAACCCATAACCATCGTTGACCAAGACACAGTATTTCTCTCAGGCATCTTCTCAAACAATTCAAAAGCTCTACTCATCTCTCTACATCTAGAATACCCATCCAACATTGTATTCCAACTAATCAAATCCTTTTGAGGCATTTCATCGAACAACTTGCGTGCATCTTTTAATTCCCCTGCTTTCACCAATCCACCTAACATAGAGTTCCAAGACACAGTATCTCTCTCACCCATCTTCTCAAACAACTTCATAGCTTCTTTAATACCCAAACAACCACATCTTGAATAACAATCAATTAACGCATTTGGAACATAAATATCAGATGAAAGCCCTAATTTTTCAATTTGATTATGAATCATTTTCACTACATGTAACCATGATTGACCTGAACAAGCCTTGAGAAGAAAAGGGTAAGTGAAATTATCAGCAAAAAGGCCAAATCTTTGCATCTCAGAGAAAACGAAGAAAGCTTGATACGGCTGTGAGTTTTGCACATGAGCTCTAATCAGAGAATTGCAAAGATGAACATTTGGTTCTTGAACTTGATTGAAAACCCTAATTGCTAAATTGGTTTGACGACAAAGAGAAAGAGCAGAGATTAGCTTTGGCGCTATGTGTAAATCTTGATGAAGGTTTCGTCGAATTATCTGAGCATGAAGCTGTTTGACTTGGCTTAAATTGGGGCATTTGGGAAGATCTTGGAGTCTCTCTTCGAAGATTCTCCGAGAAGAAACCCATGATGGTGCTCGAACCGGTAGTGAAGACGTCATCAATGTCAAATCCAGAGTAGTTGTAGTAGAGAGAGTGTCTTAATCGTTGAAGAAGGGAATCAGAGTTTGCATTATGAAATTTGAGTCTCTTTTTAAAAAATTTGAGAAACGTGATGATGATGGCATATGCTTCGGTTCAACCCATGACCCGATTTTTTTTTTCCCTGAATAGATATATATTGATCAAGATCAAGACTACAAAACACTAACACCAACAATACACAAATTGGTCATTTTATAATAAGATAAAACGGCCAAATACAAAAATTAAACTTTATATATCCCAAAAAGTTGAAGTATCTATTTTCTCCTCATCAAACAAATTGGACAGCCAAAAAAGCTCCCACATGCTACCTAAGATTGATAATTCTATCTACAACTATCACTCTGAGCAATGAGAAAAACACTTCTATTAGAAGACATTGATTCCACCATTGTGGACCAAAAACCAATTCTATTAAATGACAACTTCAAAACCCCCACCTAGGATTTAAAACCCATGACTCGATAATTTGCACGATTTGCAAAATTTAAATGAGTAATTTGTATATGTTCTGTATCAATTAAGTGGGTTTTGGGGGTTATCTGAAAATAAAATTCTATATCATTTGAAAATCACCATAAAATAATAATTCACTCATTTATTTGAACCTCTATTAAATCTTAAGAAATATTGAAAATCAAAATATATCTAAAATTTAGTTAAATTTTGGGTTAATTCTAATAAATTCTACAAAAATATACCGGAACTACTACAGATAAACAGAAATCTCTAAAAAATAGCAATCTCTAATATGATTTTTAACTTCAAAATAAAATAAAAAAAATCTGAAATTATTAAAAAATATTTCATCCAACAATTCATCAATATTATAAAATAATACTAAAATCCAACAATAGACACCTCAGAAACCGAGTCTTAAATCATTCTCATATTCTTGCCATGATTTTACGACTACATTTTTTCACTTCTTGAAAATAAATATAAAATATATAAATCAATAAAAATCATTTAATCAATAATATGATATAAATTCTCATATTATGACCTCTGCACATAAAACATGTTAATACACTTAAAATCTCAGAGTTAATCTCATTCTCATGCACCCATATTTTCTCAAGATGATTTCTTTGATGGTAAATTCTTTTTTTAAGAAACCTTCATTTTTAAGGAAATTCTAGGTTTTATTAATGGTCACATCAATACAGACACAACCTCTTACTCAACCGGTCTAAATAACATGTTAAACATAACAGTTCACAATTTTTTTTTGAATAAAAACTTAAATCAACATCCAAAAAATGGTGCATATCAGGGTTAACTACAGTTTCACTAAATTTTGTTATTATTGGAAACAATTTGTTAGGTCAAATCTCTGCTCTATCACCACCTGTCAAATATGTATGCAACTGTTTCTTGTGCAAGCTTTTTCTCTTTTCAGCAGAACTTGGTTTTTTTCTCTCTCCTTCAACGTGACCATGGAAATGATGAGAAAACTAGGGTTTTTGCAATTCTTAGGGTTTATATATATTTATATTTATTTCCGATCCACTTAAATTAAACCAAGAGTTAGAATTACCAAAATTAATTAATGTCTCTCTTGGTTTAATAATATCTCAAAAATAAGTCTCTTTGACCAAACTAAAATTAAGACACCTCCATTTTTCAATTCTGAAATTCAAATTTCCGTTTTTGGAATATGGGCTTCACAATTGGTTTTTATTATTCAACACTCTTTTTCATTTTTAAGACTTCACATCAATTTTTTTATCTTCTACCTAATAATACAACATTCATTCAATTTTTACACTTTACAATAGCTGTCGAATAAAATCCAACCTCAACCCTACCATTATTATTTCATACTTTTTGTTTTCTTTATGTTTTGTTTTGTGATCACATATTAATAAAAACTATACATTTAATTTAATTAAAATAAATAAGATTGAAATAAAATTATAAAATGAATTTAATACATATATATATATATATATATTACTTTGTTTTAAATAGCAAGTAATAAAGATGAGAAACAGAGTTCGTCATTATTAAAAAAAAGTTACAAAACTTAAAACACAATACAATATAATAAGCACACAATGCAAGTGATAAAACAAACATAATTTAATTAGTACAATAGACTCAATTAAAAAAAATGTAAAAGTCTTGTTAACCATGAATATCGCATAATTTTTCACCGTATGTTTTTGATTATATATGGTTGTAATTCTTAATGTACATCTGAATCTCGCATCTTGGATCTAGCTTGCACATGATTTGTAAAACCATATAGCATCTTGGTCAAAAATGAGTGTTATGAACTAGACCCTAGTGACTCAGATTTATTATAATCGGTCCAATGTTGAACATATGTATCATTTATTCTCAACAATCATAGCATGCAACATGATAACTTGGATAACATATTAACAGTTTTTTAGAGACTGTATATTAACAAATATTGAGTATTTTTGGTAAGAATAAGATGGTTATATGTATATTTATATAATATCAGTTTTATGTTTGATGGAGTCAAATGGAAAGATTTAGAGTGAAATGGGCATAAACTCGTAAAATGAAAATAAAAATTAGGGTTATCACTGCTCCGTACAATATGGCGCTGTTACCGATCAGTGCAAATAGGAGACCCGCCTCTGTTTTAAATAATATTTTTATTTCTAATCCTTGAGAGCTAAAAAGATTTGAGAGCCAAAACTCTCTTTACAGCTCAAAAAGGTAAAACATTTTGTAAAAATTTATGTTTTAGTATTTTTATTTGTCGTTCTTCTATTTTCTCAATTACACATATATTTTTCTTGTAATAGATGAAGAATCCATTAATAGATCTGAAACTACTTTTTAGTGATCTCATCGACTCTTCATCTGGTTTGTGGGATAGAGAGATTTAGGATGAGAACTTCTTTCCTGATGATGTTTCGGAAATAATGAAAATCAAACCACTATTTGGAAGTGATGATTTCTGGTGTTGGAAGCATAATAAAAGTGGAGACTACACGGTAAAATCTGGTTATTGGTTGGCCAATAAATTCTTTCTCAAAGAAGAATTCCATGAAGCTATCAACCCTCTGTTAGTTGTCTACAAAAAGGCGTGGGAGGCCTTGACAGAACCAAAAATCAAAGGTTTAATGTGGAGAGCTCTTTCAGATTCAATTCCGGTTCTGATAACCCTGTCATCTAGAGGAATGAAAATTGATCAGAGATGCCAGAGCTGTGGATTTGAAGAGGAAAGTGGTAATCATGTTCTGTTTTCTTGTCATGTAGCAAGACAGGTGTGGCTTTGACTGAGTTTCCGGTTCCTTAAAATGGTTTATATCTCATATATCTGTTCGTAAACATGCATTTCCTTTTCCAGATGAGCAAAAACATAAGGATGCCTGTAGAAACTAGGAGACTGTATCTTTGGGTCTTGTGGTGGTTATGGAAAAACAGAAACAAGTTTTATTTTGAAGGAAAAGGGTTTGATGCTTTGGAATCGGCAGACAAGATAAGAGAAGAATCCAACCTTTGGTTTATGGCCCAACAGTTGGGAGGGAAGGAGAGGTTCAAGTCTGTAGGGAAGTGGTGTCAAACTCTCCTAGTTGGAAAAAAACAAAAGAGGGATGGAATAAATTGAACATTGGTATCTGTCGGAAGAAACAAAAGCGGATTGCAGGTTGTGCATGGGTTTTGCGAGATCATGGAGGACATGTTTTGTTGCATAGTAGAAGATTTTTTGCTGATGTGGTGGATGTCAATGATGCAAAATTCAGAGCTCTACAATGGGCTTTTGAGTGTATGGTTCATCATCAGTTTAATTATGTGGTTCTTGCAGTTGAAGATAATTGCTTGTTGGGAGCTTTAAACAGATCACATGCTTGGCCATCTTTTAAATCCCAGATGGGGATTTTGAAATTGTCACTTGATAGAATATGTTTTTGGTCCACAATGGTAGAGTCAAGGTCTTCTAATAGAAGTGATTTTCTCATTCCTCAGAATGCTACATGTAGACAGACTTATCAGTTTTACGTAGCACGTGAAGAGCCTATTTGGCTGTCCAAATGGTTCAATGAGGAGAAATGGGATACTTCTACTTAGAAGATTTGGGGGTCTTTAAGTTTAGGTTTTTTTTTTGTATCTGGCCGTTTTCTTATTATAGAGTGGCCGTTGGTGTATTGATGGTATTGGTGTATTGTAATCTTGTAAACTTGGATTTCGATAAATATATATCTATTCAAGGTGGGAAAAAAAAGATGGGCCAAGTTTTTGGCATGTACATCTGGAGTTTTATATTTAAAGCTTCTTTTGTAAAGAGCGTTTACCAAATTGGATTTCCAATTATGAAGTGACTTTTTCATTAATGTTCATTGAAAAAAAAAAAAATCTTATACAACCTTTACCCGAAATGAAGAAGATTCAGACGGACAAAACATATGTTTAATACTAAGGGGTGGAGTTTCTGCTCTATGCTTGTAATTAGGGATGTTAATTATGAGTTTTTACCCAGTGGATACCTGAAACCCAGATTTAATATCAAACCCGTAAACTTGCTCGTTTCTGTTTAAAAAATGTGAATTTAAAGCGGGCAGACTTTATTTACCCCGGGTTTTATTCGGGTTTACCCTACTGGGTAATGGGTACCCGCTGGTTATTTTCATGAGATAGATATAGTGAAATAATATTTTAGTCTAAATACACAAAATTATGAAAAATTATTTTGTGCCAAAATAATAAAAAATTTTAATTGATAATATTTTTAATATCGTAAAATCAAAAATTTAGCAAAAAACGTGAAACTATATTTTCCGCTAAAGACATAAAATCACTTAGTTACATTTTTTGTTAAAATCTGATTATTTTGTCTTCAAACATATCAAAACGCAAATTTGGCGAAAAACGGGAAATGATATTTTTCTGCCAAAATGCAAAATTGCAAGATTAAGTTTTGGACCAAAATTATAAAATTTAGAATTTGGATTTTTTTGGTCAAACCCATCAAATGCAAATTTGGCCAAAAATCATGAAATTATATTTTACCGCCAAAAATGTAAAATCACGAAATTATGTTTTTGCGCAAAACCTATAAATTTTTACCAACCCCTCAAATCGGAATAATTTTATTTTTGTTTTTATTTTATTTTATTATAATGTCCAGAAATTAGTTTATTTTATAATTGTGCCTAGCGATATAATTATATCAATACTTATGAAAATAATTTTATCAATACTTATGAAAATAATTTTATCAATATTTTTAAAATACAAATAAAGAAAAAATATTATAAAACATGAATTGTAAAATTAAACAAGAATTAAATTTGATTCATAAATTTAATTTCCAGTTTTCTAGTTTTTAAAAGTAAACTAAACAAAAACAAAAAAAATCAATTTGGATACCCGCGGGTATACCTATAACTTACGGACTTTATTCGGGCTATACTGTTCGTGTTGAAATATGTGATCTCTATGATAGAAGAATTCAAATCTAAGAGAAGGAGGGAAAGGAAACCTAGTTCACAAGGAACTAGAAGAAGTCTTGGTTAGGATGTAACTAGAAGAAAGGAAGCTGTTACATACTAACTAGAAGACTAACTAAGTGGAAAAGAGGAAGCAAAGGAGAGCATGGGGCGCCAGAACCAGGGCATGGGCACAAGCATGGAGGCGTCAGCAGCAGGGTATGGGCGCAGCTTGAACAGGAGTCAAACAGTGAGCTGCTCCCTTCCCTCCTCTCTTCTTCATGCAAACTCCTCTCTTCTCTCCTTCCTTCTTCACGCCTCTTCTCTTCTTCTCTATGTAAAAACTCTATAAATATACATGTAATGTGATGTAAAGAGGTGTGAATAAGAGAATAAGAAGATTAAAAGAGTAAAAGAAAGCTTTTACTTATCTCCCTAAAGGCGCCGGTGGAGCCTTTGCTCTCCGGCGCCATGCTTCTCCTTAGTTCATCTTATTTCATCAACCATTATAATTCTCACTCTCATCATCATTCTTATCATCATTCTCAAACAATAATCCCTCATTATATCAATACTCACGCCACCATCATCATCCTAAACATTCTCTAAATATCCAAACCTTAAACTCCTTATTATTTTCATGCCACAACTATCACTCTCTCAACTATCCCTAAGCCTTCATATTCTTAATTTCAACATGGTATCAGAGCAAGTTGAGTGATCTAGCGCCTAATCTCTTGTTATTCTTCGAGCTCTCTACAAAGTCTTCTAATCTATAACCATACACTTTCTTAGTTCTATTCACTCTGAGATTAATATCCTTCAGATCATAAGATCTTCAAGTTGTGAAAGGACTAAGGGTGTGTATTGTTACTAGAAAATGATGACAAATTGAGGGAGATTTCGTTGGGCTCTCCTTGGCTCCTTGCCTTGAGGAACTCGTTTTTCTTTTGTTAAACACATGAGAGAGAGATTTTCTGGGGTAATTTGTTCCTCCCATGCGTTTTTAATAGGGTGTGTGTGAGAGAGTAAATATCTTTCTTTGTGGTTCTTGTGTGTGGAGTCTAGATCCACATACAAAACTTTGAAAAGGGGTTGTATCAATATCAATTCCTTGGTGATCCTCTTTGGAAACAAGATCCAGAGGATTTTTTAAGAATCATCCATCCGTGAAGAAGCTTGTCATGGTGTGATGATTTTTTGGCATGTATGGCGTGGGAAATAAGGCATCTAGGAGATGAAGAATGTTTTTGGCGTGATGGTTTAGAAGAGGAGAAGGCTGGAGGTGACCTTAAATGGTGATCCAAGCAAGCTCCAAAGAAGAGGAAGCATTAAACCGGCTGTACAAAAAACAGTCAAAGAAAGTGTGAATCTAGTTCACATAAGACTTCAAGGAAAATATGAGACAGCTCATAGTAAAACTTGGAGAAAAGGAGAAGCTTACCTTGGAAAGAGCAAGCTGAGGAAGGTTTAATCCCGAAAGAGACTTGCGGAAGAGAAGTGACAAGAGGAGTTCACATCTTTAACCCGGAAGAGACTTGCGGAAGAACGTGACAAGAGGAGTTCACATAGAAGACTTGCATGAAACAGAGATGAAGCACAAGGCTGAGATGTTTCCTGCAAAGAAAAGGATGTGGTCAATAATTTTTTATCAAAGAAACACAGTTGATAAGAGAAAAATCAATTGTGGAAAAGAAGCGGTGAAGAGATAGTAAGCAATGTTTTTGGATGGGCTTGTGTTGTGATTCTTGAGAGTTTGATTCCAGTTATGGTGATTGAAAACTCACATTCGCTTGTAACTTCAAGCGTTAAGGAGGAGAAGAGTAAGGCTGCTGAGAGAGGTGAAACCTCAGAGGAAGAGGTTAAGAGCGATTGTTGCTCTGAGAAGAAGAAGAGCAACAGCGACTCAGTGAAGCTCTTGGCGAATTCTCAGCCTCAGTAACAGGCAAATCAAACTCTGCAAGATTCATTTCCAAGAAGTTCATGACTTCCAAAACCAATCTCATAGGCTAATGCTATCTTTCATTGGTGAATCTTTCAACAAGCGGAAGATTCAGATGGTCCAAGAAGTAGTTGCTCCAAGGTATTGATTAAAGGGTGCTTATGGAGGGTCATATTCTTCCACATGGTCTTCATCCTCTCTTGAGGCCGAATCACTTGATCCAGGAGGTCTTGAGAGAGTGGTGATCATACTCAACCATGTGGCGATCCAAGTGGAGCAATCTACAAGAAGAAGTGTGTATAGGCTCAAGCAAGCTATTCATGGTGGTGTTATGTGGAGGTAGATGATGTCCTTTGCGGCCTAATCCAAAATGGCTAGCAGACGAAAGCTTGTCCTAATTGGCAAGTGGGATAGATAGTCCATGAGGAGGCGGCATCATTGGCATAATCAAGCTTAGTGCTCTTTCCTTTGCAAGAGTGGTCCCTTGGCAATGGGCTAGTCTTGAAGGGAAGTGTTGAAGAAGCGGTGAGCTCCAAATTATGCAACGGTCTTCCTTGTCAAGTTTGGTTCTTCCCATACTCGAACCAAGCTTGAGGGGGAGTGTTGAAGAAGACCGTTGAAGCACCAAGTTAGGTGATGGTCCAAGAAGAAGAGGACTATCACATTGTACCATGGATAGGTGCGGCATTCCGAGAGGAAGCCGGGAGAGTCTTATGATAAGTGGCTTAGAGCGGATGGCTCTTTGAAGAATCAAGATCAAATCTATGAAGGGTTAAAGCCAAGATTGATCTTGATAGATGGAGAGTGAAGTTCAGACCAAGAGGCGTTCACCTAGGAAGTTGTGGAACGGTAAACAAGGCAACAAGGGAATCCAAGCACCATATGAGGAGACGATGGCGAGAGGAAGCCGGGAGACACATATGAGTAGCTATGGATAATGTTGTAAGGAAACCGAAGGAGAAACCACCTTGCAGACCTTATTAGGTGTGGTGATCCGAGAAGCAGCGGGAAGTGGCGTCCAACGGATAGAGTATACTCCCAAGAGTCATCAAGAGGAAGCCAATGACAATGTGAGTATTCCGTGAGCTAGAAGATGTCATCCGAGGAGCTTGAAGTCAAGATTAAGTTTGAGACAAGAATCCCGAGGAGACATGATCCGAGTGAAGCTTAGAGAAGACAAAGCCTAATCCGCAAGAAAGAGTGAAGGCCATAGGAGAGGAAGCCGTGGTCTCATTGAGGTTAGGAGTCATCAAAACCGTCTTTGGAGCAAGCAAGGATCAGCTAGCGGATATCGTTAACATGGCATCATCTTCTATCAATGAGGATCACGTACATGGCAAGATCGGCCTTAAGGACACCTACCGACCAATCTTGAGGGGGAGTGTTGAAATATGTGATCTCTATGATAGAAGAATTCAAATCTAAGAGAAGGAGGGAAAGGAAACCTAGTTCACAAGGAACTAGAAGAAGTCTTGGTTAGGATGTAACTAGAAGAAAGGAAGCTGTTACATACTAACTAGAAGACTAACTAAGTGGAAAAGAGGAAGCAAAGGAGAGCATGGGGCGCCAGAACCAGGGCATGGGCACAAGCATGGAGGCGTCAGCAGCAGGGTATGGGCGCAGCTTGAACAGGAGTCAAACAGTGAGCTGCTCCCTTCCCTCCTCTCTTCTTCATGCAAACTCCTCTCTTCTCTCCTTCCTTCTTCACGCCTCTTCTCTTCTTCTCTATGTAAAAACTCTATAAATATACATGTAATGTGATGTAAAGAGGTGTGAATAAGAGAATAAGAAGATTAAAAGAGTAAAAGAAAGCTTTTACTTATCTCCCTAAAGGCGCCGGTGGAGCCTTTGCTCTCCGGCGCCATGCTTCTCCTTAGTTCATCTTATTTCATCAACCATTATAATTCTCACTCTCATCATCATTCTTATCATCATTCTCAAACAATAATCCCTCATTATATCAATACTCACGCCACCATCATCATCCTAAACATTCTCTAAATATCCAAACCTTAAACTCCTTATTATTTTCATGCCACAACTATCACTCTCTCAACTATCCCTAAGCCTTCATATTCTTAATTTCAACAGTTCGGGTATTAAGTTTATGCTGGTTTTTAAAAACGGGTTTAATATGAGCAGAATCAAAACGGGTTTGGACCGGAACATGTAAAAAAACTCGTCGCAACATCCGTACTTGTAAACCATTGCTAACACTAAACAAATTTTGTCCTTAAGAAAAATTCAACCATTTAGATAACATGAATTACTTACCAAAACCTATTATTTGAATCAGTTGACAAATAATAATTTATTTTCAAACTTATTATGAAACATTGAAATATCTAAAACTTGTAAATTCTATATAAAAATATGATAAAGTTTAATCTAGAAAACAACTTGTTTTTAGTATGTCTCTAACTTTAGTGAAACTGCAAGTTGTAAAACCAACTTAACATAAAAATAACATTTTCCCAAAAACAACTAAACATAAAATAATGCTTGAAAATTGAAATTAATGAGAACACAAAAAAAGAGGCAATGAGAACAGTTCATGTGTGTGTTGGGTAGCTTTTTGTGGGCTAAAGAGGTGCACGCAGACATAACCCTACTTCTCTGACTCTCTCTTCTATCTCCTGTCCTCTTCTTCACCTAATCTTCTTCTTCTTACCTACCCCCAATACTCCAATAAAACCTCTCTTATTCCCCTGCAGATGATTCTCTGTCATCCTCTGAGTTTCTAAATTCTCTGTCTTTTTCTCATTCTCTTCTCTGTTTTCAATCAATGGAGGCTTTATTGTTAATGAGATCTTCTTGTTGTTCATCTGCAATTGGGTTTATTGATCATCGTCGTGAATCATCAACCTCTAAGTTCATTAGTACTCTTCTTCCATCTTCATCATCAAAACGTTTCTTGTCTCTTCGTTGTTCTCTTCCTCCACCATCGAAGCCACGCTTTTCTGTTCATGCTGTGATGACACTCGCTGGGTATGAATAAAAACCAGAAAAGTTTCAATTTTTTAGAATCTAATTGAGAAATTAGCATAACCCTCTTGTGATTTTGTAACTCAAATTGGAAATATTGTTTCTTCTCTTTTATTCTCAATTCTGAATTTTTAGATTTTCCATTTTGAAATTATTATAACCCTTTTGTGTTATTTTGTAGCTTACCCTTACCTCTCACTTAACAACTATGCATAAAAAGCAATGAAAGTCTCAATGTTATGATTCCAATTGAGAAATTAAGATGACCCTTTTGTGACTTTGTAGGTTAAATTAGAAACCTTTTTGTTCTCTTTTATTCTCAGTTCTAAATTTTTAAATTCTCATTGTGAAATTAATATAATAACCCTTTGAACTTTGTGATTTTGTATGTTAAGTTAGAAACCTATTTGGGGTTTTTTTTTTGTGTGAATTTTGAAGGAAATTTTTGTTTCTGTTGTTTGTTATAGATCATTGGCAGGGAAGAAACGAGTAGATGGAAGTGAGAGTTTGACTCTTGAAGGTATCAGAAACTCATTGATTCGTCAAGAGGATAGTATTATATTTGGGTTATTGGAGAGAGCCAAGTACTGTTACAATGCAGATACTTATGATCCTACTGCTTTTGACATGGATGGTTTCAATGGTTCTTTGGTTGATTACATGGTCAAAGGCACTGAGAAGCTTCATGCTAAGGTTTTGCCAAATTATGGTACTTCTAATTTGATTTACACATGCCTTCAAGATTGAAACTTGATTTTGTTTTTCAATCTTGATTAGGTTGGTAGGTTCAAAAGCCCTGATGAACATCCATTCTTCCCAGATGATCTACCAGAGCCTATGTTGCCTCCTCTGCAGTACCCAAAGGTACTCAATTCTTACATCTTTCACTTGGAATACATGAAAAAAAGATTGAGTCTTTTGTGTCTTTGTTGCATCTTACTGATACTGTTACTCGATGTTTAGTAAAGCAACGTATTGCATGGTTGTGAGCTGTGTTCTTTTAACTTCTCTACTTGGTGCTAAGGCTTTTTCTTTTTTACCAAATAGGTGTTGCATTTTGCTGCTGATTCTATCAATATTAACAAGAAGATATGGAGCATGTACTTCAGAGACCTTGTTCCTAGACTAGTGAACAAAGGTGATGATGGTAACTACGGATCAACAGCTGTCTGTGACGCCATATGCCTTCAGGTTTGTGTTTTTTCGTGTTGTTGTTGAGTATCGAAAACAAGGTTTGATCGATTAAAGTCTCAAATTGTGTTTGATGTAAATTGCAGTCTCTCTCAAAGAGGATACATTACGGTAAATTTGTTGCAGAGGCCAAATTCCAAGCCTCACCCGAGGCATACGAGTCCGCTATCAAAGCACAAGTAATATTTATTCACTTCTGAACCCAAAGTTTATGTTTTTATTCTTGTTGTAGTCTCTATATGCTTTTATCTTACTTTGGAATTGCTACTAACGCATTGCAGGATAAGGATGCACTGATGGATATGCTAACATTCCCAACTGTGGAAGAGGCGATAAAGAAAAGAGTTGAGATGAAAACTCGAACATACGGGCAAGAAGTGAAAGTAGGGATAGAGGAGAAAGACGACGAAGAAGGGAATAGATCTCATGTTTACAAAATCAGTCCAATCTTGGTTGGGGACTTGTATGGAGATTGGATCATGCCATTGACAAAAGAGGTTCAAGTGGAGTACTTGCTCAGAAGACTAGACTGAGAAATAAAAATGGGCTCTTGGTAGTAAAAGTAAAAAAAGGGTTTTTGGAATAATGTTTTTTTGGTTTTTTTTAACTTTATAAATCTCTCAATTTTATTACAGTATTATTCATTCCACTGTATAGAGCTTGGCAGTGGTTTTGAAGAAGGTTAATTACAACGTTGGTTAAAACGCTGTCGTTTTAATGTAAATATTCTTAATTGTGGAATCAAGCATATGAATTGGTCGCTAATACTTGTTTTGGTAATAATGTGTCTAATACTAGCCATGAAAATAGAACGTATTCGCACCACGATCAAATATAAAAAAAAAAAAAATAGTAATATTTTTTTTCATTTTAATAACTTGTTAAGGATCCAATGTTTTTAATTAAATTAAGGCCTTAAAAGTTCTAAAGTCGGGTTATCATAAAATCCGGTGATGCCACAATTGTATAATCTCTTCTCGTATTAAAAAAAAGTATTTTAATCTTTGTTTCCAAATACTATTTACAAGCATCTTTAAATGAGATAATCTTATCTAAATAACCAAACATTTCCTGATTATTTTTTAAATAACTACTTTTCCAAATAATTAATTAATTATGGGATTTTTTAAAAATCTGTTATTAATTAAAACAATCGAATTATTAAATTTAAATTATAAAATTAAATTATTTTGCTATTAACTGTGAGAAAATATCTCTATAAATCGAAAATATCATTTTGTTAGCGTGAATATCTAAACTAAATATTTATATATATTTACTTTAATTCTAAAATCCTTTTATACTCATCCCTATACTATTATATCAAATTTGAAATCCCTTTAAAATTTTAAAATTATTAAAATTATTAAAAATTAATTTAATAAATTAAATACTTTGTTATGAATTGTTATTAATTATGAGAAAATATCTATGAAAATCTTAAAAATAATTTTGTTACACTTAAAATATAAACTCTTTGGCTACTATTAATGAAGTTCTTGGTAATTAAACAAATTGATTTGAAATTATAAAAATTTAAACTACAAATTTCTATATATTTCTTCTGATTCCAATTTATTTTTCAAAACTAAATTTCTATTGAATATTTTATTCCTTTATTCTTGATAATTATTGTTTTCTTAACAATCTTATGTTATCAGTTAGATATTCTTATATTCACATAACATTAACTTTCGAATATTAAAATTCTATATATTTTATATCATTTTCATATTTCAAATTTCGTAATCGTATACCAAAAAATACTTATATTGTATACGAAAAAATACAAAACAACTCATTTCAAATAACTGAATTTTTTTTTTAGAGATTTAAGGTTATAGAAGATATTTTAGATAGTTCAAGTGAAAGTTCTTCATTCTTGGAGGCAATATACTGTGAAATCTAGAAGAACACCTGAATATATATTTGTAAACTCGGTAACCATGTTTTCACATTTCATTAAGCATTTAAATAAAATATTTTATTAACAAATCTCTATAACATTTTACAGGATATACAAATTCATAATAATCAAACGTGTCAAACAGATCAATCATAATATTTAACTTAATTGCTTATATTTTATTACATATATTGAGTTATGGTAAATATTCAATTTCAAAAAATTTATATAAACAATAACAAATAGCTCGGTATATTACAGAAATAAGATAATATATAATATATTACTTTATTAGTTAAAAATATTAACCCGCAGTGTATCACGGGTAGAAATCTAGTTCAATATTATATTTTGTGTTTATATCAAAAATCTCATACAGTAAAATCTCTATAAATTAATAATATCGAGATCGGATAATTTTATTAATTTAAAAAGGTATTAATTTATGCATAAATTAATAATTATAGAAAGTTTTCCTAATTTTAAAAAATATTATATAAAAATAGAAAATGAAGATAATACTTTTATATGTTTTACTACAATTATAAATTAGGAAATAATAATTACATATAAATCTATTTTTCATTGTTTTTATGTAATTTGAGAAAATAATATAATATATTTTTGATATTTTAAGAAAAATAAAAATAAACTCCAACAAAAATACATATTAACTAATAAATAAAAAAACATTATAATCATATTTCACTAATATATATTACATATATACAATATATTTATTTGATTATTAATTTATGTTATTAATGTGACCATATATTTACATAGAGATTTCAAAAAAATTATTATCTTATTATCTTATCGAAATGTGTCATTTATTACACCGATCCAACTCGAGACCGTGAAAAATCATTAATTTAGAGAGTTTATAATTTATCGAGTATTAATTTATAAAACTTATATTGTATTTACTTTCCATAATTATTGGGATTCGATATATTATCCCCTGAACTCTAGGTTGTATTAGTGCGACCTTATTAAAATTTAATGTCGATTTAACCTAATGTTTGGTGTGTAACTTTTCTTTAAATATAGAGTCTGTGAGGCTGATTATTACCATTGTTAGTGTTTGTTTTCGTTTTTAATGGTTTTTTGTATTTGTATGATTATGATTCTATTGAATCTTTGGGTACTAATAGATTGATTACATTTTTTCTAATATCAAGGTCTATTAATTTATTATGAATACTTGTGGTGTTTTTGTTTCTTTAAAAGCATCTCCAAAAATAATTTCATATTTGAGGTTGACAAAACTTTAAATTTAAGGCTCAAATTTTTTTATCTTCAAAAGCAAAACTTCAAATATAACTTTTAAACTTTCCAATTTTACATCATAATCTTTACTATTTATAATACTCACTAAATTATTTAAAATTTTATCAATAACTATAAAAAAATACTTAAAATATTATACATAGTATTTATTAAAACAGTACATTTTATATATAATTACAAATTACAAGTAGAATCCTAAATTACTAAAGAAAAAATATTTCCATAATACTCCCACATTGTTGTGTAAAATTTGCTTTGAATGTTATGTAATATTTTTATTTTCAATTTTAACGTGTTAATTTAACAATTATATGTGAAAACTAAATTTATAAAATATTTTTACTGTTTCAGGGATAAAATGATAAACAAATAAGTTATAAAAATAAATTCTAAGATAGATAATTAAAGAGACTAAAATGTAAGAAAACATGGATCCTCAAATTTGATGTTTCACAGTTTAAAACAACAAAACTGAGGATTTGAGGTTTCTTTTAGGGATTATCTAATGTTAGTTTTTATTGTATACTGATCTCTTTTTTATTTTTATTTGTTCTATGATATATGTACCAATATGACCGCCCTTGAAATTATGTGTACCACAAGCCAGAAAAAAAGAAACTAGAATATAAGAAAATTTGGTGTGCTGGTGTATTCAAATTCCCTACCTTATCTTTATTCTCACTACTTCAACCAAATTTATCTAAAAGATATTTCACAAAATAACCTAAATTATAACTTATTATAAATAGGACCACAAGTTGTTGCTTACATTCCTTCCTCTAAACGCCAGTCCTCTGAATAAGATACAATAAAACAAACTGTGAGACATTCAAAAGAAATTTCATGTGTGTCTTTCATTATCAACAGACTCTAAAACATAGTTTCCAACATCATAATAACATATAAGTTAGTTAAAATAGAACACAATTGTGGTAAATGGATTGATGTAATCTTGAAATATCATGCGATGTACTTTATAATTAGAAATACTAATTCCTACATGCTTTCAGATTAGAATAATTCTTGGGTTCACCCCTAGGGGTGAATCTTTATATTCATCTTCTGATGTCATATCCAATCAAAATGACACATAATATAATATTTCAAAAATGAAAAAATAAAAAACAATATCAAATTCTCAGTTAATTGTTAACCACGTTGCTGAAAATATGGAAAAACCATATTTATTTTATTATTTATTATTTAATTTGAAATATGATATTATATGACATTTTGATTGGATATAAGATAATGAGGTGAATATAAGGGTTCACCGCTAGGGGTGAATCCAAGAACTGTTTTTCAGATTATCTCACTCATGGTGGATGTTAAAATTAAAAATACATTGCTATCAGTTAAAATGTCAACTGCAACAACTTTGTAAAAATGAATAAATGTGTATACTAATCCAACACAATTGTTAGACAGTTACCTATCAAGATTCAACAGATAATTTGCTATTGTTTTGAGCTTAATCAACTTCTTCCATAATGTCGTTTATAAGTTTGATCATATTAGGCATTATGGACACAACTTAAAAGTAGAGATACAATAAGTTTCATATATACACATATAATGTTATATACATAGTAAATTACTTTGTTGTTTACAATAATGGTCATGTGAGACTATTTACAATGACATATTTAACAACAATTATAATAATTTTCAACTGTTAAAAGTAGTTGTAATGGTTTGTTGTAAAAAAAGAATGATGTATCATCATAATTCATAAGTGTTGTTATTTATCAACATCATAAGAAGATAAATGTGGAGTTTTAAGTGGGTTGTTGTCATGTTTTAATTGGACAGAAAATAAAATATGTCTCTCAGCTTTTTATTTTGGATTGAAGAGAGAGTAGTGACATGTGGAAGATAGATGTTTGATGTTTAGATTTCTGTTTTTCTATCTCAGTTATTTATAATAATAATAATAATTATATATGTATAATTTTTATATCAAAATCTATTATTTTCATAATTTATAAATAAAGACTTGTTTCATTCCTTTTGGATACATTAAAAATAATCTAATAATTAATAATATGTAATCACAGAAAATAAACATACATTAAATATAAAATATAATATAAAATGATGGTGTAAGATTTAGTAATTTTATTAAAAACTAAGATAGTTAAAATTATGTAAATGTTTACTTATGATATAGAAGAGAGAGAAGATGATGTGTACTCTTAAAATGAAAAAATTTGGTGTTGTAAGTCTTAAACCATTGGACATAACCTAGAGAGTACTACCTCTTCCTCACAATCAAACTCCCATATTTTGCCAAGCTTAAGGGAGAAATAACATGGTACTTTTCTTCATCCACCGAACTCAAAATCTGAATTTACTCGGTCACCAACATGCACATATCGGTCCATGAAAATCCGAATGAGGAGCATGAGAGATTAGGAGTATTCATCGTCATCTCACAATACAAGCTTCTAATTAGTAATACAACACGAAAATGTGAATTCATAACAATCTAATAGATGGATAAGTGATGGGGAGTATTGTTGTATGTCGATCGGGCTAACTAAACATGATAGAAAATTCCTAATACCACCATGCTTAGAAAACCAAGCAGGCGACGACCACCACGCATAGAGTACAATGCGACAAGAGTACAATGGATCAAATAAAACATTCCGACATGAAAAACACATGATATATACATTATTGCAAAAAAAAAATAGAGTAAATTTTACCGGAGACAACAAAGAGAGAGAGAGAGAGAAATGTTCAAAATGTTAAAGAGATGTTAGAGTTGGAAGATATTGATTTTTGTCAATAATAAAACATAAATCATATGCTATTATTTCATTAGTGGGACCAAATGATTGATGTCTTTGTGAGTCACCAAATGAATGTAGCTACTAAGAATATGTTAGAAGTCACCAAATGAACGTAGCGAGTAAGAGTATGTTAGACAATAAAAATGTTGAAATGGTGATTTTGTTAGAACCTTAAGATTATAATTACTTTTTAATGATACCTATGTTTCAATATTTCAAAATTCAATGCAAAATTTGTTTTATTTAATTGCAAAATTTTAATACACATAGTTAAAAAAAATTCATGTCATTTACAAAAAGATATTTTAAATAAATTTTTATTATATATTGCTATTTCATTGCTTTTCTCTAATGTATTTTAATTAATTCATTTGGAAAATATCAAAAATGAAATTTTAAAAATTGGACATTTTATTCTTGAAGTTTTTGTATCATTTAAAACACCAACTTTTAGTTGATTTTCAGATTAAATATAGAACTTTGTTGACTTAGCAATCTGAGACATGTTGTTAAGTCAACTAAAAAAAAAACAAAACGGATATTTCACCG
This sequence comes from Nasturtium officinale, assembly GCA_963854855.1. Classification (NCBI taxonomy): domain Eukaryota; kingdom Viridiplantae; phylum Streptophyta; class Magnoliopsida; order Brassicales; family Brassicaceae; genus Nasturtium; species Nasturtium officinale. The sequence goes on from OY978507.1 coordinate 11,476,231, forward strand.
GTTAGAAGTTTTGTCAATTGACATAACAACATACTTCAAATTGTCTAGTAAAAAAAGTTTCCTATTTAATTTGAATGTCAGCTTAAAAATTCATTTTTAAATAACATTTTATAATTTCATGATTAAACACCTAATTTTTTAAAGTTTATGTTATAGACACTTTTCCAATTCTATTATATCCAAAATCAAATTCATATAATATATGTTGGACCAAAAAAATTGAGATTAATTTATTTTTAAATTTGTGATTTCATTTCACTTTGAGAAGTCAATCCATAATAATATCTGTTAACAAGAAAAAAAATTATGTCAAATTTTACCTAGACTCCTTCACCAAAATCATGGTGATATAGTGGTTTTCAAATTTGAAAAATAATTTTCAAGATCACTACTTTAACTCCTACTTGGGATGTAAGATATATCTTAAATGTATTATTATTATCAGTGGTTAGTTCTACACCGGGTAGAAACTGAAAAAAAAAAATCATGTTATTTTCAGAATCGTATGTGAATCTTGGTTTTTAAGTTGTTTTAAGTTTTTTATTTGATTTATTTTCCTTAATTATAAATATAAATTTGATAATTTATAAAAAAAAATCTTAAGATATGGATTTTTATTTTTTTCTTGTAAATAAATATTATTATGAATTGAGTCCTCATAGTGACACCAAATCTTAAATATAAAAATAAATTAGTCTTACTTTTCCAACACATGTTAAATAGAATTTTAAACTTAAATATAATAGAATGAAAATGTAAAAAAATATCATGAAATTTTATAAATTGGAATTTAAAAATAGATGTTTTAATCATAAAGTTACAAAATATCATTTAAATCAATAATTTTTAGTTGAATTGCAAAATAAGTAGGAAACTTTTTATGACTAAATAATTTGATACTTATAATTATATCATTTGACAGAAATACTGGGTGACTTCTCCCCCTTAAGCCGTATTTCATTTTCGGGTTACAAAATTTATAATAATTTTGGTTAAGAAATTCAAATCAGTATCCGGTTTATTCTGGATTTTAAGACTCCCCTTTGTTGATAAGAAGATACATTAACAAAAACGAATCACTCACTCATTTCATTTCCATGGCTACTGCCTCATTCACTTTCTCACTTCCTTTAGCTCCACTGACCAAATCCATCAGACCCACCCGATTGATTCTCCTTAATCCGAATCCGGTTCTACGCTCAGCTTCTAAAACCAGAAGCGTAGTAATCAAATCTTTAGCGGTTCAAGAAGATAACAAGAGAACGAGTGATGAATCATCAATGAGTATTGATAATTTACGTGGATTTGTTAATCTTAATGTTGGGAAATGGATTGGTTCATTTCACGTATATTACCAAAAACCCCATTAATCATAAATTCTAAAGTTTTGATTTTTAATTGATTATGTAATGAGCTTCTCTGTTTTTTTTTTGGTGCAGCAATTTGATGGTAATGGGAATTTGTTACATAAGATTGATACGAAGCTTTCAGCTAGTTCTTATGGAGAAGATGAGCTTATTAGCCTTAATCAATCGTATGATTTGATTACTCTTTTGCTTGATTTCGGATTTTTTAGGGAAATTTCGCAGAGAAGTTATATAAATTTGTCAACTTTATATGATGTTTGAAGTTATTTCTATGCAAAATTGAAGTTTTTATTTTGTATTCTGTATCTCTCGCTTGATTTCTGTTTTTTTTTAGAAAATTTTGCAATAGAAACTTTATAAGTTGTAAACTTTATATGATGTTTGAAGTTAATTCTGTTAAAATTTGAAGTTTTTATTGTTTGCTTGATTTGTGATATTCTGATATTGAGAAATATCTGTGTTTCTGCTTTGATGGAAGTAAGTTTTTTTGAAAATGAAAGTTCTGTAATTGAGGATTCAATTATTATTGGAAGCAATGGTGGTGAATTTTTTAGTAGAAACTAAAGAAAGTTCAGAACTAGAAAATGACGTTTTGTAAGTATTCTGTGAATTTGGAGCAAATTTGATGTTTTTTCTTGTATACTATATCTTTTGCTTGATTTGTGATTTTTTGAAATTGAGAAAAGACAAGTGTTTCTACTTTGATGGAAATAAGTGTTTTTGATAAGATTAACTTGAATCATCTTTGAAACCAATGGTGGGAATTTGGCTATAGAAAGAAAGTTCTGAGTTTTAAATGATGGAAATAAGAAATTGTTTGTCTTCATATTCATATATATTGATATTACATGGTAATTCATATGAATATAGACCAAATCTGTAGTTTTTCTTAATTGCTATATCTTTGTGCTTAAGTGAAACAGTTGTTTTTGCTCTGTATAACCAGTTTCTTTGTGTTAGTAGTTTATAAAGTTTCTGAATTTTTAATGATGTCTAAGAAATTGTATGTCTTCTCTAAGTTTATTGTTATATATTGATGTTCCATTGTGTTATTCTACAGATTTGGAGAAAATCTGAAGTTTTTCTTGTCTACTATATTCAAAATCAATGGTTTTTAACTTGCACAATTAGTTTTTCTAATACGCCTTGTGTTTGTACATCTTAGGTTATATATAAAGCAACCTACATCTGCCACTTCAGTTACTGAAGAGGAAGAGGAGGAACCAGAATGGGTTGAATACAAAATAAAAGAAACCAATATGTTCACTGTAGACAAATATCAGCAGGTGAGCAATTCTGTTTATCTCAATCAAGATATTAATTAGTAAGTATGTGCTTTGTTCTCTTAAGGATTTGATGACTATCTTGATATCCATTATCAGTAGTCTGCAGATTGGATTTTTCCCCAAGGAGAAAGCATTTTCGCTGAGATATCAAACCGCTGGAATGTTGGATACAACCTTAAGGCAAGGCGTTCTCGGTGAAGATGACACTGGAGAAAAATCACCAAGGTTTGTTTCTCATATCCATTTAACATTTAATGTTCACTGAAGCATGAGTGTAGTAGATTGTAATAAGCTTATAACAAATTTTCAGATTTCTTAAACTTCCATCTCGACGTCCTTCTTTAGTATGTGAGAACTGCTTGTATTCTAAGAAGATGGATAAAAGGGTTAGAGCCTTTCACATAATGGATCCAAAAGGTGTTCTTGAAATGCTTATTGTTTTCCTCGAGGAACAAGGACTAGAGAATCTCACTCATCCAGTCTTCGATAACTCTAAAGTAATCAGATTTGGTATCGATTTTTCCCACATAAACCATCATCAATAGTGTTCTTTCAATGATCTTAATATGTTTTCCTTTTGTTTCAGGATGATGATGCAGAGAGGATAACCCCATTTCTCGGTACATGGAAAGGTCGTTCTGTAACAAAGCGAAGCGGTGTCTATGGAGCTACGCTATCTGAAGCTGATACTGTTGCTGTTCTTGAAATGAATAACAAAGGTCAAGTAATCCAGGTACTTACAACATTGTTCAACTCTCCCACATAGCTTTCTAGTATTCATTTATATTAGATGTCTCCCACATACTAGGATATGTCTTCGACATTGGATGCAAAGGAAGTGACAACAAATGTACACTGGGAGGGGAAAATGTCGAATCATTTGGTTACATTTGAGGAAGGATATCAAATAACTTTGTTGCCAGGAGGTATGTACATGGGATGTCCATGTGATGTAGCAAAGAGTGTTGCTGAGTTAAAGTCTTTCCATTTAGAGTTCTGCTGGCTTGAATCGCCGGGTTCAAGACAGAGACTCATTCGTACATATGACCATGAAGGTGTGGCTGTCTCATCCACTTATTTTTGTGAGACGAAATTGTGAGAAACCATACTTTATGATCTCTGTAATCTTGCAAGCTTTTGATCTCAAGCTGTTTGACTTGAAGTTTAGATAAGGATATGAACTAGTGATACAGGTCCATTGTGTGAAATTATTTATGTGAACTTGTTGACAAGTTTCTAAGACTTCTAAGCAACTTAAGGTGAGCTAACTACTACATTTTCACTAAAAGGTTCAATCAAACACGAAGGCATCTTATATGTTAGTAGCTGTTAAATTTAAATTATGTCTAAGCTTTTTAACATATTTGATAAATAAATCTCTGAATCTGATACGTCGTCACTTATTTGAATTTGATTCATTCACTATTGTATAGAAAGGTGTAAGATGTTAATCGATGAAAAATCCCACTTTAACTAACTCTATTTTTTACAAAAAAAATATATATATATATATATATATATATATGAAAAACAATGTAGGCATATCATTGAGTCAACTAGAAGATGTGTTGTTATATCGTGTGTATATATATATATATCTCAATTAGATATTATGATATTTTGACTATACACAACATAACTAAACATTTTCTTCTTGACCAAATGATGTGTTTTTATTTTTAACATGTTTTTGTATTAGAAAAAGTTGGTTAAAATTGTTATTTTTCATTGGTTAAATAAGTGTCGTATATAAATAAGTATCATTTAAAGTTTTTGCACACATATAAAAAAAAGTATTATTCTATATTTTATTAATAAATTATAGAAAATTCTATTATTCAATATATTAAATTAATAAGGACAAAACAATAAATTCTGTCAAAAACTGCATTGAAAATACAAAACTACACTTATCTAAAAAAAAAAAAAAGTCAAAAAATGATACTTATTATAAACTGACAAAGTATTATTTACACACAATACTGGATGGAAAAAAATTCAAATGAATGGTCATAAATCAAATTTGCATATTTTCTTATCTGATATGTTGGATAAATAAAAACATGATTTTAATATAACCACAACTGTCTTTGTTATAAACTGAAAACATCTTTGTCTTCCTCTCGAAACACACAAAAACATACAATATATTGATAAGAAACGAGATTCACAAAATGGATCAACAAAGCATAACCAATCTGTGTTCCTATAAACAAAGCTTTCATCTGTCAGAACTCAAATAGATTCATGAATCTATTAATTTCATATTACAATTTATATTCACAATGTCTTTTTACTTTTCCAGCTACTTAATTTCTACGTGATTTAGTAGGCGGGAATGGCTGCGAAACGGTAGCCTTCAGCTCCTCTCCATGAATAGTAAGCAATTCGGGTCTCGTAGAAACCTGTCGTAGTCACAATTGTGAAATGTGTCAATGCCATGAACATAACACTGTTTTATTCATAACCATACACACATATGGGGAAAGAGAACAAACAAAGAAGATCATTTCAATAGACAAAGAACACATGCTGTGTCTACTTGATCCAACTCACTCAATCTCCACATTAAACAACAGATTCCAAAAAGGCTTTCAAATCAAAGATCATGCATTTAAGTATCAAACAAAAAGAAGATAATTTGAATAGACACGGAACACAAGATGTGTCTACTTGATCCTTCTAACTTTACATCTCCACATATAAACAGCAGTTTCCACAAGGGCTTTCAATTCAATCATCATTCATTCAGTATCAAACAGAGAGAATATAATTTCAACTAATACAAGCTGTGTCTACTTGAAACAATTCACTTAATCACCAGTCACCACATCGAAAAACATATTCCTCGAGGTTTTCAAATCAAACATCAAGCACTCAGAACAGTAACATGGAGGAAACAGGAAGCATAATCGTTAAAGAGAACATAATCTCAATAGACAAAAAAAAAACACAAACTGTGTCTAGTTGATCCAACTCACTCAATCTCCACATACAAACAACAGACTCCACGAGGGATTTCGAATCAAACATCGTACAATCAAAACAGAAACAAGGAGGAACCCAGCAGCATAAATGGCGAAAGAGAACATAATTTCAGGAAACAAAGAACACAATCTGTGTCTAATTGATCATACTCACTAAATTTCCGTATCAAACAACAGGCTCCATTAAGGTTTTTGAATCAAACTTCATACACTCAGAACAGTAACATGAAGGAACTCAGAAGCATAAACGGCTAAAGCGAACATAATTTCAGGAGACAGAGAACACAATCTGTGTCTAATTGATCATACTCACTAAATCTCCATATCAAACAACAGGTTCCACTAGGGTTTTCGGATCAAACTTCACACATTCAAAACAGAAACATGGAGGAACTCGGAAGCATAAATGGCTAAAGAGAACATAATTTCAAGAGACAAAGTACAGAATTTGTGTCAAATTGATCATACTTACTCAAACTCTGCATACAAACAACAGAGTCCACGAGGGTTTTCAAATAGAAAATCATACACTCAAGACAGAAACATTGAGGAACTCAGAACCATAAATGGCTAAAGCGAACATAATTTCAGAAGACAAAGAACACAATCTGTTTCTAAATGTTCATATTCAATGTCCGTATCAAGCAACAGATTTCACTAGGGTTTTCGAATCAAACTTCATACACTCAGAACACTAATATAGAGGAACTAAGAAGCATACATGGCTAAAAAAGAACATACTTTAAACATTCAAAGAACATAATCTATATCTAGTTGATCCAACTCAAATCAATCTCCACAATAAAAAACAGATTCAACAAGACCTTTCAAATCAAACATCTTGCATTTAAATCAGTCTCTAAATGATCATACTCACTCAATTTCCATATCAAATCAAACTTCATACACTCAGAACAGTAACATGAAGGAACCAAGAAACATAAATAGCTAAAAAGAACATACAATCAACATTCAAAGAACATAATCTATATCTAGTTGAATCAACTCAATCGATCTCCAAAACAAACAACAGATTCCATAATCCCTTTCAAAATCAAACAGAACTAAAGAATTAAAAACTCTTACCAGGAAGAAAAGTAAGAATCCCAAGAACAAGAAGAGCATAACCTTGAGAGCTATCTCCTTCCATATGACCAGTGAAGATAAAAAACGCTAAAAGCAAAAGCAAACAACCAAGAAACAAAAGAAACACAGCTAATGCTATTGATTTCCATGGAACTCTATCAAATGATTTCGGTGTATAATCAAATCGTGGATCGAAATTTCTCCGTCCGCCATTAACACCATAATCTTCATCATCTTCATCTCCTGGAAGCTCTGCATAACGTACACTTCGTCTTGACGCCATTGATAATCACAAAACCCTAAATATTAAGCAAAAACAGAATCTAACTAAGATCAATTGAGAATTGGTAAAGTAGATCTATGATGAAATTTCTTAGTATAACCAAATTGATATGAAATTAATCGGTACAGTGAGATTGAGAAGAAGAAAGACGGTTAAGAATTTGACGTAACTAAGGAATGGTGTGCCGGGAAACTCACCGGAAGTTTTGGTTACTTCGTCGTTGACGATGAAGATTTCGAATCTTACTTTGACGATAGTATTTGCAGTTCGTCGCCTCTATCGTAACGACGCGTTTTGTGAGTAATAATTTTTTTGCTTTGTGATTTCGTTTGTACATTTACAGATTAAACCCTTATATTTCACTTAATTACAAGTTGAGAATCCTGATTTTAGTTGGACGATTAGTTGCAATTATCTGCCTCTGCCATGTCTCTACTAGCTCTTCTCTTAGCTCTTTTTTTAAATTTTGGATTGGATTGATTAATAACTAATTTTTCGAATAAATCAGTCAATCAATTGTTCCCCGTCTAATCCGATTAATCTCTGCCTAATCCGATTTTTCTGTCTAGTCATGTATAATATAATTATTTTTAGATTGCATATATAAAAAAATTATTTTTGTTATTCAGCTATTTATATTTAGTGTTTGTGATGTTTTATAATAAATTATGTTAAAATTTTAAATAAAAATCATAAAAAATTAATATTACGTTTTATGTGTTTACTATAATTTTGAAAAAAATATTATTTAAAAATTTAATATAATGATTAAATATATTTTTAAACATTAAAATAACCTAAACTAATCTCCGATGAATTTTTGTTTACTTTTCGATTAATCGCGTAGGCGTTACGCTCACCCCGACCACCCGATTTAGCGCTTAACAGATTTTAAATCATGAGTTTTTAGTGGTTTCGATTAGCCACATGCATTTGGGTACTGGATTTGGATTCAGTTTGGGTTTTTAAATTTTTTTATTTTTGGGTTTATAATCCATTTATGTATTTTAGAATTGTATTTTCTGTTTGTTCTGATTTAATTTGGCTGGGATATATTTGGATATCCAAAAACAATTTAAAAAAACTGTTAAATTTTCATAAATAGAAATGAAAATTTATGATATATTATTTTAAATATTTTGGTTTAAAATTACTGATATTTTTGGATTTATAATTTTAATTAGAGTGTACTAACTCTAAATGGATAATTAATATCTTAAGATATATATATATATATATATAACTGTTCTTGGAATAATCTTTTTTTTTTGGGTAAACAATTGTTCTTCAAATAATCATATACCATTATGTTCGCCATTAGTTTTGGTTTTTAATATACGAGTCTATGATCTATTTTTGATATTTTATCGATTTTAATTTGATTCGGTGTTCCTTTCTTGGATCTATTCTAATTTGGTTTTTTGGTTTGGATATTTTTGTTTTGATTTTCAGAATTGGCTACTTTCTTTAAGGGGAACAACTTAAAATCAAAACAAAAATTGAGTGAAACTAGTTTACTAGTGTGTTTTATAAGTGTTGGTAGTTGGTGGTCCTTCTTGGCGTATTTGCTATCACAAAGGCTTACCAGACTTGTGATCATCAACATCAAGTACGCTTGGACCTACGGAATCCACATGAGCCTTAATCTTTCTGGCTGATGACTTTGAGAGTGTGATCTTTTATCCTTGCCTTTATCAACTAGTATTAACTAAGCTTACATGGGACAAAAAGCTCCTAGATGACCAATTCATTGCATAGCTCACATCTGGGTGGCAACCAGCGGTAAGATATTTTTACTGTGAAATATTTTATAGAACTAAATCCATAAATCATTATGGTTGGAAGGTCCTTCATTAATTCTATATTTATTAGTGTATCTTTGTGACCTAGAATTTATTTTTATGATATTTTTCAGGTGCTAAAGCGACATGATCACCAATAGGAGAAACGTTACATGATATGCTCTTTTATTTGGTGTTTATTTTGTGGAGGAAGCTTTAGAACTGGAAGATTCTACTTGCATTAATTTACACAAGGTATTTTTTTTCCAACCAAATGTCTCAAGTTCATTAAGAGTATATATAAGGTACCTAACTTTCTAAACTTCTTGAACTGAAAAGTTAAAAATGGAGAACTAGCATCGGTTTGGTATGATTCAGATTTGAGGCCACTTATTTCATATATAGGTCCTAGTGGCCCGAGTTGTTGCAGCAGTGAGGAATGTACATTGGAATTTACCTTCAGCGAGATCAGAGGAGGGGCATAATCTTCATATATCTCTCATGAATATTTATCCCCTGATCCGGATACAGATCCGGTCCAACGATTTCGGATGCCATAAAAAAATTATGCTCTTTTGATTTATACAATATTATAAAAAACAATAACATAAATAAGCCATGAATTTGACTGTGAAAATTATTATAATTTACTTAATCATAATAATAATTATTTACAGAAGTAATGGAAGTACTAAATTTCTAATTCAATTTATTGATAATTATCCAAATGATGTTACATCTTACAGAATTATAATATAAAGTTTTTAATAATCGATCGAAATAAAATTTTACCATTATAATTAAATTTAATATATGTAATCTGATAACTAATACTTTCAAATTTTGAAATAAGAAAAAGAAATCGACTTAGAATAAAAAATACTACTAGCTTTAATTTTTTTTTCAATTTAGCTTAAAAATTCATTAATAACATAACCAATTTTATATTTTATCAATTAAAGTGCACAAGTACAATTAAATATCCAATAAAATTAATCTCATTAGATTTAAAATTTAATTTAAAATACCCAAATTTAAAATACCCAAAACTAATAAAACAAATGCCCAAAACTATTAAAGAAAATATCCAAAAAACATTGATGCCCTATAGTCATGTCTCAGTTGCTTGGCCTCTGGGTCGGATCGGTCCGGATAAAGGGTATGACAACTTCTTTAGGCGTAAATCAAATATTAAATACTTCTACATCTTTCTAGTCCAAGGAAATTTGGGAGCTGATTAGACATTCCTTAACACACTTTCCATAGACTATGATGGTTTGGTTCAAAGAATATGTGCCACCTTATGCATTCAAACTTTGGTTGGTAGGTCGCTTTCCTTTTAAAAAAAAAGATATTGTGAAGTTGGAGTATGTATGTTTCTCCAAATTATGTTATTTGTTCGAACAAATTTGGGAACCTTTTGCAACTCGCATCTTGTCTTCATGTCAGCCCAAGGAAGCTCTGCCTCGTGAGTAATACTATCATCTTTACCAATGCCACCATACCTCGTCCTCTACCATCCAAGCATTTGTGGATCGCACGTTACGAGACCCTCTACTCTCTTTTCCAGCTGAGGATCATCGTTTGCCTTCCCTCCTTGATATATTTGTCTATTTTAAATTCTAATGTATGCGTAGTTATAGTATATAATTCTTCGGTTATATTGTAATTGATTAACATTAAAACCAAAACTAAAGATATGATTTATCTTAATCTTCTGTTACAACTTACACATCAAATCAACTTGTGACAATATTAATCCTAAAACGTTTCGGTTTTTTTTTTCATAAGCTTCAGTACTTCATAATCGATTTTTGATAGTCCATAATACTTAATCTACAATATACATAACTTGCGCTCCAATATTATCTCTAATAAATTATTACATAATCTACGCACCATATCACTCATTTTTTTTGCAGGACCTTTACACTCATATTACCATCATGATTCTAAACAATTTCATCTAACTGAAAAAAATCCAAAAAATCATGTAGAAATTATCAATTTGAATCAAAATTTATAACATATTAGACCATACACCATGACTTACCCAAATGAAATATGTACCTAACTTAATTTTTATAGAAAAAACAAATTTACCAAATTATTCAAACTTTATCATGATTAATATTTTAAACTATATATATACACACATATCTAAACATATTAAATATAATTAATAATATATATTTTAATAAATAAACACTAGGGAAATGGTGAGGAACTCACTACTAACCATTACCGATAGGCTCTAATTAGGCATTAAAATCCTATAATTACCCAATAATAATTAAAGGTTACAAAAGCTTTTAGTATTTACAATTAAAACCAAACAATACACTCTCTCTCTCCTTATAACTCTTGTTTTCTCTCCCTCTTCCTTTAGTATCCGTGCCCGGATCCGATATTTTCGGGTTCCAAATCTAGTTCTGCTTAACATCTTCCTCAGGTTCCTTCAACTACAATAACAAGATTCAGACCAAAAAAACCAAATTCATAAAAAGGGCATTGCCCTTTATCTATGCCTCATATTTTCAGGTATCAAAATCAGCAAATTTGATTTATCAATTTTCAGCAAATTGATCATGCATGATCACAATTTTCTTAAGTTTTTTTTTTCCATTTAGATCTGTTCTGATTCAGCTACAGATACGATTGTTATCTTTACAGTTTTTTGTTCATTAGTAAAGTTTGAGTTTTTTTCAGCGATGCTTTGTATGCGAATAAAGTTTGTATTTTTATTTGAAAATTATATATCGTGTTTCTGTAATCTTTAAATTCAAGGTTTTTTATGATTGATATTGACGTTTTTAGTCATATTTGTATATGTTAAACTCTGTGATTAGATTCCCTAATTTCTGATTTTTACTTATTAATGTATTGATATGAAGATATTAAAGAGCTCAAAACTTTGGTTTAGAACATAAACAGTTTTAGGTTTTGTTCATTGTGAATATTCGGTTAGGTTATAATGTCTTTTGGCTAATTTGAACAAACAATTTGGTGGATTCATGACAAAAAATAAAAGTTTTAAAAGATTTTTTTGTTTGTTTGATACATGTTCATGTGTCCCACTTCCTCTTCTAATTGGTTTTGTTGAAAACACTTTTTTGAGCTGGCTTCAATAATTTTAGAATTGAGATATTTTGTATTGACTTGGTTTTTGATTATTCATAACTAAAATAGACAGCTTCACTTTGGTCCGAATGTTACTAATAATCCAAGAAAGTAACAACTAGTTTCTGTTGTGTAGGGATGAATCTGTCTTAAACTCTAAAAGAATTGTGTTTATAATGTTGCAAACATGTTAGAAGCATTGGGAGTTTTCATTTGATATCATTTTTTTTTATTTTCACAGGATCTAAATAAAACTTGTATAAAAAATGGGTGGTTGTGTATCAACTCATTCAAGAGGAATTAGGCCTCGGGGTAAAGGCCGTCGTAGATCTTCGAAACATTTTTCTAAAGTATCTGATATTGTTCCTCATGGAAATATTAGAAGGCATAGTGATGTTGGGAGCCGAGTTTCTTTTGGTGAGTGGTTAGATCATATAGATTATAAACTATAGTAATTAGAAAAAGTATATACTTTTTACAATGTAGAATTCTTTTTTTTTGTTGTAGCTATCTCACAAGATGATGCATGGTTTGACTCTGTGAGTGTTCTTGATTCAGATGATGATGAGGATTATGTTAGTCTACCTGAAGGTAAAAGTCATTCTACAACATTCTTTTTAGAATTCATGTAGTTTAAAAGCTTACCTGAAATCAAAATGCGAATAAAGGTTTAGTTTTGGTATTGTTGAGATGGATCTAATTTTGTTTTTACCATATCTTTCTTAGTGGATAATGTATCATCAGCGAGTAGTGGGGCGGGTAATATCCCAAATGGTCAAGTAGTTCAATTTGAATCTTCTTCATGCATTGTGGATGGGAAAGGGAAGTACGAAGAATACCATGAGACTTACTTGAAGATTGACGGGAGTAAAAGCGAGAAGTTTTTAAGCAAAGGGATGTACAAGGATCCTAGTGGTCTCTCTGTTCTCACTGGAAACAACAAGAAGAAACTAATGGACCATGCAAGTTTTAAAGGCTTGAAGGATCAGAAACGGAACTCGCACGAGAAAAACTTGAGAACCAGCCTGAGCCGATTAATGCCAACTGTTAGTTTCAATGACAAGACTCTAAACTCACCAACATCTCAGAAACGAAAATCCGCAGTTTATCGGCTTTCTTTCAAAAGGAGATCGTGTGATGGTGATGAAGTTACTGAGCATCGTAAGTTGTTGTACCGCCCGAAAGCGGGGTTCACCATTCCTAGCTCAGCAAGAGAGAAGCAGTCCAGTGGAAATTGGTGTGAAATACCGCCTTCAACTTTTAAACTCCGTGGAGAAACCTATTTCAAGTACACCTTTCACCTCTCTGATTTGTGTCTTTTATAGAAACTGCTTTGTATGTAACTGTTGATGAATGATATTTGCAGAGACAAAAAGAAATCCCCAGCTCCAAATCAGTGCCCTTACACTCCTATTGGCGTTGACTTGTTTGTCTGTCCAAAGAAGATTGATCATATTGCCCAACACATCGAGCTTCCAAACATCAAAGACGAGGCAAAGCTCCCTGCTCTTCTTGTTGTCAACATTCAGGTAACGACTACTCAACATCAACAGCTTCTTCATCTTTGTTTTGTCACTAGCTTTTGCTCTTATGATGTACATAAGAAGTGTGCGTCTAGATAGCTTTAACTACGCATAAATATGTAAATGGTTTTGACCTCTGTGCCTCACTGGCAGTTACCAACCTATCCAGCTGCAATGTTCCTTGGCGACAGTGATGGAGAAGGCATGAGCATTGTACTTTACTTTAAATTACGGGAAAATTATGAAAAAGAAACCTCTCAGCAATATCAGGAGAGCATCAAGGTAGCTTTAAAAGCCATTACTGTACATTTCTCACATCCTGTGATCGATCTGAATGCTTACCAGGTTTTTGCTGTTTTCGGTTTCAAACCAGAAACTTGTGAATGATGAGATGGAGAAAGTTAAAGGGTTTGCTAAAGACAACAATGTTGCTTTCCGTGAAAGGCTTAAGATTGTGGCTGGACTTGTTAACCCCGAAGATCTAACTCTAAGCTCAACTGAAAAGAAACTTATACAAGCTTACAATGAAAAACCTGTCCTCTCTCGTCCTCAACACAACTTCTTTAAGGTTCTATCACCATTACCTCCTAAACACACAAAAGTTTTCGTCTTTTGCATCTAACTAAGATTTTGCTTTTAACCTCTCCACAGGGTCCAAACTATTTTGAGATTGATTTGGATGTACATCGATTCAGCTACATATCAAGAAAAGGACTTGAAGCATTCAGAGATCGACTGAAGAATGGAACTCTTGATCTTGGCTTAACCATCCAGGTAATAAACAAACTAGATTGATTTGTTTTGTTTTAGATTGATAAAGATTCAAACTTTGTTGTTTTCTTGTACACAGGCTCAAAAACCAGAAGAGCTACCAGAACAAGTCTTGTGCTGTCTAAGGCTGAGCAAGATTGACTTTGTTGACCATGGTCAAATCCCTATGCTTATAATCCCAGAGGATGGGGAAACAAATCTTGGGTAATCCTCAACCGTTGGATGAAGAAACCAAAATTTTTCCAACTTGCCTATTATTCATAAAAATTGTATATTTATATATTATTATGTACATCTATAAATATTTTTACTATATAACGGTCATATTGCAAAACTCTTGAAGTTGTCTTCTTGAGTTTGCTCTTTGTTGTAACTTGAACTTTGTTACCTCAATTATATTGTGTTGTTGTGTGCTATAAGTGAATGTGCTAATATTTGAATTGTGCCCTGACCCGGCCAGAATCGGAGAAAATCGATCAATGCATTTATACAACTAAGCAAAATTGGTCAAAACTCAAACTCAATTATTGTTTGTGGAGAGGATTTTGCTATATGGTTAGGTGTGATTTGCTTAACCGAACTTCTCGTCGGGAACAATGTTTTTCTGGTTATGAACCTTGAAAACTTTAAAATTCTATTAGAGGTAGATAAATTGGTTACTCCATTAATTATGGATACCTATTTCAACGGGTCCAATTTTTTCTATATTAATTAGATAATTTTTTCTATTTCAATTGGTTAGATAAATTTTCATGGACACCTGTTTCAACCAGTCCAATTTTTCCTATATTAATTATGGATAAATTAGTTACTCCATTAATGATCATGTCCATTAACGCAAACCCATAAATGATAAGCCCAAATGAATTGTGCATGAGACGCCCATGAATCAATAATTACACTAAACAATAAATGTTTATATATTTTTGAGTTTTTTTTGGAAAATGTGTTGTACTTTCACGTTATTTGATTTTGACATAAAATTTTGATGTCTATGTTCCAAATAGGTGGTTTGACCCGCAAGAAGATCAGTGCGATTGATGGAGTTAAGCTAAAGGGATTGACTCGACCCAAAGATAATAAAGAGGAAAGGAAGGATAGAGGTTGTAAGTAAGGATATGAAGCCTCATGATACAACTCTTTGAGCGAGTTCCGAGTCAAGACTCAAGAAGAGCTCAAAAGAGATTCGTTCACAAGCTTAAGCTACTTTTAAGATCTACTCGACCCAGAAACAACTAAAGGAGTAAACAGGACAGAAACGGTTTGAAAAGTAAGGTAAATGCCTCACGATTCAGCACCGGGGAGCGAGTTCCTAGCAACGACTTGGAAGAGCTCACTCGGTGGTTCATTCAATAGCAACAATTTGAAGAACTACAAAGAAACATCTAAGCAGTAATGCATTCAATATTCAAACAAAAAATAGATTGAGTTACAAGTGAGGTTCAGACTCTTTAAATAGGCTGCCAAGGTAGGTTAAGGTTCACAAAAAGATAAGGCACAATGCTAAACAACACGCGCAATTTGGGCTAAAGGAGAAATAAGCAAAAGCGAGTAAGAGAAAAGGAAGGACGACAAATGTGTTAGGCCTTTCCTAGATATGATCATTGCCGTGATGTTGAAGTCTAATTAATCCGGTAATGATGCACCGTCTCCCTACCTTATTAAAAATTCATCCGGTAAACATGGTTGGGATAAACCCGAATTGAGAAAAAGAGTATAATTCTCTTGGCGTCTTGATGAGGTCCTTACCAAGTGCTGGTAAGGACACTAAAAATAACTTCTCTTGTGTCCTGGTTTGGGTCGTGGTTCACCGTCCATTGTCCATACATCTCTCGTTCCAAGGCATCTTGAAGGTAGGTATTAAAGAGCGTCCTATAGCGTTTGGCCTTGGTCCGCTTGTTACCTCCTGTTTGGATGGTGGGAATAGCTAAAACTTGATGAAGTATGTGTCCTATAGTTGGATCAAGCCTGACTGGTTCCATTACACCATGTGGTCCGGGACGGTAGCCGGTACCGGATGGAACCTCAGTACGGATAGCGGCACAGTCAGGATCTATGGTATGGGGGACGGTGTCCTCGGTGCTTTGGTTTTTATCTATTGAAATATGTGATCTCTATGATAGAAGAATTCAAATCTAAGAGAAGGAGGGAAAGGAAACCTAATTCACAAGGAACTAGAAGAAGTCTTGGTTAGGATGTAACTAGAAGAAAGGAAGTTGTTATATACTAACTAGAAGACTAACTAAGTGGAAAAGAGGAAGCAAAGGAGAGCATGGGGCACCAGAACCAGGGCATGGGCACAAGCATGGAGGCGTCAGCAGCAGGGTATGGGCGCAGCTTGAACAGGAGTCAAACAGTGAGCTGCTCCCTTCCCTCCTCTCTTCTTCACGCAAACTCCTCTCTTCTCTCCTTCCTTCTTCACGCCTCTTCTCTTCTTCTCTTTGTAAAAACTCTATAAATATACATGTAATGTGATGTAAAGAGAGTTGTGAATAAGAGAATAAGAAGATTAAAAGAGTAAAAGGAAGCTTTGCTTATCTCCCTAAAGGCGCCGGTGGAGCTTTAGCTCTCCGGCGCCATGCTTCTTCTTAGTTCATCTTATTTCATCAACCATTATCATTCTCATTCTTATCATCATTCTTATTATCATTCTTAAACAATAATCTCTCATTACATCAATACTCACGCCACCATCATCATCCTAAACATTCTCTAAGTATCCAAACCTCAAACTCCTTATGAATCTCACGCCAAAACTATCACTCTCTCAACAATTTCTAAGCCTTCATACTCTTAATTTCAACATTATCATCCTGGCCTGGTGCCGTATTGGCTGGTTCTTTGGTATATGGATCCATATCATCCCCTCCCTCTTCTAGAGGTTTTATCCTCAAAACTGGTTCATCTTCAGCAAGAAAAGAAGCTAAGTCAGTAACATTGAAAGAGGGTGAAACCTTATACTTACCTGGGAGCTCTAGGTGGTAGGCATTGTCGTTGATCTTCTCAAGGATATGGAATGGGCCATCTCCTCTTGGGGTGAGCTTATCCTTCCGGTATTTGGAAAACCGTTCTGGCCGGAAGTGCAACAAAGCCCAATCGTCAACTTCATAAGAAGCTCTCCTCAGATGCTTATTTTCTTGTTTGGTGTATTTCTCTGTTCTCCTTTTGATGTTCTTCTAGACTTTTTGGTGCAACTCCTTGATGAACCGGGCCTTGTTGGTGCTAAGCATGCTATCTTTGTCTTCGGCTAGCAGGGGCAATAGGTCAAGCGGGGTGAGGGGGTTAAACCCATAGATGATCTCGAACAGGGATGCCTTAAACCCATAAGGTAAACATTGTAACCATGTGTGCTTGTTGCGGTTCAGCACAACCCTTAGTAGAGCACCCAAGGTTCTATTGATGACTTCGGTCTGAGGATGGCACGTGGTTGAGTAGAGAAGCTTGGTTCTGAATTTTCTCTATAGGGTCTTCCAAAAGTGGACAAGGAATCGGGGCTCTCGGTCGGAGACAATGGTTCGTAGAATTCCATGCAGTCGGACGATCTCTTTGAAGAAGGTATCGGTCGTTTTGGGGGCGTCCAAGATTTTGGAGCATGAAATGAAATATGCCATTTTAGAGAAACGGTCAACCACTACCATGATGGAGTTGTTGCCATAAAGTACGAGCATTTCCATGATATAGTTCATAGATAGGTCGACCCATGGTTCGGTTGGTATAGGTAATGACATGTAGAGGCCATGCGGTTAGGCTCAGAATTTGGCTACTCGGCAGGCAATGCAACGGACACAGAAACGCTCCACCATCTTCTTTATTTTAGGCCAATAGAAGTGCCCTTTCAGTACTTCCAAGGTTTTCTGGACTCCAAAGTGCCCCATTAGCCCTCCTCCATGCACTTCTTGGACCATAAGATCTCGGATAGAGCTGTTGGGAACGCAAAACCGTTTTCCTTTGAAGAGGAAATCTTCATGAATATAGTATTCCTTGTACTCGCTTTTACCTCGGTTGAGGTATTTATCACTCAATCCAGAATCCGTAGAGTACTGGTCCTTGATTCCTTCAAAGCCAATGACTTTGGTTTCAATGGTGGTGATCAAAGTGTGGCGCCTTGATAGTGCATCAATGACGACATTTTCCTTGCCCTTCTTGTATTTGATGCTGTAGAGAAAACTCTCTATATACTTCAACCATTTGGCGTGTCTTATCTTGAGGTTGGTTTGACTCCTTACGTGTTTGAGCGTCTCATGATCGGTATGGATGATAAACTCTTTGGTAAGGAGGTAGTGTTACCATTCCTCTAGGGTTCTAACTAAGGCGTACAACTTCTTGTCGTAGGTAGGATAGTTGAGTGTAGCTCCTCCGAGCTTCTCACTGAAATATGCTACTGGTCGGCCTCCTTGAGTGAGAACTGCGCCTATACCGATTTCGGATACATCGCACTCAACTTCAAAAGTCTTTTGGAAATCTGGCAAGGTCAGGAGTGGAGCTTGAGTCAGTCTCTTCTTTAATTCTTTAAACGCTCCAGCTTGTTCTGGACCCCATTTGAAGGTTTTGGCCTTCTTGAGTATTGCAATCAAGGGTGCGGCAATGGAAATGAAGTCTTTGAAAAATTGGCAGTAGAAACTTGCCAATCCATGGAAGCTCCGGACTTGGCTAATGTTGGGTGAGAACGGTCATTCTTCTATGGCTTTAATCTTCTCCTGGTCTACCTTGAGTCTCTATGAATCACAACAAATCCTAGGAAAACTAACTCGTTAGCACAAAAGACACACTTTTTTAAGTTGGCATATAAGTCTTCTTGCCGAAGTGTGTTTAAAACTAAATCCAAATGACCTAAGTGGTCATCAATATTCTGGGAATAAATCAAAATATCATCAAAGTAAACTACAACAATTAATGTAGGATCGGATAGTATGGATCATTAGCTGCATAAAGGTTGAGGGGGCATTGCATAATCCAGATGGTATCACAAGCCATTCATAGAGGCCTTGTTTGGTCTTGAAGGTGGTCTTCCATTTATCTTCTTCCTTCATTCTGACTTGGTGATAACCGCTCTTAAGGTCGATCTTGAAGAAGACCTCTGACCCACTAAGCTCATCTAGCATATCATCAAGCCGCGGTATGGGGTGCCTATACTTGATGGTGATGTTATTGATGGCTCAACAATCAACACGCATCCTCCATGTCCCATCTTTCTTTGGCACTAAAAGAACTGTTACCGCACAAGGGCTTAAGCTCTCTCGCACATATCCTTTGTTCATCAGCTCCCTCACTTGGTTCTCTAGTTCACGTGCCTTTTTGGGGTTTACTCTGTAGGCCAGATGGTTTGGAAGCGGGGCTCCTGGTATGAAATCAATTTGGTGCTCTATGCCTCGTAAGGGAGGTAGTCCATCCGAGATTTCTTCTGGAAACACGTCCTGGTAGCGCCTTATGAGCCCTCTGATTTTTCCGGTAGAGAAGGCTCCGGGATACCTACATCCTGCACATCTTTGAAAACCATCAGCACCACAAGATTATCATGGCTTAAGGATTTCCTTACAATACTAGTGTTGATGAGGAAATTGGACTTGGCATTAGGATTCTTGGATAGCTTACGCTGTAACTCATTCACCTCATTTGGCTTAAGAGGAGCAAGACTAATCCGTTTATGGTCATGGATAAAAGAATAAAGGTTAGTTCGGCCATTATGCGTAGCATCCTTATCAAACTGCCATGGGCGTCCAAAAAGAACGTGGTTAGCTTGCATTGGGACCATATCACAAAGGACTTGGGGGCACGGTCGGTTGAGACTGGCACTATTCTTTTTGACTTGGCTCTCAACTTGGATGGCCAAGTGGAGTAACTCCTCAAATCCCCTCTAGAATTGGTGCTTGACCTTTTGGACGGTACAGTCTTGTAAGGCGTCTAGGAACTGGGCCATCAAAGTTTCTTTGGTGTCTAGGAACTCGGCCGGAAAAGGTCAGGACAGTCAGCTTGAGGCTGGGTATATACAGACGTAAGTGTCGGTCATCCTTGCCATCTTCATTCGGTCGTATGTGTCTTCTGGGTCGGATCTGTCTATGGTCGGGATCGTCGATGTCTTCATCAGTAATGAAGCCTGCGTCAGGGCTTTGTCATACTGGAGGTATGGGTATATGGCCAGGATGAGGGCCATATCCTCATATTAGGTCTAGAGAGAAGTCGGGTACGAGACGACCCTCCATTAGGTTGAGGCGCTCGACCATGTGCTAGATCTACGCCTGGAGGTCGGTAAGAAGATTACCGATATCGAGTGCTCTGGGAGTTGCTTCTATCAGTTCACGCTGCAGTCGAGTTTTGTGATCGTTCGGTAAGATTTTCTCGATGGCCGGTAAAGATTTCTCAGTAGGCTGTAAGGATTCCTCGATACCCGGTAAGAGTTTCTCTGTATCCGGTAAGGATTCCTCGATGCCCGGTAACTTTTGTCGATGCGCGGTAAGGGGTCAGTTACCGCACGATAAGGTTTTGGTGAGAGGTATGGAACCGTACGATCGTGATGTCAGCATGCCAGAGCAAACAATGAATTTAATGCTCGGACAAACAGAATAATAGGACAACTAATAGTAATAAACATAGATTCAAATGTTCACAAAGCAACAAAGATAGTGAGGCCTCTCAAGGGCGGATCCAACCTATCACAAGGCTTGTTTCCTTGGACCGGAATAGGATGCGTCTTCCTCAAGTTTGAATGAACAACAATGTCGATTGCTAAGTTATGGAGCCTGGACACTTGATCAAGCCTCTAACACTTAGGAATACTTTAAAAGATGCAGATCTAATGACGTTTTGACAGAAATGGGTTTAACAACGTGCGGATACAATAAAACTCAATTTTTATAGGTTTTCTCAAGGTTTTAGTTCATGAATGCAAGATAACTATGACGCGGAAAGATTAAAACTTATAAAACAAGCAAAGAGAGCTAAGAACAACACAACTTCTGGGTTTTCAGGAGCCTTTAGAGCTCTGATACCAGTTGATATGTTCCAAATAGGCGTTTTGACCCACAATGAGATCAGTGCGGTTGATGAAGTTCAAAAGCGGTTTCTAAATGGATGATGGAGTTAAGCTAAGGGGATTGACTCGACCCAAAGATAACAAAGAGGAAAAGAAGGATATATGTTGTAAGTAAGGATATGAAGTCTCACGATACAACTCCTTGAGCGAGTTCCGAGTCAAGACTCAAGAAGAGCTCAAAAGAGATTTGTTCACAAGTGTAAGCTACTTCTAAGGATCTACTGAACCTAAAAACAACTAAAGGAGTAAACAGGATAGAAACGGTTTGAAAAGCAAGGTAAATACCTTATGATTCAACACCGGGGAGCGAGTTCCTAGCAACGATTTGGAAGAGCTCACTCGGTGGTTCGTTCAACAGCAACAACTTGAAGAACTAAAAAAAACAGCTAAGCAGTAATGTATTCAATATTCAATCAAAAATAGTCTGAGTTACAAGCGAGGTTCAGCCTCTTTAAATAGGCTGCCAAGATAAGTTAAGGTTCACAAAAAGATAAGGCACAATGCTAAACAACACGGGCAATTTGGGCTAAAGGAGAAATAAGTAAAAGCGAGTAAGGGAAAAGGAAAGAAGGCAAATATGGTGGGTCTTCCCCAGATAGGATTATTGCCGTGATGTTGAAGTCCAATCAATCCGGCAATAATACACCAAGTCTCCTTGCCTCATTATGATTAATATTTAGAATAATTTAATCTTTATTATTCAAAATAATATATTATGAAACAAAGTATGTAAAGCCACACTTCTACCATTTTATTAATTTTAATTTAAAAACTATTTTTCACATTCGTTCTCCTACTTAACAATAACAACTAATATATATTTAAATAAATTTAAAATAAAATCTGGATAGATAATTTAATTTAATTATTTGTAAAATATAAATACTATTTATTAATAGTTTCTAATAATATATTATATTAAATATATATTTATTAGTTATTTACATCAAAATTCTTTCAATGATTAATAAATAAATCTAGTACTATTCTATTTATCAATCAGTTTATCTCACTAATAAAATTGGTTGATGTATATATATATTATGAATTTTTATTTTACTTTTTCTTAAAATTTTATTATTGATATAATTTATTTATGTTATTACTTTTATTTAAATATGGTATAGTAAAAATTATTTATATAATTTTATAGTTTTAATAGTTCGACTTTGAAAAATATATAAAATTACAGGTTTTAAAATTAAATATTTTATAGGCATAATTTTTATATTTAAAGGCCTAAAGCAAAAGATTAAAGTAATAATCCTAACTAATTGGCGTAAACTCGTAAAACCACTAAACTCATAGAAACAAGGATGTAATCCCATCTTATATCCATATCCATGCCCAGAATGGATCAGATTGGACTTGAACTACGACTTTTAACCGTTTTGAAATCAAAGTTTAAACCAACCTTAAACCATTGCAAGCTAGAGTCTAACTAAACCGAAACGAGTACATACAAGAATTGCACCGTTTCAATTAGAACCAAATAAAAAATGTCCAAAGTCCAATTAAACCGAATTTAAACATCTCAAAATAACCAAATCGAGAGAAAAAAAAAAATCACATCTCGTAGCTCCTTCGAATCGTTCGCATATCTCTCTAGCTACAAAAAGGTGAAACCCAGATCTTGTATAGAACTTTTCAAATCCGTAATTTATTCGATCCCGTTATTTGTTTGAATAAGTTCGCGAAAGTTAATTTCGATTAGGTTGTTATAGAGTTTGAATCTGTGACTAATTTTGAAAATTAAATTTTGCTTAACCCAGAGACGTTATGTCGTTTCTCATTCAGGTACTAAGAAGTTTAAAAAAAAAAATGGAAGAACACATAAGCGAAGCTTCTCAAGAAGTGTCTAATGAATTCAAAACTCTTGTTAATTCAGAAGATTTAGCTTCTCTTAAACAACTACAACATCTCATGTATGTAATGCATTTTGAATTGTTTAATTCAGTTTCTTTGTTATATTTTTCATCTGTTTAAAAGTTTTGGTGAATTGTTTGATTAATTGTGTACATATAATTGTTTTTATGAAGAATTTGATATGTTGATTGATTCTTTTGATGATTACTGATTAAAGCTTCTGTGCTAATTTTGTGGTTTGGGAAAATTAATTTATGTATCTTTAGGTATCACAGTAAGCATTGATATGTATTTATCTGTTGGAAGGGCTTGTTAATTGTTGATGTTTCATTGGTGTTGAGTTTTCACAAGTCTTTTGTTTGAATATCTTCATCTTTTGAATCTCGTTGTGGATTTGGTTTTATATAAAGAACTTGATGTGTTGATTGATTCTTTTGTTGGTTACTGATCAATGCTTCTGCCCCAGTTTCTTAGTTTGGGATAATTTCTGCATCTTTAGGTATCACAATAGGTTGGTTTCTTTCGGGTAAAACAACTGCGAGATTTGATCATAGTTTTCGTTTTTTTTATGTTGGTTATGATTCTTTCAAGTTTAGTTTGGAAAACTAGGAGAAGTAAAGCATTGCTATGTTTTATCTGTTGAAGTTTTTGTGAGTGGTTTGGTAATTGTTACTGTGTCTTATGTTTTATTGATTCTTTTGATGATTACTGATCAATCCTTCTAGGCCAATTTCTTAGTTTTGGAAATCTTAATTTCTGTATCTTAAGGTATCACATAAGTTAGTTTCTTTCGGGTAAAACAACTGCGAGATTTGATCAGAGTTTTTTGTATATTTTATGTTGTTTAAGACTCTCTTAAGCTTTGTTTTGGAAAACTAGTAGAAATAAAGCATTGCTATGTTTTATCTGTTGAAAGTTTTTGTGAATGGTTTGTTAATTGTTGCTGTTTCAAATGTACTGAGTTGATTTATATCAAGAACTTGATATGTCGATTGATTCAAAGCTTCTGCCTCAATTTCGTAGTTTGGGGAGATTACAGGATAGCAATGCAGTTCTTTCACATTACAATGAATTTGCAGAGAATTGCTTCAGTGATATATCATCAGAATTCTCTAGAAATACCCGTCTTTTGAAATCGATGAAAGCAGATCTTGATTACATCTTTTTGAAACTAAGGTATGTCCTTCCGTTCTTGATTCTGTTTCAGTTTTGGTTCAGGTACTTAAGATTTTTCATTTTGTGGCTCATTAGTCATATACTATGTTTTAGGAACATCAAAGGTAAGATTCTTGCTACATATCCAGATGCATTTCCGGATGATTCTACTAGTGATGCTTTTGATCGAAGACCTGATCTCGAGTTGCCTCAGTAGGCATTCAGATTTTTATGCTTCTTCTTGATGAGATCCCTAGACTTATTTTGTTGTGTTTTCTTATTGTGTTTGATCCGGACACTCAGATAGGTTTCATCTTGTGTACCTATGATTACAACACATCTTTGCTTGATGAAATCTATGATCCGAATTTGTCTTTACATATCATCCTCTGTATAATAAAAAGAGGAGCTGGAGAAGGCTTAAATGTAAATGTGTATCCTTAAACTATCTTCGGCGTTATTTTTAGAACTACTAAACTTTATAAATTAATATTCGATAAATTAATAACCTTTCTAAATTAATAAATGATTAAAATTCCGAATTGGGTCGGTGTAATATCTGATATTATGATATTATTTTCTCAAATTGCATCAAAATTTATTTTTAAAATTATATATATAATTATTAATTTCTAATATGTACATGCATTAAAACATATTGAAATATTTTCTCATTTTTTAAAAATTTTTTATTAATTTTTTTTGAAATTTAGAAAATTCTCTATAAATTAATCTCTCTCTCCGGTCCATAGATTATTAATTTATAGAGATTTTACTATATTATCTATATTAAAACTATCTTCCGCATTACGAAAATCGTCTTTTAGTCGAGATTACTCTAGAGAATTGATAGAGAAAGTCAGGCCTTATCGACCCTCACATTTATCTCCATTCGAAATTTGCTCTTATATTTGGGAAAAAAAAACCAAATCGATTTGAGAAAGATAGAAAATAGAGGTTTTGGGTTGGCAACCCCTATAAAATATATTTTTTAAGTTATCCAATTAAATCTGGGATCATTAACAATTTACAGTTAAACGTGGATCACGGTTTACTAACCAAAATTGAGATTGAAATTGGATTTATATGATATGAAGGATATAAAAAGATGGTGATGTTTAATGAAAATGAACAACTTTTGGGGTTAAAAATTCTGGATGGTTTGATATCAACTCATACCAATTCAGATAGCTCCTCGTTACTTAGGTTTCAAAAGTTTTGAGAGCCTTTGATTCATAGTTGCATGGACCGTTCTTGAACTCAAAAAAGTATGGTAAAGGTAGCCTACCTACGATACTAAACTCCCAAATGAATCTTAGAAGACATACCTATATTTTAAACAAGTTCAATATGTTCACTTAGATGTCCTAACTTCAAATCATTTTGGTTAAGGATCCTAAACTCATCAATTGTTGATTCTGGTAATCTATCGCATTTGGCGCATAGATTAATCCAAGAGATTTGATGCTAGATTCATTAACTTAACATAAGCATTGAGAACACAAAAAATGAAAAACCATAATGATTAATACCTGATATAAATACTTAAATATAATCGATCATCAAATCTCTTTGCATAACTAGTGGATTACTCAGAGAGAGATGGTTTTCAAAACTAAATTCAATGATTGCATGAATATCAAAATAACTTAATAAGAGTTCATAAACCACTTCTAGAAGATACGGAATTTCTTTTTCCCTTAGCTGTGAAAAATAAGCAAAAACTGAAAGAAAACAAGAATAACGTTGGAACTTCAGAAACCATGGAACCCTATTTATAATAAA
Organism: Nasturtium officinale; assembly: GCA_963854855.1. Taxonomy (NCBI): domain Eukaryota; kingdom Viridiplantae; phylum Streptophyta; class Magnoliopsida; order Brassicales; family Brassicaceae; genus Nasturtium; species Nasturtium officinale. The sequence goes on from OY978507.1 coordinate 11,502,271, forward strand.
TCCTAAGCCTTATTGTTGGTTCAAAAAGAGATCTTCTGTGTTGTGGGTCGATCGATCCTGAGGCAAATCATTCGATTCCTACTTCAAAACCCTTCACTTTACTAACTCATCACTCTGGTCGATCTGAAGTTGGATCAGTCGATCAAAGTAAACTATTATAGTAAAAAAATATGTTCGTATGGATTGCTATAGTTAACTCTTTTATAAACCTTTTAAACTATAACATTAAATACATAATCATTCACATTTGCCAATATTCTATTTAATTTCCCAAAACTTCTAAAATTATTTCAGCTACATTTTCAATTACAACTATTTTAAAAATTTGAATATTCTATTTAATCTTCCAAATTTTTTGAAATCATTTTAGCTATGTTTTGAACTAAAAATATTAAAAAATATTTTTGGATATATATCTTAGGTGTAAATAGAATATATTTCTCCCAAATTAGCATATCTTCTTTTCATGCCAAATATCTAAATATTATAGTAAAAATCCAAATATTGATTCTGTACACTAATTTTTTTTATTTTGATAATTGTTTCTAAACAATTTGGAGATTAGAAAAAAAACATTAAGACATAATCCAGACATTTGGATCATATAATCTCACCATTTGTCAATTACTACTTCATATCTTTATCTATATATAATAATGTCACCCATCACTAGAACCAAAATCTCAAATTAATCTTTAAACACAGAACTAAAATAAAAAAGCAGTTGAGTTGGAGAGAAACATGAAGTTCACAACAATAGCATTCATCACATTTTTTGTAGTACTCCTGTCATCTCTGGCTCCGATCAAATCATATGTGGTCATAAATTCTGTGAAACCGCCTTGCACCGATATTGAGATCACAGGATGTGTACCAGCAATACTTATCGGAACTAAACCATCAGATGAGTGTTGTGGGAAACTCAAAGCACAACAACCATGCTTTTGTGATTTCATCAAGAACCCTGCTTTTCATGATTTGGTCACCTCTCCACAAGCTCGTCTGGCTCTAGGATTTTGTGGTATTCCTTTTCTCACTTGCTGATTGAGTCCAAGAGAGTAATGACGAAAACTATGATGGTAAAAAATGTTATGTAATAACAATGATGTTATGTCATGAATCCTGTTAAATCCGTGTAGTTTTTTTTCTAAAATCATATGTAATTTATAATCTTACATAATAAAGTAGAATTAGCTTTCTGTGGAGCTATCAGAAGTTGTCACGTGTACACTTCTATCATAACATATTTTGTTCTTCCTATCTCTTACATTTTGATTTTCTTCTTTCTAATCAACAAATTAAACACCAAAAATAAGACACAGAACATTTTTCACCCATTTTGACACATTTATCATTTTCCCTTTTCTTTAATTTTTTCTTAATATAAAAAATACTAAAATATTAAAAGAATAAAGCCAAAAGAATTCTTTCACTTCCTACTCTATTTAATTTCTTTTTATTATCTTCAAATTTTGTGCACAAGATCCAATTTTTTTATGAAATCTACGACACCCTTTTGAAATCAATATGTTATATATATTAATATATATAACACAATAACTTTAAGGGTTCTCTACTAAAAATTATTAAGCTTATTAAAATTTGCAAATCTTACATCAACATCAAAACTGTGCATGTCAATCTATCAATCTCGAAAGTCACCCACAATATAGTCTACACTTATATTGTCAACGTGACCCATTTGGTCGCTATTAGAAAACTAACGGAATGGTTTAAGCAACGACGTTTTGACTCTTGAGACTGCATGCTGTTTTGAAAAAAAAAATCATGTCATTTTTTCATTCAAGATGAATCTGTTGAAGACAAGGGCCAAAGTGTCAAAGTTATCAGGATTCTCCAAGAAAAACTTAAGCTCAGAAGCTTGTCTAGCGGAAGCAAACCAAACCACAGGAGCTCGGGTCATACCACCGGATACATACATAGCCTTGCAGATCTATTAGTACTAGCAATTAAACAACCTTCAGTAGTAGCCATGGGAACAGTGTATTCATAACCATCAAGCAACAATGGTCCAGCTATTTCCACTGGAATCTGAACATATCCTACAGACATCTCACAGCATTGTCCCAATATTGATTCATAATAAAATCCATCCAACGGTAATCCTTCCATAGATCTTCCGGTAACTCTCTGCAACGCCTTTCTCCAAATCGACACCACTCTTTTATAATCTCCAAACGAGATTCAAGAGAGTAGGATGGGATAACACTATCGAGAACAGATTTGACAATCTCCTCTTCTTCTTTAGGAAGTGATTCGGTTACAATAGGTTTGGGATTAGGTAATTTGGAGATCTGAGGAGGAGGAAAGCAGGTGACGAGACAGTGGTCATAGTTATTGATGATGAAGTTCCGATCAACACATCGGTAGAATCAGCAAGATCCTAAGCATCAGCAGAAGCGATGAGATAAATGACTGAACAAAATCAATAACAAAAACCTAAGAGATAGATAAAAGAAGCGGTAAGAGCAATAATGGCCCCGAGTTCTGTGAAAGTGATGACATGAAGAGGAGTATTGTAATGGATTTTGGCACACCAATTATGGAGAAGATAATAAGCGACGGAGAAGAATATAGCTTTGGTTAGATATAAAGGAAGAGGAGTGCATAGGAAGCTTTAGGTGGAGGATGATGATCATTAGGAATGGAACAAGTGAGATCTTGATGAAAACGGAAAGATCTGTCAGAATTGTTAACCGGTGGTTGAGGAGGTCTCTGTTGGAGATCAATTTGGAGTAAAAATGCAATCTCCGGAGGGGTGAGATGGTGTGACAAGTATGAGAGGGAGAAGGAAGGGAGAGAAAATGACATGATTTTATAAACAACATGCAGTTTTAAGAGACACAATGTGTCGTTTAAGCCATTCAGTTAGTTTTCTAACAGCGACCAAACGAGGTGCATCGATGATATAATTGTAGACTATATTGCGGGTGACTTTTGTGTTTGATAGATTGAACTACACAATTTTAACGTTGATGCAGATTTACAAAGTTTAATAAACTTGATGATTTTTAGCAGAAACCCATAATCTTAATTATACTATATCAAAATCACAAGAATTGTTTTCTCTTTTACGAGACCTAAGATACACAATTTCTGAAAAATCATTCAAAAACAAAAGTCTATTGATCATGGACAATTAGTCTACTAATTCAAGAAATACACTGGGTTTTTCACATTAATCTACAACCAATAGTCTACCTAATAAATAAAAAATGATATTCTGCTAACCACTAATTCACAATCCAAAGCCATTACCCCTTTTCTAACATGATTTTCTAACGTACATCCATATTACTTCTTCTTTTTTTAACATAAAATTAACTTCTCTAATATGTAACATTAGTTGTTTTAAATATATTTATTAGAATTTACTTTAGATTTGACTTCACATGTATATCGTATTCATGCACTGATTGAAGGACGTGTAAGCTTCATATCTCAATGCCCCTGATTACTATGAATACAGAAACCTTTAACTCCCTTAGAATTGGCATTGAAGTTGAACTAATAGCCATCCATGGTAAGGTTAGGTGGCATTTTAGGGTTTGGACTTCACTATTACTAATTCTGAACTCTTTTTATGCAATTCTGCTCTTTAAATGTTGATTTGTTTGTAAATTTCAAGTCTCAGATTTGAGTCAATGTTGGGTTAATTTCTGAGACTTTATGGTTTGCTTTTGGATCCTGGAGAACGATACTCCAATCTCAGAGCATTAGAGGATGGCAAAGTACTTTGACAGTGATGACATACTTACAGAGGAAAAGATATATACCATTCTACAATATATGGCTCTCTTATCAAATTAGAAAGCTGATCTCTATTGTTAACATTCTTGCAGTTTGTACCGGTTTTATTCCATAAACCAGCAATTGGAGTGACTACTGATCCAAATGCAGAAACAAACTGTGTCAGTTTTCACTTTGCTGGTGCAAATTTTGTTAATTGGGTGTTTCATATCTATCTTTCTGATATTTTTTTTAATAATATGTTCTTTGTGTTTATTGCAAATTGAACAAGGAGCCAAGTATAAATTAATTTTTTCTTTTTATAACATTCTCTTTTATTCTGCCTCCATGATATGTTTTAAAAGTTGATAATTCTTTAAGCATTTGTTTCTTTCTTCTAGAGTGGTTTTTCATGGTTTTATTTCATGATGTTGCAGGATGAGACTTGAAGTTTAGGCTGATGCAGCATGCGGTGATGCTGTCAATATTTTTATGAATTCGGTAGCAAGTTAGAGCCACTGAGAGTTCCTATCCACTTGCCTCCCCAAATTTTGATGTTACCCTTCCTATTGATATCAAGTCAAAAATTTGGGTTTCCAGGTGTCAAATTGCTTTCTTATTCTTTATAAATTTAGATCTTGTAACCCGATTTAATTGTAAATGAGGCATGAATATGTCAAAGCAAGTTGCAGCATGTAAACTCATGTTCAAATTTTTGTTTTGGGTAATCATACTGGGTTTTGGTTTAAACAGGATTCCAGATAGAACACTTGGGATCTTGCTATCAACTGCCTTTAAGATCAGATATAAGGAGGCACTAACAAAAGCATATCAGCAGCTCACATAACAGCTTCTAAGTATTTGTCGTTTTAATTAAAGAAGAAACAAATTGCAAGCCTTATTGTGTTTTAGGTCTGAGCACAAAAGAAATATTCAGAAAATTTCCAGTATTTGTAATTCGCTTCGATTAAAAAAAAATCAAATATTCAGAAACCTTTATAATATCGTGAATTATTTGATTTGATTCGTGTTAAATTTAAAAATAAACATAAATTTTTGTGTATTTTTATAAAAATAAAGCCTTTTAAATATAAAAACAAATTAAGTTCTAAAAACTAAACATGATTGGTATGCCACCGATCATTAGCATCATATGGCAAAAAATAATCAAACTAAAATTCTCACAAAAATATATAGCATTCACAGAAATATATAGCAACAAAAAAAGATAGCTCAAAACAATTTGTTTTTATCTTACTCTTTGGCAATCTGAAATATGCAAACAAAGCATAGATAAATAAAAATAAAACAAAATACTAACGTAAATATTTTACTATCTTTTTCTCTACACAAAACTAATTTATAATATAATATATATATATTTATAATTACATAGTCGAATATATATATATGTATATATTTGAATCGAAGCAAATGTAAATTCGGTCTTTCTAAAAATGGTATTTAACATCTGCTTTGTTTTTATAGGAATACTATATTTTACTATTTGCCATTCCTCGAAGTTTACAAATATTTGGATTTTTTCTTTGAATCAAATCGAATATCGAATCAAACTGATTCTGGCAAATGAAACTTCATGATATTGAATTTATTTGTAGCTTGTAACCATCTCAACTCAAACTTGTACAAAAAACAAAAATTAACAATCCTTTTGAGAGTTATCTCATGGTGTGCAAGGTTGGTCTCCGGATTCAGCAGGTGGGCCAAGATTACAATTAGCTTCAATACTCTAATTAAGCTCCATAAGGATTCTAATTAATCTCCAACAGGTGGGCCAAGAAAACACAAGGATTCTAATTAAGCTCTATAAACCCTTGTATTATCATCCCATTTTAATTTAAATAATGTACAAATCCTGTTTAATGTACAGAAATTGGTGTTTGAATGTACAAAGATTTGTTCAACATTATAATACTCACGAGAACTTATAGAAACTTGAATAACAATTTCAAACTGTTAAATCTATACTAATAAAAGGGGCTATTTGAGGCTCAATAGATTGTACACATCAGCAAAAATAAATTCCTAAAAGCTTGATACATCAGCCATATAAAATATTAATTATCAAATATTAATTGGTTAATTAAATAATTTCCCCTATTAAAAAAATAATATATTTTCCAATCTTTTGGTCTTCTCTGATTCTCTCATCAAATTTTGTTTTGTTTATTAGTATGGTAATTTTAAAATATATAAATATACATTTTAATATTTTTACTTCTATATGATTCGTTTTGTTTTCTCTGGATCTGTAATGTGTACTTTTGATCTCTTGTCATTGGTGACAGTAGAGTTGAAGTTAAAGGTTTTGAGGTTCAAGCAGACACTTTTTACATAGTGAATATAGATCACACAAGTTTTTTTTTCTAATCCTCTTAATATTTTGTTGGCTCTGTTTCTCTCTCCTTAGGTTTTCAGCTACATACATCACACATTTTTATATATTACCAAAAACAAACTGAGAATTTTTCCTGTGTGTTTCATATTCGTTTCATGGCAGACAACAGTTAGACAGATTATATATTCGGTATATATCGTTAAAAAATATTTAGGATTTATATATTCATGCAGGATGAAACTTATGAGTTTTATTGTATTATACATACAAAATTTCAAATTCATTTTGATAAATTTCTACTAAAATTAAATATTTATCACGTAAAATAGAAAAAACATATAGATAAATAATCCGCGCGTAGTCCGGAATAAACACCTAGTGACATATGATAATGCATGTTATAGGAGATAAGTTATGGTATCCCAAAACTTTAAAATCTTAAAACCAATATTTGTGAGAAAAAAACATGTGATTCTTTTCAAAATCTTAGAATATTCAAGAGCATATAAACACAAATTTAGAGACTGAAATGATGAGAGGTTGGATTTGGATTGAGTCGTGTGTAATTTATGAGCATACAATATGGCAATTGTATGATGCGGTTTTTATGAATTGATTTAAATGCTAATTTTTGACAACTCCAAGTAGAATCTATGTTACATCTCTATCGAGAAAATAAATGTTTACTACATTTGAATGTTTGAATGCGTTTGTTTACTTATATTATTCAATATAATTTTTTTGTTTCTAAAATTAACACAATAGATCAAAATTACATATATATATATATATCTAAAATTTTGTCTGTGAATATTAACATATAAAAATTGAATAAATAAAAATAACATTTGTTCCCTCATGGACACAGTATCCTGACACCTGTCATTTTCTTTGTTAAACAAAAACAAAAAGCACCTAATCATCTTTACTTTTCTTCATTCGCTTCCCCAAACGCACATCGCTCAAAGTAATGAAGAAAACAATATTGGTGATATCTATTAGGTTCGTCTTTAATTATTGTAGTTCATAGTTACCTATTAGAATGTAAAATATTCTTGTATAGATTCTGTAGTTCCTAAGATCGTGGATGTTCTCACATTGTTTGTAATAACTCTGCCTTTATATTCAAATGTATAAACACTCTCATCAAGAGAGATTCAATAACCAGTTTCGAAACAAAAAAAAAAGATGTCCAAACATGTCTTTTGTTTTATTTTGGCTATTAATTATTATATTAATTGATTTTAATATCTTCAATACTAATTTCAGAACAACAGAAGCAGAAGCTATCTGAAATAAAATCTGGAGTTGAGGATGAAGAAACTTTGGTATGTGTTCTTTCCTTAGCTCCAATGGAATATGAGAATATCACCATTGTCCTGTATGTCATGTCATTGATGAGTTACTCTTTACCTTTGCCTTTTTAACGATATCAAGATTAAGAAAAATGGATCTTGAGGGAGGAGCCTTCCACAAAATGTTAAATCCAGCCTTCTTGTCAAATTAAGAGAATACAAATCTGATCTTAACAATTCAAGAATGAAGTAAACAGAATCACTTCTGGAAACTTAAACGCTACTGCTCGAGATGAGTTACTAGAAACTGGTAGAGCTGACATAATGATGGTATTGTTTCAATCATGTTATTGAAACAGATTTTGATCTCTCTGATTGATTCAAATGAGTTATTATAGGCTTCAGCTGATAAGAGATCAAGATTGATTGTGTTTCGATACCTCAAGATTTGCACAGGCAGAGACAGTCTCTTCTACGAGCTCATGAAACACTTCATGGAGTTGATGACAATGTAGGAAAGAGCAAGAAAATATTAACAGCGATGACGAGGAGGATGAATAGAAACAAATGGACCATTGTTGTGATTATCACAGTTCTTGTTCTTGCCATTATCTTGATTTTGTACTTTAAATAAAAAGTTATCTTCTTCACCAAAATTTATATGTTACTGAACAGACTCGAGTGTGTTATTGTCTGTGTCTTCCGCTCATTCTCTTGAGTTTATTTAATAGACAAGTAATGTGAGATAACCAAATATAAATTAAGTAAACCAAACCAAGTAAACCAATTTATCTAATATCATCTTATTGAGTCTACTTTGATGTGAGCCTCTTTGAATTATGAGGATGCTATTGTCAATTTTTTGTTTTACATTCTCCACCAAACTCATCAAAATCTGACACTAAGTATAGTATTGTTTAGGTCCGGTCCGTTTAGTAAAATTATTTTTTAACCTATTTAGGTCCAGCCCGTTTATGCATGAATCCGTTTACGCCCGCCAAAATTATATTAGCCCGTTTGACCCGTTAAGCCCGTTTATTTTTTATTTTTTTAAAAACATTATATATTTAAATAATATTATACATATTCAAAAATAAAATATGTTATGTTTAATTAATAAAAATATTATACATATTCAAAAATAAAAATAAAATTAATAATTTGTTTATTTAATTATTATTATATATTATATGTTTTTGGTTTTATTGTATTGTAACCAATGTTAAAAAACTCGCTAGGCGCTAGTTGGGCGGCGATGGTGCGTCTAGCGCCTAGAAGATTAATCGGGGAGTAAACAGAGATTAATCAGGGATTAATTTTAGGTTATTTTAATATTTTAAAAATATATTTATCTATTATATTACACTTTTAAATAATATTTTTTAAAAAAATATAGTAAATACATGAAAATGTAGTATTAATAATTTATTTTATGATTTTTTATTTATATTTTAAACATAATTTATTATAAACATCACAAACTCTCAATATAAATTTTTGTATAACAAAAACCAATTTTTTTATACCTGAAAATTTAAAAATAATTAGATTATAGATGATTAGGCAGAAATCGGATTAAGCGGGGATTAATCGGATTAGGCGGGGAGTAATCGCTTGACTGACTTTTCGAAGGGTTAGTCATTAATCGAGCCGGCGAGAATGGATCTACCGACTAGGCGGGATGTAATCGGAGCTAGGCGGAGATTTTTATAACATGGATTGTAACTAATACTAATTGATTGTAAATTTAATTTTATTTGGTTAATATGATAAATTTAATATAAAAAATAATTCTGAATTCAAAATTAAAACTTTTATGAATTCTTACAGTAAAAATGTTTCAAGTTTACATTTTAATAAATTGCCCAATACTAATTAATAAATCTGGGCAGAACCGGATATCTGGTTTTTTAAGTGAATTCGGATCTGGATCCGCATCCGGTCGGATGTGTAATTTTGAAATTTGGATCCGCATCCGGAAGTTCTGGATATTTGGGATCCTGGATCTCCGCAAAAAAACTACGGATATCCACTTTTTTTGAAAAAATAATAATTAAAAATAAATCTAAAATATTAAATTATATGAAACATTATAATTAAATATAAATATTATTATAATAATATATTTTTGATAAATTAAAATAAATTTATAAATATGAATTTTTTTAATTTTTAAAAATATGTTTGGATAACAATTTTTATTAGTAAAAAACAAAAAAAAATCTTAAATGGATTAGACGAGTTAGTTCGTTTATATTTATTCAAACCCGTTTACTAAACAAGATAAATGGGTCAGCCAGTTTAGTAAATGGGCCTAAACAGACCAACCCATTTAACCATGATCCACGGACTTTTAGCCCATTTTAACATCACTAAATGGAACCAAACCCAATATGAATAGTTTATTTATGTTCAAAACAAGTTCGGTTCCATTTTTCTGTCAAGGGCTCTACCAGAAGGGCTATACCAGACAAAGAAGACTGGTGATTGAAGAAAGAGCACAACTGAAGATCCTTTGGAATTTTTTTTTTTTTTATTGAGTGCATTAATTCACTACTCTACGCCGTAAGTTCTCCATACACCTCACTGTGACAATTGCAACATTTATCAGTACTCTACGCCGAATAAGGTGTTTTCACTCCCATTCTTACACATAACCAAGGCCGTTCTTGATCTGGATCAACAAAACTATGATGCACAAAGTGTCCAGCTTCATCATCCATCAGTTCTCTTGACCACGGAACCCGTTCAGACGAACAGCTACCCGGGCCAAAGCACCTGAGGTTTTACATATAAACAAAGTGTCAAATATTGTTTCTTATTGACCACTTATTACAAGTTGAGAGATCTCAGATGATGTATGTACCGGTACTCGTAAAAGCAAGCACTTCTCTCATTCTCAACATTACCCCAGTTATGCCAACCGACATTTCTGATACACGCATCCATGTAAGTGTATGCAAGAACCACCCTCCCAAATGGTCCCCATGGCCTTCCGAGATACATATACCCACTCTGACCATTGCCTGTGATCACACATCTGCAACACATGATGGTAATGATCATGATTATAACGATTTAAGACGAGTTTCCTTGGAAGAATATAGAAGCTGTAAGAGATGATGCAAAGTAATCCTTGTGTAGAGATAACAAAAAACACCTTAAGAATACGTAACCAGTAGATTCCTGAGATGATTTTCGGCTTTGTGCTGTTATAAAACCCTGAGATTTGCAGTTGATATGGCAGTGTTCCAAGAGTGCGGTGCTGTTTCCGAATATGAAATCCACGCTTCCTTCGATGTAGCAGTCTTTTAAGTATTGTTTCCCATGATGTAAATACAATGTATCCTGCATTTCACAATTTGCAATAAGCTAACAGAAGATTGGATAAACCTCAAGTAATATAATATAACATATCTAAACTAAGTTAGTACATAGATTCCAATATTTTCAGGTCGAATAAAAGTGCCAAAAACAAACCACAACTATATTTAAGAGACCAAAACTATGAACAACTAACACAAACATAAACATTTGTAGTTATATGAATGCTTAACAAACCTGCCAGCCAAGAAACCGACAGTTATAGAAGGCACAACGATCTGCAGTGACTCGTATTGCCACAGCTTGCCCTGATCCCTATATAAGAAGTACAAGGGCCAAAGATACATACATAGTATAAAATCATTAACACAATAAACAGTAGTACAATTCAGTTTAGAAGGTACTCCTACTTAAAGTGAAATAGGTATAAGCAAGTACTCATTTTTAAAGCCACCCCATTTGTAACATTAACCATACACAACTACCAATTTCAATTTCAAAACTTTGCGAAAACAACTAAAGAGAAAGTAAAAAAGGAAGAGACTATATATTATTATTACTACACTACCACACCCAAACGTACCAGTCCCAATCACTCTAGAAGCCTACAAAAAAACAAAACCAATCAGAATGATACACGTGTCAAGAACTACCAAGAAAAGCTTAAATACCTGATGATGTTCAATCTTAGAAGCTGTATTATTCCAAGTCAAAAGAGTAATTTCCGGTGAGATTCCGGCGAAAGTAATGAAATTTTTCCTCTTTGGTATATAAACTGGTTGCTGATAAATCCCTGGTGAGATTCGAATCACAGTACGACACGTGTTTCCTAAAGGCACCGAATCAACTGCGTCTTGAACTGAGCAATAATCACCTGAACCATCTTGTGTAACCCTCACTATTCGAGTCGTTGCCATTGTCACACAAAAAAAAACTTTGAAATGATTAGTTTTTGGGTTATGGGTTTGTGTTGATTTGAAGAAATAATGAATGAATGAAATTTTGGGTTGAACAGGTGTCGGTGTGTTTTGCTTACCATCTGTGAGATGTTTCTTTAGTTTTTTTTTGTCTTTTTCTTTGTCTTTGTCTTTGTGACTACTGATCATCATGTTACTAATTATATTTGTGTAATCTCTGTTTATTTCTATTTATTTTCAAATTTACCCCAAAGTTTTTGAAGGAGTACACTTTAAACCTGTTCCAAGAGAATTTGTGAAAGCAATTTGAACTTCAAAAAGGGAGCAAGAGTATCTTATTTTGTTGGATATGAGTCTAACACCTCGACGTGTAGGAGAAAGCCCAAATAATAGTAAGGATTTTATTTACAAAGACGGAATGGGCCTATTAAATACATGATGGTCTAAACCCAAATAAATATATAACTTTAACGTATTTTGTATTGTAATAGTAACGGTATAAAATGCTTAAAATCATAATTGTAATAGTAAAATTATACTGTAAATTTTTAACCATAATTGTTAATTAATTATAACCATATAAAAACTATTAGTTAACTTTTGTTTTTTTTATTTCATAGGGTTTGTGTGTTGTGTTTGTGTATCGATTTAGAGTACTCGTGTTGTGTTACTGGATTGTGAACTTTGTGTGGTAATTGGGTCTTTATTCGTTACCTGGTTTTCATCCTTTATCTGGGTCTTCATTTCTTATGAATTGTGTTGTACTTGTGTTGGTGTGGCTTTTGTCCGTTTAGTATATATATTAGTCCAATTATATATTTTATTTTGCAGATGACTGAAGAGTTTAACGAGTGTGAGACTCCTCTGCAACCTGATACTGAAGGTGCTAACACTAGGAGGTAGCGTAAAACGTTTGCCTCTGCTTATTCTAAGCTAGCTCTGGGCAACAGTAACTGGACCCAAAAACCCAAACTGAACCAATCCAAAAAAACTGAAACCAAACTGAACCGAAATTTAAGAATTTCAGATTGAGTACAAATATTTATTACACTTCAGGTTTGACTGATATCCGATACCCGATTGATTACTCAAACTAACCGAAGCATAAGCATTATTAGCACATAAAATCCATTATATCCATTAAACAAATCTAATGGATTAGACCTTAAAGGCTCATACACTTGTCAATAATAGATAACTAGTAACGCAGTCGTGACCTACGTTAGCCTATTCACCTTCCTCATATGCAATTCCCAATTCAACTTTTTGAGATTGTAAATACTCTACTTTACTTTACAAGAACAACAATCTGGAATCTCTAAATGTCTATTGTTCGGTTAGTCCTTCTGAGGCATCCAGAAATTGTTTTCAGGTGATTAGCTATCAACAGTCAGTTTGTGTTCAGTTTCGTTTTGAAGTACTATGTTAGTTACTACTATGGCAGTATTACCTAGCAAATTTGTGGATTTGTGAAACTAATTAATTTTGCAATTTAGATTTGGTTTTGGTCGATAGCTATTGCAAGATATGATATTGGTCTTTCTCTCTCACTTGTAAAACTAATTCACTAATTAATATTATAAATTTTATATTTAAATATAGTATAAAAGAATTAGTAAGAAATTGAACAAATCAGAACTTTTTCTTGTTGGAATTTGGTGTTTTGGACGATAGTGGTGTTAGTATCAATGTCACTTAAATGGCAAAAAATAAAATAGATATATGTCACTTAAATGAGTTGTGACCTTTGTATAGTTTTCAGCTGCTTTTTCTGGGTTGTGATGTGTTCTTAGTTAGTTTAAAAAATATCAATTTTGCAGTTTTACTTCAGTTGTTTGAGATTCATTATATCATATCATATTATTTCATAATCTTTTATTAATACTTCAACAGTTTATAAACTTGTTGGTTAATTATTGTCTTACTAATGATTCAATTAATTATTGTCTTAATAGGTCTGCAACAATTTTGATATTTGTTACAGTTTTTTTTCCTGTGCATTTGAGCTAAGTCCCAAGCCTCTTTGGTGAAGGGGCAGAGAAACAATATGTGGAGCTCAGCTTCTCTTTTCCGCATTCTTTGCACGTCAGATTAGTTTTGATTCCCTTGATCGTGAAATTTGTTTCAAACGGAAATGCTTTAATTATTTATCTTCAAGAGGAAACAATTTGAGTTTTGGTGTCATCTCCACTTGTGATATAATCTTCTTCCAATCAAAATTATCTTTTCCATTAAGAGATTACATTGAGTAGAGTAAAGTCAAAACCTCATCTTTAAGCTAACAATCCACCCATATTGGTCACTTCTATGTGTGTGTATTTAAAAATAAAACTAATTAAATAAAGTAATTAAGTGTCTTTAATGAAGTGAATAATATAGAATGACGTTTTTATGAAGACACTTTAGACACTAAAATCATGAGTGTCTATAAGTTTATTGTTATTTTATTTGTAAGACACTCGTAAAATATCAAATATGAAGATGGTCTAACCTCTAGTAAAGTCTCATGCAGTCCAAGAACTATCAATAAATCACATATTATACCACCTCAAATAGGAGATTCACACATGTTCTTAACATGGATTTTTAGGATTAAAACCTAAAAAATAAATACTAAATGCCCAATAATCTAAGAACCAATCCTTAAAACCACCTCCAATGCTAGAGAGGGTAAGTGAGTTTCTTAAAAAAATTAAATTTAATGTTTTAATTTTAAAAAATTGTTAAATGATGAAAAATATGGAAGAGAATTTCTTAAATGATTGAGAAAGATTCTTAAATTTAAGTAACAACTATTCTTTCTCTTTAATGATATTCTTTAATTTTATTGTTTTTAGTTTAAGAACTTGCTATCTGCATGCTATAAGACAAAACTTTAAGAAGTGATTCTTAATGGTACATGGCCTATTTTTATTGGCTGAGGAAAGAAAAAAAAATCTCATGTTTTTTTGCTTTTGCAATCTTCTTCACCATCTTCCAATAGATATTGCACTTCTTTTTTGGCTTTGATAGATGTTGCCATCTTGTTTTCTCTGTTTTCGTTTGATTCTCTCTCATTTTTGTTTTTATGGGTTTGCGAAATCTGCTAAATCGGAACCAATTGGAGATGAATCTAGGGGATTTACAGATCGGAAAGTGTATTGAAAGAGTATGAAGATTATAGAATATCTCTGTATCGTGAGATTACACACAAGGTGTTATTTTTTTTATGTTATTGGTACTCTCCTTGTTCCCTCCTAACCTACAGTCAGGTCTGTCAAAAATTCTCTTTTTCTATTTTGTGATTGCACTAATGAGAAACTGTGATCATCATGTATTGGATTGATATTGGTAGATCAATTGAAAAGTGATTCGATGCTCTATGGAATTTTTCAAAGTTGTGTGGTTGGGATTGTGATTTTTGTAGATATACAAGAAACCATCTTTATTTTTGGAGCAAAACAGAGGACACACATGAGGTTGTTTGGAGTGATTCAAGATTGGAGTTTAAGAGAGTTACAGGGTTTGTTTTGATGAGATGGACAGTGAGAGATGTTTTGACATAAATTCATGGTTTATGGTATTTTGATGAGGTTGAAGATCAATTCTCGTTTTAGACTATTTGTGAGGTTAAAATTGATGTCTTTCACTGTTATACCTCCTTGGATTCGAGCTTTTCAGAAGGAGATATCTGGTTTATTGTTTGTTTGGTTTCTACTTGATACATGTTGACATTCTAACCTCTTCATCACATCCCTTAGAGATTAGTCCACTCACTCTCTCTTAATTCTCTTTAGATTTGCTTAGTATCTTGTTTATAGAACTATACTACTAATGCTTAGAGAAGAGAGAAATACTAAGAGACTACATTGATAATATGGATCCAATGGATAATTTGCATACAACACACATACATATATATTAGTTTTTTTACTTACCACACTAACTACTTAAAGCTCTAGCTTAACCACTCTTCCTATATATTATCATCACTAGAATGTAGTCCAAGTTTACAAGCAAAAACTTGGCTACTCTTTTACACATCTAACAACTTCTACTTAGTTTAACTATCAAGACATAAAACATACACATTGGACTCACTTAACCCTGCTGGCCCACACAATACCAAACTCAAGTTACTTCCTTGTTGACTTTTCTCTTCTTCCTTCGCTATTTCTTCTTCACGTTCTTCTTCTTCTTTTTCTATTCTTTAGCTTCTCACTATTCACCTTCTTCTCACTAATTTCTTCTTTTTCTTTAATGCATGTTTAATCAAGAACTCAATCCTCAACACTCCCTCTTGAGTTCTTCAATTAAACCTCCATTTCAATTTAGGGATTTAATCCCTTTGCTTCTTTTAATGCTTCGCTGGAATTACCTCTTTCATGTGTAAAAACCCTTCATGAGATTGACGTAGAAGCTGGTAAAATCAATTTCTCGAGCTCCCTCTTGCTTTGAACCTCCTTGATTCCAACCTTTTTTCAATTTTTCATTACCGTCAGTTTGACTGGTTTTCTGTTTAAACTCTCTCTTGTTTTGATTCTTTTAATCTAGCTTTTTCTTCCTCTTGATTTCATGTGTGTTGGAGTAGAATCTCTTGTATTCCTTCTCCAGAGCCTCATCAACATCTTCCAATCGCTTCAGCGACTTGTCTTCACTTTTCTCTTGGTAAGCTTCTTCTTTTGTGAATTTCTTTGTCATCTCTTTGACAGATTTTCTTCGCAATCTCCACGTGTTTTTCTTTGATCAATTTTCTTGATCAACTCCTCTTCCTTGCAGGTAACACTTTGACTCTTGGATTTTCTCTTTTCCATGAGCCTTCTCCATGTGACTTCCAAGTCTTCTCCGTGAGTTCTTCCCACGCTCTCATCCCACTTGTCACATCTCTTGCTCAGCTGTCCTTGCAACCGGCTTCAGGTATGTACATATCTCTCTTCTTTTCTTCATCTTTGCCGTCTCTTTTACGGCTCACTGATCTTCTTTCTTTGATATCTTTTCCTTGTTTCAGTTTGAAGATCCACTCGGATTCTCAACTTCAACAAGCATCATCAAGCTTCACCTAGACATGTCGAATAAGAAAATAAATCTCCTGCACAATCATGTCTCCACACCGTTATCTTCATTGTTTCTTCCATAAGATCTCCTCGTCTCTTTGGATGCACATGAAGTCCGCCTTCTTTGAGGTACGGCTGTGAATGCACTTGTGAAAGCTAATGGTGCTCTCTCTTGTCACCACCTTCTTTTCCTTCTCTTCTTTTTCGACAGTGGATTTCTCTTTTCTTCTATTCTCTCACAACATCTTCTTTGCCGCCTTCACTTGTTTTCTTCTTCTCCTTTCAGCTTCAGTATGGGTGAATCTTCTTGGCATTTTCTCACCAAGCTTCAGGTTTGTACCTCTCTTCTTTTCTTCTCTTCTTTTCTTTTTTGTTTTCTTCTCACGACCTCTTCTTGTCGCCTCCTTCTTCTCTTACTTTCTTCAGCCTTCTTCTTCTCTTACTTTCTTCAGCCTTCTTTTGGACTGACTCACTTCTTTGATTCTATCTTGAACAGGCTCCAAGAACATAGAAGCTCTGATACCATGTTGACATTCTAACCTCTTCATCACTTAGAGATTAGTCCACTCACTCTCTCTTAACTTTTTTTAGATTTGCTTAGTATCTTGTTTATAGAACTATACTACTAATGCTTAGAGAAGAGAGAAATACAATACTAAGAGACTACATTGATAATATAGATCCAATGGATAATTTTGCATACAACACAACACACATACATATATAGTGGTTTCTTTACTTACCACACTAACTACTTAAAGCTCTAGCTTAACCACTCTTCCTATATATAATCATCACTAGAATGTAGTCCAAGTTTACAAGCAAAAACTTGGCTACTCTCTTACACATCTAACAACTTCTACTTAGTTTAAGTATCAAGACATAAAACATACACATTGAGCTCACTTAACCTTGCTGCCCCACACAATACCAAACTCAAGTTCTTTCATTGTTGACTTTTCTCTTCTTCTTCCTTCGCCATTTCTTCTTCACGATCTTCTTCTTCTTTTTCTATTCTTTAACTTCTCACTATTCACCTACTTCTCACTAATTTCTTCTTTCTCTTTATTGCATGTTTAATCAAGAATTCAATCCTCAACAATAAACTCATTGGTTTAATATTAGTTGATAATATCAAAAAGGAGATTTATGAGATTGTTATTTTATTTTATTTTTATTTCTTTATGTTATGAATATTTTAAAGTTCATGTAATACAAACTAATTTTGGTTTTATGAAATCTAGATTTATAAATAGTTAAAACTTAATGTATACTTAAATAAATAATTAAAAATTTTTTTACATCTTATGTTTCAATATTCATGACATGTTTGTTTAAAATTTAATGAAATATTAAGTTTTTAATTTATTAAATATTTCTAAACTGAGAATAATTTGATTTTAAAAATATTTATTCTTTATTCATGATAACTCTTAATGAAGTTATTACTATTGGACATTTGAAGTTCTTAAATTAAAATTAAATAATAAATTTGTTTAAAATATTTGTAAGCTACTTTAAAATTTTCTTACTATTGGAAGTTGGTCAGTTTCTTACTATTAAAGGTGTCTGTATTCAAAATAAAACAATTTTGGATAAAAAAAAATATAATACTTTCGACTTAGACAACAAAGATAAAGCCACGTGGCAGTATTGACTTTTCTAGCTTAGTAGTCGCCATGTAAACAGAGGAAAGAAAATAAGTTAAATAACTAACAACGAATTGAAACAGATCCCAGAAGAATCAGAGAGACGAAGAAGAAGAAACAACAAGAAGATTCTGAAAACGATGCCGTATTACACCAACGACGATGAAGTAGACGATTTCGACGAATACGATCCAACGCCATACAGTGGAGGCTATGACATCACTGTAACTTACGGCCGTTCAATCCCACCGTCCGACGAGACTTGTTATCCACTTTCATCACGCGCCGGTGAAGCCTTCGAGTATCAACGACCGGTGTTTTCTTCCTCCGTTCATGAACCTTCTGCTTATGGTGATCAAGCTCTGAAAACTGAGTACAGTAGTTACGCTCGACCCGGAAAAACCGGATCTGGTGGATCTGAGTATAGCCGGAAACCTAATTCCGGTTATGGCGGGAGAACTGAGGTTGAGTATGGCCGGAAACCTGAATCAGAGTATGGATCTGGCTATAGTGGAGATTATCAGAAGTCTAGCCATGGTCGTCACAAGGATGATGATGACGTCGGCCACAAAAAATACGTAAGTTTGGAATTGGTTATTGAAATTGTTACTAGGCTCGTTAATGGAGTGTTGAATCGTTTTTTTAAAGCTTGGTCTCATTGAAGTTTCTATATCTGTATTTGAAATGTTGTAGAATGTGAGAGATAATGATGAAGAGAAGAGTAAGAAGAAGGAGAAGGAGAAGAAGAAAGATGTGAATAAATCTGAAGATGATGAGTTCAAGAATAAGAAGAAAGACCATCATGATGATGATTATGATGAGAAGAAGAAGAAGAAGAAGAAGAATAAGGATCATTATGATGATGATAAGAATAAAAAGAAGGATCATTATGATGATGATTATGATGAGAAGAAGAAGAATAAGGATCATTATGATGATGATAAGAAGAAGAAGAAGCATTATGATGATGATGATGATGATGATAAGAAAAAGAAGAAGGAACATAAAGAGTATGATGATGATGATGATAGGAAGAAGAAGAAGGAACATAAAGAGTATGATGATGATGATAAGAAGAAGAAGAAGAAGGAACATAAAGAGTATGATGATGATAAGAAGAAGAAGAAGGAACATAAAGAGTATGATGATGATAAGAAGAAGAAGAAGGATAAGCACTACAAAGGCCATGATGATCACTAAAAGCCTTGTTTTATTTGGGATTTGCATTCTTATGACTTTAATAAGTTAACGTAAGCACATTTCAATCCATGTTTATGTCAGTTCTTGTTTTGGTTTTGTTTCGTGTTTTGCTAACTTTAGTGAGTTCTTTTACAAGTCGTATGAAGTATGTGTAGTGAGTTGTTTGGTTTACGAGTTTAGTTAAATTCTGTCCTGAGTAAACATTCTGAAGAGATATATACTAAAAGTTCTCTTTCTTGTATTGATAGCATTATTAGAACAAGAGTGATCTAGAGATTTTTTTTTTGTGTCTAAATTAATAAAAGAATGCTACAAATCTAAAGAGCCAGTTTCTTAATACTACACTACAAAACATAACCAAAAAAAACACACATGAATAAACCACAAGCAAGCTTGTTTCGAAAGGACACAAATATATGATCAGGACTTTGGTCTAAGAAAGAAACAAAAAAAATGCAGATTTAATTTCTGAAATTTTTTTAGATCAAGATAATTAATTGATTGGTTTAGTAAAGTAAAAAGAAGCTAACCCCAAAAACAACAAAATCTCTTAAACAATATATTATAATTAAAGGAGCTTCTTCCTCTCAAAGAACGACTTAAGGTGCCATACTTGTAAACCGGCGACCGACAACGTAACCACCAATGACAATACACTTAGAACCGCCATTTTTGAATTGGTTGACCGGTTTAAGTCTTGCATTTCCACTTCCCTGTCAAATTTACACATTACGGTTATAAATCCATCAAAATGAATCTGTAAACTGTCTCATTGCCTACATCAAACGAAATGCAAGTTAAAGTTTGACCTTATTATGGTTTGATCAGCTTAATAAATGGAATATATAACAAATTAGTTGAATGATCAAATAGCGAAATAATAAAATTTCCACAGAAAGCGTTAGAAACTAGTTGTTGTAAGTTAATCACGTTAAGTTCATTGTATTTGTATTTTAACACATTCATAGACCATAGTATATATTATGATGAAATCACTTTTCAAAAACTTGAAAATACAAAAAACTTTTGTTAATCTTTTGAATGACAAAAATTGTACGTAAAACAATGTTTTCAAAACATGATAACCTAATAAAGTGTTTTACTATTCATCAACAACAAACGTATTCTTTCTTTTCTCCTCAACAAATGTAAAATCGAAAAAATCAAGTGATATTATATATAGGAAGAAAAAAAAATGAGAGCACTTTAGCAATGTAGTAAATTTTGATGGTTAAATTGTACCTCTCCCGGAACAACAACATTTCGTCGCGTATAGAATCTGTAACGTCGATTAATTTTCTCACCTCCACCTCCATCATCTGAGAATAAACATACATCCTCAAAATTAACTTATACATATAGAAAATATGTTTTTTATAAAATGCACGTATAAAGCAACTATATGTTTATGTTTTTGTATAGTTTTCACGTTGATTTGGCCTCTTTTAGCGATATTGGTCCAATCTTTAGCTTCTACACCAATCTTCCACTCGTAATCGACCGCAAATTTCGCGGTCGGTCTATTTCCGGGGGCTACGAAACATGTCACGTACTCGCCGGTTTGATCTGCCGTGAACACGAATTTGCCAGACTCTACATTCTCTGCATGATGATAACTTTTACCATTTGGTGAAGTAACCTATACAGAAATTAACATAAAATGTGATTATCCATCAAAAAAGATCACTCATAGATCAATAATTAATGTGAAATCACTCAATTTGCCTAGTCGAAAAATGCCATGCATTATGCTTATTAGAAAATCTGGTGAATGGTAAAAAAAAACCTAAAAGTTTGGATTGATAGACAAAATAAATAGAGAGAAAAGTTAATACTTACAGTGACGAAGATTTTGTGAGAAGGTGGAAGATGGTGACCTTCGTTTGGATTAACGATGGAATAAGTTCCAACAGTCATGTAATTTGATTTGATGTCATCGAAGATACATTTGGTGAGACCTGATTCAATGTCAAATCTCATCGATTCTCCTTTTCTCATCATCATCAGAATCATTATTGTTGTTATGATCCATCGTAATGTAGTAATCTGAATCTTATATTGTAATGACAACAAATCCATCACAACAAAAAAACAACAATGAAATTTGGATTAGAAAAAAAGAAGAAATTATTATTTTGTCTTGTTTTGGTTTTGTGTCAGACATTTACGTTCTTCCTTGTAACAATGATAAAGGAACTGATGTGTTTAAGTTTACACTTTGGTCCTAAGTTAGATAAACCGGGTTTGGTAAAAATTCAAAGAGATTAGCACTCACACTTGTGGTTACAAATAGACTTGAGATGCCAAAAAAAGGTGAAGAAAAACCTCGTCCAAGTTTTTTTTTCTTTTTTTTTTTGGTGTAGTTTGAGAAGAAATATATAGATTTACATTTTTTGAATTTAAATATGGAATTTTATTTTCGAACAAAAAAAAGATAATAAACACTCTTTTTAAAAATAAAAAATAGTAATGAAATAATATTAAACACACAACCATTCTAGAGATAAGATTAGATCAGCCTATTTTCATGATTCATCAATCCACCGTCTAATTGTTGGAGTGTAATTATCTGATTATTTCATATTTCCAAAAACCTTCATATGAATTGATTGATCAGTCTCCCACACTAAAGATTCACTATTTTTACGATTAAATATGTTTGTAGGACCTGTTTGTATTCTTTTAAATATCTTGTTGTTCATAGCCTTCCATAAAAACTAAAGCATTCAGAAAAAAAAATTACAAACTCTTTTGTGAGAAAGTATACTCTAATACATATAATCCAAATTAGTAAAAACCGAACTAGTTGGAAAACAATTAGGTATCAACAAAACAGTTGATAACGCCTAAGTTTGCATAGTGAACGAAAATTCAAAAAGTATGATTAATAGTTTCCTCCCTTGTGTTACATCGTGTATAGATATTATCACAGCTAACTCTCCTATGATTTATTCATAAAGTAATTGCTAGTGCTTCTGAAACATTTTGTCATAAAAGATGTTCTATTTTTTGGAGAAGCTTTAATTTTCTGTCTCTTGGCTTTCAAAGCTATACAATTAGACTCCATACAACATTCTCAGACATAGCTTATGTTAACATATATCCTCACCAGTATATCATCCTGAATTTATAAAATGTCAAATTAACATATTTTTTCTATAAGATTGACTTATGATCAGACCTCGAATGATTGATACATTTTTTGGATTACAGATAAATACCAAATTTTGGTTTCCGAGTTTATTAATTTGGTCAAACAAATATTCCGTTGATGTCTCGTTACCTTCTAAATTAGGAGAACTTCTAAAGAATATTCAACAGTGTTTTAGGATTTTGAGTTTTACAAAAGTGTACTTGAATGATGTCAAAAATATATACGGAAACAGAAAATATCCTTTATATCTAACTCTTTCATACATATATATATACATATATTCTTAAAGTTTACATTTGCTAACACCATGTCCAAAATCCCGCATGTATGGCTTCGCGTTGACCCTTGTATACTGTAATACCTGAAGTTGTGAAAATATGGTTGTGTTTAAGGAGAGATTAAAATGTTTGATTTAGTTACTTATATCACCAAAAATCATTTTATCTAGTTTAACATTTGTCCAGATAAAACTCTAAGGTTAGTTATGATTGAACTGAAATAATTGAAGCATATATGACAAACTGGGAAGTGATTTCAACTCTCGTATGAGTGATGCTTTATGATAATTTGTACGGATAGTTACATCCACCTAACACATTTTTAGAACAAAGGGAGAAGCAAAATTAATGTGGCAAAAAATAGTAAATGGATATATATATATAATATAGAGTTGTATTTCCTAAATTTATATTTAGTGTTTTCTTACACAGAAAAAGATATTGGAAAGTGATATTAGTGAATTATTAACCGTATATATATTTCTAACAAAAACTTTATTTTTCTACTATTTGCATGAGATTTGTATATGGAAGAAGTATGCACAAAATAGCTCCAATTTTCTTCATTTCTCGTTATAACTTTCTTTCAACCAAATTAATCGTTACACACACATACATTACCAGAAGAAAAAAAACTCGATCAGAGAAAAAAAAAATCCATAACCAAAATGTAAAAGAATAGAAACTACAAGGAGAAAGAAACGAGTTGTTGTTGTTGTTCTAAAGAAAACCCAATCTCTCTTGAAAAAAAAAAACACAACAAAGATCCAAAGAAGAAGAAAAAAAGATGAAGTTTGGTAGAGAATTCGAAACCCAAATGATCCAAGAATGGAGAGAAGCCTATATGGATTATCGTTCTCTTAAACAAATCGTAAAACAGATCCTTCGTTATCACCAACAAAAACATCATCCTCCTCCTCCTCCTCCTCATCCTAATCCCCAAACCACCGGAGACACCGCACCGCTCCAAACAGAAGGCCGTGGAGGCGAAACAGGCCCTCAGGGATTATCAAGAAGAGTCTCTCTTTACCGCGCATTTAGTGGTTTAACAAACAGAGCTACTCGTTCTCCAAAGAAAGCACATAAACATCACAATCTTTTTAGCAGCAAACGTCATCATCATCATCATCATTATCATCTTTTTGATGAGGATGAGGAACATGTTATTCTGATTAATGAAGACGAGGCATCGAGTTACACCACGACTTTTCTTTGCTCGGCTGAGGAAGGTGGAGATATGGAGGTGCAGTTTTTTAGGCGACTAGATGGAGAATTCAACAAAGTTTTGAGATTCTATAAGCAAAAAGTTGAGAGTGTTATGGAAGAAGCTGATGAACTTAGTAGACAATTAAATGTTTTGATTGCTCTTAGGATTAAGGTTGAGAATCCTGACGTTCATCTTCCTTCTAACATTAATAATGTCTCAAGTCCTCCTACTTCTCCTCATACAACTTCAAGGGCTACAGGTTTTGTTACATTTATTAACTTTATTGAAACTTTTCATCCTTTTTTTTATCAGCAAAGCTTTTAAATGGTTTAGTCTAGAGTTTTGTCCGAGTGTAAAAGAACTTGTCTCGTTAGTCTAGTTCAGGGATCGAGTCCCACAATCGGTCCTTATTGGCCACTATAGAAATTTTGGGTGTTAATGAAGTTGAAAAATTTAGTCATTAAGTGATGTTTAATCTTAAACTTAAGCTTTTGATTAACATTATGTGAATGTTTTGTTATTGTAGCTCCTTCACCATTGGAGGTGATAAAAGAAATGGAACAGACAGATGATAAGAAAGTCTTTAAACCTGCTCCAGTAGAAATGTTGGATCATATAAAGCTCAAAATTGAACCTGAGACTCCATTGACAACTCTTAAAATGATGATCCTCGGTCTCCCAAGTGAGCAAACCTTCAGCAAACCCGAGCTAAAGAAAGCCGAGGAGCTTATGAGCCGCGCTTTTGTTGAGTTCTATCAGAAACTTAGGTTCTTGAAAAGTTATTGGTAAGAATGTTTTCTGTACAATCTTATTTCTTCTTCTTCTTTGGTTACTCTGTTTCTAATTTATCATATCTTTACAGCTTCTTAAATCAATTGGCATTTGCAAAGATACTAAAGAAGTACGATAAGGTTTGTATTCTTCTAATTAGAGATCTTGTTTTGTTATGTATTTGATTCTTGCTTCAAAATCTTTGCAATGTTTTCGCAGACTACTTCGAGGAAGGCATCAAAGCCTTATCTAAATACAGTGGATCGTTCATATTTGGGAAGCTGCGATGAGGTTTTATTAACATTTTCACATCCACTTAGTTTTTTTAATTATGCTTTTATACTAGACTAATCTTTAACATTTTTTTTCAGGTCTCAAGACTCATGTCGAGAGTGGAATCAACGTTTATAAAACATTTCGCCAATGGAAATCACCGAGAAGGAATGAAAAGTTTAAGGCCTAAAACTAAGAGGGAGAAGCACAGAATCACATACTTTCTCGGTACTGAATTTGTCTTTTTAGTCTCTGTGATGCATTGATAAACAAGAACGAGTATATTTTTGTTTATGTTTTTGCATAGACTAAAACCTCATCTTCATCTACAGGCTTCTTTTCGGGTTGCGCTGTGGCTCTAGCCATAGCAATAACGGTTCTTGTACATATTAGAGGCTTAACAAAAAGCGAGGGACGACATCAGTATATGGAGAACATTTTCCCTCTTTACAGGTTCGTTATAAAGTTATATTCATCATTTTTGAAACCAATCCTACATTGGAAGATATACGAGAATATTGACAATTGGTTTTGAACACTTTTTTCTACAGCCTGTTCGCGTTTGTTGCGGTTCATTTGTTTATGTTTGCAGCAGACATATTCTTTTGGAGTAAATACCGAGTAAATTACCCGTTTATTTTCGGGTTTGAGCATGGGAATGGTCTTGGTTATAGAGAAATTCTTTTGATAGGCTCTGGTCTAGTAGTTTTAACATTTGGAGGAATCATCTCAAATCTTGACATGGAAATGGATCCAAGAACCAAAAGTTTCAGTGTCATTACCGAGCTCGTTCCTTTAGCTCTTCTCCTCGTAAGTTCTTGAGATCATACTATTTATACCACTAAGAATGCATACATATAAAATGTATTTTTTTTTTGCGTATAAACGCAGTGCTTGATGGCTACACTATTTTGTCCATTCGATATAATATATCGTTCAAGCCGATATTTCTTCATTGGATGTTTCTTCCGTTGTCTTTTAAGCCCTCTATACAAGGTAACGATTAATCCAAGAAATAAAACCTTAAATAAATTATGTTACAATATAGTTCTATGAGTATGTATATATGTTTCCATTTTCTAGGTTATTCTCCCGGACTTCTTCCTCGCAGATCAGTTGACAACTCAGGTAACGAGTTTCTCGGTTTATCATCCAATTAATTAACATATTGTTAATTCAGTTTCGGTTTTGCAGGTGCAAACATTCAGAAGCTTATTGTTTTATGTTTGCTACTATGGATGGGGTGGAGATTTTAAGAAACGAACACACACATGTTATGATAGTGACATTTACAAAGAACTCTACCTTGTTGTTGCCATCATTCCTTACTGGTTCCGCTTTGCTCAGGTATTGAGAAAATAATCCGGTACCAAAGTGTCCATGACTTGTTTTAAAAAGTTAGAGCATCTGTATAGGTAGAAACCATATGGGGTTCTTAAAAAATTTTAAAATTAATATTTTAATTTAAATAAAAAAGATTGTCCAATCAGAATAAAGCACATGGAATAAGGGTTTCTAAACTTATGTAGAATCGACTCTAAAGCTTCCTAAATAAGAACCGTATCTAACATTTTTTCTTACTTTTACTCTAATTATTAATTTTATATTTATAGAACCCCAATAAAAAAGAACCGATGGAGGTGGTCTTATAGCACTTCCATCAAAAATCTCTTAAAAAAATATATAGAGAATAAAATAATATAAAAGTAGGAGAGATAGTTAGACTATCTTCATCTCTCACTTAGAATTAGAATTGACCGGTGCTCTTAGATACTTTTTTTATTTTAGGAATTTTGGATACGTTTCTCTACATCTTCTTGACATTTGTTTTAATATAATTAGTCAAAAAATTATAAAATAATTAAAATAATATTTATGAAAAACTTTCTTGATTTCACTGCTCTTACAAATACGTATTTTACATCAAACCCATAAATCCTGCCGCTTCAAAACATTGGTTCCCATAGCTGTGGACCCGTTCAAAATGTTTAAAAGTTTTTTTGCTTTTTTTTTTATGGTAGTGTATGAGGAGGTTAGTTGAGGAGAAAGACAAAATGCATGGCATAAACGGTTTGAAGTATCTATCAACTATATTGGCGGTTGCGGCTAGGACAATCTTTGAAATGAAAAAAGGGACGTACTGGCTCACGGTGGCTGTGACCACGTCGATCATTGCCACGGTTTTCAATACTTATTGGGATATTTTCAAAGATTGGGGTCTAATGAACCGTAACTCCAAGAACCCATGGCTTCGTGACAAACTCTTAGTTCCTTACAAAAGCATCTATTACCTTGCCATGGTAATAAAACACAAACATAAAGAGCATTTTTAAGGGGTTTGAAATATAGCGTTTTTTGCGTGTTTTTAACGGTTGGATTGGGTTTGCAAAATGAAGGTAGTGAATGTGGTGCTGAGGCTTGCATGGATGCAGACAGTTCTTGGGATTAAAGAAGCTCCATTTTTGCACCAAAGAGCTTTGGTTGTTGTTGTTGGCAGTTTAGAGATTGTTCGTCGTGGCATTTGGAACTTCTTCAGGTTTGATTTTAACTTAGAACCTGATTTTGTATATTTTAAATCGAAAAAAGACAGAAAGATAACCTTTTTATGATTTTTTTTTGGTTTGCTTTCAGGTTGGAGAACGAGCATTTGAACAATGTGGGGAAATACAGAGCCTTCAAGTCTGTACCTTTGCCTTTTCAAGAACTTGGAGGAAGTAAAAGCGTGTAATTCATTAATTACATCAGATAACTAGAATCGAACCATATTACACCGCCCGTAAAGTGTTTTATTTCTATGTAATAATAGTAAATTTCTGTTAATTTAAAAAAAATCATTTATTTGTATTATATATATATATATCATTTTTCTTTAGTGTTTATAAAGTTTTTTAGTTTTCTTGAAATTTAGCTTAATTCAATTGTAAGGTACAGGTTTTTGTATTTTTTACTAAAGTTTTTTGTTTTCGTGAATATTAACTTAATATATATATATATATATCATAATGATATTAGTGTTTATAAAGTTTTCGTATGCGGGTGAGATTAATCACCAATTGTAAGGTACAGGTTTTTGTATTTTTACTAAAGTTTTTTTGTTTTCGTGAAATTTAACTTAATATATATATATATCATAATGATATTAGTGTTTATAAAGTTTTCGTATGCGGGTGAGATTAATCACTTTTACTAGTCTTTTATAATTTTTTTTTTATGAAGCACATTTGTAAGCAACCAACGTGGTTTCAGCATCTTCTTTCCTCTCAGCACCAGTCTTAAAATCGATAGAAATGATAATCTCCCTTCATTTTGAGGTAAAACACCTTAGATCACGAAAATTTCAGCATCAATAAAATTCTTGTAAGTTTAATTAAGAATTCAAGATTTTAGGGAGAAAGTATCACATAAAGATATATGTAGACAAGTTTGAGTCTTGGATCGAGATGATGAATATAAATAGGCTTCTTCCTTGATCTTGAGTCTTGAATTTATGATAGGCTAATTTGAATCTTGAACCGACTAATCGATAATAAATAACAAAAATATATTTTCAAATAATCGGTTAAATGTGTTTTTTTTTTTTTACATTTTACATTAGAATAGTGTGTGTGTTTTTTTTCTATGGATCGGAGTTAAATCAACTCATAATGATATTACAAAATATACTAATAATTATATTGCATAATCACACTCAACTCATTATTTATTTCTAGTGACATAACAAAATAACATATATTCTTTAACATTTTGATTTACAAAGGTAAGTTATATTTGGTTCAAATACTTGGTTTGATTAACCCACTGTTCCCTTGTGTTTTAATCAACCAGTATTGTTGAATAATGGGAGAAAATATCTTCCTTATGTTTGTGAACATACCTTCCCATTTCCCACTTTCTTTTATATGTAGGAATCACGATTCCAAGACCTTTGCTTCAATATAAATAAATTGGAAACCCAATAAATACCCCTTTAAAAATTCTCATGTAATTGTTAGTTTTGATTTGGACCAAAGCTAACAAATTTGATATCAGAGCACGACGTACTTTTGATCCGAATATTTTTGTTTCCTTTTTTTCATCCAGGACCATTTCGTGTGGTATCCAAAACATAAATCCCAGTTTTGATCTGGACCACAACATCTCACCTACAAAACATGAGGATCTCACCTACCGGTGTATGTGTTCAAATGGTAGTTTCTATTTTTAGAATAACTACCCAATATGCTTACTGTCCCTTTCTTTCTTTACTTGGAAGTTTAAAGTAGTAGCAAATATAGTTTAACATTTAATGTGTTAGTGTAATAATACTAAGATGTAACGTGTTACCATTTGTCACTTTGAAGGCTGAAAATAAGATTTTTCCATTATAAAAAAAACTTAAAATTAATTTTAAATCGTATCAAACCAAACAGAAAGCAACAGAGGTTAAATTACTAGAGGATAAGTTGCCTCTTTGTCACCTTCTCTAAGTTTTGCAAGTTGTATGTAGTTTATTTATTATTAATTTTGGTTGTTATAAGATTCCTTTTCCTTGATATACGACTCGCTAAAGATCTATAGTGGTGGCTCTTCACATTTATATATAAAGGCATATTAAAATGAGTTTCATTTGGAACATTTTCATATGTTTTATAGCTTTAGTGGTTGTAGTGATTAGCAAATTGTGGTACAGATGGTCAAATCCTAAGTGCAATGGCAAGTTACCTCCGGGATCAATGGGGTTTCCGATCATCGGAGAGACAATCGAATTCCTTAAACCTCATGGACTCTATGAGATCTCACCCTTTATCAAAAAGAGGATAATAAGGTCATATTTTCTAACTCCTTCTTTTATGAGAAGAAACCTTTGTGTTTTTTTTTATTCACAAGATATATGTTTGTGTCTGTTTGTGTGTGTGTTAATGGTTAAGGTACGGGTCACTATTTCGGACAAACATTTTTGGATCCAACACTGTGGTTACAACGGACCCAGATGTGATTTTCGAGATATTTCGGCAAGAGAACAAGTCTTTCGTTTTAGGCTATCCTGACAGTTTTGTAAAGGTCTTTGGAAAAGATAACTTGATGTCCCAACAAGGGAACATCCACAAGCATGGCAAACAAGTGGCGTTGCATTTTCTTGGCTCTGAAGGTTTGAAGAGAAACATGGTAGAAGACATGGACCGAGCGACCCGCGAGGATCTTAGATCAATGGCTAGCCAAGGGATCTTCGATATTAAGAAAGCAGTTGAAAACGTATGTTCGTAAATATATATGTATCTAGCTATTAAAATTAGTTAATAATACTTTTGTAATGTTACTTTTGCAGTTGGTACTAACTCAGTTGACACGGAAGATGATAAGTAACCTCACACCAGAGACTGAAGAAACTCTTATTGACAGTTTCATGTCCTTCAGTACTGATTGGTGTCAGTCATTCACTACTCTTTCCGCTTGGACATCACTCTACAAGGCTCTTGTGGTTAGTATTCTTTTATTTTCTTTCTTGAGAATATATATCTGCTACATATATTGATAGAGAAGAATAAATATATTACATTAGAGAATTGTATTTTTCCCACATTAAATTTGTTCTATAGTATTTTTTTTATATTTGATCTCCGCATATAATGCATAACAACATTTATTACTTACATATTAACATATTTGTTCATACATTTTTTTCTATCAACTGCATGTAGGCACGCAAAGTGGCAATGCATGTGATAAATGATGTTTTCTTGAAAAGGAAAACATCGAGAGAGAATCATGGAGACTTCCTTAGCAAGATGCTAGAAGACAGCCATTTTAATGCAAATTCAGTTATTCAACTCATATTTTCATTTTCAGTCATTGCTAAAGAAGGTACTTCTACGGTCATTTCCTTGGCAATAAAATTCATTGCCGAAAACCCTAAAGTGTTTTCAGAGTTGAAGGTAATATCTATCGGTGTAGAAGTTAGAAACTTTTCTCTCATAATAGAATACAGAAGAATCACGAATTACTTGAATTGGTACGATGATAATGTGGCAGAGAGAGCATGAGGCAATTCTTCAAAACAGAGATGATAAAGAATCAGGAGTTAGCTGGAAAGAATATAGACATAACATGACTTTCACCAACATGGTAACTTTGAATTATTTATGATTAACTTTAATTATAATACGAGGAACGCTAAAAATGAAACATACTAGAGATTAATGTTTTCTTCATCATTGTAGCAATGTTTATATTTTACATTTTAATATTTTGTGCTCAGTTTTTTTTCAGATAATTTCTAGATATTTTTATTTGTTTTATAATTTTCTTAATATATGTAATTTTAGCTTCGTTAAATTATAATGTTTGACATATATACCAATTTTTATTTTTTTGTAAGTAACTCTAATATATATATATATGTATATAATGTTTAGTACATGTTCTATGATTAGTCATCCAATATTTTTGTTACTCTACATTTTGGAACTAAAATACATCCGGTACCTATGGGGTACTTCACACCATATAACCGACCCCTATTATATAATCAGCTTTAGATTTAATTATCCAGACTGACTTGATTCATTGATATTTTTTTTTCTTTCATTTTGGTCCATTTTTATATTAAGAAAAATCAATTTTAGTGTGGGCATTTTCTCCAAATTATCCACACAAAAAATCAATTTTAGTAAGTAAAATTATCTACGATTAACTTCAAGTATAATGAATGCTAAAAAAAGAAACATATGTCGCAATGCAGGTAATAAATGAGAGTCTCCGACTAGCGAGTTTGGCTCCGGCAATGTTTAGGAAGGCTGTGGATGATGTTGAAATTAAAGGCAAGTATTCAAATGCTGCCACTTCTTCAAAAACAAATTCCACATATTTTTAAATTTAACTGTTGGAAAAATACAAAACTGGTAATAGGATATACAATTCCTGCGGGTTGGACTGTGGCGGTTGTACCTTCAGTAGTTCATTTTGATCCTTCAATATATAAGAATCCTTCAGAATTTAATCCATGGAGATGGGAGGTATATACTGAATCTAATAATAATATGAAATAATAATAGTTATAGTTATGATAATAACAATATAATAATGTGATGAAAATGTAATACAGGGGAAAGAGTTGCTCAACAGTTCTAAGACGTTCATGGTGTTTGGAAGTGGATTGAGATCGTGTGCTGGTGCAGAGTTTGCAAGGCTTCAGATTGCAATCTTCCTTCATCATCTTGTTTCCAACTACGATTTCTCGATGGCACAAGACTTCAAGGTCATTCGTAAACCACTTGTTTTTTTCCCAAATGGCGTCCCTATCAACATCTCTCACTATCTCACTAAGTGACTCGATGATGAGCTCATGGAAGATCAAACCAAGCAAAAACAACATAAGATTATCAAATGGGATTGTCAAACCAAAATATAAATGTTTGGTTTGGTCAACCCATTAATGAATGGCTAATTAGAAAACTATAACTATTCAGTATTGTTCAATAATGGGATAATAATATATGTTTAGGAACATATTTTACCAATGTCTCAGTTTCCTTTATATTATATGCAAGAGTTCTTTACTTCATTTGTGTTTGGTTTTATATAAATCAATTAAGAACTCAATAACCACCCCTTTAAAAAGTCTCGTACAATTGTTAGTGTTGATTTGGACTCAGACCCGTTCCACAGCACAAAGGGACTAATTAAGCAACCGTTTAAGGCCATTAAATTATTCTGTACTTTTAGGGCCACTAAATTTATATATTTAATGATATTGGATATACGTAAATTTTTGGGTTTAACTAAATAATTGTTATTTTAGAAATAATTAATATAATTTATACAAATTTATTCTAAATTTTATATAAAATAAATAATAATACATAAATTAAAAATCCAAAATAAAAAATTCTGATTCGAACCCGTGAACACCATTTTTTAGATCAGTTCTGTATGGAACAAACCTAATACCCTTTATATTTCAGAAATATTAATTTTCTAAGGATTGTTTTGTCTGACAAAGATTGATTTCTGTGTCTTAAAATAAAATTTTAATAGTTAATATTAACGAATTCCAAACCTCAAAAATATTAATTTAAAGTATTTTAATTGTTGAATTATTGGTTTATAAATATCTGAAAATTTTCTAATGTAAAAATAATAATATATTTATTATTTATGATTTCTTAATATATGTGAACTACTCAGAAATTCAATTTTTTAGAGAGATGAAGTATAAAATATATCGGAATATTTTTGTTTCGAACAATTATTGGGTTCATCCCTAGGACTGAATATCTCTTATTCACCATATTTAATTTAAGCAATAGAAATTTACCATTTAATATTATCAAATAAAATAAAAATTAATATTTTTAAATAAAGTAATTAAATAAATTAATTAAATAAAATTAATAAAAACTCAAATATAATTATGAAAAATAAAATAAAATAAATTAATTAAGAAAAAATAAATAAATAAAAATAAAATTACGAAAAAATAATTACAAAATATACCTTAAAATACACAATCAAACAAACCCAAAAAAAATAACAAAAAGTATATCCAAAATATAAAATATATATCTTAAGAATACAACTTATCGAACCCAAGTGAAACAACAAAACAAATTATGAACATATAAAAAAATATATTCTAAGCTACAACTTATCGAATCCAAAAAAATAACAATATGGTTTGTTGAAATAAAAAAAATATTCCCTAAATAATATAACTCAATGAACCCAAGAAAAATAAATAAAACAAGTTGTGATATCTTAATACTATTATATTATTATTTTTTAAAAAAAAATTATTTTTAATTTATTTATTTTATGAAATATTATATTAAAAATAAAAATAAAGAAATATGCATAAAATATAATTAATGGTCTCACCAGTAATTTAATTATTTTATTTAAATAATATTAATTATTTATTTTATTTAATAGTATTAGATGACTAATTCTAATTGGTTAATGAAAAGGAGGTGAATGTGATAACCCAAGAATTTTTCTTTTGTTTCCAGTTTTTATCCTGTTGTAGAAACAGGGAACTAGGATAATGAATAAACTGTTCACGAAATCAATTTTATTAAAGAATACTTTGACCTGTTTTAAATCCCTAGATTACAGAAATCGCTTTAAAGGATAGTATAACCAAAGTTACCTTTATAAATCAATTAAACCCCCAATAATTACCCCTTTAAAAAGTATTGCTTCATATATACTTAGGGGCTGTTATTGAATTGTGATTTTAATGGAATTTAAATTGTAGTTGTTTAAAATCTAGTTAGTCGATTTTGATGAATTATAAGACTCAGACGTGGGTTTTTTAAAATCTATTGCAAATATTTCTTTTTAATACTTGCTCTAGATTGTCTTGTATTTAAAATTTATTGAAAATAAATAACTGACATCTTCTTTGTAGCACAATTTCAATATTTTGTTAGAAGGATCAAAATCAAACATCATACATGGAATAATTTTTTTTTCAGACACAAGTATAACAGATATTAGCTCAGATTACTCTGTAGAAAATAATTGTTTAATTTTATATGGCATGCTTATTATAATCTCTGTGTATGCTGCAATGGCTATACTAGAATTCTTCTTTTGTTGGAAATTCACACAGATGATCTTCATATCTTAGACTCACCATCACCTTCCTTCAATACAAAACCTATTTTATTTTGAAAAAGCTATAAAACAAAACATTATTAAGTGGCAATAAGATCATAAATACCTAGTGTAGCAGCAGTTGAGAAGAATGAAATTGCTAAGCAGTCACAATTATCAATGGGTCAAGTATGAACTCTTCTCCTTCATCTTTACTTGCTGAGTCATTGTGCTGAAAAAAGTATATTAGTAACAATTTAATGGTAATAAAGCTCCAAAAACAAGAATATAAGTGTTAATAACTAGAATCATTTACAATATCCAAGAGAAAATCAAAGTTTCATATATTCTTATGAATGCAACAGTCTCGTACTGCCATAGCACAATAGAAAGACAATACATCACCTTGGATGGGTGATCCATTGATTCACTACCACTCAAAATACCAGAAACCCATCAAGCATAACACTGAGAGCTTGTGTATAAGCTCTTTACTCTAACATTAACAGAAAATTTCCATTTTCACATAAACTACCTCAAACTCAAGCGATTAAACATTAACAGAAAATAAGTGTGCAAGATTGAGTTCTCTATAAACCCAAAAAAACAGTCTCTATAAATCTTGAACATTAACAGAAAACTGAATTGAACCGTTTGGAGCTGCCATGTAAAACACTACCTCAACTCCCTGAAAAACTATAAGAACAAGTAATAAACAAACAAAAAACTGAATAGATCTCAAACTATGAATAGTGAATCCATTATTTGAAGTCAAAGAACATTTAACGACTTGAGATTTAACACAAAGATCAACGGATCACAGCCAGATCTCAATATTTCACTGAGTACTCCATTCTCTTTCAGAGGAGCAAGTTGTATCTTTAGAGTTAAATCAGCGATACAAACACAAAACATCTTGTAGCGTACAAGAATTTCAACAAGATACCTCGCCGAGAATCCTCTAACAGCGGTAACTACGTACCACCTCTCCATATCTATAGCTTCTGGTGCCATGTCTTCCCCAGTAAATTGAATCACCAGTTCTCGTCTTATAATTCATTAGCAAACAAATTACAATTATGAAGCAAATGGTAACATTTCCTTTGAGAGAGAGAGAGAATTGATGTGATTAATTTTGCAATTCAACAACAACTGAATATGATGATCGTCTAGGTCTTAGTTTTGCTAAGGTATTGTGAAATACTAGTGAAAAAGGTAGTATTTTGTTTACTAAGGTTTCACCAAGAAAAGTACAATAAAATCCATTTTAACTAAAATGTAACCAAATCAAATCCATATTCAATAACAGTGTATTTTATTGTAGTTTTTAAAATACATGATTGAATAACACTTGATTTGATTGTATAACTAAAATACAACCAATTCCATTAAAATACAATATTGAATAACCCCACATTAATTTCTTGAAAAAACATCACACAGTGGATATTAATGATTCATGAACTGAGGGAAAATCAGACAAGAATGAGAGAAATTTAAGGCTATAACACAAATTGATTATCATTTTCTGAAAGATAATATGATGGGTGTTTTTTCTCATTCATCTTATACAAGAAATATGAGAAATGGAGAGAGAGAGTCATGATAGGTGATGGGTATTTACTCAAAATCCAAAGATCTCATCCTTTGTTTTTGTTGTAAATTACTGTCACTAATAATTTTCTCCTTTAATGGCAAGTACTAGCTACAATGATTGGAGAAATAGTTTGGCAAGGTTAAAATGTCAAGAAACTGGTCAAGAACAAACTTTATTCACAAGTATAACTGGGCAGAGCTAGAAGGAAGACTGAGAAGGAAAAAAACCCATTGAAAAATTAACAGGGAGAAAAAACAATGACGGTTTCTTGTTTAGAATATTTTCATAAGTCGAAACTTTTGCTATCAGACCAAAATATTTAGCAAACAATTTGAGAAGGTTGGTATTCTGAATAACATAAATTTTTAGGTATGATTGAGGCTATTTCAAATTTTGATTCAGTAATGAAGGAACATCTACAACAATTAGAAAAGGAGAAACTTAAAATCATTATATTGTCATAAATCTCAGAATGAGTTGGTAGAGATGCTTGCACATGACATCAAACTAACAATCATAAACAAGATTCTAGATGCAAAGTATTTTTGGGTTATTTTCTAACTATACTATTGATGTTAGTTGTAAAATGCAAATGACCCTTCTTATTATATGTGTGGAAATCTCTACAACGACAACCAAAATTGCAGAGTTCTTTTTGACATTCTTAGAAGTAAAAGATACATCAAGAATAGGACTTGATATCTTGGAA
Source organism: Nasturtium officinale (assembly GCA_963854855.1). Taxonomy (NCBI): domain Eukaryota; kingdom Viridiplantae; phylum Streptophyta; class Magnoliopsida; order Brassicales; family Brassicaceae; genus Nasturtium; species Nasturtium officinale. Next base: position 11,539,360 of record OY978507.1, read on the forward strand.
GAGGCACTGATTGTTCTTGAATTAAAGTTGATGAAGTGAAAATTGGGAAAATATGAAGAAATTATAAAGATGTGTAAAGTAGATTGCTTGAAGTTAACCAAGGAGCATCTTATTCACCATGTGAATACTATATTCTTAATATTGCAATTTGCCATATGGCTTCCTCTCCTACAAATCAATGTCATTTTTAGATTATTCATCTGATGCTGAGATTTGAATAATTTCTAAATATTTTTTTATTTTTTTATTAAATTAATTATAATATTCTAAAATTTAAGTTTTATAAATAATTTTTTTAGATTTATTGTACTGTTCAGTTGTTGATTTGATTAATAAAATTAAAGATATTTTATTAGCACTGAGAGGAATATTATCAACCATTATTTTAATAGATCCAAAGAAATCTTAACGAATTCAAAAATACATTGATTTTAGCTATTTTTAGACAGTGATCTTAGTCTATCTAACTTCCGCCACATGAAAAAAATATATTGATTGGAGTAAACTTGTCTCTGATGGAGAATGAAGAAGGGCCGATCCAGGTAGAAGATGGTGAATTTATGGATTGAAAATGGTGGTCACAAATCCTACGACAAAGAAGAAGATGATTCGCGAGACATGTGCCAAAAGACATAAACCAAAAGTCCAACTATAAGAAAAAGATAAACATAAAGAAATACCTGATGCTAAAGGATTACAAAACATATCATTTTAGTTATTTTTACTGGTTTAATCTTATAGTATAAATATAAACCATTAGCCAAAATGAGTCCGGGAGACAACAACAAAGCAATAACTCATGTTATATAAGAAATAGACGACAAATATTAACAGTATGATAATAAATTCGATCCGGGGGTTTAAGGGTAAAAAAACAGAACATATTGACGTATGCTATGTTATTTACTATTTTGTATTACTTTCTTTTTATCTATAAGTCAGTGTCGATCCTATTTTTGGGCAGGCCCACACTAACCCATGGGGAAAATGAACCCATAGATAGACAATTTTTTTTTTTGGATATTTAAATGGTCCATAAGAGAGTATATTTATGTGATCAAATCAAATGGTTAGCAGTTATACGTTTGGAGGAAATCGATAAACGAGAACCGGTAGACCACGACAACTTGGTTTATTTTGTATTACTTGTGTGATGCTAAAACCTGTTAACTGTTTTTATCATACTCCTTAATCCTTAGCAATACACCCTATAGTTTTGTTACTCTAATAACTGAACCAAACAAATAGGAATAGATATAAAACGGCATTATTTTTAAAACATAGCACACTAAATCATAAAATGACATTTATTATCAAACTATATATATATATATATTATACGGCATTAAAATACAAAACAACATTATTTCTTAAACATACGTTAAATCATAAAATGACATTTATTAGAAAACAAAGAGAGTACTAGTTAATCACATTTATGTTACTTATGTGCACAAACCCTAGCTTCTTTGTAAACTTTTCCCGGTCGACAAAAATAGCCTTTGGTCGGAGCACAATGAGCATCCAAAGAGCAAATACACAAACCCTCCAATGCACATCCATCTTTAACTATCATCACATTACCTTTGATCCCTAGAATCTGATCCGTCCATTCACTAGAGAATAAACCATTTGGATCATAACTCTCCCTTACCCTCAAAAACGCGTCTGCATTCTTGTACTTTTTAATCACTCCATCAAAAGCTATGTTTCTATTCTTACCCCAATGTGGCATTGCATTATACTTGAAAAACGCCATTTGCTCGATCTCTTCGAAGAAGTCTTCATAAAGTCGCGGTGTTAAAGGGTTTTTAGCTCGATAATATGTTAAATCAAAGTCTATAGCATCAGTTTCTTTCCCAAGATAAGCTGGAGAGGATGTGACATAACGCATTAGTATACCATAGTAGAGCTCAAGTCCACAGAGAGATCTCGAATCAATCTTGACAAGAGATTTGATATCGCTGATGAAACTTTTGATTTGTGTGAGTGGAATACTAAAAGCAGTTTGATGAAAGAATTCTCCCTTTACTCGTGGGTCAAATGCACATGCTGTAGTCAATGCATCTTCAGGACTATCTAGACATGATCCTGCTGACATCATACGGTCTTGGCTTCCAATAACCGGATAACCGGTAAATACAAGACCTAGTAACATTGAGTATGTTAAACATAAATGTGAGAGAGAGAGTAAAATGGTGTATGTGAGATTAACCAAAAAATGTAGTTAAAACAAAAAAAAAAAGTTAATTAATTACCATTGTTTGTCAAACCGTATGAGGTACCAAACAGTGTAGCTGAAATTAGTGTGGCTGCCGCACACTTACCAATTGCATCTCTGAGTGTCTCTTGCGTCTCCTCTAAATTTTTATACAAAGAAAAAAAATTAATAGAACTGTTTTACAGTTATTTTCTAATATTTCTCTATAATTTTTGTTTAAATATATTAAACGATAGAGAGATGTTGTATAAAAAACAAAATAGCTAGCAAGATGACATTTCTAAAATAAAGATAGCAAAAGAGTCACTCCTATAAGATATTTTACTCAAAACTATATATGTCCGTGTATAATTGTGAATTTATATTTTTTTTAGATAATATCTTTGTTAGTTAACAATAAGTCTTGTTAGAGCAACATACCGTATGCGATTCTCAAAAAATTTGTTTTTCTGATATTTAAATTTTATAAATACGCTAACCAAGTAAAAAAATGACATCTAAATTAGATACCCTATTGTATTGTACTATTGTACTCAAACGAGAAATGATTCTCGTCATCTTTCCTTTACTTTTTTTAGTTTTATTATTTGTTTACTTCAACATACCATTTCTCATACGCTCTGTTGGAGCTGCTCTTAGAAGTCTATCAAACTCTAATTCAAGAATTACCAGATCAGTCACTCTACTTAACCTCTGTCGATATATACTCTTTAAATATAGACTAACTACTTCTAACAAGGCTAATTGTTGAAATAAAACTGGTCCATTTTCTCATGCTTATGAAAACGAGATGCACAATCTTGAACCTTTTATTTCATATTTCTATATAGACTCATATATAGTATTCCTCTCAACAAAAAAAAAATAGAAATAAGGATAGCTAGGAACCTGATGTTCTTATGGTGGCTAATGCTGCTGAGAGTTGCGAACGGAACGGCAAGAAATCATATGAACCGTTGCCTAGCGTGTTAACCGGTACTCGGTCGTCCATTCGATACACAACTTTGCCTTGGCTTGGTAGCCAAACAAAATCCGCAAATTCATGTTGCCTCCCGAATGTTGCAGCTTGATCACTAAAATCCAAATCGTTTCTCAAAATATACTTTAAAGATCTTTTGAACATCGGTTGTAATTCAAAAGTCACCTTGTGAAAAAGAAAAAGAAAAATATATACAATATTAAACAATTGTAATTATAAAGAGTTAGAACAAATATGATCATTCTTTTTTTATTTATTGATCTAACCTGAGAGATAACTCCAAGAACACCTAGAGAAACCTTTGCCGCATTAAACTCGACAGGAGTTGTAGTCTCGGTTAAAACTCTAACCTTAGCAAACCCATCATTGACCGAACCAGGACTAACAATTCTGATCTCGGTTACATAATCATGAACCGCACTTCCTTTACCAAACAATGAACTCCCATGAGCACCGGTTCCCATCATACCACCAACAGTTGGTCCCCACCAATATGGTGCATAAGGCAAAGCCAATCCAATTTTAGCTGCTTCAGCGATTAACTGCCTAAGCGTTACACCACTTTCAACCGTCAAGGTCCTGGCCACTGGATCGGCTCGAACTATGTGGTTTAGAAACTTTGTGCTTATTAACAATCCATCTTCTCCATCTGTGCATGCGAGCTTAGGGATGCTATTAGAATATCGAGTGGTTACACGCATTTTCCGACCGGCTTTTGTGGCTGCAGCCACGATAGAGACAAGCTCAGCTTCGGTAGTTGGGTAGCCCACGTTGGCGGCTCGACACGTGGACCGGTCAGGGAAAGCTCCATATGAATTGGTGACAGTACAGTTAGTGTTTCCTGATACACATATAACGGGATCTTGCGGTGGTGTTGAGTACGCCGTATGGACAAGTATAAATATACAATATAACATGAAAAGAGTGCGCCAAAACGCAGCGTTTTGGTAGCTAGACGAAGGGGAATAATTAGACATCATGGTTTTTTTTTTGTTTTTGAGGTTTGTTGAATCTTTTCAAATGGAGCTAGTTTGTAAAATGTTTATGTATTAAGAGACATTTATAGAGGTTGTTTGGCGTATAGAACGATACTATTATGATTTTTTTGACAACTTTTCCCAATATATTTTGGTTCATATAATATTATAAAAGACTAAGAGCCTAAGAAGAGTTGTTTCGTGCTAACTTGTAAGATAATAGTAGTGGTTAACTACTTCTAACATTCGATCAGCTATTAATGTTGGTAAGTAATTAATTATTTAACACATTCCATCAATTATTAATTTTGATGCTTTTTATATCAGTTTTATGTATCTAAATTGTAACGTTGATAAGAATTTCTTTAAATGAATCTTCAAAAGAAACGCATTAATAAAAAAGTGAGTTTCGTTTCTAAATAGTAAATTTGAAAGTCAAAGCTACAAAATCTATAACATCCAAAACTTTAATTTTATTTTTGATCAAATGATCTTAATTTATATGTTTCTAAAAATTTATGATAAAGTCTCTATTTTTAAAAAGTTGCTATTTATATAAAAATTGTACTAGAAATTGATAAAATATCAGTCTATATATGCTACCGTATGGTTTATTTAGTGAATTTTTAATTGATTTTCTTAGCATGTCTCTAATTTTATTATACCAAACCTTTTTTTGTGTAGTTTTTCAATTATTGCATGCATTATAATATTATCTTAAACTTCATTACAAAATTTCTGATGTTCAAAATTTATTTTATCTTCTGAATATCAGAATATGCATCATTTTGGTCTTAATGATCTCATCAGTTGCCCACTGACGTCACTAATTGTATAGATGACGTCAATTATTGTCTAAATATTAAACATTTAGACAATATTAAACATTTACTTTGAACATTTATTGTAATCATTTACTTTTAATATAACTGTTGTTTATCGGAAAATTTATTGTCTAAATATTAAACATTTACTTTGAAAATATACAATTTATTGCATCCAAAAAATTATATTTCTTTCTATCAACTGTTTAAACCAATGTTTTATAAATTAATAAGCTATTATAATCTTTATATATTATTACTTTCTCGAGATTTTACTGTATATATTATGATCTTAAAGGCTTACCACTACAAAAATTATTTAAATTGCATTAATTAACTAAATGATATTTATTATAGTTATTTATTTATGATCGACACAATAATGAAACAACATCAATTAGAACTAGTGATTTGGATGTGCCACGAAAATTGGATACTATAATTAAACAACATCAAAATCAATTTTAGTTTTTTGTTTGTATTTCATTAATTGATGTTGTTTCATTATTCTATCACTTAATTTAAGTGATGCTAAATAACTAATTTTAGCATCAATTATTTAAAAACTATGTAATAATAAAATAAATCCGTATAGTTATAAATAATAATATCATTTCTATTAATTGATGCAAAATTAGCGTAATTTGTTTATAACTAATGCAAAAGTTAACATCAGTTACAAAAACAATGATGCAATAATTATCTTAACCGATACAACTACTTTGCATCACTGCTTCTAGAGTAAAATACATTAATAATACAAAATCAGTCAATTATAAGTAATAAAATACATAAAATAAGTTATTCAAATACTCCGTATCTAATTTCTATACCCAAACGATAATGTATCTAATTAAAATTAATTATTTTCAAAAAATATTCCTAACAAATCCCAAAAAATCTGGAATAATTCCATAAATTGTGGAACTATTTATTTGACTAGGATTCAAAAATTGACTAATCAATCAACTATTTAATGCATAAATCAAAAATAATATTTTTGATCAATACAACATTTATTCATTAAAATGTTTCAAAAATATTATTGCTAAAATTATTTTTCATCCATATATAATAGGTTAAATAAAAGTATTTTCATCCACATATAAAATTAAAATTTTCACTTTAATTTATTATATAGAAAATATTTTTTGTCAACATATAGAAAAGATTTAGCTAAACCAAATTTAATTTTAATTAAAATATATAAGTAGTATTTCATATTATATTTTAAAATATAAAGAATATAAAATATTATAAAGAAAATATATGCAATTCTGTTATTAGTATATTTTACAACCTATATATTGGATAGTTTTAAAAATGATTTTCATATATTTTTAAAATCTTACAATCATAATTGAGATTATGCATATGGACATAATTATATATTCAATACCAAAATCATTTCTATACAAAAATATATATTTCAATCATAATTGAGATTATGCGTATGGACATACCTGATTCTACATCGCCAAATCAAAACAATTTTTTTTGATTTGATATATTCTTGAAACCGTATTCTGTTATTCGGTTATCATTGTGACAACTTCATCGGAGCTGGCATCAGTTGGTGTTTCTAATTAGAATATCCACTTCGTCCTCTTATGCATTTTTATTGTTATAAAAGAAAAGTCAAATAACGACTTATAACTTTTTGTGAGAAGAAGATAATAACCCACGCTGTTCTTGGGAATAATAAAACTTTTAAGTCGTTGAAATTTGATAGTGCAAACTAAAAGTTAGTAAGAGTAAAACCATCTATAAACTTATAACAACCCTAAGTTTGTGGAGCTTATGGGTTTGATTTTCGTACAAGCCATACAAAATTGGAAAAGTTGACTTTATAAATTATTATGAATTTTTTTCCTGTGTTTTTTATAGTTACTCAATAGTATTGCCCATCATTCATCGTAATAGCTCTAATTTAGGTATACATAACTTAAAATTTTAAAATACTCCAAATGAAACAGGCTTAGTTTTAAAATTCCAAAATAGATTCTATTAACCTCTCCTCATATATCCCTACTTTTCTAGAAATTAGAGTATATTTAACACTAACATACTCAAAACATGATATTTTATTAATTTATAAAATAGTAATTTATCTACAAATTAATACTTGTTCATTTAAAGTTTAAACTTTCCTTTATTTAAAAAAAGAAAAATTTAAAATATAAATATATATTCTTAGAATCGGTATCATAAGCTAATTAGATATCTCAACACAATTGATGTCAAAATTCCACTAGATTATCCTTAATATATATTCAGAAGTTAAAACGAATATAGAAAAGACGTGGCTATTATCCTTAATGTTGATTATAAAGTTGAGTATGTAGGGACTAAGATGTAAACGTATACACCTAAGATAACAGTGTTCAATTTTTTTTTTTTTGAGAAAGATAATTTTGTAAAACCTAGTCCTACCTCTGAAAGATTTATATGGATCATGTTCTAAGACTTTCAGAAAAAGAAAATAATTTATTTATTTTTCATACTAATTTATCCTTTAAAAGAATATTTACTGATTTATCAGCTAATTACCAAAGAAAATTATATATATATATATATATACTTGCCATTGCCTACCCTACACACGATAATGAGCGAGCAAGCTGATGAAGATTGCAAAGTGTTTGCCAAATCCAAATTCCTCAGTTACTTGTATCTCAAAACTTGTTTAATTTTTATGAATTTGTAATATCAAATATTTTTTTCTGAAGGATCTTATTACCAATGCACATGTCTTTACTTATTGTACGGGATAGAATGACCTAAATAATTCATAAACATGCACATTATTTATACGCGACCCGGATCCTCAGAATCACTTGAAATCTACCTTTGACTTTACTTTATCCATACGTTATCCTAGCTTAACCGGCTTTGTATTAAATCCAGATAACTTCTTTATCGATAACAATCTTCTTTATCCTAGCTTAACCGGCTTTTGTACAAAAACTTAGATAAAAAAGAGATAATATATATCCACAAAAGCCTAAAGCTCAACATCAATGCTCAACAAATCCACAATGCCTACTTGCAAGACATATTACCAACAGATTAGAGCGACCCACCCAACTATTAACATGGAAAGCCCTAAGATTCATCTTTCCGTAGAATCCAATTTCGCAGTAATTCGACATCTATACCAAAAGTTATCTCTGTTTTACTAAAACAACACATTCTGCCAGAAACCTTAAAAACGCAGATCCAAACCGTCATATTTCAACACAAATTCCTGACGTGACGACCCAAGTGATTTATAACCTATCACTAGAAATCCCTAAGACTCATCTTTCCTTAGAAGTCAACCCCATTTCAATCTGAGTGGTATTTCCTTAGAAGTCAACACAGATGGACTCTGTCCAAAACTATGAAACGCATATCAAGTCCACCTAATTACGAAGAGATTTACAGAAAGACTTCAACAACTGTGATGATAACCCTATCCACGGATTGCCCCGAGAGCCAGCTTTCCAAAAACCTCGTCCACACCTCAATCCGAGCTATATAATCAAAGTTATAGTTGTTTTCTTGGAAGAAACTCAGTATGTTCAAAACCCTAAAACAAGGAATCCAACCTTCATTGCGAGTCAATTTCCTGATAGAGTACAATGAATCAGGTTTCGATAAACCTATCCACGGATTTCCCTAAGAGTAAGCTTTCCAGCAAACCCAACTTTGCATTAATCAGAGCTTTATGTAAAGAGTTATAGCCGTTCTTCTGCAACATATGTAATATGTCAATCCGAACTCGTCTTATTCCGTCACTGTTAGATTGGTCAAATTCGAGAAAAGTTTCCCAGAGAACCATATGGATTTAGGAGACCCATTATATATCAACGGAAAGTCCAATCTTGTCTCCATCGTCATATTTATCTGAGATGTATTACACAGATTCGTAAACTCTATCTTTTGAAGAAGAGATAGATCGCAGCAGTTATAGAAGAAAAGGAAAAAAAACTCCAAAGCAAAGATGTCTTGCATGAAGATCAGGTAAACCGATTCCAGTCTTGTTATGTTATAATTACAAAGTCGAGCTCAGCCTCGCAAAAAAATCGTTAAAAATCATTATATATATTCATTACGAGTTATCTTATACATCAAGTCAAATTACGCTACAAATTGTGTCTTACGCTCGCCATATTAGGGTCAAATTTATGTCGTCTCGCTACGATACCCTTATCAAGTACTTATACAAGACCATATTATTTGACAGATGAAGAGGTCATCTAAGATAAATAAGTCCACACCTATATAAATTAGATTCTAGACTTTGAAAGAGTTTCTCAAGCCAAATAACTCGACACCCGCATATTTGAGGCTTGAATTTGAAGGGGTCACCAAACTAAATAAGTCGATACCTGCACATTTGGAGCCAGATTTGTTACATATCGAGAGAAAAGTATATGTACTTTCTTTCATAATTTAATTAAATTTTTTAAATTTGGGGCTCACTTTACCGCAACCCAAAGAATCACCCATACCAAATAAACCGTTAATCACATATTTAGAGTCTGACTTTCAAGAGGTCGTCTGAGACAAATAAGTCGACATCCGCAAAATTAGGGCCAGATTTGTATAAAAATAATTACAACCGTTTTGAAAATCGAAGATAGGTATACCTCCTTGAGAAAATCGCAAGGAAATTGATTTTTGGCACAACTGCATATAATTCTCATCTTATAAAAATCTGAGTATCAAACTCGCAATCTGAAACAAATTCAGCTAAGTATAACGGGAGATATCCTATTTTAGGTCGGTTTGTTTTGACTAAATGGCAGTTCTTCGATAATAACAACTTTCACAAACGAGAATGGATAAATATATCAAAATCCAAACTCCAAGATCACACCAAAAGCCAATCTTCATGGTCGTACTAAAAGCTGACCTTACTGGTCACACTGAAAGACAGCCTCAGCAGTCGCACTATAAGCCAACCTTATCAGTCGCACCAAAAGCCAACCTTCCCGGTCACACCGAAAGCTGGCCGCATAACTCAACGGTTGCATTAAAACCCAACCTCAGCGGTCACATCGAAAACTAATCTCAATGATCACACTAAAAGCTGATCTCAGCAGTCGCACTGAAAGCTTACCTCGTGTTTTTCAATCTCTGTTTTTTTTCTTCTAAGTTATTCTGTGAAATTCCGTAAACTGTCCATACCTCGATGAACAACACACATCATATGCTCTTGTCTGTTCTGTTTTTTTTTTTTTTATTCAAACTTTTAACTTGTCTTCTTTCTTCCATTTTTACAAAATCCAGGTAATGTTGGCAGTAGTTCATAATGACAAGCAAAAAAAAGTTCAATAGAAAAATAAATTAAAGATATGCTTATTTGAATATGATAAATAATAGATAAAAACTTTTTTCTTTAGCTTTCGTCGGTATTTTTTGGTAATGAAAAATGATAATGCGACGAGGACATCGTACGTGGCCCACTTGCAAGCACTTGTGTACGAAAGACCCTACATCGTTAGACATGACCAAAATATAAGCGTAACCATATTTCGTACCGTAACCGTATCCGTTTTCAACCGTAACCAGATTGTAACCATATAAAATGGTTAATAACCGTAACAGTAATAGTAAAATTATATAGTTATGGTTAACCATAATTTTTTTAACCGTAACCGTTAATTAACAGTAACTGTATAAAAACTATCGGTTAACCGTTTAGTTAACCGTAACCGTTTTAAAAATAAAATAATTATTTTATTATAATTTTATATATTTTAATTTTAAATAATTGAATCATATTTAACCGTATATAACCGTAACCGTTATAACCGTAACCGTTTTAACCGTATTCAAATGGTTAAGATTAAAAAAAAAATATAACTGTAACCGGTGGTTAATGAACCTTAACCGTAATAACCGTAACCGGTGGTTAATGAACCTTAACCGTAATAACCGTAACCAGTGGTTAATGAACCTCTTTGTAATTAGATTCTCACCCAATATTGCCTACATTTTTTTATTTATACTTATCGGCCTAAATATAGTCACAAACTCACTGTTTCGTTTTGGTCATTTTAGTTTTGTAGATTGCCTTCTTTAGCACTAATCAGTAAATTCCCTTCCATATGCCATATATACAATTTATATGTAATTTATTTTTCATGTCTTTACTTTTACCATTTGAATATATATTGGTTTTGCTGTGTAGTTTTATTAGTCATCAATGATAGCTAACAGTTTTTCCCTCTCCCAGCTCCCCCGTTCACCAACTCCAACACCTCAAACTCTGTTTTTCTTAATTTCACATGTCACAAAGCAATTCCAACTTACCACCTGATCCACTCATCTATGTTCATTAATGAAATTGATGATATAGTTGAGTTTAAACATATAATTGTTCATTTAGAACGTTTATAGAAGGTCCGCAACTTCAAACGCAATAACATATAGTGCTTGCTTTTATATGCTTTTGGATGATATTTGCAACAATTAAGAATTAAGTTATAAAATTAAAACCCTTATTATTTTTATGTTTACTTAGTAAAATTATCTTATATAAAATTATTAATTTGAGTTTATTTAGTATGTATAAAATTAATTAATCTTAAATATGTTGTTAAGAAAATATAAATGTAAATAATTGAATCTAAAAGGGGTAAAAATATCATTTGAATAGTGGACACTTGACAGTATTTCAGAACTTCTCACAGTTGCAACATTTATAGATTATGTAAGATTTGTTTTTATAATGTAGACTAATCTCATACAAGCATTTATTAATATATGTCTCGTTTAAGAGTGAACTTGAAGAGAATAATTTATTTTCGATATCAAACACAACCACAATAATGAAACTGATATTCCAGTTTATTCACAAAATAAGACCATAAAATGATTAGAAATATAGCAAAATGTTTTACAGTACCAATTAATATATATTTTTAAATTTTCACTAACTGGTTTAAATTAATTGAAAACAGGAAGAAGAAAAAATAACTTAAAATAAACAACCACAACATCCACCTACTTAAAATAACTCCGATTTAGGTACTAAGTTGTCTTATATAATTTTTATTAATGACATTAAAGCCTATTTTCTATCAGGTTAACAAGGTCATAGAAGCAAATATATTGTAGAAAATTAAATATGCGAGTAAGAAGAATATTTTTTTTGTGGGATAACATTTTCTTAAAATGAACTACTACCATAATAGTTTTTAATATATACTAATAAATCAAATAATTGAAGAATTTGGAGACATGGAATGAAATAGAAGCATGGGAGGCATGGAATGAAATAGAAGCATGGGAGGCATGAGTGGAATGAGAGAGTTTGAAAACAATGATGATGAAGAAACAACACCAAAAGAAGATGTTACTAAAAATGATGTTACTTTATTTTCTATATATGGATAACAATTTATGATTATACAATATAAGTTTATACAGAATAATACATATTCTCGCTATATTTATTATATACTATATCTGTGCATAGCGTGGATTTCTCCTTAATTAGTTTATATTATAAAGATAAGAGATCACCAGTAATTATTGTCTTAGGTATTACAGGACTAAGACCCAGAACCTCCTAGTTAAAAACAAATAAAATAAAGTCTAAGGCACCTTTCACACTTGCCATAGATATATAACGTAACTTTCGTTATGTTAATTTTTTGGTTGGTGCACATGGAATGACATCTAAAATTAGTTTATTGAGAGAAACATTGAACAAATTTTTGGTTTTAAACTATGTAGATTTTCTCCATTAGCTTATGTTTATAAAACTACTAAAACATAATTTTCGATAAAATTTATTTTTAGATTTCCTTAAAAAGAATTGTACATTCTCTTCTTTTATTATTAATTCTCTTAATGATCATTAAATAATATATGATTAAGTAATTATCATTAAAATCATTTACCATATGATTAACTCTTAGAAAATGACATGATAACTAATATGATGATGTATATAGGTTTATTGGAGAGAAAAATCTCCCATTATATAGATGATTGAGCTGATTTAACCCCAACAAAACAAGGAAAAAAACTAATTAGGAAAAATAAATCAAATGTTCATATTTTCCAAAAGTTTGGAATCAGAAGAGAAAGAAAATAAATTTAATTTTATCAAGTGTTTGGTTAATTTGTGCGATTTTTCTTACTAGAAATTCTACTAAATAGTGTAACCCCGCCTAAAAAGAATTACGTTATGGGTCAAATTTTTGTGTCCTCTAAAAAATATGAAGAGAAGGAAACCCCAGATGGAAAAACTCATATTTTTGTGAAAATATATTTAAAACTAAATATATCTTGTGATTTTATAAATTTCTATTGAAACTGTATTCATATTAAACAGAATCGATATTCACTACATTGGTCTTTTTTACAAAAGGTTACAAGAATATATCTTTTTGATAACAATGTTACAAGAATCTTAATCTTTGTATATCCTAGCAAGCATATAACACAACTAATGTAAACCCCTAAAATATCCATTACCCCAATTTTCTATGTTCCAATTCACAAATTCAGAAATGCATAACACAATCAAGATTCACTGCACCGGACAAACCAGAAAGCTAGTAACCGTGGCAAGAACTCGCAGTTAACTCGTTTTCCGATGTACCGGAATCTTCTTATACTCAGTATCTTCACTGTCAAGCAACATCTTTAATAGTGAAGAATTGTCTTGAAGAAATAGATGATCAGAGTCTACCAGAGAAGTACCGATGTTTGGTATCATTTGTACCGATGAAGAATCAAACATGGTAAGCTTAATATCGTCTTTAAACTCGGCCACAAGACTCTGGTCCTCAGTTGTGTATTCGGACAAGCAGGTCATGTGAGACAACGAACCACCAACGTCTCGTTCTCTGCTCTTGAGGAATGGAAAATAATCCATTAGTGGAGGTAAACCAACCGGTTCGAATTTGTTAAACATTGAACCGGGAATCATTAAACCGGAATTATGCACCTTTTTACCATCTGCTTGTTTATGAAAAACACGACTAATAACCCATTCGTTCTGCATTCACAAACAACTCAGAAATCAAATCCAACTTCACAAGAAAAAAAAAAATTGAGACTGTCCCTTACAAACAATTATGCAATATATGAATATAGTCAATTTAAACAGAAAAAACAACAACTATACAATCGACTTTTATATTTCTTAAGTATAACATATTTTAGAACATCAATGAAAATTTTACCTTGGCAGTTTTAGGGAGACTATAAATGGCATAGTTGCCTTCTAGGCGATATTCGTGCATCACCCAATTCGTTTTTACACCTCTAGGAGCTCTTCCTTTATAGAAAACCAAAGTTTTCTTCATACCCACAAGAGATTTCCCTTTGAAGATCTCTTTATCTTTGCCTGTGGCTTTCCAATAACCGGCTTTAGTTGCCCGGTTCGTCCTTAAACCGGTCGGATATTTCCGGTCTCTTACACAAAAGAAATACCACTCTTTTTCTCCAATCTTAGCCTTCCCTACTCAACCAGAAATTTTTTTTTGACTAGCTAGAAGTAAAAAAAAAAAGAAAGAGAAAGAGAGAGTTTTAGAAATTCATTAAAGAAAATAAAGAGAACTTACATGGCAAGTCCCAAGGCTCCACTTTGTTGAGATCAACTTCACCAATGGCTATAGCGGAGAAGAAAGTGTTTAGAACCTTTGGTTTTAGATAGTGAGTTATAAGTTCTTCATCTGTGGGATGAAACCTAAAGCCTGGTGGTAGATTAATCTGCTCCAATTCTTCTACTTCTCCTTCTACTATTTCACCAATTCTTGTTACTTTGTAATCCATTTCACCTCAGAAATTATCAAATATTTCAACTTCTGGCCAAAAATTTGTTTATTGATACATAAAAGATTTATTTGACTGTGAAAGAAAAGAAGAAATTTGAGTTTTTTTAAGAGAGAATAGAAAGTAGTTTGAGCAACAAGGCTCTTATGCTAATTTGTATTAGATGAAGAATAAATATTATTATAGTTTATATTCACCAATAATTGGTCACTGTTTTTGGAATCAAATTATTTTCGTCTTAAAACTATTTTGAGCAATTATTCGAATAAAATATACATATACACAGTAGAGGGAAAATAAAGTTATAATAATATCTAATAAAATTATATATACAATCTGATGTAGACCTGAACCAATCATAATATCGTTCCAAAAAAAATATTATAAATTTGAATTTGGTTGAGGCTATATTTAGTTTCTTTTACAAAGATCCTTAGAACGATAGGCAAATAAAGATGATATTTTCTTTCAAAACAGAAAAAAAAATCTTTCTGTTTCAGAAATTTAAATGTCTTTAAGTTTCAATTTGACCAGAAACATTTCACATGTGGGCTTCCCATCCACTCTCTTAATGCGATAAGAACAATTTTATCACATCACTGGTGACGTTTTTGTCCATTCTTTGAACTAATTATTAGTGTTTAGATTAAAAAAAACTGCAGATAGCAATGTTTATTTAATTTATGTATTGGGCAAGAGCTCGAACATTTGTTTTAGGGCTTGATTGGTTTATCCGTAACCACCCGCAAATGCTACATTTGCGGATAGTGCAGTTGAGGGTACAAGCTTTTGTTATCAATTATATAAATCACAACATACCGCTTGAAATAGTCAGATTTCAAAACTACCTTCTAACTAAAGTTTGTGCGCTTGATTATAATTATTTTTTTTACTTTAATAAATTCTTAAATGATTTATATATATTAACTAATTTAAAATATATTTATAAGTACAAAATATTTTTAAATAAAAACTGTTTTAAACCTTTTAAAATAAATAATTTTAGTAAGTTATTCTAAAATTTATTAAACATTATTTGTAAAATTATTATTATCTCAATACTATTTTTTCTTTATATAAATAATTTATTTTAAATATATTTGATAAAATTAAATATCAACCACAACTTCAACCGCTGTCAACCAGTCAATAATTTCCCGCAAACACACCCGTTTCTAAATATGAAAACAGTCGTACAAATCAATGAGTAACATTTATAATCATAACCATCTACTCCCGCATCCGCAACCGCAACCGCTGCGTTTAAACCAGTCAAACCCTTAGTTATATGCGGCTTGGGCTCTGTAATTGGGCCAGATATATTTACATTTATAGATTTATGTCTAGAATTTAATAACCCTAAACTAATATGAAACATTCCAGATCATCATTTTAAGTTTTATATCATCTAGTAAAATTTTATCATTATGTTTGATTAGGTCTCATGTTTTAAAATTCGCTAGACACGAATCGGGCGGTCGGAGTGGACCTACCGCCTAGGCGATTAATCAGGAAGTAAACGAAGATTAATTTTAGGTTATTTTAATGTTTTAAAAATATATGTATCCATTATATTAAAACTTTAAATAATATTATTTTAAAATTATAGTAAATACATGAAAGTTTAATATTAAGAATTTATTTAATGATTTTATTTAAAATTTTAACATAATTTGTTATAAAACATCACACAATTCTCAATATAAATGTGTGAATAACAAAAATAATTTTTTTATACTTGAAATATAAAAATAATTGGATTTGAGATGATTATGCAGAAAATAATCAGATTAGGTGGGGATTAATCGGATTAGGCAGGAAGTAATCGGTTGACTGATTTTTTTGAGGGATTAGTCATTAATCGAGGCATCGAGCTTGGGCCTACCGCCTAGACGGAGTGTAAACGGAGTTAGGCAGGAATTTTTAGAACATGTATTAGGTCAAATTCAACATATAATTATATCATAAATCCAATGAATCAGGTCAAAAAAAAAAAATCATAATAGTTGGGTTACGCCTTGACACATACCCAAAAGACACAATTAGTCACATAGTCTTATTGTATGTTAAGCTCTTGCGTTGTTAGTTAGAAATGGACACATTACACGTATATATTTCAGTTTTCACATCTACATGATATATTCTTATGTGCAATAGACCTTTGGTATCATAAGGTACCACTAGACTACCTTTTCTTTTTTTTCCGATGTTGGATTTCTTTTCACGGACTATGGTTTAGAACTAAATGTGCCTGACTACACTCTGTTCACTTATGAGAAAGATAATACGAGGGTACATATTCTGATATATGTTGATGATTTGATTATTTCTGGAAGCAGAAGACAAGTTATTGATGATTTCAAAAATGATTTTAAAAAGATCTTGGAGCATTGAGATATTGTTCAGGAATAGAAGTTGCCAGAATGAATTTATTTCTCAGTCAACGGAAGTATTCACTCGACATAATCAATGAAACTGGTCTTCTTGGTGCAAAATCATAAGCTGGTCGAAGCTGATAGTAAACCACTCAAAGATCGAACTAATCTATCTTGCTACTATACGTAAGGAGCTCTCTTATGCAATTCATACTTTGTCTCAATTCATGAAGACTCCTGAACATTGGGATGCGGCTCTAAGAGTGGTTTAGTATTTAAAAAACAATCCAGGACAAGGTATAATTCTTTGTACTAAAACAGACATGAAACTTTCTGCTTGGTGTGATTCAGATTATGCTGCATGTCCTATGAGTAGAAAATCATTGACTGAATTGTTTATGTGGTTCTCCATTGTTTGGAAACCCCAAAAACATGACAGAGTTATACAATATATATATATATGATTCATAATTATAGCTAAAATTCAACTCCCACCACTAGTTGTTTTAAAACACAATAGTAATTAATATAAGAATCTTGGATCTATACCCACCACTTATTATTCTATTAAGAGTTGACTTTTTTTGTCTATCAAAAAGGCCTCAAAGCAATCCCCAAAAGACCACATTCCTGTCTCATTAACTTATAACTACAAATTCACAACAGACAACACACAACCAAACCCAAATCATAGAATCAGAATTGGATTCTCTCTATTCATCAGAGAGTCCTAAAAATGGTGAGGGAAAGAAGAAAGACGGAGAAAGAAGAAGAGAAAAGAGAACAAGAAGATCAAGATCAAGAAGAGAAGGTGAAGCAGCCAAGGCAAAGAACCGTGAGCAGAAGAAACATGCAGTCTCTGGCGATCGGACTCGTTGGAGCTGCGTTGACTATTGGTGCTTATTCTCAGACATATATTTCTCCGGGCACATCTATTGGCGCCGGCCTCGTTGTCCTCTTCTTTGGCTTGCTTGTTAGCGAAGGTTTCATCTCTCTTTAAAAACAATGTTTTCTAAATAAGCAAATTTAACCATGTTTTTGTTAATGTATGTTACAAATATACATATCTATATATGAGCATTTTGTTTCATTTGTATTTTATTTCAATTTCTGAGAGTCTTGGACTCTTGTATTAATGGAATTCAATCCATATTGCGTTTACGGATTTTTTTTTTTTTTTGTGATTTTTAAGAATACGTTTGATCTATAAGTTCCTGAAAAAAAAATAATTGAGAAGGAAATGATGGAACACATTTGAATCCAAATTTTCGAAAAAGGAAGAAAAAACACATTTGAATCATGATGATATTGTAAGTCTGTGTACACACCCAGTCCACGTATGCCTTTAATATGAACGGGATGATACTCTTACAAAATGGTGGTTTAAAGTTGACTTTGACTTAGTCTTTAGCTGTAAATTAAGGAGGGGGAAACAAAAATGTAAAACATATAATTAAATAAATCATGATATTTGTATATTAAAACCAATGTTTTAAAACTCACTAGGCCCTAGTCGGGCGGTGAGGGTGGGTTTAGCGTCTCGGGAATTAATCGGAGAGTAAACAGGGATTAATCGGGGATTAGTTTTAGGTCATGTTCTAAAAATCTTCGCCTAGCTCCGATTACACCCCGCTTAGTCGTTAGACCCATCCTCACCACTTCGATTAATGACTAATCCCTCGAAAAAGTCAGTCAACCGATTACTTCCCGCCTAATCCGATTAATCCCCACCTAATCCGATTATTTTCCGCATAATCATCTATAATCCAATTATTTTTTAAATTTTCAAGTATAATTTTTTTTGTTTTTGTTATTCAGACATTTATATTAAGAGTTTGTGATGTTTTATGATAAATTATGTTAAAATTATAAATAAAAATCTAAAATAAATTATTAATACTATATTTTCATGTATTTACTATAGTTTTAAAAACAATATTATTTAAAAATTTAATATAATAAATAAATATATTTTTAAAATATTAAAATAACCTAAAACTAATCTCCGATTAATTCCCATTTATTTCCGATTAATCCCCTAGGCGCTCGCCGCCCGACTAACGCCTAGCAAGTTTTAAAACAATGGTTTTAGGTTATTTTAATATTTTAAAAATATATTTATCTATTATATTAATTTTTTAAATAATATTTTTAAAAAATTATAGTAAATGCATGAAAATGTAGTATTAATAATTTATTTTATGATTTTTATTTATATTTTTAACATAATTTATTATAAACATCACAAACTCTCAATATAAATGTTTGTATAACAAAAACAAAAAAAATTTATACCTGAAAATTTAAAAATAATTAGATTATAGATGATTAAGCGGAAAATAATCGGATTAGATGGGGATTAATCGGATTAGACGGGGAGTAATCGGTTGACTGACTTTTTCGAGGGATTAGTCATTAATCGAGGCGGCGAGGGTGGACCTAGCGACTAGACGGGGTGTAATCGGAGCTAGACGGTGATTTTTAGAACATGGACTAAAACAAATAAACTCTATAGTGTTGTATATTTAGAAATAGAATTATGCATTGTCTTAAGATTCTAACCTATGTAAAGTTCATCATATATAAATAAATTGATTATTATTAACTTGTATATATACTTTAATTATCCCCATCTTCGAGTAATTGATCGATCGTTTATATAAAATTAGATAATTATTAACTTGTATTGTATATATAGTTTAATTATCACCACTTATGAAAATGAAAATGGTTTAGGATATAAAATACTTTATTTGATACAAAAGTTGAATGAAAATGTTGTAAGAGGGGTCTCTCCTTTGAGAAGGAGGATGAAGATACAACCAGAGGCGGATCTAGAAACAAATTTTATGGGGGGCAACATTTAAACTTTTCAAAAAATTAAAATTATAATTGTAAATTACAATAGGGGCATAATAGAAAATAGGAAGGTTTAATGGAAAAATTTCAAAATTTACCGGGGGCAGTTTCCCCCCTCTTACCCCACCTACATCCGCCACTGGATACAACTACCTTTTTCCAGAGCTGCTGGGAGAGGAGAATAGAATGGCGTATTAGTATATCTTTCTTTCATGCTAATCCAACGGAGAGGCAAGGGAGAATACTAAGGGTACACGATAATCAATGGACAAAAGTACAAACATCAACAAGGGGTAGAGTCATGTTTTTAATTATGTGGAGGATCACATGATAAGTAAGAGAGTTGCTAGACGTGAAGAGAAATTAGCAAATTAAGCACCACTGCAACACCTTAACAGTCTATATGAGGTTGAGGTACATTCTACACAGAGTTGGGATCCTAAAAATTCAAAAGATCAAGGGAGATGTCGGTGAGATCGAGCATCAGAAGAGCAAGCCCAAAGACCAAGCCCAAAGAGGCCAGGTATTTTAAATGGTCAAAGACGTTATTAGAGTGTATATATTGGTTTAGTTTTAAACCGGTTAACTTAGTATACATGTATATATATTCTATTTTGTGCACTTTCATTAATCAATAAATCAGAAATATCTTTAACAAACTCTCTCTCTCATTGATATTCTCTGAGTTTGTAATATGGTATCAGAGCTATCAAGCTCAATTTCTTCTTGATTTACCTAATTTTACTTTTGTTTTCACCATTTTCAAGCTTAATTTTTGCTTCCTCAAGCTCAGTTTGATTATAAATGGTGTCTCTTGCGAAAGTATCTCGTCGATCAACCCGATCCAAGGCTACAACAAGTTCCACTACCAACAAAGCTCGAAAATCAACTCGATCTGCTGCTGTGATCGATTCTCCTTCAGATTCACCTCCGCATTCTCCTTCAGATGTAAGATCTCGAATCACTGAGCTTCGAAAGGTGGATTCTCTCTGGAAATGGAAGATCCAACTCAATCTCCAATCTTCTTACATAGCGATGATCATCCTGGTTTGAACATCATCTCTCATCGCTTAGATGAAAAGAACTATGGTGATTGGAGTGTTGCTGTGAAAATTTTGTTAGATGCTAACAATAAGCTAGGCTTCATAGATGGAACTCTGATTCGTCGTTTAGAAACGGATAGAAATTTTTGTTTGTGGTCTAGATGCAATAGCATGGTAAAATATTGGTTGTTGAACTCAGTTTCTTCTCAGATATATCGCAGTATCTTGCGTGTAGACGATGTCTAGATATATGGCGTGATTTATTTAGTCGATTTCATATGACTAATTTACCACGAACTTACAATCTGACTCAAAAGATTCAGGATCTTTGTCAGGGGTCTATGTTTCTATCTGAATACTATACTCTTTTGAAAACTTTGTGGGATCAACTAGATAGTGTAGAGGAAATGGATGATCCTTGTACTTGTGGGAAAGCTATGTTGGCAACAGAAAGTTGAGAGAGCTAAGACAATAAAATTTCTTGTTGGTTTAAATGAATCATATGCAATTGTCAGGAGACAGATCATTACTAAGAAAGTTCTTCCTAATTTGGCAGAAGTTTACAATATCTTGGATCAAGACAATAGTCAACAAGGATTCTCGAATGTTGTTGTTAATCCTTCTGCTGCTTTTCAAGTTTCAGAATTAGTTCCTTCTGTTGTAGAGCTTCCTGCGGTGATGTATGTTCAGAATGGACCAAATAAAAGTCGCCCTATTTGTTATTTCTGTAACAGAGTTGGACATATAGAAGAATGATGCTATAAGAAACATGGTTTTCCACCAGGTTTCACTCCGAGAGGAAAGTCTGGTGATAAGGTTACTAAGCCACATGTTGCTACTCAATCTATCACAGCTCATGTTATACTGCTCAGGTTCCATATAAGATTCATAATACTCTCAATAGTCTCATTGGAAATCTCTCCAAAGATCAGATTCAAAATTTCATTGCTCTATTCAGTTCTCAGTTACAGAATCAGTCTGTTTCCAGTCCAGTTGAAGCAAGTACATCATAGTCTCCTTTGGATCATTCTGGTATCTCATTTTCCTCTTCAACTTATTGTTTGTGGGAATATTGACAGTTTTACAACACACATTTTCTAATGACATATGGGTGATAGACTCTGGTGCTACACATCATGTGTCTCACGACAGAAATCTATTTCATTTTTTAGATACTTCTGTTGTGAGTTATGTGAATCTGCCTACAGTACCACATGTTCAAATTAGTGGAGTGGGAACTATCAAGATAAACAAATATATTCTGCTGAAAAATATTTTGTTTATTTCAGAGTTCAGACTTAATCTACTTAGTATCAGTCATTTGACAACTGATCTTGGCTCCAGAGTGATTTTTTATTCTACTTGTTGTGACAAGGTACAAGGTAAACGCATTCGAAATTTCTATGTGCTTGACACACAATCGCCATCAGTATCAGTGAATGCAGTGGTGGATGTTGGTATATGGCACAAGAGACTTTACCATCCTTCTTACTCTAGATTGGATGTTATTTCTGAAGATCTGAGAACTAGTAGACATAAGAATAAAAAGGCAGCTTATTGTCATGTTTGCCATTTAGCCAAACAGAGGAAATTGTCATTCTCTTCAACAAACAATATTTGTAAATCGACTTTTGAGCTATTACATATAAATATTTGGGGAACTTTCTCAGTGGATGGTTTTAAGTATTTTCTGACAATAGTTGATGATCACTCTAGAGCAACATGGGTTTATTTACTAAAGTCAAAGAATGAAGTGATAACAGTATTCCCCGCTTTCATCAAACAAGTTGAGAATCATTACAATGTTAAAGTAAAATCTGTAAGGTCATATAATGCAAAGGAATTGGGTTTTACAGAATTTTACAAAGATAAAGACATTGTTTATTATCATTCTTGCCCAGAGACACCAGAGAAGAACTCAGTGGTAGAAAGGAAGCACCAACATATCCTTAATGTGGCTAGGGCTCTGTTATTTCAGTTTAACATGCCTTTGTCCTACTGGGAGATTGTATATTGACAACTGTATTGCTTATTAACAGAACACCAAGTCAATTACTATCAAACAAAATACCTTTTGAGTTATTTGCAAGAAAGAAACCAGATTATACTCACATAAGAACTTTTGGATATCTTTGTTATGGTTCTACATCTCCTAAACAAAGACAAAAATTTCAACCAAGATTGAGAGCATGTGTTTTCTGGGATATCCAGCAGGTTTTAAAGGGTATAAATTGTTGGATTTGGAGAGTAACACTGTCTTTATATCCAGGAATGTTGAATTTCATGAAGATATATTTCCATTGGCATCAGCACAGAAGAATACTGATGATACACCATTGGATTCTTTGCTTTCAGGTAATTCCATTCCTTTTTTTCTTCATTCACCACAAAATTCTCCACCAACACAAATCTCTTTTCATAGAATTAGGAAACAGCCATCTCATTTACAAGACTATCATTTTTATTCTCTTAATGAAGTCAATCATCCTATTTCATCTTCTATCTCCTATTCACAAATTACAACATCACATATGCTTTTTATTAATAGTATTTCTCAAATTCCAATCTTTCAATCATATACTGAGGCAAAAAATTCCAAAGAATGGTGTGGAGAAATTGATAAGGAGATTGATGCGATAGAAACAAAATATACTTGGAAAATCACTAGTTTACCATCTGGAAAAAGAGCTGTTGGTTGTAAATGGGTGTTCACTGTGAAATTTCATGCAGATGGAAGTCTTGAGCGATACAAGGCACGGTTGGTTGCCAAAGATTATACTCAGAAGGAAGGCTTAGATTATAATGAAACTTTTTCTCCTGTTGCAAAGATGGCAACTGTGAAATTGCTATTGAAAGTTTCAGCATCTAAGCAATGGTTTCTTAATCATCTTGATATTTCCAATGCCTTCTTGAATGGGGATTTAAAAGAGGATATATACATGAAGTTACCAGAAGGTTATGCTGATAGTAAGGGGGCGCTTTGCCTAAAAATGATGTGTGTCGTCTGAACAAATAAATTTATGGTCTCAAACAGGATTCAGGATAATGCTTTATCAAATTTTCAGATTCCTTACTACAGTTGGATTTTACTAAAGGGCATGGTGATCACACATTGTTTGTCAGGAGTATTGGAAGTGAGTTTCTGAAGTATTAGTATATGTTGATGATATTGTGATATCTATCACTACTGAAACTGCATCACAACAGTTAACTGAAGCTTTAAACACACAGTCTCAAGTTGAGAGAACTTAGTCCATTGAAATATTTCTTGGGTTTGGAAGTTGCTCATACTTCTGAAGGTATTTCTCTTTGTCAAAGGAAAAATGCACTAGAATTACTTACTTCTACAGGAATGTTGGATTGCAAACCATATTCTATACCTATGATACCAAATTTGTGACTATCTAAAAGAGATGGTGTATTATTGGAAAATATAGAGATGTATAGAAGCTTGATGGAAGTTTATGTTGAAATATGTGATCTCTATGATAGAAGAATTTAAATCTAAGAGAAGGAGGGAAAGGAAACCTAGTTCACAAGGAACTAGAAGAAGTCTTGGTTAGGATGTAACTAGAAGAAAGGAAGCTGTTACATACTAACTAGAAGACTAACTAAGTGGAAAAGAGGAAGCAAAGGAGAGCATGGGGCGCCAGAACCAGGGCATGGGCACAAGCATGGAGGCGTCAGCAGCAGGGTATGGGCGCAGCTTGAACAGGAGTCAAACAGTGAGCTGCTCCCTTCCCTCCTCTCTTCTTCACGCAAACTCCTCTCTTCTCTCCTTCCTTCTTCACGCCTCTTCTCTTCTTCTCTATGTAAAAACTCTATAAATATACATGTAATGGGATGTAAAGAGTGTTGTGAATAAGAGAATAAGAAGATTAAAAGAGTAAAAGAAAGCTTTACTTATCTCCCTAAAGGCGCCGGTGGAGCCTTTGCTCTCCGGCGCCATGCTTCTCCTTAGTTGATCTTATTTCATCAACCATTATCATTCTCACTCTCATCATCATTCTTATCATCATTCTCAAACAATAATCCCTCATTATATCAATACTCACGCCACCATCATCATCCTAAACATTCTCCAAGTAACCAAACCTCAAACTCCTTATGATTCTCACGCCACAACTATCACTCTCTCAACAATCTCTAAGCCTTCATACTCTTAATTTCAACATGGTATCAGAGCGAGGTTGAGTGATCTAGCGCTTAATCTCTTGTTATTCTTCTAGCTCTCTACAAAGTCTTCTAATCTATAACCATACACTTTCTTAGTTCTATTCACTCTGAGATTAATATCCTTGAGATCATAAGATCTTCAAGTTGTGAAAGGACTAAGGGTGTGTATTGTTACTAGAAAATGATGACAAATTGAGGGAGATTTGCTTGGGCTCCCCTTGGCTCCTTGCCTTGATGAGCTCGGTTTCTTTTGTTAAACACATGAGAGAGAGATTTTCTGGGGTAATTTGTTCCTCCCATGCGTTTTTAATAGGGTGTGTGAGAGAGTAAATATTTTTTTTCTTTGTGGTTCTTGTGTGTGGAGTCTAGATCCACATACAAAACTTTGAAAAGGGGTTGTATCAATATCAATTCCTTGGTGATCCTCTTTGGAAACAAGATCCAGAGGATTTTTTAAGAATCATCCATCCGTGAAGAAGCTTGTCATGGTGTGATGATTTTTTGGCATGTATGGCGTGGGAAATAAGGCATCTAGGAGATGAAGAATGTTTTTGGCGTGATGGTTTAGAAGAGGAGAAGGCTGGAGGTGACCTTAAATGGTGATCCAAGCAAGCTCCAAAGAAGAGGAAGCATTAAACCGGCTGTACAAAAAACAGTCAAAGAAAGTGTGAATCTAGTTCACATAAGACTTCAAGGAAAATATGAGACAGCTCATAGTAAAACTTGGAGAAAAAGGAGAAACTTACCTTGGAAAGAGGAAGCTGAGGAAGGTTTAATCCCGGAAGAGACTTGCGGAAGAGAAGTGACAAGAGGAGTTCACATCTTTAACCCGGAAGAGACTTGCGGAAGAGACGTGACAAGAGGAGTTCACGTGGAAGGCTTGCATGAAACAGAGATGAAGCACAAGGCTGAGATGTTTCCTGCAAAGAAAAGGAAGTGGTCAATAATTTTTTGATCAAAGAAACACAGTTGATAAGAGGAAAAATCAATTGTGGAAAAGAGGCGGTGAAGAGATAGTAAGCAATGTTTTTGGATGGGCTTATGTTGTGATTCTTGAGAGATTGATTCCAGTTATGGTGATTGGAAACTCACATTCGCTTGTAACTTCAAGCGTTAAGGAGGAGAAGAGTAAGGCTGCTGAGAGAGATGAAACCTCAGAGGAAAAGGTTAAGAGCGGTTGTTGCTCTGAGAAGAAGAAGAGCAACAGCGACTCAATGAAGCTCTTGGCGAATTCTCAGCCTCAGTAACAGGCGAATCAAACTCTGCAAGACTCATTTCCAAGAAGTTCATGACTTCCAAAACCAATCTCATAGGCTAATGCTATCTTTCATTGGTGAATCTTTCAACAAGCGGAAGATTCAGATGGTCCAAGAAGTAGTTGCTCCAAGGTATTGATTAAAGGGTGCTTATGGAGGGTCATATTCTTCCACATGGTCTTCATCCTCTCTTGAGGCCGAATCACTTGATCCAGGAGGTCTTGAGAGAGTGGTGATCATACTCAACCATGTGGCCATCCAAGCGGAGCAATCTACAAGAAGAAGTGTGTATAGGCTCAAGCAAGCTATTCATGGTGGTGTTATGTGGAGGTAGATGATGTCCTTTGCGGCCTAATCCAAAATGGCTAGCAGATGAAAGCTTGTCCTAATTGGCAAGTGGGATAGATAGTCCAAGAGGAGGCGGCATCATTGACATAATCAAGCTTAGTGCTCTTTCCTTTGCAAGAGTGGTCCCTTGGCAATGGGCTAGTCTTGAAGGGAAGTGTTGAAGAAGCGGTGAGCTCCAAATTATGCAACGGTCTTCCTTGTCAAGTTTGGTTCTTCCCATACTCGAACCAAGCTTGAGGGGGAGTGTTGAAGAAGACCGTTGAAGCACCAAGTTAGGTGATGGTCCAAGAAGAAGAGGACTATCACATTGTACCATGGATAGGTGCGGCATTCCGAGAGGAAGCCGGGAGAGTCTTATGATAAGTGGCTTAGAGCGGATGGCTCTTTGAAGAATCAAGATCAAATCTATGAAGGGTTAAAGCCAAGATTGATCTTGCTAGATGGAGAGTGAAGTTCAGACCAAGAGGCGTTCACCTAGGAAGTTGTGGAACGGTAAACAAGGCAACAAGGGAATCCAAGCACCATATGAGGAGACGATGGCGAGAGGAAGCCGGGAGACACATATGAGTAGCTATGGATAATGTTGTAAGGAAACCGAAGGAGAAACCACCTTGCAGACCTTATTAGGTG
Organism: Nasturtium officinale; assembly: GCA_963854855.1. Taxonomy (NCBI): domain Eukaryota; kingdom Viridiplantae; phylum Streptophyta; class Magnoliopsida; order Brassicales; family Brassicaceae; genus Nasturtium; species Nasturtium officinale. The sequence goes on from OY978507.1 coordinate 11,566,831, forward strand.
TGGTGATCCGAGAAGCAGCGGGAAGTGGCGTCCAACGGATAGAGTATACTCCCAAGAGTGATCAAGAGGAAGCCAATGACAATGTGAGTATTCTGTGAGCTAGAAGATGTCATCCGAGGAGCTTGAAGTCAAGATTAAGTTTGAGACAAGAAGCCCGAGGAGACATGATCCGAGTGAAGCTTAGAGAAGACAAAGCCTAATCCGCAAGAAAGAGTAAAGGCCATAGGAGAGGAAGCCGTGGTCTCATTGAGGTTAGGAGTCATCAAAACCATCTTTGGAGCAAGCAAGGATCAGCTAGCGGATATCCTTATCATGGCATCATCTTCTATCAATGAGGATCACATACATGGCAAGATTGGCCTTAAGGACACCTACCGACCAATCTTGAGGGGGAGTGTTGAAATATGTGATCTCTATGATAGAAGAATTTAAATCTAAGAGAAGGAGGGAAAGGAAACCTAGTTCACAAGGAACTAGAAGAAGTCTTGGTTAGGATGTAACTAGAAGAAAGGAAGCTGTTACATACTAACTAGAAGACTAACTAAGTGGAAAAGAGGAAGCAAAGGAGAGCATGGGGCGCCAGAACCAGGGCATGGGCACAAGCATGGAGGCGTCAGCAGCAGGGTATGGGCGCAGCTTGAACAGGAGTCAAACAGTGAGCTGCTCCCTTCCCTCCTCTCTTCTTCACGCAAACTCCTCTCTTCTCTCCTTCCTTCTTCACGCCTCTTCTCTTCTTCTCTATGTAAAAACTCTATAAATATACATGTAATGGGATGTAAAGAGTGTTGTGAATAAGAGAATAAGAAGATTAAAAGAGTAAAAGAAAGCTTTACTTATCTCCCTAAAGGCGCCGGTGGAGCCTTTGCTCTCCGGCGCCATGCTTCTCCTTAGTTGATCTTATTTCATCAACCATTATCATTCTCACTCTCATCATCATTCTTATCATCATTCTCAAACAATAATCCCTCATTATATCAATACTCACGCCACCATCATCATCCTAAACATTCTCCAAGTAACCAAACCTCAAACTCCTTATGATTCTCACGCCACAACTATCACTCTCTCAACAATCTCTAAGCCTTCATACTCTTAATTTCAACAGTTTAATGTACTTGACAATAACTCGCCCTGATATTATATTTGCTGTGAATAAGTTGTGTCAGTTCTCTTCCGCACCTCGAACAGCTCACCTTGCAGCAGTGTACAAAGTATTGGAGTACATTAAAGGCACAGTGGGACAAGGACTTTTCTACTCTGCAGAATCAGATCTCATTCTGAAAGGTTTTTCTGATTCAGATTGGGGATCATTTCCAGATAATAGGAGGTCTACCACAGGGGTTTTCTATGTTCTTGGGATCTTTTCTCATTTCTTGGAGATCAAAGAAGCAACCTACTATCTCCAGATTGTCTGCTGAAGCAGAATATCGTGCATTGGCTTTGGCATCATGTGAAATGGCATGGCTATCCAATCTTGTGTCAGACTACGGATAGCAATCTCAGTTCCGATTCTATTTTCTGACAGTACTGCAGCGATCTATATAGAAACTAATTCAGTCTTCCATGAACGCACAAAACACATTGAGATTGATTGTCATACAATCAGGGAGAAGTTGAATAAAGGTCTGATGAAGATGCTTCATGTTAGAACTGAAGATCAAGTTGCATATATACTAACTAAGGCCTTGTTCCCTCATCAATTTGCTCATTTTCTGTCCAAGATGAGTATATACAACATATACAGCTCATCTTGAGGAGGAATATTAGAGTGTATATATTGGTTTAGTTTTAAACCGGTTAACTTAGTATACATGTAGATATACTCTATTTTGTACAGTTTCATTAAAGAAATCAGAAATATCTTTAATAGATTCTCTCTCTCTCTCTCGTTGATATTCTCTGAGTTTGTAATAGACATTGAATACAATAAACAACAGGATCAAGATGATTGCATTTAAGAATAATCATAGCATTAATTAGCCGATTTCTCTCTCTTTGGTGTATAAATACTAGGCCCTTGATTGTAGAAAGGGGGTCTTTCTTTTATCTGTAGTCTCTGATTCTAAACATATCCAATACATTGTCTCATTTCATTCTGATCTGTTACATAAAAATCTGATACAAAGAACTATGAATTTCTACAAATATTATTTAGAATTTGAGTGTTTAGACACTGAATATTATTTAGAATTTGAATGTTTGGATACAGTTTCTAGAGATGGGTCGTACCGTTCACTTCAAGACAGCTTGTATTGAGAAGAAGGGTATTGAAGTGTAGAGGGTTTTTAACCATAAATAGAATATTGTAAGTGTACACTGAATCTAAATAGCATTTAAGAAATATAATAGAACACGCCAAGAAATAATGGTGGCCGTGTAGACCATTGGTGGCCGTGTAGTTCCCTACCGTACCAATCAATGATAAATTTAAATCAGTGGTCGACCTAGTTTTCGAATTCTTTTCGTAAAATCAAGTCCATTTTCATTTCATATATTCTCATTTGGCCCCAGTAAACTCATCAACCTAATATTACAATAATATACATAAAACATCTCGTTCTTAATTAAAAAAAAAAAGATTCAAGAATCGTTAGTAAATTGACTCTAAAAATGTTAGTAAATACGGTTATCAGTTATCAAGAGAAAGTTTTCGACTGTTGGAGTGTAAACCAATGTCTCACATCGGATAATTAGATTAGATGAGGCTAATATATAAAGAGAATCAATCACTAATTAGTTTGAGGCATTTTGGGAAGGAACCCAATAAGCATAACCGTACAGGCTTGAGTAGTAAGTCCAAAGTGGACAATATCATACTAATACTAAACTGACTTAAAGCACAATAAATGGTATCAGAGTCATGGTTCAAAGAAAGTGGATCTTGTAACCATTGTGGGAAAAATCCTCAACGTGACATGATTTGAAGAGTCCTCGAGATGAGGCTAAGTATCATGGTCCATGGTTTAGAGAAAAGATTTTTGGAGTGTAAACCGACTTCTCACATCGGATAATTAGATTAGATGAGTCTAATATATAAAGAGAATCAATCCCTAATTAGTTTGAAGCCTTTTGGGAGGGATAATATCATACTAATAGTGAGTTGACTTGAAGTCCAATATCGACTAACAGTTTGTTGTTAACAGGAATTTTCTATGAAGTATTTTCCTGATTTTTGCTTTTGATGGAGACTAAAACTATTTTGTGTATGTTACAAGTTTAAAGTGTCACTTGGTTATGATATAGTATTTTAAGTTGAGCCACTTGTTATATGTGGTGGTTTAGATGTCTTTTGGAAGGAGTGTTTTAAGGTTGAAGTTTTATATGTGAATGTGAGTAGTAAAATTATAGATCTTAAAGTCAAGTTAGGATCAATGGTTTTTTTTGGATTAATTTTTCTATGGTGATCCAGTCTGAGCTCTTCACAACCAAGTATGAAATAAGTTAGCAACTACTGGAGTCACTAAAAATGAAGCATGGTATTAGTCTATATCATTAAGTGTATTCTTTATGTATTGTATAGATACTTGTATAGTCAACATATACATGTACATTCAATAATAAATGAGTATAAATACTCAGCTGTAATAAACTATTTTAGTTAATGAAGAAAATGACATTAACGATTCTATTTTGTTATGGTATCAGAGCTCTGAGATCAGCTCAGCATTTTCATTCATCTCCTTCTCAGTTCATCTTCCACATCTTCATCTTCTGTGTTTTTACCTAGATTCATCGGAATCTATTTCGATTAATCATTTCTAGTCGGATCTTCGGTTCTTCCTTCATCTCACATTCTGCTTCGTCGTTTTCTTCAATTTGATAATAATAATTTTGATTTCTGGTTTTCTCTTCCATATTTGTTCGATTCAATCTCAGATCTCACTTATTCTCTTTGGATTTGAGCTTCGATTACAAATCTATAGGAAAAAGAAAAACAAATTTGAAGTATCATACTGAATCTCCAGAGACAGCTGACGATGAGTTTCTAATTCATCGCGAAACTTCCAAGGAGTTTGGTCATCTTCATGATACTGCAGGATCTATCATTCGTGGCAAGCAATCGTCCAAATCTGTTCATCATCCATTTGAGGTATCAGATTCTCCTGATAATTTGAATAGTCCATATCATTTTTTTGGATCTGATCATCCTGGATTAGCTTTAGTTACAGAGCAGTTAGATGGTACTAATTACGGAACCTGAGTGATAGCAATGACTACTAGTCTAGAGGCTAAGAATAAGATTGGTTTCATTGATGGATCTATTGTTAAACCTGAAGAGAATGATCCTTATAGAAAGATATGGAATCGTTGTAACAGTATGGTAAAGTCTTGGTTGCTTAATAGTGTGTCAAAGAAAATATATACTAGTGTGTTATATTTTAAAGCTGCTGCAGACATCTGGAAAGACTTACACACTAGATATCACAAATCAAATCTACCCCGACTGTACAAGCTTCTACATCAACTTTATTCTCTTCGACAAGGGAGTATGGATCTTTCCTCTTATCAGACTCTAACTCAAACATATTGGGAAGAATTGTCTAGTCTTCAAGTTACAGTTTGCACTGTTGAAGGATTATTGGCAGAAAGAGAAGTCAATCGTGTTATTGATTTTCTTATGGGATTAAATAAAAGTTATGATCATATAAGGAGCCAAATCTTGATGAAGAAGACATTACCTACTCTGTCTGAAGTGTTTAATATTTTGGATCAAGAGGATTCTCAAAGATCAGCAAGGGTTCTGACTTCTCCCTCTTTAGAGCCTACAGCTTTTCAAGCTTCATCGAAACCATTTTATGGAAATAAGAAGTCGAAACCTGTTTGTTCTCATTGCGGAAAACTTGGTCATACAGTTGATCGATGCTACAAAATTCACGGTTATCCTCCTGGTATGATGACAAAGAACAAGTTTCAGAACCAGAAACGTGATACTATATCAACTTCTGTATCAACCGATATGGTTAATGTGTCACAGTCTGAAAAGAGTACATAGCAGCTCTCTTCATCATTGAATCAGACTATTTCGGGGGTTTTTAGCAATCAGCCTAATCAACCTCTCTCTCAGGAACAGATGCAACAGGTAATAGCATTCTTTAGTTTCCAGCTTCATAACCAGAGCATTACATCACCATCTCAAGATGGACTTCTTGCCACACCTTTAGCCGTACCATCCACTTCTAAGGTGTCTGGTACATTTCTTCCTCTTTATTCATTCTCTATCATTGGCATGCCTTCTATTTTCTCCTCTGGAAATGCTTTAGTTCCTAACAATTCATGGGTGATAGATTCAGGTGCTACACATCATGTGTGTCATAATAGGTCTCTTTTCACTTCTTTAAAACCTCTTTTCAATACATTTGTCACTTTACCAACTGGTAATTCAGAGAGCATTGTTGGTTTAGGTCCAATTACACAGCAAAAATACACTTTGAAAAATGTGTTGTTTGTTCCTAGTTTTCGTTTCAATTTGCTAAGTGTTAGTTCTCTGACTGTTGACATAGACAGTATGGTTAGTTTTACTTCAACTTCTTGCTTTATACATGATCTTACTCAGGAATTGATGATTGGCAAAGGTAGGAGAGTGTCAAATCTATATGTTCTGGAATCAGGTTCTTTGCTTCATGCTACTGTATTTTCAGATAATAAGATTGTTTTTCCTGCGATAGTTGATTCATCTAAATGGCATAATCGTTTAGGTCATCCATCTATGTCTAAGATTGATTTTCTTTCTGATTTGTTAGCAATAAATAAGACTAGTAGTATGAAACCTTTTCATTGTACTATCTGTCCTCAAGCAAAACAGAAATGATTATCTTTTCCTTTTGATAATAAAATAAGTGATAAGCCTTTTGATTTAGTTCATATTGATTTTTAGGGTCCTTTTTGATGACTCATGAAGGATATAAATATTTTTTTGACTATTATTGATGATCATAGACGTGCTACATGGATTTACTTGCTTAAGTTGAAATCTGATGTTTTAACTGTGTTTCCTGAGTTTATCACATTAATTGAGAACCAAATTAAGAAAATAATCAAGTCTATTAGGTCTTACAATGCTACTTAATTATCTTTTGTCAATCTTTATAAAAGCAAAGACATTGTTTCTTATCATTCTTGTCCTGAAACACCTCAGCAAAATTCTGTAGTCGAGAGAAAACACCAGCATATTCTTAATGTTGCTAGAGCTACCTTTTTCAATCCAATATTTCCCTTTCTTATTGGGGAGATTGTGTTCTTACTGCAGTCTTCTTAATAAATCGTTTACCAGCACCCATTTTGAATAATAAATCCCCTTTTGAGATTCTGACCTCTAAAGCACCTGATTATCATTCTTTGAAAGTTTTTGGATGTCTTTGTTATAAAAGTACTTCATTAAAATCTAGAACAAAGTTTGATTCAAGAGCTAAAGCATGTGTTTTCTTGGGTTATCCAGCTGGTTTTACGGGTTATAAATTGCTTGATCTTAAGACTAATAGCATTTCCATTTCTAGGCATGTCATTTTTCATGAAACAATTTTTCTTTTTACTGATTTTTCTCTTTCTGATCCAGTAATTGCTTTCTTTCCCCGTTCTGCAAACAACAAAAGTTCACATTTAATGACTTCATATTCTGGTGATACAATGCCCATGGCATCATCACCTTCCGATGTTAGTTTGCCTTTTGCTACTGCATCACATCGAATCTGCACAAAACCATTTATTTGCAGGACTATCTGTGCCGATCAATTCATTCATTTTATCCACTTAGTGATTTTTTTGTCTTATGACAAAATATCTCCAACTCATCTTCCTTTTATTCATTCCATTATCTATTCATCTGAACCACATTCTTATTTTGAGGCAAAGAAGCTCAAAGAGTGGTGTGATGCTATGGATATGTAGTATGGTTCTTTAGAGGACCTTGATACTTGGGTTGTCTGTTCTTTGCCTGAAGGGAAGAAGACGGTTGGTTGCAAATGGGTTTATCAACTCAAGTTAAATCCGGATGGTAGTCTTGAAAGGTATAAAGCCAGGCTTGTTGTAAAAGGGTATACTCAACAGGAAGGTATAGATTTTGTCGATACCTTTTCACCTGTTGCTAAAACGGTGACTGTTAAGAGTATCCTTGCATTGGCTGCTAAAAAGAGGTGGCTTCTTCATCAACTTGATATTTCCAATGTGTTTTTAAATGGAGAACTTGAAGAAGAAATCTACATGGACTTACCTCCGGCATTTGCAGAAAGAAAAGGTATATTTCTTCCGCCTAATGCTGTATTACACTTAAAGAAATATATTTATGGTTTGAAGCAAGCTTCTCGCCAATGGTTTCTTAAGTTTTCATCTGTTCTGGTACAACTTGGGTTTGAGAAGATTCATGGTGATCATACTCTGTTCCTTTGTTCATTGGCTGATCATTTTATTATGGTGTTAGTGTATGTTGATGACATTATCATTGCTAGTACAGATGAGTTCTCTGTTGGTACTTTGGTGTCAAAGCTTAAGAACTGTTTTAAGCTGCGTGATTTGGGTCAACCTAAGTATTTTCTTGGTCTGGAGATAGCTCGTTCTGCTTCTGGGATTTCAGTTTGCCAAGATAAATATGTGTTAGAGATGCTTTCTGATAATGGTTTAATAGGATGTAAGCCATCATCAATTCTTATGGATCCGAGTATCAAACTTTCTGCTACAACTGGTGATTTGTTACCGGATGCTGGACCTTATCGACGATTAGTTGGAAAATTGATGTATCTCACTATAACCAGACCTGATATATGCTTTGCGGTTAATAAATTGTGCCAATATTCAGCAGCTCCTCGGGTATCTCATTTGAATGCTGTACATAAAGTTTTATATTATCTGAAAGGATCAATTGAAAAGGGTTTATTCTATCCAGCAGATGATGATTTCCAGATTAAAACTTTTTGTGATGCTGATTTGCAAAATTGTTTGGATACTAGACGATCAGTTTCTGGTTCATGTATATTCATTGGTGAGTCATTAGCTTCTTGGAAAGCTAAACAAGATGTTGTGTCTATATCCTCTGCAGAATCTGAGTATCGTTCAATGTCAGAAACAGCTAAAGAAGTAGTTTGGCTATCTCGCTTATTGACAGATATCAAGGTTGTTTCTCCCCTTAAACATGTGATGTATTGTGATAGCACAGCTGCTCTTCATATCGCCAAGAATCCAGTATTTCACGAGAGGACTAAACACATAGAATCTCAATGTCATTCAATTCGTGAGAAGGTTGAAGATGGATTATGACATTGCTGCATGTTCGAACTGAAAATCAATTGGCAGATGCATTCACAAAACCCCTTTATCCTACTGTTTTCAAGCGTTTGATGTCCAAAATGGGTCTGATTAACATCCTGACGCCATCTTGAGGGGGAGGGGGGGGGGCTATTAGTCTATATCATTAAGTGTATTGTTTATGTATTGTATAGATACTTGTATAGTCAACATATACATGTACAATCAATAATAAATAAGTATAAATACTCAGCTGTAACAAACTATTTCAGTTAATGAAGAATATAATATTAACGATTCTATTTTTTACATGGTTTCTTATTGGTGAATTGAACAGATACACAAAATAAACTAATGAATTATTGGTGAAGGGAATAAAAGTATGCAACACACAAAGCAGATACAAGTTGACTGATGACTTAAGAACTACACAACATTAACGAGTGCAACTGATAACACTGATCCAAATAAGTCTCGGGAAATTTATGAAAAGTGAACACAACGCCAAAGATTTGGCACTTTTTAGGGAAATCGCTTGATTTGGCGTATCGGCTACAAACAAGAGGTATTATGGACTCCTTATGCTTAGAAGAACAGAAACCATTTGTCATGTTCTGTTTAATTTCTCGGTAACGACACAGATATAGATGATTGCAGGAATAACAATTCCATGCAGTGGTTAGTCTAGAAACTCTATTATGCTTAACCTACAACATATTGTGGCGGTATGTGACAATAAGAATGTGTTAAAAAAAAAAACATTAAGCACGTTATTCTATGGATTGCATGGTATGGATGGAAAGCGTCAAATCTTTGGTGCTCGAAAGGATACGAATGGAGCCTAGAGGTTTGGTTAAGGAAGCACAAGAGGAGAGGCAGATTTAAGGTATGTGATCAATAGAACCGGTGTGCGTTAAGAATTACAAAAAGTGTGTGACATAGGAGCACCGGTATTAACCATATGTAGCGCGTGCAGCTCCGTTATGGTTTCAAAACTTATACGGACAACATCATTGGCTGGAACTTGTAATGCATGAGTTTGATTGATATCTGAAGCCATGATTCGATTTTTTTAATACAATTTGATTCTTATACAATATAGAATTTAGGATCTTTTTATGTTCTCGAATCAAAAAAAAGATATTGAAATGCCCTATAGAATAAAAAGGGGGAATCACTTAATTTCCTTTAAAGAAAGTGGAATTAAATGCATGGAGTATTTAGATTGATATTAGGTTATCTTTATAACATTTGGCCTCGTTAATCCCACACCAAGAACTAATGCTCTGTTTTGCTAGGAAGAGCTATTTCTCTGTTCTTTTTCATACAATTTTGTTTTTGTAAAGTTGTTGGACCTGATTAAGCTTAACGCCTCCTAGTGGTGAAGCTTATATGTTCAGTTTTTTTTGGTTTATTTTTCCTATTAAGAAGGAAAAAAATTTAGAGAAAAAAAGAAAGAAAAGAGAAGTATGTTTTGGTTATTAGATTGGCTGGAACTTGTAATGAACTTGTAATTCTTTTCCAAATTACTGCAAGTTTCTTTGATAGACTTTTTAGCTTCTAACATCTCTCCATAAATAAAACCCATAGAAGGTTTTATTTTCCCATCTGCAAGTCGTAAAATCTTTACCATAGGACAAAATATTTTCAATACCACTATAACATTACTCCAAAATCCATAGCTCATAACAGTATCAGAGGCGTTCTTTCCCTTTAGACACTTAGAATGTTTGCATTCATGCCACTCATCACAACTAAACATAGAGACCAATTGTGCTTTCTTCTCATACAAACTTTGTAGTGTCAAGAAACACGTTGCAAATCGTGTAGCTCCGGGTCTCACAATATCTCTCTTCTTTGTATGGGTTCTCATCATGGATAATGTTTTATGATGAGCATATACAAAGATGGTGAGAGCCTTAGCTTGATTGATAACTTTAGCAAACCAAGGCAACTTAGAAACGCCCTCAAGCATCAAATCCATGGTGTGAGCAGCACAACCACTCCAAAAAAACGTTTGGTCTCTTCTCTTTAAGCATCCTTGCAGCTGCTACGTTGTTAGTAGCGTTATCAGTCACTACTTGAACAACCTTTCCAGCCCCAATATCTTCAATGCACTTGTCTATGTACTTGAAGATATATTCACCTGTGTGAGAATCTTTAGAAGTATCTTTTGAGGAAAGAAAACATGTACCTCCTCTAGAATTGACACACAAATTCATGATGCTTCTCTTTTTCATGTCTGTCCATGCATCTGTCATCACGGAGCAGCCTTGTTGTTCCCATTCTACTTCTAGACTTCTAGACTTTTTAACTTTTCCTTTGTCCTCTCTTGTTCTTCATTTAACAATGGTTCTCTCAATTGATATTGACTAGGAGGAACCCAACCAGGTCCAAACTGTCCTAATGCTTCACAAAATAACCTGAAAGATTCATTATCAATCGCATTGAATGGAATACTTGACTGGTACATCCATCTAGCACAATATTGACTAACAGCATGTGATTTCTCTTTTGAAATCGCATCATGGATATTCTGTTGCCTTTTTGATTTAGCCAAAGAAGCTTCAGGATTAATGCAGGTCGCAAACTGATCAATAGGACCTTGGAAGTGAGGAGACCTAACAACTTCATCATCTACAACATGCTTATCTATATTAACCTCTGATCTAAGAGCTTCCTCATGTTTTCTTTTCAGCATTTTCTTGTTCTTTACTTCTAAAAGTGCAATATTACACTTCTTTTGATCCTCTGCACTTGCCAATGGACAGCCAGAAACATTTCCTTTTTTTATTAGCAATGTGTTCTTTAATCCTAAACACCCCACCAGACATTGCTTTCTTACACAACTTGCATTGCACCTTATCTGGATTGTTTGGATCACACAGCAATCCATATTCCCATCCTACATCATTAGAGTTTCTTTTCAGATTTGCAGGATCCATTATAACCTGAAATATTGAGTTTCCAAATTAAATGTAAGTACGTAACCTTAGAACTCTTGATAACAAGTCAAGTAATGAAGAAAATTAGGAAAACAATAAATCCAAATTCTCAACGAATCGATAGTGATGGAACTTTCGAGTAGTTTATCAACGAAACAATAAATTTGCCAAAATATTCTTTTAGTTTTAAATTAGTGATTGAACCTTCGAGTAAACGAAGAAGATGAAAACTACTTCTTATCTCTAAATCATCTGACCTATGAACATAATTTTAGGGATTTAAAAACTTATTACCTGCAGAGTGAAGAACAAGCAGAGATTGAATTAAACTCAAATCCAATTGATTTTAGACTTTATAGTAGCTTGAATTCGAGAGAGGTTTGAGGATTGAACGAATGACGATGATGTTTGAGTTTGAGGTTACGACATATCTTCTAGCTTCTGAAATTCATTTTTTTTTTGCAACGTAAAATTTTTTTTAGTTAATAAATAAAATCGGAAAATTAATAAGAAATCGGTGATTAATCGGTCATTTACGATTAATCGGCCGACCAAATAATTAGTCTGATTTCAGTAAAATTGCGGCGGTTGACCCCCGCCTAGCGCCTAGGCGGCCGATTAATCGGCTAGGCGGCCGCGTTTTTGAACAAGGGTATAAGCTATAGAAAATTTTTGCCCTCTCAATAATATGTAGATATATTTTCTCAGATGTTAAATCTAAATAAGTTATGTCACTAACAACATATTTTCGCAGTAATGCAAGTGAATTGATATAAACTTATATATATACAGAAAAGACTACTTGATGGAGAAATCTCCAATATATATGTGACCTATATAAAATGTATGTGTTTATGAGTTTTATTCCATGTTCTAAAAATCTCCGCCTAGTTCCGATTACATCCTGCTTAGTCGGTAAGCCCAATCTCGCTGTATTGATTAATGACTAACCCTTCGAAAAAGTCAGTCAACCGATTACTCCTCCCCTAATCCGATTATTAGCCGCCTAATCATCTATAATCCAATTATTTTTAGATTTCAAGTATAAAAAATAAATTGTTTTTGTTATTCAGACATTTATATTGAGACTTTGTGATGTTTTATAATAAATTATATTAAATTATAAATAAAAATCATAAAATAAATTATTAATACTAAATTTTCATGTATTTACTATTATTTTAAAACAATATTATTTAAAAGTTTAATATAATGGATAAATATTTTTTTAAAACATTAAATAACCTAAAACTAATCCCCGATTAATCTCTGATTATTTCCCGATTAATTGTCTAGGCGCTAGGTCCAACCTAACCGCCAGACTAGCACCTAGCGAGTTTTAAAACATGGGTTTTATTATAACAAAGTAAGTTTCTAACACAGGCGGCAATATATACTTTATTTTTCAATTTAAATTTAATTAAAAAATAAAAAATCACTAACCCTAAAAATATGTTTGTTATGCAAAATCAAAATAACAAAAAATATTTTCTTTTTTTCTATAACTTTTTTTCCACAAGCCCTAAAATATCTATCACTACATCATGTTTAAATATCAAAATTTATAATTTCTTTTTCTATATATTTCTAGCTTTTAAATATATTTTATCTGTATTTTCTCTGTTCTTCTTTCTCTCATCTTTATTTATGCACGTATATCACAAAATATTTTTTCTTCCGTATCTTTACTAAAATTCATTTTTTTTCTTTACTTCATACTAATTAATCTTTTATGATCCATAAGGTTTAAGATGTTTTTGGATTTTAGTTCAATTTCTCAGATAAATTCTTCAAAATATAATGGAGATTAGAGATCTAATATCTAGGACTTGGGATTTCCATCCTAAATGAATCAATTCTTGGCATGAAAATTATTATGCTGGATAAATATCTCTTCTCCTATTAAAAAAAGAACTACTTTAATCTTTGTTTCCAAACACTATTTACAAGCATCTTTTAATGAAATAATCTTATCTAAATAACTAAACACTTCCTAATTATTTTTTAAATAACTACTTTCCAAATGATTAATTAATTATGGGATTTTTTAAAAATCTGTCATGTTTGTGTTTTATATTAAAATTTATTCATAGAATAATATTTAGAAACTAATCAGAAAATTAAATTTCTTTTAATATATATATATATATATATATATTTCTAATTTATCTAAAAGTTATTATTCAGCCTTTAAGGTTATTTTAATAAAACAGAATCATTTAAAAAAAAAAGAGAATTTTAAGATTTTCTTAGATTGTTTTCAAAAAACAAAATCAGTTAGTTTATTCATTTTCTGTGTAAAATTAGATTTGATGTTATCTTCAAAATATATCCATTTTATTATTTTAAATGATTTTCTAAAAAAATATTTTCATATCTCTTATCGTATTAAAAAAATAAGTATTTTAATCTTTGTTTCCAAACAGTATATACAAACATCTATTAATGAAATAATGTTATCAAAGTAACCAAACATAATTATTTATATCTAATAATTATCTTATATAGTTAATTATAAAAAGAATATCTAATTAAGATTTTTATCTCTCTCTTTCTACCTATTTTTAGTTAAATTATTAAATTATATTAATTATATGTTAATATTATTTTCCAATCAATCAGTTTATATATTAATTAAAACAATCAAATTATTAAAATTCAAATTACAAAATTAAATTATTTTGCTATTAACTGTGAAAAAATATCTCTATAAATCGAAAATATCATTTTGTTACCATGAATATCTAAATTAAATATTTATATATCTTTATTTTAATTCTAAAATCTTTTTTATGCTCATCCCGACACTATTATATCAAATATAAAATCCCTTTTAAAATTTTAAAATTATTAAAAATTTATTTAACAAATTAAATACTTTTGTTATTAATTGTTATTAATTATGAGAAAATATCTCTGAAAATCTTAAAAATAATTTTGTTACAGTTAAAATATAAACTCTTTGGCTACTATTAACGAAATTCTTGGTAATTAAACAAATTGATTTGAAATTATAAAAATTTAAACTACAAATTTCTATATATTTCTTCTGATTCACATAACATTAACTTTCGGATATTAAAATTCTATATATATATTATATCATTTTTATATTTCAAATTTCGTAACCGTATACCAAAAAACACTTATATTGTATACGCAAAAATATAAAACAACTTATTTCAAATAACTGATTCATTTTTTTTTTTGAGAGATTTAAGGTCATAGAAGATATTTTAGATAGTTCAAGTGAAAGTTCTTCAATCTTGGAGGCAATATATTGTGAAATCTAGAAGAACACATGAGTATATCTTTGTAAACTCGGTAACTATGTTTTCATATTTCATTAAGCATTTAAATAAAATATTTTATTAACAAATCTCTATAACATTTTATAGGATATACAAATTCATAATAATCAAACGTGTCAAACAGATCAATCAGTGACACGCTAACCCGCCCTGCTGTGGGTTAGTTTAAATTTGATATAAAAAATTTACCTGCATAACTTCGTATCAATTAAACGGGTCTACCAAGTTATTCGATAAAATTTATAAAATGAAAACAAAAATACAAAACATAAAACAAACTTAAAACAACAAATCATTTATTTTAAAAAAACTTAAATCAACATAATTTTTTTCACAAAACTCATAACAACACACAAATTTATATAAAAAAATAAAAATATTAGCGGACACCCACATAATATATCTATAAAATATTATTATTTGCACACACCCTGTTAAATATATAATCTGCATCCGCATAACCCGTTAAATTTAAAACTCATATTTTTTCAACTCACACCAACTCTACACCCGGTCAAACGGGATGGGATTCACAAGTAATGATATAAATTGGGAGGTCTAATAATAACTAACTTACATGTGATGTTCAATATAACACCAAAATAAACTTTTTTTTTTCCATTTTACTTTTTCATAATAAAAGTACTTTCTTAACATCTGAGTCATACTAAAGTTACTTAATTGCTTCTATTTTATTACATATATTGAGTTATGGTAAATATTCAATTTCAACAAATTTCTATAAACAATATAAAACAATAACAAATAGTTCGGTATATTGCAGAAATAAGATAATACATAATATATTACTTTTATTAATTAAAAATATTAACCCGCGGTTAGAAATCTAGTGTATGATTAAAAACTTGTTTTACCTCCATTTTATAGATTTTTGTTTAATAGTAATTGTTTTATTATATATATTTTTGTTTTGTTTTAACGTTATATTTTTGCTGTCACAGGGAGATATAATTCAAGCATATATGAACACTATGATATTAAGCCGACTAAAATTTTACTCAAACCTCAAATTATGCGGGTAATTATGAGCCAAAGACCAGATTCCAACTTCTTCCAATACTCTACCAAACGATGCTTGAGACCACATCTTCTTTAAGTAAATGGGTCCAATAATTGACCACTTGGTATTTTTCTAAAAATGTTTATGTTATCCTTGATAGGGTTTCGCCATATTATAGAAAGAGTTACGAGATCATCGATAGACGGTCCAAACGTAGAATAATTAATATATATTATGCAAAATATCAAAAAAAAAAATGTTTTCATCCGCTTTTATATTTAATATTTCCTCGATATGCACATGTTTGATTATAAAACGTTTTTGACCGAAATGAATCTTTGGTTAGATGGAAATCACTATCATTGGTGTGTAGTTTCTATTAACGCTCTCAATACCTTAATCTAATTATTGTTTCTTTAATCTGTTGGAGCCCAATTTTAGAATGAATTCTGCCAAGTTTTCAATGAATTTTCCAGCAATACAGGTATAATTGAATTGATCGTAAAATAGATATATTGAATTCCTTACAATGACCATCATAACTTTACGTGTTTAATTATGAAAATTGATGTTAATTTGGATAAAAAATGGAGGTCCATGTGGATATATTGGATAGCTTAAAAAAAGTTTAGAGTTTCATTTTTTCAAATAAAAAACGTATAGTATGAAAATATGCATTTGTCTCATATTGTTTTAAACTTTCGCTTTAGACATTTGGCTGTAAAAACTTTTACTGTAAAAACTTTAACTTTAAAAGTTGTGACTTTAAATATTTTTTAAAGTCTGACTATTAAAACTGTAGTTTTATATCAATAATGTTTATTATACCATATTTAAATAAAAGTAATAACATAAATAAAATTTATCAATAATATGTTTAAAAAGTAAAATAAAAATAAAAATTCATAATATATATATATATATCAACTAATTTTATTAGCACGATAAATTAATTGCTAAGTACAATAATACCAGATTTTATTTATTAATTACTAAAAATATTTTGATGTAAATAACTAATAAAATATATTTAATACAATATTTATTAGAAACTATTAATTAATAGTATTTATATTTTAGACTAATTTAAATTATTTATCTAGATTTTATTCTAAATCTATTAAAAATATATTAGTTTAAATAATTTTGATTCAAATAATAAAGATTAAATTATTTTAAATATTAATAATAAAATATGAGTTTAAATGATGAACAATAAATTATTTTGAATAGTAAATAATAAATTGTTTTTAATATATGATTTTATTTATTATTTATATGTATGATTTTAATTAGGTCTTCCACATAAACTTATTAATTAGTTGTAATTATTATTTATTTTTAATTATTTAATGATTGACAGAAAAAAACTTATTTGAACAATTGGTACCAATATAAGAATTGGATGTATTATTATTACTAGTTAAGGTATTAATTTCCATTGTTTATTTTATTTTTTAATTGTCTTTTCTAAATTAAAAAATAAATTAAAAATATGTAAAACTTATGTAACTTTTTTTAGAGCCTTGAAAGTCTCATTTTTAAGACTTTAAAAAATTAAACTAAAACTTTTTTAAAAAACTTTAGAAATGACAGTTAGACTTTTAAGGCTTTAAAAACAAAAAAAAGTTTTAAAAGTCTGTTTGGATGAAAATTTATTTTAAAGACTCTAAATTGTTCTAAAGCTTTCAAAGTCTCCAACTAATCACCCCCATAAATGGATTGTCTTCAACAAATTTAACAACTTTTGAAAACAAAAGATTCTTATGCAAAATTATACACGAGTGCACATCGCTGCCATTGTGCCGTGTTGGTCTCGGACTATCAAAGATGTTATTTTGAGCCAAATTTTTTGTTACCATTTTTGTCATTTCTATTAACATTTCCTGCATATTCCTTAAATTTATTTTGAATAAAAATGAATAAGAATTAAATTGAAATTTCAAATGTAAATTAAAACAGAAGCAATGTTTGACTAGTTTTTTTTGCCGAAATCTACTTTGACATTTACACTACGTTGAGATCATATCATAACTACGCAGTTAAAAGCTGCTCCAACTCTTATCACTTATGCCTATGTATTCAACCTTAATCTCTTTATTTCAGTTATTCTCGAGAGTATATCATAATTTTAAATTCGTAAATTACATCTTTTGGGTGTAGCGGATGCAGTCTCACGTGATTGTATCTTGAGATTATGAATCATATTATATAGTTATACTCGAAACGATTATACCCA
Source organism: Nasturtium officinale (assembly GCA_963854855.1). Classification (NCBI taxonomy): domain Eukaryota; kingdom Viridiplantae; phylum Streptophyta; class Magnoliopsida; order Brassicales; family Brassicaceae; genus Nasturtium; species Nasturtium officinale. The sequence goes on from OY978507.1 coordinate 11,584,582, forward strand.
CACTGCACATTAATGTATGTATAATTTCAACTTAGTAAATTGTTGGGGTATACATTGGTCCCGTCTACAATATCCAATATATCAAGATGAACGATCAAGAATCATTTCATGTAGTTTAATTTTTGCTACAGTACTGTATATCTGCATGTGCGCATGAAGTCTTATTACCACTCTAGCAAATTGAAGTTATATATGTAATGCAAATTTCGGGTTTTCGAAAACAATTGATCACCCAATATAGAATACAAAATTGCCATGACAGCTCGATGACTTCAAGAGGTGGGCTTAAAGTTGTCTAGAAAAAATGTTGTTACCAATTTAATGCAAGATTACGCGTCTGTCTCCTTTTTGTATTTTTATTTTCGATTTATTTTGATTATATTTGAATCAAAATAAAATCAAAGCAAAGTAAAAACAGTATTGCATCAAATGTATGTTTAAAAAAAATCAAATGTATATGAGCATGATGTGAATTCCACTTAATATTGACATATAAGTAATTATTTATTTATATAATTTTGGATTCATTTATTTATTTTACTCTATGCTCTAAAATTCCAGCATAGCTCCGATTACTCTCCATCTAGCCAGTAAATCCTGTCTTAATAATTTTTTCATGTTTACTATAATTTTGAAAAACATATTACATAAATTTTTAATATAACAGATGGATATATTTTTTAAAAATTAAAATAATTTTAAAACTAATCTCCGATTAATTTTTATTTACTTTCCGATTAATTAGGTAGGCGTTAGACTCATCCCGACCACCTGACTAGCGTCTAGCAATTTTGAAACATGGATTTTACTAAGAAATTTCAATACAGAAATATACAATAATCTTGAAAACTTATGAAAATTTGGATATATTTTCAGTTACAATTGAAATCATTTTTTGTTTCTTAGCCATGGTTTGAGTTGTTTAGAACTCAGCTGAAAGGTTTGTCATTTCTATATATGTTTCTTCGATTAAGATACCAACAACTATAAAGTCTATAATCAATGTTCCTAAGCCTCCACTAAATCCTGAATTGACATCCATTCCACACCACAATTGTTTTTCTCCACGAAAAAGTTTTTTTAGTAAAAACCCATGAGATCCGATTACTCTCTGGCGCTAGATCCAGTTTATCCACCTCGGTAATATCAGTCATTACTACTCGTGTAGTCCGATAAAACTCCACCTAATCCAATTAATTTTTGATTAATTATATATAATCCAATTATTTTTAAATTGTAAGTATAAAACAATTTGTTTTATTATCTTGACATTGATTATGAAAGTTTATGATGTTTTATAATAAATTATATTAAAATTTTAAATAAAAATCTTAAAACTTTATCTTAATACTACATTTGATGTATTTACTGTACTTTTGAAGATAGTATTATTTAAAAATTTAATATAATAGATAAATATATTTTAAAAATATTAAAATAACTTTAAAGCTAATCTTTGATTAATCATTATTTATTTTTTAATTAATTGGCTAGACGCTAGATCCATCCGACCGCCCGACTAACGGCTAACGATTTGTAAAACATGAATAAAACTAACCTCTTAACCTTTTTTCTTTCTGAAATGACTCTTTTTACTGATTTTCTGGTATATCCAAAACGATAAACACACACAAAAAATAGTTATATCATATCTAAATTCAAATGTACTACTATTATATTTGGCTAATGATAGCCTATTTTAAATGCAAACGTGCTAGCTATTCCAAAATGAACATACAGTAATCTAATCAGTTCGGAAATATGGATCTTAATCATCCCAAATTTTGTTTTTCGTTTATTGCATTTTACCATTTTTTTTATCATATTCCTCTTTAAACAACTTCTAAACAATATTATCAATATGGTCAAAGTTTCATACCAAATAAAAAATATGGTCAAAGTAAACAAAGTAGTCGGCATGGTTGATTGGTTCCTACATTGTCCTTTTGATCCATTAGGAAATTCAATGAATGAGCTATCCCACGGTTACATTCACTATTAGAAAATTAGTAACAAATTTTTTTTTAAGAAGGGTGTATAAAATACGAAGAATGTTAGTTTTAGGGTGTAGCAAAAACGAAGAATATTAGTTTTACATATTTACGATATAAATATATGTAAAGATAAAGTAAATAAGAAAGTCTTGAAAGTGTATAAATATGAACGATATCTGACCAAAATCAACAAGTTTTCTTTCATTCATCTCTTACTTATTTATACTTTTGTAATTATTTTATCTTCTATCATACCAAGTATCTGTAACTATACACATCTGTATTTTTTTCCTAGTTGTATGAAATAAGTACTTATTACAGTTTTGTTTTTTTTTCAAAAACAATTTGTCGTTACGAAACTGGTTATATTTTTAGAGTACAGATCCACTGATCACATGCAAGCAAGGACAAATCTCTCGCTTTAAGGAGTTCTTAGGTAGAGTACTTAACATAAAAACTAATAAAATTAAATCAAAAATAGATAATTACTTAAGAGTCGATCCTTAAATGAGTAGTTTTAGCATCGGTTCTTAATGATGATGTGGCAGTATGCAATTGGGTGGTAATTTATCTTTCTTTCTTCTATCTCGCAGAAGGCAACAACACATCAATTCTGAGTTTGATCTAAACACATCGATCAAATTGTTACGGCAACGAGATAGCGGCGAGAGATGTGAATCTAGAGGCGGAGGAAACTAAAAAGCTGAAACCCAACAAGGAGAAGAGCCAAGTGTCTCTTGCCAAAATTGCAGCAAAGATCAGTCCTTCATCTCTTGAGACTTACCTCATAAAGTATCGGTCAGTGCTTACGATCTGTAGTTTTGATTTAAATCAATAACCCTCAAATCAAATTTTGATTTTTGTTATTGTTTTGTTCTTAGAAAATGTATTGGCATGCAATGAGGGTTCAGCAATCTCTGTTAGTGATTTCATCCTGCAAGGAGGAGACCAACAATCTCTGCAATGCTCACTCCTACAAGCACTCTGGTAAAATTTGTACTATTTACTTCTGAACAAAATGATGTCTTTGCTAGCTGAGAGATATGAGAACTTTATATATCTGCTTCATTGATTAAATGTATTAGATTGGTACTTAAATTTGTTAAGAAAGTTCCATGTTTTTTGTGATTCTTGTTGTGGTTGAAATTGATTGTTGGAGTTAGACTTATAAGCACTGTCTCCAACATGGCGAAATTGATGGTTTCTCTGATTTATATCGATTTGGAAAAAATCAGTTCTTTTTGTGTGTGTTTTGTTTATTTTCTATGGAAAATCAGTTTATGGACATGACACATCTCTTGTTTATCCACATGAATATGTGTTTGTAACGTGTCCTTACTAATCAGCAACAAGCCCTGCTCCACAAGTTGGTGGTGATGGACAGTTGTATGGTGCTCAACAATATCAATATCCTCCCTACTTTGCTCCTACTATCACCAATGTGACTTTTGCTTCTAATGTTTCTGCTTCTACCCAGAGCAAGCTCTCTACAAACAAAGTTGATGCTGTGAAGACGCTCTCTGCAGAAAGCAATAGTTCTGCATCTGCTGGTGCTTCAAAGGGTAGTATCAGTAAAGGAATTAATGTATATGCTCCTGTTAAGCCTGTGGATCAAAGTGCATTCAACACCTCTAGCCATTTGTATGGAAACAGTGCTCTTGGAAGTGGTATTTCTGCTAGTTATCAGAATCCCAGGGGTTTAGCTATGAAGCCTATGATGGGTTTTACACTCCTTGGTCATGACACGATGGCTATAACTTGTCAGACGTGCCAAGATCTGTTTCATCTTGTGTGTTGGCAGGTTGAGAAGGCACATGAAGGCCACAAAGCTGATGTTCCTCTCTTTGTTTTGATCCAGAATAAACTAAAGACTCTTTCTTCTCTTTTGTTCTTTCAGTTTATAGTCATAGTGTTTTGTCATGTATTTTATTTCATCTTTTGTTCTTCGTAAATTTACATCTTATTGAGATGCATCTATTGATATGCTTGGAGGCAAAATACTCTTGTATTATCATAGTGACCAAATAAATAAAATTGTCATTTGTTAATCAAATAATTTCATGTCAATTTTCAATATAAAAATTGTATCAAACTAACATAATTCAAAATAACATGAATCAAAGTACCAAAATAAATTCATGTTTTGAAAGTATTTTTTGTATAAAAGTAAATTAAACTTAAAATACATAAATTTCAGAAAATATTTTTAACTTTTAAGAACCCCTAATGAGGTTTTTACCATTGGAAGAGTAAAATTTTTAAGTATCTATTTAGGGGTTCTAATCTTGAAATAATCAAAAATAAAAATTTAAAAATTGTTAAGCACCCATGAGGAGTGCTAACTAATGGAGATGGTCTAATGTCAGTATGTCAAACACACACTGAATTACAAACTCTCCCTGCAAGATTTCAATATTTTCATGCAACTTAAAACAAATTTCACCTCATGTTTAAATGCAACTATAAAAAAAAAACAAATTGATAGAGATTTCTGTGTGCTTTCCTTTTTTTGTGAATTCCCATGTGCTTCTAAACAGCTGTATCCATTTTTGTCAAATGAAATATTTACAGTTTTATAAAAAGTGCCAACCGTTTTTCGTACTCTCCTCAACAAATAAACAATATATGTAGTTCCAATTTTCAACAACTTAATAATTAAAAAAAGTGATAAAACCCAAACATACAATAAATATAAGAAAATTTGATTGTAATCAAACGTGGACAAAAATAAATTGCAGTTAAATCATCATTGTATCTTACGGATAATAAAAAATTATTGAGCTTTTATTATATCTGTCTCGAACACCCAAACCCGCATAATTTATGAATTTAAATGCTACACAAAATCATGTCTGCAAGTCTCCATATGATTACTTTCTGACTTTTATAATAATCAAAATACGTCAATATAAAAAATATAAAAAATCTATAACGTTACAGTATCACTATCACATCTTCTAATTTCTGATACGCATTTACTTCAATTTCTTCAGTAACATTTACGATAGATTCCAACTCATTTTGACAAATTTTCTTTTAATACACTTCTTAAACTAACATTCCCTACTCCTTTTTCTTTTTTCGTCGGTTCTAATATCCACTTTTATACATATAGAGTATTTTTTTCTAAAATGTTAAAACCCTTTAAACTTAAATTAACAGAGTATAGTGAAGACCAAGAAGCAGTTGCATGGACCCGGATTGATTCATTACCACTAAAACTTTGTCTGAGTCCTCTCCATTCCTATTTATACCACTCTCTTCTTCTTCCCTAGTTTCATCACACACATCAAATCTCTTAATTCTCCACATTATATTATATTGAAGAAAACACCCTTTGCCTTCTCTTTTCTTCTTCTCTCCTTTGCATGTGATTTTTATTTGCTTCATCATGGGCATTTTAGTAGTCGTCCCGGCTCTCTTGGTGCATCTCCTAGCATTTTCCGTCTGCGTTCAAGGCTTCTACCGTCGCGGAGGTCACCATCCCGGCGGCCACATGGGACCTTGGATCAATGCTCATGCCACTTTTTACGGCGGCGGTGATGCTTCCGGCACTATGGGTACCTTATTTATATCTCCAATAATAATCCTCTTTTTCTTTTTTTTTCACTTATTACATCATCATAATTAATCACCAGATAAAAGGCTAGTTTAGTCATTTCATCTTAGATTTCCATAGCTAGCCAATATGCAAAATATTTCAACGCTAATTAAGAAATTATCTTTTTATATGTAGTAGTATATAGTATATATATATAAACATAACACAAGGCTAAAACTCGAATTTTTTTTTTCATATGATATAAATTCTTACTTATTTCAACCGTCAATTTTTATGTCATAAAGTCTTAATATTTTTCTGACTTTTGTAGAGTACATATAATTTTGTGCCCACTCTAAACGTAGAACTCAAACTCTCATTGTCTTTAAAACACTAATTGGCCTAATGAACCAAATTAGGTGGAGCATGTGGATACGGGAATCTATACAGCCAAGGTTATGGCTTGGAGACGGCAGCACTGAGCACAGCATTATTCGATCAAGGACTTAGCTGCGGTGCATGTTTCGAGCTAATGTGTGTCAACGATCCTCAGTGGTGTATAAAAGGCCGGTCCATTGTGGTCACTGCCACTAACTTTTGTCCTCCTGGTGGTGCATGTGACCCTCCTAATCATCATTTCGATCTTTCTCAGCCTATATATGAAAAAATTGCTCTGTACAAGTCTGGTATCATTCCGGTTATGTATAGAAGGTAACTAACTCACTAACCCGGTTTAGACCACTCACAAATGGTTTTGTTAAAGGACCACTCACAATGGTGTTTAATTATTTAAGGTCCATATATAGAACTGAACTATAAGTGTAGTTTATGAATATCTCACATTGAACAGTTGTTAAAAGGCGATATATATATATATATATATATATAAAACACCCACGTGTATTTAGTTTTCTGTGAATTCACATGCACATTCACTTGTTAAAATACTATAAGTAGTTTATTATTTTATTTTATGTAGATCTCTTTGTATATATACAGTAAACTTTAAAGTATAATATTTAAATGAAATTATTAGTAAAAGCATATCATTTAGAAAAATAATATTAAAGTTGTACTTATTTACAGACAGATGGGTTTTCTATATGTATGACTTTTGTCTGATCTCTTAACTGATTTGTTTATCCATCATCTCTTAAATGATTTTTTTTTTCCATCACCTCTTAACTGATTGATGGCTATTGTGTGTGTATTTTCTTAGACTTTTAAAAAGATACTCTATATTTATTTCTTAACAAATTTCTTTGAAGTATTCTAAAGCAAAGTAAGATTTCTTCTTACCATTTATTCTATCTGACTTTTCATAAGTATAGAACAAACACACATGACACATGCCAAAAAAACACAAAAACGCGTGTAACGAAACATTTATAGTCAGTTTTTTTTTTGGTTCTATAAATATGCATTTAATATTAATGGACCAGTTGATAAATTTAGTAAAGAAATTGGGTATTAAATTATCAATAGACCAAAAACTGAATTATAGTGACATACCGAACTTCCCTAGTGGTGAGAGCTTTCACGTACCTTATTACATATTAAAACTTTCATATAATATATAGTATTAATTTAAATAATTTTTATGTAATAGGGTTCGGTGCAAGAGAAGTGGTGGTATAAGGTTCACGATCAATGGCCACTCATACTTTAACTTAGTGCTAATCACAAACGTCGGTGGAGCCGGAGATGTACACTCAGTCTCAATGAAAGGGTCAAGGTCAAAATGGCAATTAATGTCCAGAAACTGGGGGCAAAACTGGCAAAGCAATTCTTATCTCAATGGTCAAAGTCTGTCGTTTGTTGTCACCACAAGTGATCGTCGAAGTGTTGTCTCGTTCAATGTTGCGCCTGCAAGTTGGTCCTTTGGCCAGACCTACACTGGAGGGCAGTTTCGGTATTAATTATGTAGACCGGTTTGGTTTGGTTTAGTTTGGTTTACCGCAGTTTCAGTATTAATTATATAGATCGGTTTGGTTTGGTTTGGTAATGTTTTTGCTTTTTTTCGGTTCCAAGTTGGGGACCTTTTTTATGGTAACCAATTGAGATTGGGACTGATAGTGATATGTAGCGAAGTATGTGGGAACGAGAGAGAGAGAAAAAAAGAGAGATAATTTCTCGTTTTGTTTTTGGCCATATTTTCGTTTTATATAAGAAAATGACAGTGATGTTATGTTATGCATGGGCTTTAATTAATTCGTATTTTATCATGAGTCCTTTTTATAATTGGTGAAAAAAACTCATATTATGACATTTTCTTCTTCTAATTTATTAAATTTTCAACCAAAACTTGAAACAAGACATGTGTCGAGCTTAAAAAATGGTAAAAAATTTTAAGGTATAAAATTGATACAGCGATTATAATTAAAATTAAATCGAAAACTTTACCTTAACTCCTAATAGTTCAGTTTCACTGACAATTTTTTCATAAAGAAATATGCTACCAGTTACGACTTATAAACGCTTTAAAAGTGTTAAACGTTCTTGAAATATTTAGGTATTTCTTGCTAGTGGTAGTACTAAAACGAAAATTTGGAATTGGACCCAATTAAAATTTTGTTTGCTAAATCACTAATCAAGATCTTAAACTAAACATATTATGATGGGTTGGTTCAGCATTAGGTCCAACTCAACTAGGTCCATTTTTGTTAGGATTGTTTCTATAAGAAATGGTCTAACGTGTTTTTTCTATGTACTACTAGTTCAAGAAACATCTCTTACTATTTTAGTAGAACTAATTCTTTTAACGGTCTTTTGAACTAGGTCCTAATATTTTAGTAGAACTAATTATCTAAAGGCTTATTTGAATAACATGTTTATGCCACTATGAACTAAAGCTTTCGTTATTTGTTTTCCTTGAGTAATGCTTGCATACGCATATTTATTTTTCTTTATAAATGAATTGTATCTCAAAATAGTTATAAATATTTTTTTTCTTATAACTACATTTATACACATACTAGAACTAATGGTTATGATAATTCTCTTAAAAGGTTATTTGAAATAAGTCCTAATATTTTAGTAGAACTAATTATCTAAAGGCGGCTTATTAGAGTAACATGCTTATGCCACTATGAGCTAAGTGTTAGTTATTTGTTTTTTTCTTAAATAATGCTTAGATCTAAGATTAGAATTGCATCTCAAAATGGTCATACAAATTTTTGTTCTTATATACCTACATTTATACATATACAAGGAAATGGTATATTTTTAATGAAATGGTAAAGCGTGGGGAGAAGGATATAATAATAAGGTGACAAAATATTTATAAGAAAATAGTTTAAAAGAAAAAAAAATGATGTCAGAGAACTGAAACTGTTTCTTAACAGAGCAACCATGAAAGATGTATGCGTGGGGATTTTTTTTCTATTTCCATTTATATATTCTCTCTTTGCACTTGTTCTTCTCTTTCCTAAAGTTTCTATTTTTAGTAATCAAAAAGATTACATTACATAACATAGCCATCACCGAATCCAAACATCACATGTCTCTATATAGAACAAGTATATGTATGTGTCCCTTCTTGTGTCTATATATGAGACGTTGTTATAGAAGAGAGAGTTGTAAAAATGGGTTTTTCATGTTTCCAAGAATACCCTTTTGATCTCCATTGTAGAAGAACACTTACTGAGGTTGGAGAAGACAATGTAGTAAGGATGAAGCAGGAGAGTGATGATCTGAAGAAGAAGATTAAGAAGAACAAGAAGCAGACCGGTTCTAGGGTTTGTAGTAGAGGACATTGGAGAGTTTCTGAAGATTCTCAGCTTATGGAGCTTGTTGCAGTTTACGGTCCTCAAAACTGGAACCACATTGCAGAGAATATGCAAGGAAGAACAGGTAAACAAAACCGATCTTTTTAACAAAAGTTGAGATCTTTCCTCTGTTATTTCAAGAAACTATGAACTAAATATGTGTGTTTCTTGCTTATTATTAGGTAAGAGTTGTAGATTGAGGTGGTTTAACCAATTAGATCCGAGGATTAACAAGAGACCTTTTAGTGATGAAGAAGAAGAGAAGCTACTTACAGCTCACAGAGCATTTGGTAACAAATGGGCTTTGATTTCTAAGCTATTCAATGGAAGAACAGATAATGCTTTAAAGAATCATTGGCATGTTCTTATGGCAAGAAAGTTAAGACAACAATCAAGTTCTTATGTCAAGAGGTTCAATAAGTCTACTCAGAAACCTAATGAAGATCACAAAGAGTTCAATCTTTCTTCTGGTTCGTCTTTATATAGTTCTTGATACATATTAGATTGCAAGTTTTAGGAAGTTTCTATTGAGGCTAGTGAGTTTTAAGTTTTATGTTTCTGTGTGTCTTTGTAGGTGATGAAGATATGAACATGAACAAGTACAGCTGGGAAATGCTAAAAGAGGAAAGAACTAACCTGAAAGCTCAGTATTGTTCTTCACGCATGCCAATGAAAGGCCCACAACATCACTACTCTACCTTCTCTGCAGATTCTTTGGCACTGACACTACATGTCTCTATCCAGAAACCATCATCATCATCAACATCATCATCATCGTCATTATTATCACTGTCATCATCATCAATTGCAGAACATACAATGGTGACTAGATATTTTGAGACCATTAAACCTCCACCTCTAGCATTTATAGATTTTCTTGGAGTTGGTCACTAAAGCTCCAACACTTAGAGTTGGAACTAATCAAGAAGTTGATTACTCCTGTCATTATTATCAAAGTCATTGTCTGTTTGTTAGCTATTAACATGACAAGCTAAGGAAATAAAAATCAAGTGTCTTCTTTTCTCTTTCTCTTTCTCCATGTCTATTTATCATATCTCTGATTCAAAATTTCAAAAACATATTACAAAAAATCAAACACTAGTACACATTTATCATAAGAACTGAGAGTTAGACAATGTACTGTAACCTGAAGTAAAGAATCAATAACAGTTTTGGTTTCCATGGGAGCAATACTCTCACGCATTAGCCAATGCTTGTTCAATATCCTCAACATTCACATGCTTCAATGTAATCCTTCATCCTACACAGGTAATCTAAGTGATATCTTTCCTACAATGTACCAAACCATTGAAAACATAAGAGTCAAGTAACCTCAATTTGAAGACATAACATCAAAAGAAAGACATAACCTCAATTCAAAACATAATCTGTAAATCACAAACTACAAGAAAGATGTAAAAACCTTTTCATTTAGAGTAACTTAAACTACACATCTAAAAAGAGTTTACACACACAGTTTTCACGTAGTTGGTATAACCTTCAATACCCTTAAACACTTCACCATACAACAAACCGCTCCACGCCATAACTGAACGAGGATAAAGCTGAACACTTGGTACATCATTCTTGTTACAAATCAAACTCACAAACAATGTACTTCTATATACAATCACAGTTCCTCCACCAGTAAATCTTTTAATTACCGGTATTTGATCCTTTATAACATGTCCAAGCTCAAGAAGCTGAAAAGAGTCCATTTCTCTAATGCCACAAAATGAGAAAACTTCTTCCCTGATACCATTATAAAGAAAATAACGATAGTTTCACCTTTAATGAAATTAGAAAGTCGACAAAATAAGATATATTATAACGATTTCGAAAAGTAAATATGGAATGATCAAGTTCTTTACCCTGACATTCCCATAACAATGGTAGAGACATTGGTTCCAACATTAAGGATATATACACCAATTATCAGAAGATATTCCTAAAAGCCTTTCTTTTAGATACAGTTTCTCTAAAATTGGTGTACCTTTTAAGTCTAACTGTATTCATCAATGGAAATGTTAAATCTTTGGCTTTGTTTACACTCATCTTTTAGCTTCTTCACCTGAGAAACTTCTGTGATCAAAACAGAAAAACTTTCACTTTTTTTTTCAGTTAAACAAAAATCAAATCTTTGTATCATGAAGTATAGAGATATTCATGAAAACCCCATGAAATAGAAATACAGAAAAATCTTTAAAGTTTAGTTTTTTTTTTAAATAAAAAAAATTCAAATCTCTATATCATGAAGTTAATTATTATGTATCTTTATAACTCAATTGAAAACATGGAAAAAAACTTTGTGCACGCAAGGTGTTCGATTAAACGCCTTACATAGATGTGTGTGTGTGTGTGTGTTTAACAAGTTGGTTAATTACGAATTATCTATCTTATTTATGGATCATCAAGAACATCTCCAGTTTTAGGGAAGCATGGTCGAATGATGTTTTCTTTGAAGAATTAAATATCCCAAAGACCCAAAAAGAGCAAACAACAACACCAACATATATTATATGAAAAGTTTGAAGTTTGGTTTGGTGGATAATTAAATTGTTTAAATTACACTAAGAGAGTAATGGAAATTGTATTTGATGGTGAACGTGCTTGTCGTATGTGTGTGGTCTTGGGTATACTTACGAATTACGATCAAACAATTATGTTATAAAAATATATAAAAATAAAAGTGCAAAATATTACATAAAATAAAATAAATATATTATGTAACTAGGTTATATAAAATAAATAAAATAATAGAAATTAAAATATTTAAAAGAAAATAATTATGTAAAATAAAATAAAAACTCGTAATATACTCGAATATGTACTAGAAGTTTATTGTTTATATTTTCAAGATTGGCAGAATTCCAGATAAAAAAACTGAACCAGAACTCAAACCGAAAAATTACCCTAATAACTGAATCCGTACCGACAAAACACCAAATGTTGAGTATCAAAATCGGGAAAGAATTGAATAGATTAAAAGTCTTCCAATTCTACTTCTAAAAAAAATTAGAGAATCATGAGCCCTTGATTCTTCTTTTCGCTAGTCCCTGGCCCATCTTGGCCTTTTTAGAGTTCTCTTTCGCTCTTTCAATAATAATTTGATTATCCCACCAAGAATTTGATCGCCGGGTCTTGCTACTTCAATACAAAACCGTACTGAGAAGTCTGTGCCTGGGAGGTGAAGATCATAAGATAATATTTCCCTCCCAGAAGGAAAATGCATTCTCTCTACAACAAAATGGAGAGAGCATATATAACAATATAAAATCGGAATGATAGATAGATATTTATTAGATTGTGTCAAGAGTCTTTTTACGAATTCATATCACATCTCAACTGGGTATGTATATTTCTAGGTTTTCTAACCCTTCTTTGATAAGGTAATAAATGAAAGAATCTCAAATTGATCAAAAATCTGGTTCAAGGTTCCCTCGGGGATGGATCTCCACTTCTAGTTCAATTGTTCGAGGCTGTGCGTTAGATAAAGACCAAATATTAAAAGGAATACAGTTAATGTCCTTTTCCAGTTCCAGGGATGGGATTTTCAAATCTTCCATTTTTGGGTTTGAGATATGTGGAACTAACTAATCTATTACATGAATTTTCAAATAGAATCATGTAACATCCCGATTTCTGGTATATGGTGGTCCATGATGAAATGTCAAAAGATTTGATTTGGTTACATATTTTAGTAAAGTGTACTATATATTCAGCACTTGTCTAGTTAAATTCCAGAGTTAAGTGAGATTGAGCTAGAATATCACTAGGATGTCTAACATATCGGGAAGTGATTGTGAGTGAGACCAAAATACATAGAAAGATAATGTGGTCATTTGTAGGGATAAAAACAAGTATTTAGAGTCTCTCGAAGTAACACATAGTTCGTCGGACGAGGATAGCGCCCATGGGTCTAGAGAGGATATGTGACCCACATGTCTAAAGAAGACGTGGAGGCAGTCCTAATGGCAATGAGTGCGTAACGAGGATGTTGCACTCTGTGAGTAAAGGTGATTATAACATCTCAATTTCTGGTATATGATAGTGCATGATGAGAGGTTAAGAGATTTGATTTGGCTGTCTATACTACCATAGTGCACTTATTTTTTCTGCCACTTGTTCAGTTAGAGCTCTAGAGTTAAGGTGTTTGGCTAGAGAAGCACCAAGATGGATAACCTACCGAGAAGTAATTGTCGGTATTGTGTGAGATAGACCAACATACATGGAAATATAATGTAGTTATTTTTAGGGATTATTATAAGTTTTAGAACCTTTCAAGATAATATACCGCCCATCGAACAAGGCTAAAGCCCACAGACCTAGAGAGGATATAAGGCCCATTGGTTTAGAGAGGATGTTGGGCTTACATGCCTCGAGAGGATGTGGGGCTCATTGACGGTGGCAGTCAGAGCGTTTTAAATACTAACCCAAAATTATGAAGTAAATTTATATAAAATGTATTAAAATTATACATATGGTAAATTAAACTTATATTAAGTAATTTTATATGATGGTTATATATGTCACCAAAGTGCACTTATTTTTTTGTGACTTGTTCAGTTAGAATTACAAAGTTAAGCCTATTTGGGGTGTAGTAACACTAGAACGAGAGATCTTCGAGGAAGTGATTGTCGGCACTGAGTGAGTGAGGCAAAACTATGTGGAAAGATAATATGGTGATTTGTAAGAATAATAATAAGTCTTTAGAGCCTCTTGAGATAACGCGTCCATCAGACAATGCTGGCACCCACGGATCTAAAGATGATATGGGGCCCAAGGGGTTAGAGAGGATGTTAGGCCCACATGTCTAGAGAAGACGTGGAAGCTCACATGCAGTGACTGTCGGGGTGATATAACTCTGAACCAAAAATTATCAAGTAAATTATATAGAATGTATTAATATCATATATAGTAAGTTAATCTTTTATTAAGTAATTTTATGTGATGTCTACATATGTCAGCAAAGTGAACTTATATTTTTTTGTCACTTGTTTAGTTAGAATTTCAGAGTTAAACGTACTCGAGCTGGAGTAGAACTAGAATAGGTGACCTACAGGTAACGGAAAGTGATTACTGTTACCATATGAGTAAGGTCAAAATCCAAAGAAATATTATGTGGTAATTTGTAGAGATATTAATAAGTTTTAAGAATCTCTTGGGTAACATACCACTGATGGACAAGGCTGGCGCCACAGTAGAGAGAGAATGTGAGGCCTATGGGTCTAGAGAATATGTTGGGTCCACATTCCTAGAGAGAACGTGGGGGCTCATAGACGGTAGCGGTCAGATCATTATAAATCCAAACCAAAATTATGAAATAAATTTATCTAAAATGTCTTGAATTATATATAGTAAATTAAACTTATATTTTGTAAATTTTTTGAATTTTTGAATTTATGGATGATCTAACGGGAAGTGAAAGTCTGTACCGTGTGAGTGATGGTAAAACATGGAAAAAGATAATAACTTTTAGGGATAATAACAAGTTTTTATAGCCTTTTGACGCAATGTACTGCCCATGAGACAAGGATGATGCCCACAGAGTTAAAGAGGGTGTGGGACCCATGGATTTAAAGAGGGTGTCCATCCCATATGGCTTGAGGAAACGTGTGGATTCAATGACACTGGCGGTCAGGAAATTATAAAATCGTAAACAAAATTATGAATTAAATTTATATAAAATATACTAAAATTATATATAGTCAATTAAACTTATTGTAAGTAATTTTATATGAATTTGTGAAGAATTGTTCTACCAAAAACGGATCTGCTTCTGAAAACAAATCCGTTTTCCGCAAATGAAAAAACTTCATAATGAAATTTTTGTGATAAAATGCAAATTCATAATTTTCTTGTCATTTTTTGGTAAAATCACAGAAATTAAAATAAAAATATGTATAAAATCAGTTGCAGTAACTCATAAACAAACATAGTATCGACTATTCACAGTGATTGGTTGCATGGACTCCAAAAAAATGACAATAATTGTCGATGGTTTTTGACACTTGTCATTGGTCACTGTCGACAACGATCGGCAAACGAACATGTCCAAATGCAAACTGTCCAATATGGAGGGACTTCAAAACCATATGAAGATTTCGATTAACTTTTCTTCTCCATCAATTTTTACCCTTTTCTGTTGGTATGATCACAAAGAAGAATGCGTTCGTAACTGTGTAGCAATGAATCATCCATCCGACAGTCCCAAAGAATACAAGCAGAGCAAGGAAAGGATTAAGTTCACTGTTTATTTTCTTGAACAACTTAACTTTTTTTAGGATAATCGTTATATCTGTAGCTTTAGTTACCAAATTTTTTTTTGTCTTTTATCTTACCACCACCCTCCAAGATAAATCTAAGAAATGTAACTACTTTTTTTATCTTTATTAGATGGTGTAGCTTATCTATATGTTTGGCTTATTTATATGTTTGACTTCCTTTAATTATTATATTTAACACTTATTATGTGAGTCAAAAATTATATGAAAGTATTTGAGCTAAATGACATTGATTCATACATATAGAGTTCAAGGGAGATAATGGTAATATTATCCTCTTGATAAATGGTGTATGTACAAATATAATGAAACCTCTATAAATTAATATTCGATAAATTAATACCTATAAAAATTAATAATGTTTTCGGTCCTAAATTGATATTTTAGTTCAAATATCACTTCTATAAATTAATAAACATGATAAATTAATATTTTTTTGTAAAGTACATAGGTTTCAATATTATTAATTTATAGAGGTTTAACTGTATACGCCTCAAAAACTACATCAACGAGATATATCTATGGAATCAAATGTTTACTTCAACATATTTTACTTTTAGAAGTAGAGAAAATAACATGTGTGCAGACACACTTATTGGAAGGTGTTTCATGATTGACAATCCATATGTATCATTCATATAGAGGTTTTTTAACCTCTGATCAATAACTAACTATAGTAAAATTAGAAGGCAAAAAATGTATTATATTTAACACTTATTATGTGAGTCAAAATATTATATGAATGTATTTTAGTTAAATGACTTTGAGGAAGTTTTGCGAGAGGGATTACTAAAAGCATCTCTAATTTTTGGAATATGTACTGAGAGTTCCTTACAATTAAATTTTCTTCTTATTCAAACAAAGAATAACTTAGATGCATAATTATTCTCCGAATATATGATATACTTTTCTTTTCTTAGAGAAAATTTGGTTACGAGGTTGTTTGTTGAGTTATTAGAGTTTATTCATACATTACCATCAAGGCAACAAAAATAATAAGACAAGTATAACTTTATGTGTATCTTTGCATGTAAACAAAGTATAATTTATAATGTATATATATATATATAATGAAGGGTGTCATCATTATTTGAAATCAAATTAAAAAGTTATAGAAAATAATATACAACTAAACAGATACATTCATATCATCTATGGAAAAACTCAATCAAATTTATACTTTCTATAGAACGCACGGATTTAAATGTGATGGCTGTAATCTTGGAAATTATTACTATGGTGATGGTTATCGTTTTGGACACTTTTTTCATGATGAGTGCGCCAACTCTAGTCCAACGATTCACAACCTTTATCATCCACAACATCCGTTGTGCATCAAAATAGTGGCAAAAAACAAAAATGCCAATGGAGAATGTACGCTTTGTAGAGGAATATTGCCAAAAATGTATTATTATTGTTTGGTATGTGATTTTTTTATCGATTTGATATGTGCAAAAAAAAAAGTAGTGCTAACAATTGAGTCTCAAAAGACCCATAAGCATATTTTATCCCTTGTTCCAGAGGTAGTTATGTTTACTTGTCATCTATGTGGAATTCTTGATGACCGGTTCCCATATACATGTAATATATGTAATTTGAGTTTTCACAAGGATTGTGCTGAATCCACACCATACCTCAACTACTCTTGTCATGGGAAACACCTTCTTAAGCGTCTCACTCGTGTTCCAAGTTACACTAATGGAAAATGTTGTTTTTGCGGAAAAAAACTCCATAACTTATTTTATCACTGTTCTATTTGTAATTTCAGTGTGGATGTTGATTGTGCAAACAATCCACCACCTGTAACTATTTCCCAAAGTAAGGCTCATGAGCACTCACTCACTCTTATGCCACAAAGAAGATTTGTTTGTAATGCTTGTGGAATGGATGATGATCTAAATCCTTATGTATGTCTTCAATGCAATTTCATGATCCATAGAAATTGCATTGATATTCCACATATCATAAAGATCTATCGTCATGATCACCATATTTCTTACAAACAGAGCCTTAAGGCTGGGAACTGGAAATGTGGAGTGTGCCACAAAGAGATTATTTACTGGACATGTGGGGCTTATTCTTGTTTGAAATGTCCTGATTTTGCTGTTCATTTGAGATGTGCAACAAAGTTTGGAATTTGGGATGGGATTGAACTTGAGGGCATACCAGAAAATACTTTCGAGATTAAATCATATGAAGTAATTGATGAAGGAGAAATAAAGCATTTCAGTCATGTGGATCACACTTTAAAGCTCAAAGAAGTGACTGATGCTAATGATGAACGCAAGTGGTGTAAAGCTTGCACATATCCTATATTTTCTGATCCATTCTACCGTTGCATGGAATGTGATGATTTCATCCTTCATAAAAAATGTGCTCATCTCCCAAAAAAGAAAATAGACTCTTTCTACAAAACTTCTATTACTCTAACCGATGAATATTTTGAAAGCTTACGCATGTGCGATGCTTGTGAAAACCTTTTTCAAGGTTTTTTGTATATAAGTGATGATTATAATATTACATTGGATTTGCGATGTGGTTCTATTTCTGAGCCTTTTATCCATGAAAGTCATCCTCTTCATAAGTTATACATCAACTATTCAATGGAAGACACGTTTTGTAAATCTTGTGGGGATAAAGCAACTATGGTTTGGCATTGTGAGGAGTGTAACTTTGTGTTAGACATTAAGTGTTCTATTTTACCAAAGATGGTTAAGCACAAATATGATAAAGATCATTTTCTTTCTTTGTGTTATGGAGAAAAAACGAGCGAGAAATATTGGTGTGAGATATGCGAGGAAAATCTCACTCCAAAGAAATGGTTTTATTCATGTAATCTGTGTGGTATCACTTTACATATCAAATGTACGCTTGGAGACTTCCTATGGACTAAAACGAGTGATGAGGCTGTAGGAATTGATTTATGTGTGAATAATCGTTTAACTAGACCAGTTTGTGACAGCTGTAATTTTCGCTGTAAATTCCCATCTTTCTATAATTTTGACGGAGATTCAATGTGTTGTTCTATCCAATGTATTGAAAAGAAGTTCAAAAAAATATCTGAGGAGATGTTCTCTCTATGAGACGTAGAATTGTAAGTTATGTTGGGAAAAAATCACTTATTAAATATTTATATGTATCTTCTTTCTTATTAAAAAGTACTATAATATTTGTTTCCAAATACTATTTAGGAAAAATTCTTTAATGAGATATTATTATCTAATTAACCAAACAAAATTATTTATATATAATAATTATATTAAATATTTAATTTCGAAAATATCTAATTAAATTTTTTCTCTCATTTCCTATTTATTTTCCAATTAAATAATTAAATCATATTAATTATTTGTAAATACTCATTCCTCCTCATTTTAATTTGATCATAAGTTAATAAAATTATATATACTTTTTTCCAGATATATTATGATTCAAAAATTCATTATATATATTGTTATAAATATAGTAACTGAATATATTATTTCTATTATAATATTATTTTAATTATCATTTCATGTTAAAATTATATTATTCTTAATTTAGTTTTTCACAAAAACTAAAATTTATTATTTAAATTCTAATTAAAATATATTAATTATTTGTTAATACTATTTTCTTCTCATTTTAATTTAATCATATATTTTATAAATAATAAAATTAATGTATATATAACGAGAGATATGTAGTTATAACTTTTATAAGTACGAGTCTTACCGGCTAAACATTTGCAATTCAGAAAAAATATCTGACATGTACATGATCAAACAAACGCGTAGTTTGACAACTATGTGTCTCATATCAGCCAAAACTTGACTACTAATTCATAATCATATAATAAAAATAGTTTTAATTATAAATAAATACAAAAATTTTAAAACAAGATAAATTAAAAAATATATTAGTGATAAAACATAATATGATTTTATAAATATATTATAAATAATAAAAAAATATTTATATTAAAAATATAAAAATTATTAAAAATTTTAAATATACGTATTATTTAATTAGATTTATAAAATAATATTATAAACAATTTTTATCCAATTGATAAAACTTGGATTGTTTTTGTATAATTGGGCATATTATACAAAATATTATATGTATTGGGCAGTGGGAAGCTCAACCCATTTTGACAGTTCTAACAAATGTGTACTGACAAGTTTGACAATTATATGTCTCACATTGGATAAAATTTAACTAATAATTTATAATTATCTATTAAAATAATTATAATTACAAAATGAACACCAAAACTTTAAAACAAGAGAAATTGCAATTGTTTAGTGATAATAAATATATGATTTTATAAATATATTATAAACAATAAGAAAATATATAGATTAAAAATATAAATAATAATAAAACTATAATTTTATATTTAAATAATTTACCTACGGTGTACCGTAGGTTAGATTCTAGTACATGATAAAATTCAAATTTAATATTTTCATATTTATCAATGTGTTTTTTTACTTTATTTGTTATCAGACAATCTTCTATTTTACTAGAGATTAGTTGATTCAATATGCATGTGAAAAAATAATTATCTGCTCTTTGATAAAATCTAATAATGATTTATAAGAAATATAGTTTATATTTCTATAGCAATATGTATATAAAAAGTAGAAAATAAACATTAACATGAGTAATTTTTATAAATTAAATCCCCTATCCACGTTACGTACCCCAACTCTCCCTCCCTTCAATGGCGCAACATGACAAGAACGAAATAAAGACAAAATTGTTATGCATAGAACTAAAAATGTTAAAATTACAAATCATTACATAGATGTACCATTTTCATAAACTTTTCTAATTAATAGCATGTTAGTTAGAAAAATTAAAATGATTATATGAATTTCACCTTCTATTTTAATTTCTCTTGGAGCCTCAGAATCTTGCTTCTATTTGTGAGTACCATTGTTACTCTGAACAAACCATCCTTTAGCATGAACAAGACAAAACGTGTCAGCAAATAATAAGGAGATAATACCATCACCTACATCTTTCGGAAAAAAACTCTCAAGTAACAAGTCAACAAACCATAGAGAGTCTACATCAAGGGAGTATAAAGAGAGGCCTCCGGGTTTCAAGAAGCATGGTAGGCTACTGTGCTAAAGAAGGAATTGACGAGTATAAGGATTTGTTAAGTCTCAGAAGAAAAAATTATCCCTTCTAAGAAAAAGAAAGTGAGAACTCCATCTATCAAGAGGAAGTTTGGAAGTGGATCTAAAACGGAAGAAGTGTTCTTAAGAAAAACATAGTGTTGTCTTACTCTTGTAAGTTAGTAGCAAGGAGAAGTGATAGTTAGTGTGTATTATCTCTGAAAGCTAAAAGTTCTGTGTTATAAGAGGCTGTTTAGTATTGAGGGTAGAACTTTATCAGGATCAAACTGTAGTTCAGTTTTGTGTTACTCTGGTACATTGATTTGAGTATGTTCAAATCAGGGTGGACCGTTAGTTGAGTATCCCTCTGAACTCTGGCTCTCTAAAAGATACTACTTCAGCCCAAGTCATGATTGGAAAAATTTCTGGGAACAGTATATCAAGGAAAAATCATGGATTTCTAAACAAGGAAGAGTACATTTAGATTCACCAAGAACATGCTAGTAAGAAGTAACAGAACAAACTAAATCTTGAGAAAAATGATTACTCAACACAGAAATCTTCTGGTGCTTATCAAGAAATTAATTAATCATCTAAATACAGTCTGATCTCTTCCAAGGTAAGTAGTATGCTAAAAATCCTGCATAATTTATTGTTTGGTGTGTACATCTACAGTAATGATGAGCAAGTGGATAAAAGAATGTACCTCAAAAACTGGCACCTTGACAAAGAGTTGTTGATATGATTTCCATGAGGAAATAACAATCCCAATCACACCAGCACGAAGTTACATGCTTGATCTCGGAATAGGCTCAACACACAAGTAAATAACGAGGATGAATGGATTGAATGTTCTCACACAAAGCCGTGGAAAAGCTATCTGATAAGTCTAAGAGATTCAGATTCGACAAAAGAAAATGATTCAATGATCTATCAAGAAAAGAGATAATTTGATAAAAAAGATAGATGAGGTTTAACATCAGAGTACACAAGAATATAAAGACAAGATAGGGAGCAAAGAGGTTGGTTTGGAGACACACCTCGAAACACAACAACTTGGAAAAAAAATTAAAGCTAAGTTTGAATTTGAATAACATAAGAAATAACAGAAACTTTGAAGATAAATGAGATGATAATCCCGCGCCTACGTAGTGAAATGGGCCAGTGATGGATCAACCTAGCAAATGGCTAGATGTGACATGGAACACACAAACCTCGTTAAAATCTCTTCTCCAGAAACCACTAGGGAAAAACCGAAGAGCAAGGGAAAATAGTGTAAATATGTCCCATGACCACTTGCTAGGTCTCTTGGCTGTACCTCAACCTGGGTGGTCTTGAAACCATCTTTTAAGCTCAAGTGATCCTCTTTTGTGTTGCCTTGACGTGTGAAAACCCTCCATTATAATATAAAAGAATCAAGTATACACATAAACCAATGTTCCGAGAAGATTTCCATTGGTCTTCTTGTATCCAAAACTGGTTGCCCAAGCACCCTTAGCTCCATTATGCTCTTTAGCTCCATGTTCCATTATAAACCCTTGAGTCATGTTCCATTAAAAATGACAGTTTTACTTATTAAGGAAAGAGTATCATATACAGTAAATCCTCTATAAATTAATAATGCCGGCCAGAGAAATTATTAATTTAGATAGATATTAATTTATCCATAAATTAATAAAATACTAATTTATCCATATATTTACATAAAGTTTTTAAACTTTGTATAGGCTTCCTATACCAATATACTCAAAAGTTTTTAACATTTTCTCCCAATGATTTTAAATAATAAATATGGAATGATCAAGTTATTTACCCTTACATTCCCATAATAATCGTACAGACATTGGTTCCATCATTAAGGATACACCAATTATCAGAAGATGTTCTTAAAAGCCTTTCTTCTAGATACAGTTGCTCTAAAATTGGTGTACCTTTTAAGTCTAACTATATTCATCAATGGAAGTGTTAAATCTTTGGTTTTGGGGTATCTCACTGAGACTTATTAACTTTTTGAAAATCTCTTATTTAGAGTGGATTAACTTTTTAATTAATTAAACATTTTTTTAAATGGTAGAGATTCATGTAAGTCTCTACCATTGAAAGTGCTTTTAGCTTCTTCACCTCATAAACTTCTATGTTCAAAACAGAAAAACTTTCACTTTTTTCATTTAAACAAAAATCAACTCTTTGTATCATGAAGTATAGAGATATTCATGAAAATCCCATGAAATAGAAATATAGAAAAATCTTTAAAGTTTCGATTTTTTTTAAATAAACAAAATTTAAATCACTATATCATGAAGTTAATTATTATGTATCTTTATAACTCAACTGAAAATATGGAAAAAAACTTTGTGCACGCAAGGTGTTAGATTAAATGCCTTAAGGAGATGCGTGTGTTTTTAAGAAGTTGGTTAGTTACGAATTATCTATGTTCTTTATGGATCATCAAGAACACCCCCAGTTTTAAGGAAGCATGGTCGAATGATGTTTTCTTTGATGACTTAAATATCCCAAAGATCCAAAAAGAGCAAACATATATTATATGAAAAGATTGAAGTTTGGTTTGGTGGATAATTAAATTATTTAAATTACAATAAGAGAGTAATGAAAACTGTATTTGATGGTCCTGATGGTTAACGTGCTTCGAATGTGTATGATCTTGGGTATACTTACGATCAAACAATTATGTTACAAAAAAAAGAAAAGTGTAAAATATTACATAATATAAAAATATAAAAAATAAAATTATGTAACTAAGTTATATAAAATAAATAAAATAATATAAATTAAAATATTAAAAGAAAATAATTATGTAAAAAACTCGAATATGTACTAGAAGTTTATTATTTATATATTAAAGATAGGCAAAAATCCAGATAAGAAAACTGAACCAGAACTCAAATCTAAAAATTACCCTAATAACTGAATCTGAACCGACAAAATACCAAACTTTGAATATCAAAACCCAATCAAACCGTACTGAGAAGCCTGTTCCTGGGAAAAAACTAGATTTCGTATATTTTAAAAACAAAGTATTAATCCTTACTTTTTTGAAAAATAGAAAAATATACCCATTTATGTCTGAATAACTCAATTTTGTAAGTTTCTTAACAAACTGAAAACCAATAGTTTCGCAATTTTAATCTGTTTTCAGCAAATGAAAAAACTTGATTATGAAATTTTCTTAATAAAATGCAAATTCATAATTTTCTTGTCATATGTTTTGGTAAAAATCACAGAAATAAAAATAAAAATATGTAAAATAAGTTGCAGCAACTGATAAACAAACATATTGGAGACTATTCAAAGTGATTGGTTGCATCGACTCCAAAAAACGACAACAATTGTTGATGTTTTTTGTCGCTTGTCATTGGTAGCTGTCGGCAGCGATTTTCAAACGAACATGTCCAAATGCAAACCTTCCAATATGGAGGGACTTCAAACTCATATGAAGATTTCGATTAACTTTTCTTCTCCATAAATTCTTACCCTTTTCTGTTGGTATGATCACAAAGAAGAATGTGTGTGTAACTGTGTAGCAAAATGAATCATCCATCAGACAGTCGCCAATAATATAAGCAGAGTAAGCAAAGAATTAAGTTCACAGTTTTTTTTCTTGAACAAATTATGTTTTCTTAATCATTATATCTTTAGCGGAGAGTCAGCCAATTCATCCATGAATATAACCAATGTGTTAATTTTATACATAAACTATACCCTCATGCATTTTTATATATAAACTAATAAAAATTAAATTTGATAACTGAATTTATAAAATTGAGAAAATTCATACATTTTGTATAACACCGGCAACATGAGTTTAACTCTTGATGATGTGGCATCCATATGGAAAAATAATTAACAAACTTTTTGCTGAAACAAATTCTCAAACTCATGACCCCTAAATTGTATCTAATGCTCACTACCAATTATGATAGGATAA
The DNA here is from genome assembly GCA_963854855.1 of Nasturtium officinale. NCBI lineage: Eukaryota > Viridiplantae > Streptophyta > Magnoliopsida > Brassicales > Brassicaceae > Nasturtium > Nasturtium officinale. The sequence continues at coordinate 11,609,222 of OY978507.1, forward strand.
TTATTGTTATTACTGCCAACACATAAAAATATATATATATATATATACACAATATATTAAAAATTGATTTGATAATCAATCTTTATCTTCTCCACCAATTTTGATTTGTTCTACTGTATTCTTTAAAGAAACCCAGAATTTCACTTTTTTAAAAGCAAACAAATTGTCCAAATTATAAGTTTGAGAAGACTTAATTTTCGTTTCTGTTTTACACTCAAAAGAAGAAATTTATTTGTTCTTCACATATTCAACAATTTCTGGGGTTTAAGTGTTTTTCAGATTGCGATTAATTTCTAGAGCCCTAGTATTGCGATTTATTAATAAATTTGCAGATTAATGGAGACAAGTTTACAGGAGATCTTCAACGATGTACAATTAGCGTCGTTCACCGTGATTCTACGCAGAAAAGGAAATGGTGTCCGTCAAGAGCATGAAGAACAAATATTGTCTGCAGTGAATCTAATAAGAGTCGAAAGGAATTGTCTGTGAAAGATTTATCTTTGTAATAGTTCTCATAATTTGTAATAAATTAATAAATGTAGACGACAAAAAGTGTTTTTCACCAATTTTAATTTCTTTTTGATAAATCATTTTTTGAGCCGCGCCAGAGAAGGGTTTAAAACTTTGACAATTTCATTAATAAAAATTGACAAAAAGAAAGAAAGAATCAGATCTATTCACAAAAAAGCGAAGAAGAAATTTTGACAAAAATACTCAGTTGGCGATTCTTCTTATATCTCGGCCCCTACAACCACCAGTTTTCTTCCTTCTTATATTTTGATTATTCAATTGATTGCTTCAGATTCTCCTAATTTGATATCCATATTTAGAATTTTCCTGAATTAACTTCAATTTGAGTGGAGATTCAAAATAATTGTTTTGTTGTTTTCTTATCACTTAAGAAGATGAAGATAAATATGCTATTTTTATGATATATATTTATGTGTTTGTAAAATTAACAATAATTTTCTTTAGCATGACTGGTTTTGAGACCATAAGTTGTGGGTGAAAGATCTATGGTTCGAATGTTCTTTCTGCAATGTGCAGATTTTTTAGTGACTGATATTGAATCCACGTCATTGCCACATCATCAAGAGTTAATACCAAGTTAACTGTGTTAGGTTATATATATATATTCTCTCAATTTATAAATTCAAGTATAAAATTTAATTTTTTTAGTAGTTCATATATAACAACGCACGATAGTAAAGTTCATGTATAAAATTAACACATTGAATATGTACAAGTATGAATTGGCCAACTTTCCTATCTTTAGCTTTAGTTACCAAATTGTTTTTTGTTTTACCTTACCACCACCCTCCAAGATAAATCTAAGAAATGTTACTACCGTTTTTATTATTATTAGATGGTGTAGCTTATTTATATGATTGGCTTATTTCTATGTTTGACTTCCGTTAATTGTTATATTTAATACTTATTATGAGAGTCAAAAACTATATGAATGTATTTGAGTTAAATGACTTGGATTCAGACACATAGAATTCGAGGGAGATAATAGTAATATTATCCTCTTGATAAATGATGTATGTATAAATATACGCCTCCAACCCTACATCAACAAGATACATCTATGGAATCAAATATATACTTCAACATGTTTTACTTTTAGAAGTAGAAAAAATAATGTGTGAATACACACTTTGTAGAAGGTGTCTTGTGACTGATAATCCATATGTATACAGCCACACTTGCTAGAAGGTGTCTTATGATTGACAATCCATATGTATTGTATCAGTCATGTCGAGGTTTTTTGTAACCTCTGAGATCGATAATTAACTATAATAAACTATAATAAAATTAGAAGGCAAAAAAATATTATATTTAACACTTATTTTGTGAGTCAAAATGAATGTATTTGAGTTAAATAACTTTTGAGGAATTTTTGGCGAGAGGGATTACTAAAAGCAACTCTAATTTTTGGATTGTGTACTGAGAGTTCCTTACAATTAATTTTTTTTCTTATTCAAACAAAGAATAACTTAGATGTATTATTATTCTCCGAATATATGATATGCTTTTCTTTTCTTAGAGAAAATTTTGTTACAAGGTAGTTGGTTGAGTTATAAGAATTTATTCATACATTACCATCAATACATCAAAATAATAAGACAAGTATAACTTTATTTGTATCTTTGAATGTAAACAAAGTATAATTTAAATTGTATATATATAACAAAGGCTCTCATCATTATTTGAAATCAAAATATAAAAATTTATAGAAAATAATATACAATTAAATAAATACATTCATATCATCTATGGAGAAACTCAATCAAATTTATACTTTCTATAGAACGCGCGGACTTAAATGTGATGGCTGTAATCTTGGAAATGATTACTATGGTGATGGTTATCGTTGCTTACAGTTTGGACACTTTTTTCACGATGAGTGCGCCAACTCTAGTCCAACGATTCACAACCTTTATCATCCACAACATCCATTGTGCATCAAAGTAGTGGCAGAAAACAAAAATGCCAATGGAGAATGTACGCTTTGTAGAGGTAAATTGCCAAAAATGTATTATTATTGTTTGGTATGTGATTTTTCTATCGATTTGATATGTGCAAAAAAAAAAGTAGAGCTAACAATTGAGTCTCAAAAGACCCACGAGCATGTTTTATCCCTAGTTCCAGAGGTAGTTAAGTTTACTTGTCATCTATGTGGAATTCTTGATGACCGGTTCCCATATACATGTAATATATGTAATTTGAGTTTTCACAAGGATTGTGCTGAATCCAAACCAAACCTCAACTACTCTTGTCATGGGAAACACCTTCTTAAGCGTCTCACTCGTGTTCCAAGTTACACTAATGGAAAATGTTGTTTGTGTGGAAACAAACTCCATGACTTATTTTATCACTGTACTATTTGTAATTTCAGTGTGGATGTTGATTGTGCAAACAATCCACCACCTGACACTATTTCCCAAAGTAAGGCTCATGAGCACCCACTCACTCTTATGCCGCAAAGAAGATTTGTTTGTAATGCTTGTGGAATGGATGATGATCTAAATCCTTATGTATGTTTTCAATGCAATTTCATGATCCATAGAAATTGCATTGATATTCCACATATCATAAAGATCTATCGTCATGATCACCATATTTCTTACAAGCAGAGCCTTAAGGCTGGGAACTGGAAATGTGGAGTGTGTCACAAAGACATTATTCACTGGACATGTGGGGCTTATTCTTGTTTGAAATGTCCTGATTTTGCTGTTCATTTGAGATGTGCAACAAAGTTTGGAATTTGGGATGGGCTTGAACTTGAGGGCATACCAGAAAATACTTTAGATATTAAATCATATGAGGTAATTGATGAAGAAGAAATAAAGCATTTCAGTCATGTGGATCACACTTTAAAGCTCAAAGAAGTGACTGATGCTAATGATGAACGCAAGTGGTGTAAAGCTTGCACATATCCTATATTTTCTGATCCATTCTACCGTTGCATGGAATATGATGATTTCATCCTTCATAAAAAATGTGCTCATCTCCCAAAAAAGAAAATAGACTCTTTCTACAAAACTTCGATTACTCTAACCGATGAATATATTTATCTCATACCCATTTGCAATGCTTGTCAAAACATTTTTCAAGGTTTTTGGTATACAACTGATAATTATATTATTAAATTTGATATGCGATGTGGTTCTATTTCTGAGCCTTTCATCCATGAAAGTCATCCTCTTCATCAGTTATACATCAACTATTCAATGGAAGACACGTTTTGTAAAGCTTGTGGGGATAAAGCAACTATGGTTTGGCATTGTGAGGAGTGTAACTTTGTGTTAGACATTAAGTGTTCTATTTTACCAAAGATGGTTAAGCACAAGTATGATAAAGATCATTTTCTTTCTCTATGCTATGGAGAAAAAACGAGTGAACAATATTGGTGTGAGATATGCGAGGAAAAACTAACTCCAGATAAATGGTTTTATTCATGTGATATGTGTGGTATCACTTTTCATATCAAATGTATGCTTGGAGACTTCCTATGGACTAAAACGAGTGATGAGGATGAACGAGGAGAATTTGTAGCGAATAATCGGTTAACTAGACCAGTTTGTGACAGCTGTAATTTTCGCTGTAAATTCCCATCATTCTATAATGTTGATGGAGATTCAATGTGTTGTTCTATCCAATGTATTTAAAAGAAGTTCAAAAAAATATCTAGGGTGATGTTCTCTTTATGAGACGTAGAATTGTAAGCTATGCTGGATAAAAAAAATCACTTATTAAATATTTATATGTATACATGATAAAATTCAAATTTAATATTTTCATATCAATGTTTTTTTTACTTTATTTGTTATCAGACAATCTTCTATTTTAATAGAGTTTAGTTGATTCAATATGCATGTGGAAAATAATTATCTGCTCTTTGATAAAATCTAATAATGATTTATATGAAATATATTATATCAAAAGTAGAAAAATAAACATCAACATGAGTAATTTTTATAAATTAAATCCCCTAGCCACGTTACGTACCTCAACTCTCCCTCTCTTCAATCGCGACAAGAACGAATTAAGGACAAAATTGTTATGCATAGAATTAAAAATGTCAAAATTACAAATCATTACATACATGTACCATTTTCATAAAATTTTCTAACTAATTGCATGTTATTTAGAAAAATTAAAATGATAATGCTAAAATTTTTTTTAATTAATAGCATGTTAGTTATTAACTTTTCTAATTAATAGCATGTTAGTTAGAAAAAATTTCTAATATACAGTCTAATCTCTTCCAAGGTAAGTATGCTAAAAATGCTGCATAATTTATTGTTTGGTGTGTACATCTACAGTAATGATGAGCAAGTGGATAAAAGAATGTACCTCAAAAACTGGCACCTTGACAAAGAGTTGTTGATTTGATTTACATGAGGAAATAACAATCCCAATCACACCAGCACGAAGTTACATGCTTGATCTCAGAATAGGTTCAACACACAAGAAAATAACGAGGATGAATGGATTGAATGTTGCCACACAAAGCCGCGGAAAAGCTATCTGATAAGTCTAAGAGATTCAGATTGGACAAAAGAAAATGATTCAATGATCTATCAAGAAAAGAGATAATTTGATAAAAAGATAGATGAGGTTTAACATCAGACTACACAAGAATATGAAGAGAAGATAGGGAGCAAAGAGGTTGGTTTGGAGACACACCTCGAAACACAACAACTAGGAAAAAAAAATTAAAGCTAAGTTTGAATTTAAATAACATAAGAAATAACATAAACTTTGAAGATACATGAGATGATAATCCCGCGCCTAAGTAGTGAAATGGGCCAGTGATGGATCAACCTAGCAAATGGTTAGATGTGACATGGAACACACAAACCTCGTTAAAATCTCTTCTCCAGAAACCACTAGGGAAAAACCGAAGAGCAAGGGAAGAGAGTGTAAATATGTCCCATGACCACTTGCTAGGTCTCTTGGCTGTACCTCAACCTGGGTGGTCTTGAAACCATCTTTTAAGCTCAAGTGATCCTCTTTTGTGTTGCCTTGACGTGTGAAAACCCCCCATTATAAGATAAAAGAATCAAGTACACACATAAACCAATGTTCCGAGAAGATTTTCATTGGTCTTCTTGTAGCCAAAACTGGTTGTCCAAGCATCCTTAGCTCCATTATGCTCTTTAGCTCCATGTTCCATTCTAAATCCTTGAGTCAGGTCCGAAGAGCTTCCCAGAAACATATCATGCTACCCATGTTGAAAAAGATTTGTCCTAAAATCCGGTGGACCTATCACAAAAAAACTCAAGTTAGTTTCATAGAACGGATAAATGAAAGAAAATGTACCTCATGATTTGAATAAATAAACAAGATAATTCCAAATAGGTTCAGTATCATAGTTGCTAGCTTTGAGAGCTTGGAACATCATTCCCATTTCTTGAAAAAATTCCACAATCTCGGATCTTTGGAATGTGTTCATCGCCTTTGTATCTCAAAAGTAGTTAGATACTGCATGAGTTGAATTTCTATTCTTCAACTCAAACGTTTGATCCGTGCAAGTAACATAATTATTTTTTTATTAAGCTGTTCAAACAAGAAAACCCATGGTTAAATGATAGAATATGGATGTCTGCTTCAGTATTGATCCATCCTAAAACTCTGAAAATATATAGAGTATTAGCTCCATCAAAGGCAAAGTATTTGGCACCCAAATCAGCTCAGTAACCAACATAGCCTTTGCTTTCAATCCATGTTGCTTGTAAATAGTCACTTCTTTCATAAATCATGGCTCTTTTTTTACGAGAACATTTTTTATCCTGTTTTTGTTTGTTTACTAAAGATATTCCCTGCAAATTGTCACGAGAGTTGCTCAGCAAAACCGGCACAAGATTAGTAACACAGGACATTATATATTTAGAAATACATTTTAATGGATCAAATGGGTCAGCATAGTTTTTCATTTTTATCATAGCAAAGCGATTAACATTGTTACCTTTATTATTTTTAATCGAAAGTTGGATTTGATCAAGGTATACTTCAGTTGGTGATAAAGGAACTAGAGTAGTGTTTCTTCCTTGAAAGTCAAATGAGTAGCAATTAATGAATCAAACTTGCACCACACTCATATCTGATTGTCATGGTCTTCCCAAAAGGATATGACCAGCCTCCATTGGTAAGAAATCACAAAGTATCTCATCTTCATATTTCCCAATGGTGATAGGCACTTCTACTTGTGCTTTACCTGCATCTCTCCTTCATCAATAAGCCATTGAAGATCATACGATTTAGGATGCTTCTTTGCACTCAGACCCAACTTCTTAACAATCACCTCACTTACCACGTTAGTGCAACTGTCTACATCGATGATCAAACTACACTTTACCTTTGACGAGACATTGCGTGTGGAACAAGTTATCATGTTGTTCTTGTTCTTCCATCTAGGACTGAATGGTAAAAGCCTGCTAGGCTACAAAGAATGACCCTTTATTAGGGAGCTCTTCAGTCCCTTCATCCTTAGGCTTCTCCTCAACCTGCTCTTCTTCCAATTCTTTCTCTCCATTGTCCTTTAAAATCAACATCCTCTGATTAGTACATTCACAAGCAATAATACGCCTCCACCTAGTGATGATGCATCTGGCGACCCAAGTCCCAAGCATCCAGATGAATATTTTCTGATACAAGCACCAACCATACCAGAAAGAGGGATCGGCAAGGATAATCAGAAGCGATACAAGACCAGGTTCAGCTTGTTCGTGGATCAGGTACTGAAGGAATAAAGGCTCAAAGAATCCCTCAAACTGTTCCATTGAATTGGTGCCGATGTTATCAGGAATGCATGGGCCAAGTACCTTAGCATTTTCACCATTACAGGTGAAATGCTTCACTAAAGTTATATTTGGGTATTGTACTTTTTCCCTCATTGGTTTTTATGCCTAAAAGGTTATACCATGAGGTTTTTAACGAGGTATTACCCCATTGGTGCATTATACAATGTTGATTATCTTCCTAGCCGGCTAATGACTTGTGAAATAATCACGCGAGTATAGTCTCTATCCTTTCCTTTTTTACTTTTATTTATACCAAAAATTTATCGAGGTTTTACCGAGAGATCTCACGATTTACCGAGGGCATGCTTGTCTTTTAGATTGTGTGGAAAAACCTAATGTGTCCGATTATATAAAATCGTGAAGCTCGCTTGTAATCATTAGACTTGAATAAATCTTTGAAAACTTATGTTTTCTCTTGAGTCTCGCTTTGAAAACTTCAATTTTTTTTGTTTTTGACTTTGTAATTCCTTTTGTACTTGGATATATTAATGGAAGTTAAATGAAAAAAAACAAATAAATTTTTTCACATGTACGATTAATATTCTTACGAACCTTAGCATCTCCAACAGATCCACTTCTAGTGATTCTAATATGAAAACCTTTTTTCTACACTTATATATTACATAATAATGAATTAAAAAGACGACATGTGTAGATTTCAATGGAAAAATAACAGAATGCATCATCAATAATGAAACATAAGAACCACGACCCTCTTTACTATTACTTTGGCCTTATTCAACTAAATTCTCAATGGTCCGTGGATCAATGATTCTAAACATAGAAAACTAAACATATCTATAAAAGCAGACAAGGATTTAATTTATTTTATTTTTTTTTTCCAATATTTTGGGTATCCGAACGGCCAAGGCTAGTCATACCCAAAAATTTTTAGGTACAGAGTTGGATTTCGATATTTGATCCAAAATACTAAAAATTATCAGAAAACCCCTGAAAATACCCAAAATAACATAAAAATACCTGAAATAACCTTAAAATTATTCAAAGTAACTTAATCGACAACAATAAGTGAAAGGGGGGGGGGGGGGGAGTAAGTGTAGGTATGGTTTTTTTTAATGTATCAGGTGTTCATTTGGTTTAATGGGATTCTCTTAATCAAACTTAAAACCGAAATGCCAAGAGCATATCAAATCTGATCGGGTATTTATATAGAATCGTACACGATTTGAATCTTTTTTTTTAGGGGAGTTCGGGTTAATAAATCTTTCGGATACCGGTTTGCTTACCAGCTTAGTTGTAAGTAAAATTAATATTAGCTAAAATAGAACATCGACCGACTTGTGCAAGTAATCTCTATACTTTTTGAATTGAATACAAATAACTAGTTATTCATGTATCTAAACAATAACTAGTGATTCATGTACCCAAATAACCCTTAGAATCTATATTTCTCTTCTCAATAAATAAATAATAAAATAATATCATAAATAATAAATTTATTTTGATAAGAATGTAAATATTTCATTGAAAATAAAAAGTGAAAGATTTACAATGAAGCAACTCCTTTGAATTTGTCCCATGACGAAAAAGAGAAAAACCATGGAAGCAAACAACAACCAGTCCATTAACATCAACAAAAGCAAAAGCTTTTTGAGTTAATGAAGTGATAAATGGTATGAAGAAAACTTAACGAAGAGACGCCTCAAAGAGAAGGAACCAAACTGACCGAAAGTGAGACCGCAACAAAGAAGTTCAAAGACATTGGAAGCCTTTCATCGGAAGGGTTATGGAAAACTGAGCCATCAACGGCTAAGAACACCAAGAGGTCAATCACCAACTCCTCCCACGTCGAGTGAAAATGGCAAGATGAAACAAACCATGAGCTATCTCAGAACGAATCCTCACGCACCCAAAGAGCAAAAGCACTTGCTCACTCTACCAAGCTCATTCCATGAGGTCGGCTAGCACAGAGCTGGATATGAAAACTACACACCGCACTAGACATCCTAAAAGTGTTACTAGCTCCTCCAACTACCAAGAAAACTTAATCGCAAACCAAACCACAAGCCAGCACGAGCTCCAGTCCACAGCGAGGAAAACAACCAAAAGAGTTCAACAAACCCAAGACTACACGACGCCAAAGCAGCCACAATGGCGAACCGGAAGCAAAAGGACTCAAGAAACAAGCAAAGAACAGGATCCGAGAACAAATAAGAAAGGAGAATAATCATTTGCAGCTAACCTGAGGAAAGAGAGAAACCGCGCGCTCAACACTCTTACGCCCAGGAGAGCCACATGCTTGACACAAGAAATCAAACTCCCGAGAATTATGCACACCCACCTGCCTTCGCTGCGAAAACGAGATCCAGGAGTAACCCAGAAGACGAGAAAAATCTCAGCGCAACAGAAACTCAAGGACCCTGACACCAGATTGAAGAACCCCGAAGCCTCTACACCACTGGGACAAAAGTCTTCTCCATCTGCTCAATCGCGATGGATATAAAGAGAACCACCGGGTCATGGATCTACTCAGAAAAAGAAGCACAAACACGCCACTGCTGGGATCAAACAGAGGGTAACCGGCTGAATCCGCGCTTGCAACAAAACCGTGAAGACACCGCACCCCAACACTTTCTGCCACATGCGCCGAGAAGGAGACTCGAGACTACCCAAGCACCACAGAGGAATCAAGAACCCAAGAATCAACGAACAGGGGGCCTCTTACGGCGCCAGACGAAATCGGCCACCGCAGAGGCAAACAAATCTACGGTGGAGAAGACGAAGTTTGGCGAGTTTAGAGAGAAAAGTCATCACGCATGAGCACCACGCTCCCGACTTTGTTTTTTTCATTTGCATAAATAATAATTTCCACGTTAGATCTTATCTTATTGTCCGAATCAATCGTGAAGCTTCTTCTCTGGCTCTAATTCCAAAGATTGAAGAAGGAAATCAATTCTTTACATGCAGTCAAGAAAGCAGATACAATATCAGTGATTATAAGCATAATGAAAGTAATTATAAGCAAAAAAAATTCTTCTTATAATCATAATCGTTCTTCTTATAATCAATGGTTTCATCTCTTCTATCGAAAAGTATGGCGGCTTACATTCTCTATTCACCTCTAATTCTCTTTCATTCTTCAATAAGATCTATCCAACGTTACTTTATAAACAATGTCTCATATTTCTCTAGGTGATCACCATTGTCATTGTATGCTTAGGCGAGAAACATAGGCTCTCTTGTGCCTTTTATACTCACATAAAATATCTCTGGATGTATCACTATCAACGGTAAAGCCTTTTATACTCACATAAAATATCTCTCTCTTAACTTATTTTGTAAAGCAAACTCCTTACGTAAGGATACAATGTGAGGGATTCTAAGAAAAGTCATGGTAATGTAAAAGAGACGAAGCGGGAGACATATTTTTGCTGAAAAATCAAACTAAAGACATCATATTTTGTGTTTTCAACCCTAACACTAGATAGATACCATATTTATGGAAAATATGATTCACTTTCAAGATGCTTTGGTGGTGAAATGGTAACATTGGAAAAAAAAATTTTGGGTCTTCTAATATCAATATAGGTTGATTGTTTTGCTCCTGTATAGCCCTACCTTCGGCACCCCCTGATGCGGTTAAGGTAACGACTTCGGGCATGGCCGGTGTGATGGACGGTGTGTACAAGGCCCATGAACGAATTTACCGCTGTATTAGCTGTCCACTCGCAGGTTGGACAGTCAAGGTCGGAGAAGGGCATTCGCATATATTTTCAATGTAAACATAATCGGATCTTAGATACTTTATTCGGATACTGAATATGTATATCAGAAATGTTAAATATTCAAACATTCAATCAGTTCACTATGTATTCAAATTTACTAATAAATAAACAAGATTAGAATCACAATTCACTAAAATATATTATATATTTATATAGTTATTAATTTATGTTATTAATAAGACCATATATTTACATAAAGTTTTTAAACTTTGTATAGGCTTCCTATACCAATATACTCAAAAGTTTTTAACATTTTATCCCAATGATTTTAAATAATAAATATTTAATGATCAAGTTATTTACCCTAACATTCCCATAATAATGGTACAGACATTGGTTCCATCATTAAGGATACACCAATTATCAGAAGATGTTCTTAAAAGCCTTTTTTCTAGATACAGTTGCTCTAAAATTGGTGTACCTTTTAAGTCTAACTATATTCATCAATGGAAGTGTTAAATCTTTGGTTTTGGGGTATCTCACTGAGAGACCCCTTATTAACTTTTTGAAAATCTCTTATTTAGATTGGATTAACTTTTTAATTAATTAAAAAAATGTTAGAGATTCATGTAAGTCTCTACCATTGAAAGTGCTTTTAGCTTCTTCACCTCATAAACTTCTATGATCAAAACAGAAAAACTTTCACTTTTTTCATTTAAACAAAAATCAACTCTTTGTATCACGAAGTATAGAGATATTCATGAAAATCCCATGAAATAGAAATATAGAAAAATCTTTAAAGTTTCGATAATAAAATTATTTAAATTACAATAAGAGAGTAATGAAAACTGTATTTGATGGTCCTGATGGTGAACTTGCTTCGTATGTGTATGATCTTGGGTATACTTACGATCAACCAATTATGTTATAAAAAATAAAAGTGTAAAATATTACATAATATAAAAATAAAATTATGTAACTAAGTTATATAAAATAAATAAAATAATATAAATTAAAATATTAAAAGAAAATAATTATGTAAAAAAACTCGAATATGTACTAGAAGTTTATTATTTATATATTCAAGATAGGCAAAAATCCAGATAAGAAAACTGAACCAGAACTCAAATCTAAAAATTACCCTAATAACTGAATCTGAACCGACAAAATACCAAACTTTGAATATCAAAACCCAATCAAACCGTACTGAGAAGCCTGTTCCTGGGAAAAACTAGATTTCGTATATTTTTAAAACAAAGTATTAATCCTTAGTTTTTTGAAAAATAGAAAAATATATCCATTGATGCCTGAATAACTCAATTTTGTAAGTTTCTTAACAAACTGAAAACCAATAGTTTTCGCAATTTTAATCTGTTTTCAGCAAATGAAAAAACTTGATTATGAAATTTGCTTAATAAAATGCAAATTCATAATTTTCTTGTCATATGTTTTGGTAAAAATCACAGAAATAAAAATAAAAATATGTAAAATAAGTTGCAGCAACTGATAAACAAACATATTGGCGACTATTCACAGTGATTGGTTGCATAGACTCCAAAAAACGACTACAATTGTTGATGGTTTTTGTCGCTTGTCATTGGTAGCTGTCGGCAGCGATTGTCAAACGAACATGTCCAAATGCAAACCTTCCAATATGGAGGGACTTCAAACTCATATGAAGATTTCGATTCACTTTTCTTCTCCATAAATTCTTACCCTTTTCTGTTGGTATGATCACAAAGAAGAATGTGTGTGTAACTGTGTAGCAAAATGAATCATCCATCAGACAGTCCCGAAGAATACAAGCAGAGTAAGCAAAGGATTAAGTTCACAGTTTTTTTTTCTTGAACAAATTATGTTTTCTTAATCATTATATTTTTAGCGGAGAGTCAGCCAATTCATCCATGAATATAACCAATGTGTTAATTTTATACATAAACTATACCCTCGTGCATTTTTATATATAAACTAATAAAAATTAAATTTGATAACTAAATTTATAAAATTGAGAAAATTCATACATTTTGTCTAACACTGGCAACATGACTTTAAATCTTGATGATGTGGCATCCACATGGAAAATTATTAACAAATTTTTTGCTGAAACAAACTCTCGGACTCATGAACCCTAAATTGTATTTAATGCTCACTACCAATTATGCTAGGATAATTATTGTTATTACTGCCAACACATAACAATATATATATATACACAATATATTAAAAATTGATTTGATAATCAATCTTTATCTTTTTCACCAATTTTGATTTGTTCTACTGTATTCTTTAAGGAAACCCAGAATTTCACTTTTTTAAAACCAAACAAATTTTCCAAATTATAAGTTTGAGAAGACTTAATTTTTCGTTTCTGTTTTACACTCAAAAGAAGATATTTATTTGTTCTTCACATATTCAACAATTTTTGGTGTTTAAGTGTTTTTCACCAATTTTAATTTATTTTTGATAAATCATTTTTTGAGCCGCGCCAGAGAAGGGTTTAAAACTTTGACGATTTCATTAATAAAAATTGACAAAAAGAAAGAAAGAATCAGATCTATTCACAAAAAGCAAAGAAGAAAATTTGATAAAAATACTCTATTGGCGATTCTTCTTATTTCTCGGCCGCTACAACCACCAGTTTTCTTCCTTCTTATATTTTTGATTATTCAATTGATTGCTTCAGATTCTCCTAATTTGATATCCATATTTAGAATTTTCCTAAATTAACATCAATTTGAGTGGAGATTCATAATAATCTTTTGTTGTTTTCTTATCACTGAAGAAGATGAAGATAAATATGCTATTTTTATGATATATATTTATGTGTTTGTAATATTAACAATAATTTCTTTAGCATAACTGGTGTTGAGACCATAAGTTGTGGGTGAAAGATCTATGGTTCGAATGTTCTTTCTGCAATGTGCAGATTTTTAATGGCTGATATTGAATCCACGTCATTGCCACATCATCGAGAGTTAACACCAAGTTAACGGTGTTAGGCTAAATATATATATTCTCTCAATTTTATAAATTCAAGTATCAAATTAAATTTTTAGTAGTTCATATATAACAACGCACGATAGTAAAGTTCATGTATAAAATTAACACATTGAATATGTACAAGTATGAATTGGCCAACTTTCCTATCTTTAGCTTTAGTTACCAAATTTTTTTTTTGTTTTACCTTACTACCACCCTCCAAGATAAATCTAAGAAATGTTACTACCATTTTATTATTATTAGATGGTGTAGCTTATTTATATGATTGGCTTATTTTTATATTTGACTTCCGTTAATTGTTATATTTAATACTTATTATGAGAGTCAAAAACTATATGAATGTATTTGAGTTAAATGACTTGGATTCAGACATATAGAATTCGAGGGAGATAATAGTAATATTATCCTCTTGATAAATGATGTATGTATAAATATACGCCTCCAACCCTACATCAACGAGATACATCTATGGAATCAAATATTTACTTCAACATGTTTTATTTTTAGAAGTAGATAAAATAATATGTGTGAAGACACACTTTGTATAAGGTGTCTTGTGACTGATAATCCATATGTATACAGCCACACTTGCTAGAAGGTGTCTTATGATTGACAATCCATATGTATTGTATCAGTCATGTCGAGGTTTTTTGTAACCTCTGAGATCGATAACTAACTATAATAAACTATAATAAAATTAGAAGGCAAAAAAATATTAAATTTAACACTTATTTTGTGAGTCAAAATGAATGTATTTGAGTTAAATAACTTTTGAGGAATTTGTGGTGAGAGGAATTACTAAAAGCAACTCTAATTTTTGGAATATGCACTGAGAGTTCCTTACAATTAAATTTTCTTCTTATTCAAACAAAGAATAACTTAGATGTATTATTATTCTCCGAATATATGATATACTTTTCTTTTCTTAGAGAAAATGTTGTTACAAGGTAGTTGGTTGAGTTATAAGAATTTATTCATACATTACCATCAATACATCAAAATAATAAGACAAGTATAACTTTATTTGTATCTTTGAATGTAAACAAAGTATAATTTAAAATGTATATATATAACAAAGGCTCTCATCATTATTTGAAATCAAAATATAAAATTTTATAGAAAATAATATACAATTAAACAAATACATTCATATCATCTATGGAGAAACTCAATCAAATTTATACTTTATATAGAACGTGTGGACTTAAATGTGATGGCTGTAATCTTGGAAATGATTACTATGGTGATGGTTATCGTTGCTTACAGTTTGGACACTTTTTCACGATGAGTGCGCCAACTCTAGTCCAACGATTCACAACCTTTATCATCCACAACATCCATTGTGCATCAAAGTAGTGGCAGAAAACAAAAATGCCAATGGAGAATGTACGCTTTGTAGAGGTAAATTGCCAAAAATGTATTATTATTGTTTGGTATGTGATTTTTCTATCGATTTGATATGTGCAAAAAAAAAAGTAGAGCTAACAATTGAGTCTCAAAAGACCCACGAGCATGTTTTATCCCTAGTTCCAGAGGTAGTTAAGTTTACTTGTCATCTATGTGGAATTCTTGATGACCGGTTCCCATATACATGTAATATATGTAATTTGAGTTTTCACAAGGATTGTGCTGAATCCAAACCAGACCTCAACTACTTTTGTTCATGGGAAACACCTTCTTAAGCGTCTCACTCGTGTTCCAAGTTACACTAATGGAAAATGTTGTTTGTGTGGAAACAAACTCCATGACTTATTTTATCACTGTACTATTTGTAATTTCAGTGTGGATGTTGATTGTGCAAACAATCCACCACCTGACACTATTTCCCAAAGTAAGGCTCATGAGCACCCACTCACTCTTATGCCGCAAAGAAGATTTGTTTGTAATGCTTGTGGAATGGATGATGATCTAAATCCTTATGTATGTTTTCAATGCAATTTCATGATCCATAGAAATTGCATTGATATTCCACATATCATAAAGATCTATCGTCATGATCACCATATTTCTTACAAGCAGAGCCTTAAGGCTGGGAACTGGAAATGTGGAGTGTGTCACAAAGACATTATTCACTGGACATGTGGGGCTTATTCTTGTTTGAAATGTCCTGATTTTGCTGTTCATTTGAGATGTGCAACAAAGTTTGGAATTTGGGATGGGATTGAACTTGAGGGCATACCAGAAAATACTTTAGAGATTAAATCATATGAGGTAATTGATGAAGAAGAAATAAAGCATTTCAGTCATGTGGATCACACTTTAAAGCTCAAAGAAGTGACTGATGCTAATGATGAACGCAAGTGGTGTAAAGCTTGCACATATCCTATATTTTCTGATCCATTCTACCGTTGCATGGAATGTGATGATTTCATCCTTCATAAAAAATGTGCTCATCTCCCAAAAAAGAAAATAGACTCTTTCTACAAAACTTCGATTACTCTAACCGATGAATATATTGATCTCATACCCATTTGTAATGCTTGTCAAAACATTTTTCAAGGTTTTTGGTATACAACTGATAATTATATTATTAAATTTGATATGCGATATGGTTCTATTTCTGAGCCTTTCATACATGAAAGTCATCCTCTTCATCAGTTATACATCAACTATTCAATGGAAGACACGTTTTGTAAAGCTTGTGGGGATAAAGCAACTATGGTTTGGCATTGTGAGGAGTGTAACTTTGTGTTAGACATTAAGTGTTCTATTTTACCAAAGATAGTTAAGCACAAGTATGATAAAGATCATTTTCTTTCTCTATGCTATGGAGAAAAAACGACTGAACAATATTGGTGTGAGATATGCGAGGAAAAACTAACTCCAGAGAAATGGTTTTATTCATGTGATATGTGTGATATCAATTTACATATCAAATGTATGCTTGGAGACTTCCTATGGACTAAAACGAGTGATGAGGATGAACGAGGAGAATTTGTTGCGAATAATCGTTTAACTAGACCAGTTTGTGACAGCTGTAATTTTCGCTGTAAATTCCCATCATTCTATAATGTTGATGGAGATTCAATGTGTTGTTCTATCCAATGTATTCAAAAGAAGTTCAAAAAAATATCTAGGGAGATGTTCTCTTTATGAGACGTAGAATTGTAAGCTATGCTGGATAAAAAAATCACTTATTAAATATTTATATGTATACATGATAAAATTCAAATTTAATATTTTCATATTTATCAATGTTTTTTTACTTTATTTGTTATCAGACAATCTTTTATTTTAATAGAGTTTAGTTGATTCAATATGCATGTGCAAAATAATTATCTGCTCTTTGATAAAATCTAATAATGATTTATATGAAATATAGTATATCAAAAGTAGAAAAATAAACATCAACATGGGTAATTTTTATAAATTAAATCCCCTAGCCACGTTACGTACCCCAACTCTCCCTCCCTTCAATCGCGTAACATGACAAGAACGAATTAAAGACAAAATTGTTATGCATAGAACTAAAAATGTTAAAATTATAAATCATTACATACATGTACCATTATCATAAACTTTTCTAATTAATAGCATGTTAGTTAGAAAAATTAAAATGATTATGCTAAAAAAATTTCTAATTAATAGCTTGTTAGTTATTAACTTTTCTAATTAATAGCATGTTAGTTAGAACACTTTTCTAATGTACAGTCTGATCTCTTCCAAGGTAAGTATGCTAAAAATCCTGCATAATTTATTGTTTGGTGTGTACATCTACAGTAATGATGAGCAAGTGGATAAAAGAATGTACCTCAAAAACTGGCACCTTGACAAAGAGTTGTTGATATGATTTCCATGAGGAAATAACAATCCCAATCACACCAGCACGAAGTTACATGCTTGATCTCGGAATAGGCTCAACACACAAGTAAATAACGAGGATGAATGGATTGAATGTTCTCACACAAAGCCGTGGAAAAGCTATCTGATAAGTCTAAGAGATTCAGATTCGACAAAAGAAAATGATTCAATGATCTATCAAGAAAAGAGATAATTTGATAAAAAAAAAAAAAGATAGATGAGGTTTTAACATCAGAGTACATAAGAATATAAAGACAAGATAGGGAGCAAAGAGGTTGGTTTGGAGACACATCTCGAAACACAACAACTTGGAAAAAAAATTAAAGCTAAGTTTGAATTTGAATAACATAAGAAATAACATAAACTTTGAAGATAAATGAGATGATAATCCCGCGCCTACGTAGTGAAATGGGCCAGTGATGGATCAACCTAGCAAATGGCTAGATGTGACATGGAACACACAAACCTCGTTAAAATCTCTTCTCCAGAAACCACTAGGGAAAAACTGAAGAGCAAGGGAAAATAGTGTAAATATGTCCCATGACCACTTGCTAGGTCTCTTGGCATGTGCCTCAACCAGGGTGGTCTTGAAACCATATTTTAAGCTCAAGTGATCCTCTTTTGTGTTGCCTTGACGTGTGAAAACCCTCCATTATAATATAAAAGAATCAAGTACACACATAAACCAATGTTCCGAGAAGATTTCCATTGGACTTCTGGTATCCAAAACTGGTTGCCCAAGAACCCTTAACTCCATTATGCTCTTTAGCTCCATGTTCCATTATAAACCCTTGAGTCAGGTCCGAAGAGCTTCCCAGAAACATATCATGCTACCCATGTTGAAAAAGATTTGTCCTAAAATCCGGTGGACCTATCACAAACAAACTCAAGTTAATTTCATAAAACGGATAAATGAACGAAAATGTACCTCATGTTTTGAATAAAGAAACAAGATAATTCCAAATAGGTTCAGTATCATAGTTGCTAGCTTTGAGAGCTTGGAACATCATTCCCATTTCTTGAAAAAATTCCACAATCTCGGATCTTTGGAATGTGTTCATCGCCTTTGTATCTCAAAAGTAGTTAGATACTGCATGAGTTGAATTTCTATTCTTCAACTCAAACGTTTGATCCGTGCAAGTAACATAACCATTTTATTTTATTAAGCTGTTCAAACAAGAAAACCCATGGTTAGATGATAGAAAATCAACAATAGGATCAGGTTGCTCTATAACAAGTTTAAAGCCATTAGAAATTATTTTATAGAGTTTAAGAAATCTTGGTAGATCCGTATATCCATGGCTTGAATATGGATGTTTGCTTCAGTATTGATCCATACCAAAACTCTGAAAATATATAGAGTATTAGCTCCATCAAAGGCAAAGTATTTGGCACCCAAATCAGCTCGGTAACCAACATAGCCTTTGCTTTCAATCCATGTTGCTTGTAAATAGTCACTTCTTTCATAAATCATGGCTCATTTTTACGAGAACATTTTTTGTCCTGTTTTTGTTTGTTTACTAACGATATTCCCTGCAAATTTTCACGAGCTCGGCTAAACCGGCACAAGATTAGTAACACAAGACATTATATATTTAGAAATACATTTTAATGGATCAAATGGGTCAGCATAGTTTTTCATTTTCATCATAGCAAAGAGATTAACATTGTTACCTTTATTATTTTTAATCTAAAGTTGGATTTGATCAAGGTATACTTCAGGTGGTGATAAAGGCACTAGAGTAGTCTTTCTCCCTTGAAAGTCAAATGAGTAGCAGTTAATGAATCTATCTTGCACCACACTCATATCTGATTGTCATGGTCTTCCCAAAAGGATATGACCAGCCTCCATTGGTAAGATATGACTCATATCTCATCTTCATATTTCCCAATGGCGATAGGCATTTCTACTTTGGTGCTTTACCCGCATCTCTCCTTCATCAATAAGCCATTGAAGATCATACGATTTAGGATGCTTCTTTGCACTCAGACCCAACTTCTTAACAATCACCTCACTTACCATGTTAGTACAACTGCCTACATCGATGATCAAACTACACACTTTACCTTTGACGAGACATTGCATGTGGAACAAGTTATCATGTTGTTCTTGTTCTTCCGTCTAGGACTGAATGGTAAAAGCCCGCTAGGCTACAAAGAATGACCCTTTATTAGGAAGCTCTTCAGTCCCTTCATCCTTAGGCTTCTCCTCAACCTGCTCTTCTTCCGATTCTTTCTCTCATTGTCCTTTAAAATCAACACCCTCCGATTAGTACATTCACAAGCATTAATATGCCTCCACCTAGTGATGATGCATCTGGTGACCCAAGTCCCAAGCATCCGGATGAATATTTTCCGATACTAGCACCAACCAAACCAGAAAGAGGGATCGGCAAGGATAATCAGAAGCGATACAAGACCAGATTCAGCTTGTTCGTGGATCAGGTACTGAAGGAATAAATGCTCAAAGAATCCCTCAAACCGTTCCATAGAATTGGTGCCGATGTTATCAGGAATGCATGGGCCAAGTACCTTAGCATTTTCAACTTTACAGGTGAAACGCTCCACTAAAGTTACATTTGGGTATTGTACTTTTCCCTCATTGGTTTTTATGCCTAAGTGGTTATACCATGAGGTTTTTAACGAGGTATTACCCCATTGGTGCATTATACAATGTTGATTATCTTCCTAGCTGGCTAATGACTTGTGGAGTAATCACGCGAGTATAATCTCTATCCTTTCCTTTTTTACTTTTATGTATACCAATAATATATTGAGGTTTTACGAGAGCTCTCACAATTTACCGAGGGCATGCTTGTCTTTTAGATTGTATGGGAATACCTAATGTGTCCGACTATATAAAATCGTGAAGCTCACTTGTAATCATTAGACTTGAATAAATCTGAAAACTTATGTTTTCTCTTGAGTCTCACTTTGAAAACTTCAATTTTTTGTTTTTGACTTTGTAATTCCTTTTGTACTTGGCTATATTAATGGAACTTAGATGAAAAAAAAACAAATAAAAAATTTCACATGTACGATTAATATTCTTACGAACCTTACAGGTCCACTTCTAGTGATCCTAATATGAAAACCTTTTTCTACACTTTATATATTACATAATAATGAATTAAAAAGACGACATGTGTAGATTTCAATGGAAAACTAACAGAATGCATCATCAATAATGAAACATAAGAACCACGACCAAGCAGATTACGATAAGGACATGAAGGATAAAGCTGGTGGCCTTCTCAAGACCATATCTTCTTTTGGGGTTGGAAAGGTAAGTATTTCATAAGGCGAAAAATGGTTATTCAGTCATTCGGTTTGGTTTGGTTCGAATTAGTTGGATTTTAGTTATTTTTTTAATTTTAAAATATGTTTTGTAAAACGTATTTTTGGTATAAATTCGAATTTAGAAAAAAGTTTATAACAAAATAAACATAAATTAACTAACTTTAATTCATAATTGAAATTTTAAGTTCATTTCAATATGCTTTTCTCTATATTAATTTTAGTGGAAGTTTTTAGAAATTTCGTATTAAAACTTCTATACCATTTTAAGTTATTTTAAATTTTGATTTTTGTTCGGTTTAGAAAAAGCTTTTCGATTCGGTTATATTGCCCACTGAAAATTATGTCTATTGAACCATTTTATTTATTCATCATGCATAAATATAACAGATAAGGGAAGAAATTCAAGTAGAAAAACAAGAAGCTACTAATACCTTCAAGTTTATGAGATTTGTGGCGGCTAAGATTTTGGGTGATGGCAAAAAGGTGGGGAACCAAGAAACCATGAAATTAATAGCAGAACAACAAAAAGAAATCAAAGAAGGGATTTTGAGATGGCAGAAAATTATAACTAAAATCACAAATGCAATGGTAGTTAGCACAACAAGTTCTTCTTCTAAAGAAGTTTCTACAAGTGGAAGCTCTAACAAAGGTACACCAGGTTCAGCCTTTAACATGGGTGTTCCTAGTGGAAGTCCATTGACCAGCCCATCTGATTCCACTTCCTTTAAAGATACTACCGGTGGAAGCATGACTATATCTACAGGAAGTCCTATGAACAGTCCTTCTTGTTCAAGCTCTATTAGCCCTACTCAAAGTGGAAGCGCCACTAAAGGAAGTGTTGAAGGGAGCCAAAATAGCACCATGACAGTGACAGAAGTTGAGGCTGAAACTTCTAAAGAACTTATGACATTCATAATGAATGTTGAAAAGAAGTGTCCACAAAAGGAGGAATAGAAGAGTTTCTTTGAGAAACTCAAATCTACAATGACCGCGCCGCCAAAGGCTCCTTCCAAAGGCATTAAAGGCTTCTTATCTGGAGTCGAATCTGCTGGTGGGAAACTATCTGAGGCCATGACATTTATAAGGTCAAGAATTGGAAGCAAATCAGTAGAGGTAGAACAAGAAACTATTCTCAACCAAAATAACAAGTCCATTTTCTTTATTATCTTATATTCTTGTGCTATGTTGATAGGTGAAGAAGTCCATGAAAAATTACCAAGGAGAAGTGATGAAGACTATCCAAGAGTTAGAAACCATCCACAATCAAATTATGAGCCAGAATAAAGATAAGAAAGATGGGTCTTTAACTGTCACAATGCAACAACGAACAGAGATTAAGAAGACAATCGCCAAGTGGGAACAATTCACGACCCAATTCGTCCAGACTTCTGTTCAGAGTGAGACACAATCTTCTTCCCCTACTCTTGTCAAATCTCTTGGCAATATCACTTTGCCAACCGCAGCTTAAAGGAATAACTACATCAATTCACTTCAAATCATCAAGAAGATGCCATATTATAATAAATTGCTAATTATTACAGAAATTTTTGTTGTAACCTAAATATCTAAACTTCCGTTTGAACTTAGAATTCTAAATAAGCATTAATGAACAGGTTCAATATGTTCATGAATCGCCTTAACATCAACTTCCGTTGGCTAAGGACAATCGCCCATCTATGTTTTATCCAGCAATCTATAACACTTTCGGTGAATAGATTAAACCCTAAATCAGGAACTAGTTAGCTAATCTAATTTAGGCAATAAGATCAACAATAGATGAAGAACCTAATAATTCTCTATTTGTGTCTGATTCAATAACTCTGAGATTCCTTTGAAACACTAAATCTAACTATGAAACTACTCAAACATAGTAATTGAGAAACATGCAAGAGATGAAAAAAAAACTCATGATAAATAGAATAGAAGTCATAAAGGGTTCAGAAATCTTCTCAAAGATATAGAGTCAGAGATTCGTCTTCCCAAGATTCACAAATAGCTAGGTATCAATAGAAAATAAAACGGTGCCTAAACAATGGCTGATAATAACTATATATAAGGTTTTTCCACGATTTTCCTTTTTCTCGTAGGAGTAATATGCAGGTTGGATCGATCGTTCTAAGGATGGAACGATCGATCTAGTTGTTCGCGCAAAAGGGATCGATCGATCTGCAGTTGGATCGATCGATCCGAATCCGGAACGATCGTTCTAGTCATCTCGATCGATCTGGTTACATTCGCAGTTTCTTCATATGTTGGATCGATCGTTCCAAATGTGGAACGATCGATCTGAAGCCCAGAAACGTGTCTTCTTTGCTTTTGCTAAAATCTCCACTCCTATCGTATCAAACATCATTCCAACTGCGAAATCACCTGAATAGACTCTAAAATAGTAGAAAATACGCTAAAACTATATTTAAAAACCATCAAATATCATATATATGACTACTCTTGTCAAATCTCTTGGCAATATCACTTTGCCAACCGCAGCTTAAAGGAATAACTACATCAATTCACTTCAAATCATCAAGAAGATGCTATATTATAATAAATAACTAATTATTACAGAAACTTTTGTTGTAAATAAAAACCAGGATTGATATATGCCAGCCATAGGTATATAGACTGGCTAGCGCAAAGTATAACCTTGTAAAAGTAAATATATAGATTGTTAGCATTATGTATGTTAACAAATAATCATAAGCGAATGAGATCACTAAAAGACATATTGTTAATATTTTTTTGTCCTTATTACCATATGTTGTACTTGCTTAAAAGACACATGATCACGTATATAAGTCATGAAACCTTGTTGAGTGTAATCTTATAAGACAGTTACTGTTACTGGTCATTTGTTTTGGATTTACATGAATTTAAGAATCTCTCTTTGCTCCAAATATATTTTCTATTGAAGAGAAAAATCTACTTTTTTAACACAAGTTAACTTTATTACAAAATCAGCATGAAGTGATCAACTATTTTTTTTAATAATTTGAGAAAACATGGGTAAACAGCTACATTAATTCTCAACAAATCATTAAGAAAATTCCATATATATTATATAATATGGCTAAGTACAATTAAAATTTTTGTTTTGGTTATTTGTAGTGCGGCTGTTGAGATAGCCTTTTAATTTTGGTTTGGATCTTTCAGGTTTTAGCATCCATTCACGTATTTTTTTATTTGGATTGGGTGCGGATGTATCCCTACAAAATTGAAAAAAATAGTATATTTTTAAAAAGAGTTTTGATTATCCCCCGGTTGTTTATATATTTTGTATGTTTTGTCACGGATAAAAATAATTTCTAGATACACGAATGCCATGGACGAATATAGAGAATTAATTAATGAAGAGCAAAACTATTTTTTTACAAAAATAAGGTTGAAATTACAAATAACAAGAAGTGCATTTTTCAAAATATCAAGAACTTATGCAACTTTTAAATTTTATCAGGGACCACTGCCCCCTGTTAAAGTATGTAGATCCATCCCTCGTTCCTACAGGGTTCGTGGTATATAAATGAAACTCTGTCATGCCCAAGTTTTGTTCGGGTATAGGGTTCAATTTTGATATTTTACCGAAATACTAAAAATTACCAAAACCCCCTGAAATACCAAAAACCTAAAAATACATAAAATAACCTATAAAATTACACAAAGTAATATAATCGACAATAATAAGTGGAAATGGGGGTAAATCTAGGTATGGGTTTTTGGAATGTATACCAAATTGAAAACCGAAATGCCAAGCTAGCATATCAAATCTGATCGGGTATTTATGTAAAATCATACACTAATTAAATCTGGTTTTCTTCTGGGAAGTTCGGGTTAATTCATCTTTTGGATACCGATTTTTGGATTTTGGA
This sequence comes from Nasturtium officinale, assembly GCA_963854855.1. Taxonomy (NCBI): domain Eukaryota; kingdom Viridiplantae; phylum Streptophyta; class Magnoliopsida; order Brassicales; family Brassicaceae; genus Nasturtium; species Nasturtium officinale. The sequence goes on from OY978507.1 coordinate 11,634,185, forward strand.
TAGTTATTTATGTATCTAAACAATAACTAGTGATTCATGTATCCAAACAACCCTTAGTTTCTATATTTCTATTCTCACTAAATAAATAATAAAATAATATCATAAATAATAGTTTAAAAAAAAAGAAATAGAGGAAAGAAGAGTGTGGGTTTCACGCGCCTCCAAATTTCTCTCGAAGAAAAAACTTAAACCCTATGACTTCATCTTCATCTTCATCGACGACGCCGTACCACTGCGTCGTTGTCGCCGGCTGCTTTTTCCGAGCATCTTTTTGACGAGTCTTTATACCCCCACCCTCGTCTTCATCTCTGCTCCATGGATATGAACATCTCAGTTCAAGCTCGACTCCTCCCCCATCCCCAGCTGTTGTAGGCGCCACAGTTACAGCTACTGGTATTTTAGAACATAATTCATCAGTATCAAACGAAATTGCAACCACTGATATTCATCCGTATCAAGCAGAGACTACTTCGACTCCGTTTGTTCCTTTGCTATGAGCTTGGAAAAAGCGTATTAACATCATCCCTGACACAGACTCGACAGGTAAAGCTCCTCCAGTTGCTGCAACATCTTTCAGAGGAGATGAAAAAGAGATACCACCTCCTGCCCTTAAGGAGAATGGACAGTTTCGGTTCTCATGGGCTGCAAAGATGAATCCAAAGCTTCGCAATCTCTACCGAGCCACGTCCCCAACTTACTTAGAAGATGGTACGCCAATAATTGAAATTCCAAACCATGTTTTATTTCAGGGTCTAGTAAATCAGAAGGAGTATATAATTGGTCAGTTCTTTCGTTGCAAAACACCTTCAATAGGCCTTGTTCATGCTGTGGCAAATCGAATTTGGGCTAAGAAAGGTACGATTTACACCAGTAAACTAGGTGAATCATCTTTTCTTTTCCATATTCCTGATGCTTCTACTAGAGCTTGGGTTCTTCAAAGTGGTTTATGGCATATAGATGAATGCAGGCCCGGCCCTGAGATAAAGCGGAGGAAACATATGTTTTAGGCACCAAAAATATATACATTATTAAGAGCATCAAATTTGGTATATGAGTCTTATTACAGTGGTTAAATGTTTTAAAAAAATTGAAGAGATGTTGAGTTCAATGTTTGTGGCTCCTTGGACCCCAGAAGCAACTTTAGCTATGCCCGAGATCACTTCAATCCCTGTTTGGGTAACTCTGAAGAATATACCAAGTTGTTTATATTCTCATGTTGGATTTAGTTGGGTGGTATCTTGATTAGGAGAACCGGTGCTTACAGAAAAACCTAGACTTGACCCGACCTTGATGGGAGAGGCAAAGTTATTGGTTGAGGTTGAGTTAGAATAAGGTTTCCCTCATAGGATCGCAACTAGAGATAGGAAAGGTGTTGTCTCTTTGGTTGATGTTGAATATTCTTGGATTCTCTCCAAATGTGATAGATGTGAAGAGCTAGGTCATAAGGAATCAAGATGTCTTCTTCAACTCCCAAAGGAATCTATTACTGAATCTCATGAAAAGGTTACAAATGATATTACTAAAACCAGTCTAGATGGGTCAGTTACAAGTTTTGAGAAATTCATTCATAATGTTTCACATGTGATTACAACTACAACTGCTGCCAGCCCTATTGTCTTGGATCCAGCCACTCCAGTCAAGATTGCACAAGATGCAATGGCACCCACTCCAGTCTCTCCATGTGTTGAGGCTGATCCGATGACTCCAACAACATTCTCTTCACCTACTACTAAGTTAATCAATACTAACACTAACACTAGCTCATCCTTCATTCTTCCCACTGCATCGGTAACTGTCTCTTCTCCCCCTCAATCAGATTCGTTTACTAATGAAGATGCACAAGGGAATGTCTCTAATGGTAACCAATTAGCCCCTTTAGACATGAGAGAATATTCAGAATACAAAATTGGTGATTTTTCTGTCCAATCTCGGGGACGAAGGATAATTAAGCCTACACAAAAAGCTCTAAGAGAATTGGACTTTCGTAAGAAAACGAGGTAAAAGAGGATGTGGTGGACGAGGCAGCCACAACCCTCCATATTAGGAGGTTTAAGAGAATTATATCATCATTGATATAAACTTGATCGGCGAAGCTATGTACCTTTTAATTTTATGCATTTTCCAATAGAATACCCTTTTATCAAAAAAAAAAAAAAAAAATCCACGTTAGATCTTATCTTAGTGTCTGAATCAATCAATCGTGAAGCTTCTACTCTGGCTCTAAGTCCAAAGATTGAAGGAGGAAATCAATTCTTTATATGTAGTCAAGAAAGCAGATACAATATCAGTGATTATAAGCATAATGAAAGTAATTATAAGCAAAAACTTTTCTTCTTATAATCATAATCAATCTTCTTATAATCAATGGTTTCATCTCTGTGATCGAAAAATATTGCAGCTTACCTTCTCTATTCACCTTTAATCCCCTTATCACTAATGTCTCATATTTCTCTAGGTGATAACCATTGTCATTGTATATTTAGGCGAGAAATACAGGCTCTCTTGTGCCTTTTATACTCATAAAATTTCAATCAGTACACTATATTCAAATTTTCAGTTATTATGATTTAATATTACAATTAATATGGCTAAATATATTTTTGTATGGTCTCAAGTTTTATAAATTTGAAAAAACTGAAATCAAATCGTAAATGGGAAAGTCCACAGTGGACGTTAATTATATTCATTTGGTTACTAAATAATCATAGTTTTGATATTTTCACACATGTGATTAATAACTTTTTATAACCCAAACAAATAGTATTCAATTATTTTTCCTAAATTCTATAATTTATCATTAATAACTAATAAAAATAAATAGAAAGCCTACAAATTAAATTCTTTTGAAAAAAATTTCCCCCTTAAAAATATGATTAATAAGGAAACGTAATCTATTTATAAATATGTACTTCAGTTTGACTTTGAATGGGCTTTGAGTTTGGGTTCTAAACTTCTAATCCAATTAGAAGTTTTCTGTCATAAAATAACGTCCAAAAATTTCAGGAAGCCTCAATTATACTTATTGCCATAAAATAATCAGTCAAAATAAAATAAAAGTTTCCAAAATAAAAATTTCTTCGTACTTATTTTTAACTCTTTACTTTTGCAATTTCTCTACTCTCAATTCTTTTCTCGTTGGGATTTGTTAACAGTCTTCCTGATCTAATTTTTGCTTCGATTTCATTTAAAAATCATTTCGAGTTTCGAAAGCTTCGAGCTCGAGCTCGAGAGAATTCATGGATTCTTCACCTGTTTCAATTCGATTCGATATTTTTGAGATTTATCGCAGATTTTGTGGTAAAGTTCTTCTTCATTGATCTATTAATCTTGTTCTTGAATTTGGGAGTTTCTTTTATTATAAGTATTTGAGTTGGGTTTATAAATTTGATTATCAGATTTGTTTGTGTTGGAAAAAGAATGAATTTTTATTAATCTTTGAATCTTAGATTATTAATTTCTCAAATTTCAATTGAAAATGTTAAATCTTTTTTATTTGATTGTTTAGTTTGGAGTTAACTAGGGTTTAATCAAGATAAAGTTTCTTTTGCTAATTGTAAGTTTAATTTGTTTAAATTGCCATTGTCAAAGATCTTTAATCCTAAATTTGTATACTGTGATGTTACTATTGAAAAGATTTGATCTTTTTGTTATATAGTTTGGTACTTAACTTGGGTTTAATCAAAATAAATTTTCGTTGTTTTTGCTAAATGTAATTTGAATTAGTTTAAATTGTCGTAGTCAAAGATCTTTAGTTTATCTTTAATCCTAAATTTGTACTCTGTGGTATTACTATTCAAAGATTTGATCTTGTTGTTGTATGGTTTGGTACTTAACTTGTATTTAGTTAAAATAAAATAAACTTCCTTTTGTTTTTGCTAATTGTAAGTTGAATTAGTTTTAATTGTTATAGTCAAAGATCTCTAATTTATCTTTGAATCCTTAATTTGTATTTCTCTGCCATTGCTATGATAAAAGTGGATTATTTTGAGTTTTATGATTTGGTATTTAACAAGATAAAGTTTCTTGCTTTTGCTTATTGAAGTTAAGTGGTGTATTGTAATAGTTAAAGAATGTTTAATAGAGGCTGATTGGGTTTTGTTCTGTTGGAAATTGATTAGATATTCGATCAGGTCAACAGTTATGTAAATATAAACCTGATGAAGAATCAAAAAGAGCTAATTCTTCTAAAGAAGCATTAAGTCAGCTCTTAAATCTAGTTGAGAAGAAGTTTCAAGCAAGGTTTGAACTTCAGTATTTTAAATTCAATATCTTCACTGTTATATAAATTACTAATATTGTGCTAATTGTTTTGCTTGTTTTTTGTTGTATCCATGGCAGAAAGACCATATTTGATGAAGTGTTTAAGTTGATGTCGCGGTTGGACTTAATGGCGAGTTTTTTTTCGACTTTTACATAACCAGATTAGTTCTTTTGTTGACTAACTGTAGTGTGATCTGACCTTTGATATGTCTTTCTTGTAGGTGGATTTTTCCGAGTTTTCTTGCTTTTATGATTTTGTTTTCTTTATGTGCCGCGAGAATGGACAGAAGAATATAAGTAAGAGCTTTCTTTGGTTTCTATATCGCAATGTTTTGCAATAGCCAGTGGAGATGATACTAAAACTCCTTTTGATTGTTATTTCACAGCTATAAGTAGAGCTATTACCGCGTGGAAACTTGTTTTGGCTGGTAGATTTCGGTTACTTGATCGCTGGTGTGACTATATCGAGGTACATTTTCATAACTATGAACGTTTAACCAAAAGACTCTTTGTGTTTATATAATCTAACAAGACAGAAATTTATGTTAACTTGTAGAAAAATCATCGGCACAATATTTCAGAAGATACTTGGCAACAAGTTTTAGCGTTTAGTCGTTGTGTACATGAGAATTTAGAAGGTTATGATTCTGAAGGTACAAAATCTTAGCTTTCTCACAAAAAAAAACAAGTGTATAATCTGTTTATGTTTTGAACTTTTTGATTCATCTTATGGTTTTTGTTTCACTCAGGTGCGTGGCCTGTTCTAATCGATGACTTTGTGGAGCATATGTACAGGTTTGAAACTAAAACAAAAGCTTTCTTCTTCAACAGATTTTATACTCTACATAGTTTACAATAGAACCTTAATGCTTTTGTTGTTGTTTCTTAGCATTTTAGGACCGAATAAGAACACTATCTTGCTCTGCAACTGTGGTGATCAAGAATCTGAATCATGTCTCTATCAAGAAGGTGTTAGTGGGTTTATTCAAATCCAAGATTTTGAAAGTTTTTGTCATAAAGTCTTATTATCTTTGTTCTTCTGTTATTAGATGGACATCATCACAAAGATAATAATCGTGGTCGCCACACCGGTTTAAGAAAGGTTCCAGGTTTAAAACGAAAAACATCTAAAGATGATGATGAAAAAGATGAAGAAGAAGAAGAAACTCATAACAGTTTTTCGCCATGTTTGAAACGAATAAGATCCAACAACAGTCCAAGAAGTTCATCAAAGTCTCATTGTGTGATTGAACGAAGTCTTTCACAAGGGTTTGCGAGTCTTTTATCAACTGGTGATAATAAGCAATAAAATACAAAACTGAGTAGCACATTAATATAGATAATACAAAAACAAAACAGGTCTCTCAACTCTCATGCTGTTGTCTCAATTTTTCAACGTTAAATTCTCATTTTCTTTAAATGATGGTGAGTTCTTCTTTGTTGAAAGTTATATAGCGTTTGTTCCTCAATTGATTCATAATTCGATTTTTTTTTTTGAAGTTATAGAGTTAAAGTTTAGTGGGTATTTATATACTCTGTTTTTAAATAATGTCAAAATTTATTGTGAGAACTTTACTATTAATGTTATTGAGTATGCTATAAAGCAGGATTCATAGAGAAAGATTAAATCAACACTACATTCTAATTAATATGAGAATCTGTTTGTTATTAGAAGAGAAAAATCCATTAAAATACGCAAGTTTATTTACCTAATTCCACAAAAACGTATAACCTCTATAAATTAATACTCGATAAATTAATAATATCTCTAAATTAATAAACTATCACGGTCTCGAGTTAAGCCGGTGTAATAATTTATATATTTCGATACGATAATAAGTTAGTAATTTTTTTGAAATTCCAATGTAAGTATATGGTCTCATTAATAAAATAAATTAATAATCATATAAATATATTGTATATATATAATATATTTTAGTGAAATATGATTTTAATGTTATTTTATTTATTAGTAAATTTATAATTGTGTAGGATTTTAATTATATTTTCTTAAAATATCAAAACTTTATGATATTATTTTCACGAATTACATCAAAAACTATTTTAAAAATTATATATGTGTATATATATTAAAACATATTGAAGTATTGTCTTTATTTTTATAATTTTATGTAATATTTTCTGAAATTTAGAAAACTCTCTATAAATTAATAGATTATTAATTTATGGATAAATTAATAAAATTGTCTGGTCCCGATATTATAAATTTATAGAGGTTTTACTGTATTACATGTTCAAGAAAAGACATGAAAGTGTATATGTTTATAGAGGTTTTACTGTATTACATGTCCAAGAAAAGACATAAAAGTGTATATGTGTGTTAGTGTGTATGTGATTATCAAGGTATACTAGATTGGAAAACGAAGTGTAACTATAAAAACTGTAATTATAATATATTTTTTAGTCATTTCTATTTTATTAATGTTATTTGAAATTGCTATATATTTTTGTTTTGTTACTGTTAATAATTTGTTTATTTTGGATGTAATACATATTTAATGTTTTTTTGTTTTTTATATTTTTGAATTTATGTGAAATGGTTTTAGTATTGAATTACAAATTTTTTTATTTTGAAAATTAGATAATTAATTTTGATGCAAGGTTCTTCCCAAATCAGTTTTTAGAGGTAATTTCTGGCTAAATGATTACTCAACCATGATAATTTGTTTTTGTAAAATGCTTAAAACAATACGCAAAAAACTATTGTAACACTATTTAGGAAGCATAATGAAACTGGGATGACACACCTAGCAAGAAAAGATGATCAAGTACACTATATATTGCGGGAAAAGAGCATACACATGTTTTTATTAGATTAATAGAAAAAAACTGACAAATGAAATAAAAATAGTTTTTTGGATGTTATCATTGATAAAGCCACATAAATCTCACCCATAGTAAAGTAAACACTTTTTTATAAATATGCATGAGAAGAATAAGTGATTTCAGGATTCTTTTATACCTCCACAAAAAATGCAGTCTGGTTTGTTGGCTTGAGTTCCAATTCCGAATTCGTTCTCCCCTTGAAAGCTGATTGTTTATAGCTAACCATGTAAAAAAAAAAAAGTCTTTGGATGTTGCGTTAGCGAAACCACACTTCCCTATACCATTTTATATACATGGGTGAGAGGTGTGAAATAGACTTTTTGTCTCCTTTGTGCTGAACTTTTCCTTGTATCTATCCTAAAAACTTCTCCATAAAGGAATGTCTTCATCTTTCATTATTATAACCTTTTAGATTTCATCTTCGATCTGGTTTATATGTATCGATCGGTACAATGTCTTCTTCTACAATGATTGGATTTTGCTGAGGCGAGGTTGTATTTCCAGATCAATATAGTCTCAGCTTCCTGTTATATTATGTAAACACTGCATCTTAATTTCTATTTAATATTTCATATTGATAAAGATGTTTTTAATATAGAAAGATGAAATTTACTTGAACCACATACATAACTTAAAACAATCACTCCTATAACATTTACATTCGTATCTAAAAACTAAACAAATTTTATAATTTAACTAACACAAATAAACACAAAATTATAATTAAAAAAATATTACACCCAGGCGTCAGTACATGTTATTTATTAATCTTGTAGATATTTATTAGTTTTGTCATGCTATTTAATTTCTTAGCGTATTTCTAACTTTCTAACAATAATTTTCTTCTTAAATGTTTACGTAAAAATGTTTCTAACAAACAGTCAAGTCTCGTGCATATCCAACAACAACTATTAAATATATAACTACCAATATTTAAGGAGTCTCTTACATTTGTGTGTTCGTATGATTTCTCCGGTTCGTCAAGCTCGTCGGCTCTCAATATTTTCCGGTTCGACCTCTTATATTTTCAAATTTTCTTTCTTATTCCATTGAGTCTTGAAGTTTTTGTCCAGCAGTTTTTTTATAAGCATAGCGTTCTACTAAAAAAAAATAAACAAACATTTTTGACATTTTTTATAATTTCGTAACTCTCATAATTGGTTTTAATTTGTGCGGTAGCAAATTTGGTTTGATATGAATATGATAGAGAGGTCTGATCACGAAAATAGGCTGAATGTTTTGTAATTCAGGAAATAAACTTTAAGTTTTAGCCTTAGGGATACAAATTTCGACTTATGTATAAAGTTTACAATTCAGGTTTAATTAAGGAGTAAAATATAGAGTTGAGGATTTAAAAATTTACAAAACTTTCATAATTTTGATATAAATTTTAGACTAGCAGCACGTATCAAAAATCTTTGTTTTACTATTTTTCTTTAAAGAAATAAAACTCATAAAATGAAAAATCTAATAAGTTGTTATTTAATTGAATTAGAAAGTGATTACTCAATTGGTTATTAATGGTTTACCTTTACGGTCTTCTCACCATTGGTTAAGTCACCTTGCAAAATACAAGTTGAATTATGGATCCGGTCTTATCGATCGAAATGATCTTAGGACTAAAAAAGTTGGTATTGAAATACTATCGTATACGACATTAATTCATCATCACTTTAATACCTAAACACTTCATAGTTTCTTCTTACATGCATATGTGTGTGATATTTAACTCATTCCTCTTTCATGATCTCAAAGCTTGAATAATTCTCATGAACTCCTCAAGAAAACTCTTTTTATTTATTTTTTTTCAGGATGGAAGATATTTTTGATAAAGAGGTTAGAAGATTTTCATTTGATATTCACGCTTTTTAATTAATATTAGAAATCATCCCATTGATTTTCCAGGTAACTTTTAGGGAATTTAAATTGTTATATGTCTCTCATTTATCTTTCCCATGTTTAAGCAAGCTTTGAAAATTTTGAGATTATAATCTTATATTCGTGCGTAACCTGAAAAGTTATTTTTCTTTGATCTATAGAAAACTGGTAAAAAGGAAAAATGTTAAAGTTAAGTGGGCCTAGGGTTTGAGAAATAATAAATTAAGCAAATATGTAATTCTTATTGTTATATATACATATATATATATATATATTAATATTAGTCACAATCAAATTATCAATATTGCTTTCGCTTTAAATTACTCAACCATATTAATATTTTTCTCTTATGAAACATGAACTTTAAACTAAAATTTTGGAAAAATAGTTATAGTGCTAGGCTCGTACCTGCTCAAATGCACGTAATTTTGTATCCATAGTTTTATTTTTTATATAATATTATCAATATCTATATAAATTAATATTGCATAATTAATCATTATGTTATAAGATACATATTAAAACTTTTGAGAGATATTTTATATTACACTTATGTTTTGCTTATATTTACTCTTTTGTCAATTCACGTATTTATGAGAAAAGATTAGTTATATACTACGTAAACATTAAATCATGTTGACCAAATTAGTAAAAAAAAAGGTTTCTGTTGTAATCTTCATTTTAGCTTTTATGATATATATCGTTTACATTTTAAAATTAATATCACTTCTTTTTCATATTAAGCGTATTTTTAAAGTTTAAAAATTGTTTTATATTATTTATTCTCTATTCTCGATAAAATTTCTAATTTTATTCTCTATTCTATTAATGTCTTGATCAATAAAATAAACTAAAAACAATTAATTAAGGGTAAAAGAGAAAAATCAATTGTTCACTTAATAAAAACCTTAAACTACACTCAGAATCAAACAGATTGAGTAACAAATTTTACTGATTACATCTGATTGAAATTTAACAGAAAATTTTAGTATTTTACTAATTTAAAAATAATATATTTATGTTTTTAATTAAGTTCATTTTAATTAACGATTGGAATATATATTATTTTTACGTCAAAGTAGATATTAAACAATAAAAATTACTTTATTATGTATTAAAATCGTTAATTAATAGATGAAGATATGCCATCTATGCAGAGACGTCTTATATCTATTACAGGTATATATAGGGTGATTAAAGTTCTCCATTTTTTTAATTAGATGTCATTAGCAATGGAAGAAGATAACCACGAAAGAGAATGTGACAATGTCGGATCTTCCTCTTTCTTTAAGACATGTTTCAACGCACTCAATGCTCTTTCAGGTTAATTTTTATTTTCTTTAGTCGTGTCCTTGTAACATAATATTTTACGAAAATCGCTAATTATGGTATTAAATTGCATTAGGAGTTGGAATATTATCGGTCCCATATTCACTAGCTCGCGGAGGATGGTTGAGTCTTTCACTTTTGTTACTCCTAGCCGCAACCGCTTTCTACACATCCTTATTACAAAATGCATGAACGCGGACCGCAACATTAAAACATATCCTGACATTGGAGAATGCGCATTTGGTAGACCAGGGAGACTCATTTTGTCACTCTTTATGCACCTAGAACTCTATCTAGTCACCACAGGTTTCTTGATCCTCGAAGGAGATAATCTTCATAATCTTTTCCCGAGTTTTAACATCGAAATTGTAGGATTTATACTGAATGGAAAACAAGCGTTAATGGCTACTGTGGCCCTTGTCATTATGCCAACTCTATGGTGGGATAATCTAAGCACCTTGTCTTATGTTTCTATGAGTGGTGTTTTGGCTACGCTTGTGACTCTTGGATCAATATCTTGGGTTGGAGCATTTGATGGGATTGGGTTTCATCAAAAGGGAGATTTGATTAAGTGGAGTGGAATCCCTACTGCTTTGAGCCTATACGCTTTTTGCTATGGTGCGCATCCAGTTTTGCCCGCTTTGTATTCTTCTATGAAAAACAAACATCAGTTCAACAATGTAAGTCATTTCTACTTAAACCAATCACTTTTATTTGATATAATATAGGATACACTAATAACCAACCAATCGATAACCACTTGTTTTAGTTCTTGTACTTTATGTTTTGTTTGATATCATATAGTCCTATGCATTCGTTTTTCTATTTAGTTCACTTTGGATTTTGAAAAATAGGTCTCAAGTGAAATTTATTTCAATTTGGTTCATTTGAAGTATTTCGTATCAGTTTGGGGTTGACTTAGGTTCGAGTTCAGGTTTGAATTCGAATTTGATTTTGTTTTAAATAAATAGATGATGATAAAAAATATAAATAAGTTTGTACAAAAACAAAACTAGTATAAGTAATTTAATATTATAGTTTTAAAGTTATTAAACTAGATGTAACTAATAATTTCTTATGAACTTTGGTTGTTATTGCATACACAAAATTTCAATTGAATCCGGATAATTAGGCATAGAAATCATATATATATATATATATATATAATGAAAGAGATTTATTTCTAATGAAACTATCTACATCATCAAGTTAGTATGAAAAAATAATTCTACCATAAATTGTTTTTTAATAATCATTATAGTTAATGAGCATTAAGAGAATTGATGATAAAAAATAAAAATATAAAAAATTAATAAATATAAAGATATAAATTCTTGAAGTTATGCTATAAATTTTATAAGATAATCAAAACATAGTGATGAAATAAGTGTCAAAAGATCAAGATCTAAATCAAATTTTATATAACATAGTCATAGAAAACTCGATACTACAATTAAGTATCTATATTGAAATTCTTTAACAACTCAAATCATCAAAAATATGTAATTGATAAAAAAATAAAGTATAATAAAATAGAAATGATAATATAATTTTGGTATATGTTAAAAACATGTTCATAATTCTATTAATTATATGTGACCGAAATTAACATGAAAATAATGTGCATTGAAAGATGGAAAAATGATTATGAAAAATGTTAAATCATCTAAATTTTATGAAATAAACTACATGTACATATGTAAAATGTATTTTGAAAAATTCACTAGTCTTCTCTTTTTCTTCAAGCCATTTATACTAGTCTTCTTTTTTCATTTATCCAATGTGAGACTTTTTCCTATACATGACTTGTTTTTGTGGGCTTGATGATATATATCCTAAATCATATTTTATTCTCATTCATATAAAACCCATAGGGTCTTTAACATGTTCCAACAATCCTCCACATGAATAGACATGACTTTAAACATATGCAGACTAAATGCAGACTCAATAGATTCTAAAACTTACACTTATTCTAATCTTTACTAGACAGACTTATCGAAAGTGTGCGAAAAATCTACTATGTTTGAGTTGGTGGCATTTTTAAGCTTTGGACCACTCATAGTTAATATCTGTCAGATTTACTTTACCAGAAGCTGAACATGATGTCTTGAACCAACCAGTGTTTTATGTAAACCGAGATAACAAGCATAACGTAGCTTCATTTCCTCGTAGAACTTAGTTATCTATTGTGTTCATTGTGTGGGGGAGGGGGGGGGGGGGGGTGCGCGGCGCGCATATAGAATCTTCTCTTTTTCTTCAAGCCATTTATACTAGTCTTTTTTTTTCATTTATCCAATGTGAGACTTTTTCCTATACATGACTTGTTTTTGTGGGCTTGATGATATATATCCCAAATCATATTTTATTCTCATTCATATAAAACCCATAGGGTCTTTAACATGTTCCAACAATCCTCCACATGAATAGAAATGACTTTAAACATATGCAGACTAAATGCAGACTCAATAGATTCTAAAACTTACACTTATTCTAATCTTTACTAGACAGACTTATCGAAAGTGTGCGAAAAATCCACTATGTTTGAGTTGGTGGCATTTTTAAGCCTTGGACCACTCATAGTTAATATCTGTCAGGTTTACTTTACCAGAAGTTGAACATGATGTCTTGAACCAACCAGTGTTTTATGTAAACCGAGATAACAAGCATAACATAGCTTCATTTCCTCGTAGAACTTAGTTATCTATTGTGTTCATTGTGGTCCTGAACTATTTCCTAGTTTTCATGAGTGAACTTAGAGAATATAGTGTTGCATTCATTCTCCTAGAAACGACCCCATTTCACACTCATTAGGTGATTGGCCATGAAAAGTATTGACTAATACTCCACTTTAGAAGTTATGGAATCATTAAAAGCTTATGCTTATCCTTCTCGCACTTGTTAGCACTTTTATCATCTTAGGAGTTGAGATGAGACTACTCTGTCTCAAAGTGCTTTGCTTAGATTTTGTTTGATTTTGTTTTTCCTTTGAACCTACGTCTTGGGATCTCCAATCATGATAGGTAGGGTTGCAATCAAGCATCCTCATTCGTTATAGGCTTTGAACTCATTCCTTTAGATGATTTAGCAACAACATCTCGTGGCAAACCATTAGTAAATTGATCCGCTAGGTTGTCAGCCAATTTGATGTTGTTTATTGTGATTACACCATTTGAGATAAGTTGTCTAATAGTTTTATGTCGTCTTCTGATGTGATGAGATTTACCATTTTAGAGATTATTCTGAGCCCGAGCTATAGTTGATTGACTATCGCAATGTATTCTTATAGCTGGCACATGTTTCTCCCACATAGGAATATCTTCCAAAAAATTTCTAAGCCACTCAGCTTCTTCTGATGTTTTGTCTAAGGCTATGAACTCAGATTCCATGGTGGATCTGGCTAAAACTGTTTGTTTGGTAGATTTCCATGATATTGATGCTCCTTCTAGTGTAAAGACATAACCACTTATGGATTTTGAGTTTTTAGAATCTGATATCCAGTTAGCATCATTGTATCCTTCTAATACTGCAGGTTATTTACCATAGTGAAGCCCAAAATCGTTGGTGTAGTGCAAGTAATTGAGTACTCTTGTTATAGTTTTCCAGTGTGTATGACATGTATTACTTGTATATCAACTCAGTATATTTACTACATGCGCTAGATCTGGTCTGGTATAGTTGGTAAATTACATAAGACTTCCAATCACATGTGCATACTTGTTTTGTGAAACCGCTTCACCTGAATTCTTTGTCAAGTGCATTTGGGGATCTAACGGTGTTTTGCCGTACTATTAGATTATATTTTAAATATCTCTAATATTGTTTGAGCATAGTGAGATTGGGTTAAGATAATTCCATTTGAAATTCTTGTGACTTTAACCCCGAGAATAACATTTGCTAATCCCAAGTCTTTCATCTCAAATTTTCCTTTGAGCATGTTCTTTGTTTGATTGATTATATCTTTATTGCTTCCAATAATGAGTATATCATCTACATATAAACATAGCAAAAAGTACGTATTTATCATATTCATTAATTTTGAAACTATTTGACATCACTGTATTGTTAAATTTTTCTTGTCATTGTTTAGGAGCTTGTCTAAGCCCATAAAGTGATTTTAAAAGTCGACAAACTTTGTCTTCTTGTCCAGGAATGAAAAAACCATCAGGTTGTTTCATGTAAATTTCTTCTTCTAAATCACCATTTAGAAAAGCGGTTCTTACATCCATTTGATGGATTTCTAGGTCAATTAAAGTTGTGATCGCTATCATCAACCTTATTGATGTTATTCTCGTTACTGGAGAATATGTATCAAAATAGTCAAAACTTTCATTTTTTGAAAATTTTGAACTACAAGCCTAGCTTTGTAATTTCTACCAGGTTTTTGTGTCATTATCCATCTATTGCCTAATGCTTTGCATCCAGATGGTAAATCCGTGATGTACCATGTATAATTTTGCATGATAGAATCGAATTCACTTATAACAGCTTCATTCCAAAACGGATCATTTGGTGAAGACATGGCTTCTGCCAAAGTTTTGGAACATTTTCTACTAAAAATGCCATTAAGAAATCTTCACCAAAAGATTTTTCCTTTCAAGCTCTTTTGCTCCTTCTAGGTTCATCTTCTTTTTTATTTTCTCAAATATTATTTACAGAGGTATCGACGTTTGTCTCAATTACTGAGTCACTGTCGTTGTCTCTTTCTTCTCGAGTCCGTTTAGAACCTTGTTTTTCCTTGTATAGAAAAATATTTTTGAAGAAAGATGTATTTCTTGATTTTGTGACTGTATTTACATGGATATCTGATATTTCAGACTTATGTACCAGAAATCGATAAGCACTACTATTATGTGTGTATCCAATGAAGATGCAATCCACTATTTTAAGTCCAATAGTAACCTTCTTTGGTGGCGGTACCGCAAATTTTTCTAAACACCCCACACTATGAGGTATATATATGAAGGTAAATTACCTTTTTATAGTTCATATGGAGTTTTGCCAGTTACTTTGTGTGGAATTTTGTTGAGAATATAACTAGTGGTAAGCAAACCTTGCCCCCCTCCCTCCACATGTTCTGGGGTAACCCAGATTCCTGCAACATTGCATTCATCATCTCTTTTAGAGTTTGTTTTTTTGCGTTCAGCAACTCCATTTGATTCTGGTGAATAACGAGCTATAGTTTGATGGATAATTGAATTCCATGTTCTTTACAGAATACATTGAGCGGTCCATCATACTCGCATTCTCTATCGCTTCTAACTATCTTAATAGTTGTTTAAGCTGATTTTCTATCTCGAGTTTAAATTTTTTGATTTTTTCTAAGGTTTCATCTTTGCTATGTAATAAATATACATAACAATATTTTGTGCAGTCATCTATGAAGGTCACAAAGTACATTTTCCCACCTCTAGTTTGTATGTATTTTAAATCACATAAGTCGGTGTGAATTAAATCTAGAGGTTTGTTAGTTCTTTCAACACGAGGTGAGAGTGTTTTTGTGAGCTTAGTTTGTACGTATACTTCACATTTTTGTTTACTTGTTTTATATTTAGGGATTAGATTTAAGTTCATTAGTCTTTTTATTGATTTGTTGTTTACATGGCCTAATCGTTCATGTCATATATTAAAAAACTCAACCAAATAAGCAAATGTCTTCTTCTTATTCATTGAATCTTTAGGAGTTACAATTTTTGGAGGGACTGTCATTACATTCATCTTGAAAAGTCTATCCTTAACATATCCATTCCCCAAATACATCTCATTCTTCCTAATCACAAGCTTATCCGCCTCAAGAGATGTGGCGAATCCATTCTTGCGGAGCAAGGTTCCCAAAACTAGGTTCCCGAAACTAGGTTCTTCATCATGTCAGGCACATGCTTCACATTCGTCAGAGTGATCTCATGTCTAGATGTCATCTTCAGAATCACATTGCCACGACCTTCAATCTTGGAGACTGTAGTTTTGCCCATCATCAGCTTCTCCATCGTCTTGCTTTCATGATAAGTTCTGAACATTGCCTTATCAGCGCAAATGTGGGTGGTTGCACCAGTGTCATACCAACATTCCTTAGGGTTATCGGTCTCAATCATGTTGGCCTCAGTCACCACTGCAGCGAGATCCTACTCAGTGAGATTTTTCTGGACCTTCTCATTCTTGATCTTAGTACGACATTCAGTAGTCTTATGCCCCACTTTGTGGAAGTAGTGATATTTCCCCTTGAATCTCTCCACATTCGCATTGATTTCAATGCCTTTCTTCTTGAAGTTTGTTCCAGAAGCCTTAAAGACTGCAGCTGCATCGGAAGGCTTAGCTGGAGAGTGGGCATGTGCATTTCCTTTGCCTTTATGTTCAGCCACGTTGACACTATGCTCTTTAGCATTGGCATTGTCAGCAATCCGGTTTCTGGATTCCATTTGAAGCCTCATGATGAGCTCCTGGAGTCCCATCTTCTTCTTCTTGTGCTTCAGTTAGTTCTTGAAATCCGCATAGCTTAGAGGAAGCTTCTGAATAAAGCTGAGAGTTGTGAATGTCTCGCATATGGACATCCCTTCAGCAGCAATTTCATGGCAAATGAGCTGAAACGCTTCCAGTGATCCATGATGGGTTTTGAATTCACCATTTTGAAACCATAGAATTTTGCTACCACATACTTCTGGCAGCCAGCGTCCTCAACTCTGTACTTCTTGTCCAGTGATCTCCATAGCTCTTT
The DNA here is from genome assembly GCA_963854855.1 of Nasturtium officinale. Classification (NCBI taxonomy): domain Eukaryota; kingdom Viridiplantae; phylum Streptophyta; class Magnoliopsida; order Brassicales; family Brassicaceae; genus Nasturtium; species Nasturtium officinale. The sequence goes on from OY978507.1 coordinate 11,651,211, forward strand.
TGCAGTGTCAATATCACAATAGACTCGGTACAATGGATCTATAAGGTGACCCAAAATGTACCCTTTGCAGATGAAGTCGGAATGCAGCCATATATGAACACTTGTGAGAGTGTGCACATCATCAATCCCGTAAGAGACCATGGGCTTGTCCTCCTGGATGAACTTGTCTAGCTTCATTGTTGTCAAGAAGAACATCATCTTCTCCTGCCACGTTTTGAAGCCTTTGCCATCAAACTTGTCTGGCATCAATCCTTGAGTGGACACTCCAGATACTGTGGCAGGAGTTGGAACTGCAACCGGAACACTTGTGGTTCCCAGAGTTGAACCCGTTTGATAAAGACCAGGGCCAAAAAAGCTATGGCGAGTGGTTTTATCAACATTTGTTGTTGTTGCAGTGTTTGATGCTATGATACCAGTGTTTGTCACTGTTGTATCAGTTGCTGCCACGTTGAATGGAGTTTGAGTGATCGCGGTGTCAATAGGGTTGGTGTTGCTAGTATCCAATATTTTTGTTTCTGTTCAAAAAACATGAAAGCGGATTAGTACTCCATTCAACATATAACATATTATTTAAAACAAAATAATAGTCTAAATGGATTTTAGTCCGAAACGTTTTGTAAACTCGCTTAAAAGCATTCACATAAACCGTTTTCTGTATACTTAAAATGTTTCACAAACTCGCTTTAGAAGCATTTGCGGAAAAAATCTGAATATCCATAAAGATCAGAAACGTATCGCGGAAAAGGTTTGAAGCGAATCACAAACCCGTTTAGATTGAGAACTTAGAAACGTTTTGCGGATAAGCTAATAGCAAATCGCAAACACCATTTTGAACAAGAACATAGAAACGTTTCGCGGATAAGCTAATAGAAAATCACAAACACCATTTTGCACATCCTTGTAATATCGTTTACAAACCGTAATATCAATATGATAAAGCTTTAGACAGAAAGCGATTAAGAGTTAATATTGTAAAAGCCCGAAACCGGATTGACACAAACGATATAGAAATGTAAAAACGATGTTAAGGAAAATAATGAAATGAACATGGAGGCGAGATCTGATCTCTTTCTTTAACTCTTAATATTCGCTCTATAGTGAGACGAGACTGTACAAATATAGAGTCTCAAGATATAACCATGGGAGATGATTCACGCGTCACTCATGAACAACTTATCTAACTATAAACTCTACGAAACTCTCTCAGATTATACTTACGCTAGAGGATTTGCTGGTTTTATTTGCGTGAAAAAAGTTATCGGAAATGAGAAGAGAGACCAGTTTATTTAAAGAGAAGAATGAGACCCACCTTTCCGTAACAGATGATGCACGTGGGCGTAAATCTCGGCGAAGATCAAGGGATTTAAGTTTTGAAAACTTATTCCGGAAGAGTCTCTCTAATCTCGTTTAAATATATGAAAGAAAGAAATGCGTGACGTTTTTATTTTCTAGACAAACTACTTGTTGTTTTTAAAAACAAAATGCATATTGTTTTTGATCTTAATTGGTCCCAAAATAGGATTTTATTGGGCTTGAGTCCCAACACCAAGCCCAAGCTCAAACTCATGCCCGTTCTGTTCTGTGCCGTGTTGAGCCGAGCCAGACGGCGGCAACGCGCACATGTGGATTTTCTCTTCTCTCCACGTCATTTAAGCTTATACATATGTGTGACCATATTTATAATAGTTTTTTTCATTTATCCAATGTAGGACTTTTTCCATACATGATTTGTTTTTCTGGGCTTGATGATATATAGCTCAAATCATATTTTATTCACATTCATATAAAACTCATTGTGTCTTTAACATGTTCCAATAGGATATATAAAGGAGTCTACACTAATATAAAGGATATGGGTCAATCCAAGGGCTGGGCATTCGGGTATCCGATCGGGTTCGGGTCGGATATTTTGGGTGTTCGGGTGTACAGATATAGGACCCGATCGGGTATTTTAGAATTTCGGGTCGGGTTCGGGTAAACACCTATTGAGTTTGGGTATTTTTGGGTATACCAGAACTCAAATAATTTTTGAACCAAACTTTAAAAACTGATATATATTCATATATATTCACTAATATTTTTTTAAATCAATCCAAATTCATTAAAACTAGATCAAATATCAAAATAAATCCAGAAAATTCAAATTATCAAACCAAAATACAAAATTTATTTCTTTTATTCTTGAATTTATGAAACATTTAACATTAAATAACACAAAATAAAAATAAAAATTATATAATATAACTAAACTAACATATGAAAATTAACATATATGAAAATGAAAAGAAAAAAACTAAAACATTTAAATTTTATACAAGTTCGGATTAGTTTGGGTGGAGTTCGGGTTGTTCGGATATATCTGATCGGGTACGAGTATCCGATGAGTAAAAAATATACACCCGATTGGGTATTTTAATACATCCTACATCCATACCCGATCCGAACTCTTTATTTTGGGTCGGATTCGGGTTCGGGTTCGGGTTTCGGTTATTATGCCCAGATCTAGTCAATCCACTCATTATAAATTGGTTTTGAGTTAGAAATCCATAAAACTTAGCAGCTAACAAACAAGATTTTTAAGGCAAAGGATGATGCATTCAGACAAATTTATTTAAAATATGGAAACCTGTATGTTGTTCGCATAATTGGTTTGCTTATGCCAGTATTGAGTCTTTTCTTTCAAGAGGCATGGTAAAATATTGGTAGGAGTTGGATAACTAGCCGATATTTTATAAAACTTTTAAAAACTATACCTAATTTAAAAAATATCTTTATTTATTAATTATTTAATTCTAAAAATAAATTAATTCTAAATAATATAACTAAAACTTTAATTGATATTTTAATTATATAAATAGAATCATCATTAATTTAACTTTATCATGAAAAATTAAGACCCAAGAATATATATATTTGTAATTAATTGATTTTTTACTTTATATTGTTGATTAATTTTTTTTATCTAGATTTATATTATTTTAGATTGATTTATTACTAAATCTGATTTATTACTAAATCTTATTTATTAAACTGCCGACTTATTTTTTACCTTTCTCAACTTATGTTTTTCACCGTTGATTTATTTTATAAGAGTCAATTTATTTTGATTGATTGTATTATTTAAATAGTCAAAATATTTAAAGTTTCAACTTATTATGATTGGTTGTTGATTTATTTTATTTTGTGTAGACTTATTTTTTCTTAATAGATTTATATTATTTTATGGGTTCAACTGGTTTAAATGCAGCGGTTGGTTGTGATTATAAACGTTATTCAGCAATTTGTACGATTGTTTTAATATTTTCAAAAGAGTGCATTTACAGGAAATTATTAACTGGTTGACAGCAGTTACAATTGCAGCTGATGTTTAATTTTTATCAAATATATTTAAAATAAATTATTTCTAGAAAGAAAAAAATTGTATTGATGTAATAATAATTTTAAAATAAAAAATTTAATAATATTAGAATAACTTACTAAAATTATTTATTTTAAGTGGTTTCTAACATTTTTAGTTAAAAATATTTTGTACTTATAAATATACTTAGATTAATTAATACATTTATAAAGCATTTAAGAATTTATTAAAGTAAACAAATAATTATAACCAACCGCAACCGCAATCGTTAGCTGGGAGGAGCTTTTGAAATCTGTCAATTTCAAGCGGTTTCGAGCACTATTTTGCTATTTATGTGATTGGTAACAAAAGCTTGCACCCTAACCACACCCAACCGTAGCGTTTGCGGGTAGTTGCGGGTGAACCAATCAAGCTCTATGTTAACTAATTATAGAAGCTGATTTATCCAATTGTCGACTTATTTTTCTATCTATTAACTTATTTTTCATCACTTATTTTTTAACAATTGACTTATATTTTGACAGGTTGGTTTAGTTACATACTTTATTTATTTAAACTTTTGATATATTTTCTTTGTTTGTTGATTTATATTTTTCTTAGCAGACTTATTTATCCTTAATATACTTATATTATTTATATTGATTTATCATTAAAATTAATTTATCTAATTGTAGATTTATTTTTTTATCTATTAAATTAGTTTTTTCCACTGACTTATTTTTTAATAATTGACTTATATTTTGACTGATTGATTTTTTTACATAGTTTATTTATTTAAACTGTTGATATATTTCCATTGTCCGTTGATTTATATTTTTCTTAGTATACTTATTTATCTTTAATAAACTTATATCATTTTATGTAGACTTATTATTAAAGATGATTTATTAAAATTTGAATTTATTTTTTATTGATGTCGACTTATTTTTTACCACTTACTTATTTTTAACAGTGGATTTATATTTTGACTGTTTGATTTAATTACATAGTTGAGTTTTTTAAACTGGTGATTCATCTTTTAATTTATATAAACTTATTTTTGTAAACCAAAAATTAACAAAAAATATATAATTTTAAACCTTATTTTCTGTAAGACTTATATAATTTTATATTAATTAATTGTATTTTTATTTTAATGAAATTATTATAAAATTTTCATATATATTAATTTGACTCTAAAATTTAAATTCATATTTAATAAAAAGTAATAAGTTGACTAAATAAAAAAAATAAAAATAGAAATTTGTATCAAAAACTTTCATTTCACTAAAAACATTTGTAAACAATGAATTTTGATATTTTATCATTATATTTATAATTAATAAATAAAATATTATGGAATAATTTATCTTTTGTATAAAATATGATATCATTATCTTAAATCTTGACAAAAACTACAAAAATTTAGTATTTTTAATATTAATTTGGAATTTTGTTTTTTAATATTTACAAGATTTGGATTTGTCATTATCTATAATATTTTTTTAAATATCCAACTCTATTAAAAAATATCTAAATCTTGACTAAATGTATGTAAAATGATTTTAATAAAAATAGAAAAAATAACAAAAATAATTGTTAGATTATTTATTTTTATATTATTTAGTTTTAATTATTTCATTTATAAAAGGTATATTTCAAATTTTGAAAAATTTGGTGTAGTTTTCGAAACTTTGACAAGTGTAAGGTATATTATCAAATTTTTCCTAAAATATTTGTATTTCATATCCTTTTACTCAATTTAAAATCGTCTCATCTTTATGCATTTATTTATTTAGAAGTAAGGAGAGGAGTACCATTAAATTAACATATGCTGGTCTGGTCAAGTTTGAACGTAGAGTCAAACCCATAAGACATCAATCACATTGATGAGGTAAAAGAAAACAAACAGAAATTAGCTCAGGCTTTTGTGGAATTCTGTTGAAAATATGGGGATTTCAAGTCAACCGTTTAGCCATTGATTTTTCCATTAGTCTCAGATGCTAATCAAGATTGAATAAGTGGTCACATATGCTTCTGCAATTGTGATGGTTTCCTCAGAAAAATTATTGTTTCTACACTAAAATTTTGACTAAATAAAACGAAGAACTGACTCATAAGAAAATAAAATATAATGTTAATAACTACATCTCCCATACTTAAACAACACTTTATCTAGTGTTATAAAATCATAGGTTCAGATGATAAAAGAAAAAATTAAGAAAAATAACAAGAATTTTTTTTTAAAACAAAAATTATTAAAATAGGGCTTACCTAGGCCTCGGATTAATCATTCTGAACTCCCGCTTTGGTCGTTCAACTTTCAGAATGATTATTCTGATCAGGATCGATCGATCTTAATTTTTGTTTTTACAGAAAATGCACGGAACGACCGTGCAAAACAAGATCGATTGATCTAAAAACTTCAGCTCGTTTGACTCCTATGGATCGATCATTCCATACATAGATCGATCGTTCTGTTTTTGGTTTTTTTGCACGAAAAATGCACGGAACTATTTTTCTAATAAATCTAATAAGGAAAGAAAAATGACAGTATTTACACTTACCAGTGGATTGACTCCCACTAAGCAGTTATTTTTAGTCATTAGATTGACTGATGTGATGCCTAAATGCAATGAGAATTCGCAGGAGGGTCAGAGAGTGGTGGAGGTGGGTTGAGACGTGGTCTGCTTAATCTATGATCATATACATTCAGCTCCATAACTTTGCTCAGCATATCATCCATAAATGTTTGTCATTTTTTCTGAAACTCGGTGTTATGATAGCTTTAACTTTAGAAAATGGTTTTGACATATCTTTGTATTTCATCTTATACTCAATGGTATTCGGAACACCGTGTTCCCAACACATCTTAGTGGTGTCAAAGTTACAGTTGGACCTGATACTGTTACCATGTTCTGCAGTTTGCTCTTCTTCTTACCTTTTAACATTTCTCTTCTTTAGCCTCCATCTTAATGTCAGGTACTGCAGCTAACATGATATCGAGCTTCTTTTCTTCAATAGTGATATAAGAGTCATATTTGCTATCATTCTCTAGAACTGCATCATAGAAAACATTCTTCTTGATGTTAAAAAGACATACCCTTTTTTAGGTAGATCAAAAATGCACCAACTGTAGCAAGAAAAGAGTTTTGTTAGTTTTTTGATATATTCATCGTATCTTTGTATTTTAGGCAAATTGGTTTACTCAGTTCTGCATATATATTTCAATATACAGCCTTCTCTCTAATATACACACAGAAATTCACAAACACTTTCTCCTTCGTCTCAGTGCCTTGTATCAATATTCTAATCTAAAATTGGTGCAAAGAAAGTATTTCAATTTAATCACCCAAGTCCACCACTTTTAGTTTTTTCTCATAGAATCTATCTTCTTCTCTCCTTGACAATAACATAGAGTGGTGGCTCCAACGATAGCTAGATCTAGGCGACTAATTTCTCGATGGAACTAACTCTTAGAACCACATCTTATACTCTAATTAACCATTTTCTTATTGTCTCTCTTAAACCATATACATATGTTAGGAACTGCAAAAATCACCAACTTTAAAAAAAGTTCCTTAAAAGTCAATAGAGAAACTAAACGTGGCCTCTTTGAGTAACTATTAACGTATAAAAAAAGGTTCGTGTGTTTTCCTCGAAGCACACAGACTTACGGTTGTTAAAATTGTACTATTCCATTTGACTACCCACTTGGCCAATTTTTTTTTAATAAAATTGTTTAAGATTCGTGCATGTGGTTCTTACATATACACACCACAGATATAAGTAATATTAGCCCAAAACTGAAATCATGTCGGCAAAAGATATTTCGCCAAATACATCCAAAACTCAAAGACCTTAAGGGTCTAGCTAAGTCGTCGATAGCGTCATCCTTATCTCTCTGATCTCTCTCATATTTCCACGTTCCTCATCTATATAAAGGCATAGACATAAGTCACACTGATAAGTAAATTACGATGACATCTTCTAGAGTCTCTTCCATGCTTCTCTTTCTCTTTGTCCTTCTCGTGTTTCCACATATAGACATGGTCTTTGGTGCGCAAATGGAACACCGCAAACTTAGTGAGTATTTTTTCTGTCTTTAAGTATTAATAAGTTATAAATCTGACAAAGAAAGATTTGAAACAATTACAAATGCTTTTGCTTTCCATTAATCAAATTTAAAATTTCAAGAAATTAATAAATTTTGATCTCAGTTTATAGGTGTGACAAAAATAAAACAATTTTGATTCTATCGCGATCCGATTTGGTCTAACCGGATATTGAACAGACAAACTATCACTAAAATTACAAAAACTCTAACAAGTAAAGCGTTTGATTGGTGCTGGTGCAGGAGAGACAAAGCATGCTGACAAAGTGGTGGTCCAAAGATGGCCTCATATTCCACTTCCCCCTTTCGTGAAGCCTCGTGTTCCCTCTTTCGTGAAGCCTCGTTTTCCCCCTTCGCCGCGGCCTCGTCATCCCCCTACGCCGCCAAGTTGCCTCAAAATATTGGCAATCTGTAAGGCCGGTAAATTGAATACTTCAAACTGCCAACGTGCCAAGAGAGAGTGTGGCTAAAGGATTTTCAAAGGAATACAAGAATATGGTCACTGACCTCATTATAGCGTCAAATGCCTCATATATATATATATATATATGCATGTTTGCTTTTTCACGTTGTGGTTTTAGTTTGTGATTTGTGTGGTTCTTTCTCTATATGTATGGGTGTTTGTCATATAATATCAAATAAAATAAAAATTATGATATATATATATATATATATATGTCTTTAGAATCATTTTGTTATATGTCATTATAATCACTTATGTTATATGATATGTCATTATAATCACTTTGTTTAGTGTCATTTCTGAAGATATTAAATTTGTTTGTTTTTCTACAAGACAGATTACCATATCTATAATCCAATATATATTCAATATCCCTTTTACTTAATTAATTTAAAATTTGAAAATCGTGTTTAATATAAATTTTATTTTATTTTTACGATAGATGAAACTTTTATAAATATCGTAAAAAACTAATACACTTTTAATAGTTCTAAAATATATTTTTCAACTATCATTAAAATTAATTAATTTAATATTATTTTGTAAAGCGCATGTGAGTTGTGATTATATAGTACATTCATATTCTATCAAAATAATATCTAGATTGGTAAGTATTCCAAAAGAATTATAAAAATTTGGAAGTAAGAAAATAAACGATTTAAATGCTATAGTGGCATGGGAGTTTGGAAGATGCAATTAAAATCAATGGAATCCTAGTAAAGTATATAGTTTTAAGAGTAATCAGAAAATATGTAATTTGAAGAAATTATATTTTGAGGAAACAAGGCAATTTCTTATGTTAGTGGAAAGATGAGTGGCAACTTTTACTCATCGAAACAAATTATGAAACAAAATATTGAGTTGAATTTTTTACTTCTAATTTTCATTAAAATATGAAATTACAAAATGATTAAAAACTCAAGTACAAAACATCTAAATACAAATTATTGCATAATCAGTTATATGCATCATATATTAAAGATAAATTATTTGTAAAAAAAAATTGAAATGTGCTTAGAAAACTACCGCAAATCTGACGGAATTTCTGACGGACATCGAACCTATCAGAAATCCGTCAGAAATCCATCAACCACTAATACGTTAGTTTAGCTATTGTATTGTTTTATGTTTTCGAGGGGCAGCCGTCGGAAATCCGTCAGAAATTTTCGACGGATATAATATTCGAACGGATTTTCGACGGATATTGGAGTATCCGTCAGAAATTCATTAGAAATCCGTCAGTCGTTGGTAGCCGTTGAGGTGTTTATGTTTCCATCGTAATTCCATAGAAAATATGACCGTTATTCTAGCCGTTTATAAATTTAAATATATTGACAGCATTCTGACGGATTCCGACGGACTGCGAGATTATATATATGTTTTACACACTCATTGATTTTTACACCACATATTATATTCCTTTCTAGCAAAATATTCTACAAAATATGTCACGAGGATTTCGTTCATGGATGGATGAGCCAATGATAGATCCTGAGTCAAATTTAGTGAAAGACGAGTATGATGCGGGTTCATGGAATTGGCAGGAAATCAACCAGGATCAAAAAAAACTCGTAAGTTGAAATGTACATGTTCTATTTGTGTTAATTCCTATAATCTTAAGATAGAGATCGTTTGGAGGCATTTATATTACAATGGGTTTATGTCGGATTACAAAATTTGATATCTACATGGAGAAACAAATAATGAATATGGTAGCACTAGTGAACCACAAATTGCGGATAGCCTAGGAGAAGATAGAGCAAAAGTAGATTTTGGTGTAGGTACCGTTAATATGGTGAACGATGCGTTTAGGGAGAATATGCAGTCGGTTGGTGTTGATGGAGAGAGGATTGAAGAACCAAATGTTGAAGCTCAAAGGTTTTTTTGATATGTTAGATGCAGCAATACAACCACTATATTCGACTTTATCATATGCAAGTAGAATGATGAGCATAAAAGACGGATTACAATTTGGCGGAAGAATGTGTAGATGCGATAGCCAATTTTGTGAAAGATATATTGCCTGAAGATAATATTTCACCAGCATCATATCTATGATCAAAATCATGTTTTTAATTAAAATTAATCTTTATTCTTTCAAAACTTGTACATGTAATATTTTTTAAAAGTATTATAAACAGATATATAAATTTTACAAAACACATTTTAAAATACCTACACATAGCGTGAGTTCAAAACCTAGAATTTTTCCTAGACTAGAAATGAACTGTAGGTCAAAACCTATAAAAATATATTTATAGATAAAGTGTTCAGTGGAATATTTGATATACATGTCTATTCATAGTTAAAAATTTATAATATATTAAAATAAAAATTAAAAGAATTCTACAGAGAAAATTATTGTACTTGTTATTTATAAATATTAAGAACCAAATTAAGAATTTTAGAAGAGAAAATCATGCCTATGTAAATAGATGTAAATTAGAAGATTAAAAGACAAATTAAATACAAATAAAACACACAACAAAATAATAGCAATTACACAAAATAATAAGTTTAGTATATAAATAATTTATGCCTTAATTTCATATTAATAGTTAAAATTGTTTTTCATAACCTCATATATTTAGATAATTAATTAAGATATTATCTAATTTTAAAATAAAAAGATATTGGGTCTTTTAAATAATGGAAATTTTCAAATAATATTTCAGAATTCCTATTTATTATCTTATGTATTGTAATATAGATGAAGAAGCATAAATGACAAGAATTTGGTTTGGATAAATTATGAGAAAAGGAGTGATAGAAGAAGAAGAAACCCAAAGAAATAGAAGAATAAAATGAAATATCTAAAAATAATTTAGTATGTAGTTTTAATATCAAATGAATGAAAACTTTCACTATAAACGTATCCTGAAAATATTGAAAAACAACAGTTTAATATATGTTTAAAATCATATTTTTTATTGGAAAATGATTTTTATTCTCTTAAAACTAATACATTATGAATATGAATAGTTTTATATTGGTATGAATATGTTTACAATAAGGAATTTCGTGGACTAAATATTAGGACATCATGACTCTTACTGAAGTTGTATATGGATCATAACATAGGGCACATTGTATACCCTACAAAACAGACCATTATTTGAAGTGGTTTAAAGCCCAAACAACTTATGCATGTGTTGTTCCCAACAACTCATCAGATCCCACCCTTTAACTTTACCATATTTCTAATTTTGCCCGATTTCAACTAAAATTATTAATCAGATCCCTAAAATATGATCAGTACACAAGAAACTTTACTCACGTACAGATTCTTTTCTTTCTTTTACCAATTTGAAAACCCACATCATATTTTCAGATAAAGCTTAGTTTAAAATAATTAAATTTTAAGATAGTACGATACTTTGGTGGTTATATTCTGAAATTTTGTGTAACGTGACTTAAAATTAAAGAGCAATTTCAAAAAACAAAAATCAGACTGGTGGTGGGGGCCGGGTTTTCCCCCATTAATTGTTTTTTACTTTTCCTTTATTTTTATGTGCATTCGTAAAAACATTTATTATCCAAACATAAGAAACGAACAGTGCCTAAGTATGTAAGTTATGCCTCTATATAAATACTAATGAAATTGTTGGTGTGGGGATGAACAATTAATTGGACCCACAAAAGATTTTGTAGTCCAGGTATGTGATAGGGTCATTGATAATTGTTTTAAAAGGGGCCATGTATGATCCCGTTAAACTTTGTACTAATCTTTCCTATATTTCATCATTTCTCAGATCTGAATATTATATAAGATATAACCAAATCTTGAAACACTAATTAATAGAAATTTCTCTAGCGATCAAATTTTAAGTATGACCATGTTGAGTTCAATATTTAACCCTAATTATGGACTTTTAACATAAAGAAAAATCAAGGAACTTTTTGTATTGTTGGTTCATATGTCATAAAGGTTCATGTTTCATAAAGTGAGTCGTCGATATCTGTTAAACGAAATTTACCTCAACACAATAGTATATGCGATTTAAGTAAAAACAATTACATCTGATTATTATTGTTTGGAACAAGGTTAAGTTACATACACTATTATATTTTTCTTAGAGGTTAGACAGACTTGTGTAAAAGAGGATTAACACAATTACACCCACAAAGATCAAGACACAGAAGGATATAAAACCACAATCAGATACAAAACAGATGACTATAGTTACTCTCCTTCAAACAAGAGTGCACAATCAAAATTGAATTCTCGATGCAACTAATTAAGGCCAGTCAAGAATCCGATGCTACTCCATGATCAATGAGAGAACCATATTCCGAAAGACGCTGAGTACACTGGTTACTGCTTCGGAAACTAAACTGGTAGACGAAAAAAATTCCAGAGACTAAAGGGAACTCAGAGCTCAAAACTAAACCAGGTAAAGAAGATGATACCAAGCAATAACTTAAAATATACTATTCTAGTAGATATTCCATTTGTTGGTATTAGATATTATTCTCAAAATTAAAATTTATTTTATAATAATTGTTCTTATATTTTAATATAGTTTTCATTTTAATTTTAATTATTTAAATAGTAACTGATAAACTAACATTATATAGAACATTATGTTAATTAAGTAAACAAAAACTATTTTTAGATATGTATGAAAATTTTTAATTATAGTAATAAGTAAAATTACATTTTAAAAAAAATATTTTAAGTTTTTTAAAATTTTAAATATGTCAAAATTATCATTAATGGAATGATTACATGTATCGCTTGATCTTAGTTTTTTGAAAATGTGAAAATATGTTGATTTTGTATTTAGTAATCAAAAATGAAAACCAACAAAAACATATACTTTTTAGTTTTCATCTTTCATATATAATACATCTCATTATTCAAGAAATTTCAAATTTTCTATAATAAGGGATCGACACATTTCATAACTATAAATAATAGGCTCATGACACATGTTAAATGATCGATTATGTTTTAGCACGCATAAAAATTGTTTTGTTTTGATTTTCTTATTTAAAAGAAACTAACAACAGCAAATAATAATAATAAATTATATACTTTTACTTTCTATTTTTCTAATATATATTTCAATAAAATTTGTAAAGGAAATTTCAATTTTAGTTTTTATATGCTTTTATTATTTAAGCTTCAATTAAAAATCATTAACTTCTAATAATTTGACAAGAAACGATTAATCAACTATAATTCAATCTAATTTAATATTATAATTAATTAAATGTTAAATAAATTATAGAGTACATTGATTAACCCATGAACTGTATCAAATTGAAAAGGTCAAATAAACACATAAATCTATTTTAGTTTCATGGATCAAATGGTTTAATAAACTGACTCGTGAACACAATTTTTTTTTGTACTAACCATATCATCATAATGGATTTCATGAAATTCAATAAATTACATAATCACAAATTTTACAGGAAATAATAAATTATATTTTTAGTAAAAATTATTTTTATTATGCAAACAAACTGAACATCAAACAATTTTCCAGTGCAAAAACTCCTAAAATAAATATGCATGAAAATAGGAATTGGAGATGATATATTATATGAAAAATGAGAATTCGGAATGATGAATGTTGTCTATTTACAACTTATATATAATATATATATATATAAGTTATGCATGAACAGGTGAAGGAGTCTCCATTTTAACATAATGAACCAAATAGGCAAATTAGTTACAACACTACTGCTAAGAACTTAGTGCATGTATCAAATGTTAAAAGTATTGAAATGAGATTTAAAAAAAAAAATATTTTTTAAAAAGGAGAAAGAGTGTATAAATAATCTCTTCAAAAGAGAGAAATGCATAATTCATCTCTCATGAAGGGAGATAAGTCAAATCAAAATAAATACTATTACATGTAGAATCTGAGATCAGAGTAAAACTTAAAGAAATTGTGATAAAAAGGATGAGATAATAAATATTATCAGAAAACACAAGAAGATAATGAATGACGAAGATTTTCAACGATTGAAAGTGCAAGAAAGAGAAGATATTTGGTTGGAAACCGAGACAAATTTAGTACCAAAATTAAAGAAATGGATGATATAGAATGAATAAGAAGAAAATCTCATACAAATTAAATGAGATTATATTCGCCACTCACCATATCTATTTTCCATAATTTACAAAGTATTCATAAAAATAAATTACAAGATTAAACAAAAAGCTATTAAACATAAATTCATGTAGAAAAATGAATTTATGTAAATAATTATATTATCTTATGAAACATACTTTTTACTTTTTCCTTAACCTTCTTTTTAAGATATATCATAACAACAAATTTTAATGGAGGAATTTCAATAATACCATTATATAGGCATCTAATTTCAAAAATACCATTGAAAGAATACCACTTTCATGTATACTATTTTGGTTATTTATTTTAAATGAATGGCTTTTAACCAAGATAATAATTAATTATTTTTAAAAAATAAATGATTAATTTTTAGTGAAAATTTATAAAAATAGTGAAAAATTATGGATCCGTTTTTGGCGGAAAATTGGAAAAGAAGAACTAAGGGATCAAAATTTTGGCAGAAAAAATTATATAATATATTTTTGGCAAAAAAACAACGGATCCAGTTTCGGTGAGGATAAAAAACAATTCCCATATTTTTAAAAATAAATGATATATTTTTTTCAAATAATATAGTTAATTGTTTCTTATACTGTCTTAGATCTTTTGCTTATAGATTACAATTTAAACTCTTTAATTTATTTATATATATATATAAAGAAAATTTACGCTGAATAGTATCACTGTAATCCTATACAATTGTAAATATGTTTTTCATTATTTTCTTTTTAATTCCATTATAATTAGTTCTTTCATTTTCTTAGGACCACATGGCAACAAGACAATAGACAACCATGCAATTCATGATCCTAAAAAGATCCTAGTTTTTATGTACCGTCTTTATCATCTATCCGAAACATAAAATTTTAACTAAAACAATATTTTTGCTAATACATCACTTGGTCAACTTGTGAGCTGTAATAGCATTAACTGATTTCTCATAAACTAGGGTGGATTTCACTTGAAAAAAAAAATTATTAACTTTGAATTTGCTGAATATGTTCGAAAATTCAGTGTTTTGACTATTCGAACTATGATTCTCCCAAGATAATTTATTTTACGTGGCGAACTCCTAAATTACACCGGTGATGCAATGGAGTGACACGTAGATTTTTTCAATACATGTCACATTTAGAACTTACTTCTTATCGTGTTAATTATGATTGCGTACTTTGTTGACAAAGATTTAAGATTTAGAGAAAACCATTTTTATCGTTATCTATAATCATCATTTAAATATATTGTTAAAATCTTTGGTCGTGTCTGGTGGATTAGTGAGTTGATTGTTAATATTGTTGATCCCTGAGGGTAAATTAGTCAAATAACAAGAACCCTCCATATCGAGGTTCAGAGAGTTTTGTTGTTACGCCCTGGACCGGTGTCGTTTTGCTGTAAGTAAACCAAATATTCGGACAAAGACGTGAGTACTTGTGTTGGTGATTGCTTGTTAAAAACTGACATTTATATAAGAAAATGTCGAATCAATTTATTTGGTTTTTTCTATTTCAAGTTATAACTATTTTAATTTAAACAAATATATTGAGAAGACTTTAATCAAAAAGAGAAGTATTTAGAAGACTTTAACCAAAAGAGAAGTATTTAGATGCCACCACATCGATATTTCAAGTGTTTTCGACCTTTTTCCGTTCTTGTAAATTTATTTACTTTTATTTGGTTTTAAGTAAATTTATTTACTTTTCTATCTTTAAAAACAAAAAGAAGTTACTGATATCTAAAATTCTGCAGAAACAATACTATTTATATATTTAAATATTAGAAATGAAATTTTTAAATATCATTAAACAATCAAGGTGGTTAAAAATACTTTTTATGATAAAGATAAATACTTTAAAAATATTTTTTAGAATCACATAAAAAGAATAGGTAGTATTCTAGTAATTGGATATACAAATTATAGACTTATTTTCTAGATCTTTGTTTCGTAAAATAGTATGGGTTATCTACTTATCAAGATTCTAGTATCAAAAAGTAAAGCAAACTAAAAGCAAAACAATGTTCCTATTAGAGATTCTTAGCAAATAATCCCTATAAAGTTTTCCTTTCTTCTTTAAAGAAATTATTTCACAGTAAAAATGTTTACTTACAGAAATATATTTTTCCGTAAAACTGAGAAAAGTATATGCAAAAAAAACTTAAACAAAATTTGGAATTTCACTTCGTGGGACTCCTTTTGCAAATTATTTTTGTCGATATGGAGGAAAAGTTTCTCTACACAAATTATGACTTTGCAGCTGTTTCCTCTCATTTTGTTCATAATAAAATTAATAAACTTCTTTTTAAAGGACCAGCCGGAGGTTGAAAATCTCATTAAAATTATGAAAAAATCTAATTTGTAGCGCCGCTCAAAAAATACAATTTGCTAAGGATTTTAAAATTTTGATTCTAATAAATTTAAAAGTAACTGGGGTCGCTACTAATAATTTAGAGGCTTAAATCAGATTCTAAATATGTGTTTCTGTTAACCATACATTTACAGATATAAGATGGTTAAAAGAATAGCCTTGTCAAAGAGTGGTTCTTTTAATCATGTTATATCTATAAACGTAGCATTATTAGTTTTTCCGACAATCATGAAACTATTGTTTTATAGATGATGTTTAATGTATTATAACAAAAATGTTTTATCAATATTATATATATATGTATGCATAATAACATAAAACTGAAATGGTTAAAACTTAAAACAAAAAAATATACGTGGTGAAAATGAAGTGGACAAAAACTTTCGTGGCGAAATAAAGTTGGAAAAATAATTATATAAATATGATGAACAAAAGGTCGAAAAAGGAATAGAACAAATAGTATTTAATTTACGAAAGAGACTAATTAGTGGAAGGCATTTCTAAACGATATATATAGTACTTATCACACAACCAAAATAATTCTGTAAATATGGGTATGGCCCATAACCAAAGTACCGTAATTGTGGCTCAATCACATGATTCATGTGTTTCATGGCAGAGTCAGCTCTATAAGTGACATACTGTCATGCTGTTTTTTTCCTCTCCTCGTCATATTATTAGACATCAAAATAATTCGCGAGCACTTTTGTCTGAAGACATTTGTGATAGTTGACGATGAAAAAAGGAAAAAATCGCAGAATATGGTCCATGTAGATACACCAATGGTAAATATACGCTCATGAGATGATATGGGTCAAATAGTAACATGACTGCGATCCATTGTGCCACTACAAGTCTATTAACTTGTCAACTCTATTTCCTTAACAAATGTATGTTTTAGAGGGAGTTGAATGTTTACTCTCTCTCCAGAAAAGAGATTTATGTGTATTAACAATTAGGGCCGGTCCAACTATTTGGAACGCATTAAGTGAAATTGAAAAAAAAATTATAATATAAAAACTATTTAAAAACCATTCATTTTAAACCGATATAGAATCATAGACGAAAAACAAGTATCAATCATGAGTTAAACAAAATCTTAAACTAAATATTATTTGGTAAATAATAAATATTATATTTTTGTATTCTTCTTTGTAAAGTCATTCATCAAAATAGAAGAGAAAAAATATGTTACTTAATGAATGCCGAAAAATCTGATTAAAATTTTTAAAGAAAAAAAAAAAAAAAATTGGAGCGCTAAACGCAAGTTTATGTGACTTATGTTACGGACCGAAGCTGATGGTTGGTTATGAACTGAATAAGAAAATGAGCAAAAATTAAAAGACAGTAAATATTAGAGGATATTGTGTTATATTTCATATTCTTGTGATTATATCTTGTATATTGAGTGTAGAATATCCTCCTAGAGCATACACTCTATATATATTTTTTTGATAAATGAGAATAACAACTTTTGCGCTACTTTGTTATGGTATCAGAACAGAACAGAAGGTTTAAGACAAACAAAAACTAAACAAAGACAAGAAACTATGACTAAAAGTCGAGTTGTGGTTGTGTGTGCTAAAGATGCCGTTCTGTCACCTATATATCTCCATCCCTTTGATGGATCTTGAAATCTGATAAAAAAAAACGGTGCTCTACCAAAACCCACAGATGTGAAAGAAGTTGAGCAGTGGGAGGTTGTGAATTCGATGTTGGTAATGGATTATGAACACCATCGAACCAAGTCTAAGAACTTCGATCACGATGGTAGAAGCGGTGAAACTTTATGGGATGATTTGAAATTACAGTTCTCTAGATAAGTAATTGATTATACATTCATGTTTGAACTTTATATGGTTCTTATACATACATTAGAACCGTCTAAATATTTACACTTTTTATTTACTATTTTTGTTTATATTACAACCAGTAACCATATTATTATTTTGCTTAATTTTATTTCTAAAGAATCGTATTGTAGTTTTATTTTTAAAAAGTTGTAGTATAACATTGATCTTTGCACATTTGATCTCTACATTACTACAATATTTGTTATGCACTTTCAATAATTTAAATAGAATTAAAATTCTGAAGATTATTTAACCGTTATATGCTTAACGATTTTTTGAATCTGAAGAAAAAAAAATTCATGTTTACTTGATGTAAAAAATAAAAAAATTATGGTGTTTTGATAAAAAAAAAAACATCTAAAAATTATGGTGTTCAGTATATTTTGTCAAAAAATTTAACAGAAGAAATGGTGTATATTGACGATATATGAAGATATTGTATAGCAAATGAGTGACTTTCGAGTTTATAAAATTGATTTGCATAAATTTAAAGTAAAAATCAAAATTGGAGAAGGAGTTTAATGGTCTTTTACCAATTTTTTCTTAACTCCCTCAAAAATCAAAACGGTGTATGAGAATATTTATTATAAATTTATAACTGAGACTTTCTCTAGGTTTAAGACATTTATTACTCCATATATTTCACTAGTCCCTTATCATGGGTCCCAATTCCCCACTTTAACTATACTCATCTAACTATAGTTAAACATCTTCAAGCCCTGTCCTTTGAATTTATAATATTTATTTATTCTTGCATATTTATTAATTATTCTATTTCTCCCTATTAATTATTTTATTCTGTGTCTTAGCAACATTCATAACAAGCAGATTCAATATAACATCTTCTTCCTCTTCCAAAAAAAAATATTTTCTTAAACATATTTAAAAAAACTATATGATCTTCTTCCTCTTCCAAAAAAAATATTTTCTTAAACATATTTAAAAAAAAACTATATGATCTCCACAATTTCACTCTCTCTTCTTTTTATTCATCTTCTTCTTTCTTGAATACCATTTTTATTTTGCTTAAACATAAACACTAATTTTTCGAATTTTGACAAACCAAAAGAAAAAAAAAACTATAGTTACAGATGCTTGAACTTAGAGCAATGGATATAACTCCTAAATCACCTGAACCAGAATCCGAAACTCCGACCCGGATCCAACAAGCTAAACCAATCTCTTTCAGTAACGGAATCATCAAACGCCGTCATCACCACCATCCTCTAACCGTCACTTACAAAGAATGTCTCAAAAATCACGCGGCGGCGATTGGAACTCACGCGCTTGACGGTTGCGGCGAATTCATGCCGTCTCTTTCATCAACACCTTCAGATCCTACTTCTCTCAAATGTGCAGCTTGTGGTTGTCATCGTAACTTCCACCGCCGTGATCCTGAAGATTCTTCCACCTTTACTCCACCGTCTCTTCTTCCATCTTTAACAACAACAACCGCCGCAATTGAGTATCAACCACATCACCGTCATCATCCACCACCACCACCTCTATTAGCTCCTCCACAACAACGTAGTCCTAATTCATCTTCTCCTCCACCTATTTCATCATCTTACATGCTTTTAGCTCTTTCCGGTAACAATAAAACCGCGAGATTCTCAGATCTAAACTTCTCCGGTGGTAATCATCATCATCTCTCTTCAACGCCTGGCTCACGGAAAAGGTTTAGGACGAAGTTTAGCTTAAATCAGAAAGCGAAGATGCATGAATTCGCTGATCGTATTGGTTGGAAGATTCAGAAACGTGATGAAGATGAGGTTCGTGAGTTTTGCCGTGAGATCGGAGTTGATAAAAGTGTTCTTAAGGTTTGGATGCATAATAATAAAAACAGTTTTAAATTCACCGGTGGAATCGCCGCCGTAGAGAGGAATGGAAACAGCGTCGGCGGAGAGAACGATATTCACAACGCAGACGATGATGGCGACGGAGGAAAGGAGCTTGGTGGTGGGAGATTTGAGAGTGATAATGGCGGAGCTGAAGGCGGAGGAAATGTAAACGCCTCGTCGTCTTCGTGTTGAAGAAGGAAACATCTTGTCGTTTTTTTTTGCGGGGAAAGAGTAATAATAAAGAAGCTTAAGCTTTGTTTAGCTTTAGAATCATAGTCATTAATACGTTTATTAGTATTTACTAAACTCTTTTTAACTCGTTTTGAGTTTTATTATAGTTGAATTTTCCAATATTAAGTTCCACTATTTTGTCTCAAGAAGGTAATAATAATATTACGCTCTGAAAGAGTTAATTAATTTTTTCCCATAATGGAAGTTTATGTCAATGATCGTTCTAATTAAACGCTTAGTTGTAGTCACTATAATCAAGTTTTGGTAAATCAAGTGAATTCCTAATGAAAAATGCAGATTTTCCTAAATTATAAAGTTATTTTAAAATAATAACATTTGAATTATTATCTTAAAAGTAATTCTCAATTTGACCCAACAAAAAAAGAATAATTCTCACTTAAAATAATACTATAAAAGGTTTCGTAATATTTTCCACTAATATAAAAGTTTTTGATACTATAATCATTCGGTGATGTTTTAATAAGTCAAATTTTGTTGATCAAACAAACCCTAAAATGTGGCTTTCTCAAAACTTAATAAATTAATGAAGTTTAATTTAATAATATGTGTTGGCTTCTTATCTTGAAAGTACTTTATCGCTTAATTTAATATGCAATCAAACTAAGATCTAGGTGTCCTTTTCGTGAATCTCTCTTTATTCTTTGAGAAAAGAGACAATTTTATTTTTAAATATTAACTATCTTGATATTATAATTTCCAATGATTAGTCATCGGCTTCTGATTAAACCCTAGATTCATCGGATAATCCATTTAATTTCCTCATTAATCCATTTCCATCTCGTCCTTACATTCCCACTATCCACTTTTGGTATATATAACTGGAATCTAACTATTATTATTATTATTATTATTATTATTATTTAAGTGATGTATAGTTAAGGTCCATGTTATAAATTTTCTAGCAATCTCGGATTATATTTCGTCTACTCGTTAGGTCTATCCTAACCGCCTCGATTAATGATTAATTCTTCAAAAAAGTCAGCCAACCGATTACTTTCCACCTAATCCGATTAATTTCCGTCTAATCCTATTATTTTACACATAATCATTTATAATCCAATTATTTTT
Source organism: Nasturtium officinale (assembly GCA_963854855.1). Taxonomy (NCBI): domain Eukaryota; kingdom Viridiplantae; phylum Streptophyta; class Magnoliopsida; order Brassicales; family Brassicaceae; genus Nasturtium; species Nasturtium officinale. The sequence goes on from OY978507.1 coordinate 11,672,594, forward strand.
AAATTTTCAAGTATAATTATTTTTATTTTTGTTATTCAGACATTTATATTGAGAGTTTGTGATGTTTTATAATAAATTATGTTAAAATTATAAATAAAAATCATAAAATAAATTATTAATACTATATTTTTATGTATTTATTATATTTTTTTAAAAAAAATATTATTTAAAAGTTTAATATAATGGATAAATATATATTTGAAATATTAAAATAACTTAAAATTAAAATCTGATTAATGTTCATTTATTTTCCGATTAATTACCTAGGTGCTAAATTCAACTTCGCAGTCTTATTATTTAAAACATTTGCATAAGGGCATCGAACCAATCATTAACTTTATGAATAATCTAAATAAAAAATTTCATTTGGGAAACGTAGACTGAAGACGATTTTGGTACTAGTCATGATTAACAACTGTCGGGTCACCAAACAACAAAGAGAATAAATATATAATTATATTAAAATATGGCATGTGATGGTTGATAAACAAATGTTACGAGATTTGTTAAAATAATATTGGTAAATAAAAAAAAATTATTTGCTATCACTTTAAACATTTCGTGAAGTCAAAAATCTCTTTTTTTCGTGGTGGGGACAAACTTTAACACAGGCTGAGGTTATGGCCCTAACTGCCATATACCATGTGCACAGTGCACCACTTACTAATTTGAATTCTTCCTGACGTAAGTAATGCTAACAAAAATCGTACATTTTATTTCATTGTACATAAGTTTTTCTAAAGTTTAATGTCTGTATTTTAATATATATAGCATAGGTAGACCTAAATTCTGACAAATTTAATTTTAGTGGGATATACTTTGATGGGTAAGTTCCAAAATGTGAAAATGTTTTTTTGAGATCCAAGAAGGTTTGCAATTTATATTGATTCAATTGATGACACAAAAGGTAAGTAATAATTAAAATATAATAAAATTGGCACTGGTGGTAATTTATAATCGTGAGTTACCCATTTCGATTTTCTGTAACTCTACGAATTTTTCGGTGTGGGTTGGTTTTCATTTTAATTAAAAATTGATTACGATCACGCCAACTTCAAAATTCATGTTTAAGATTTCGCTAGGGAATAGTATTGCTGTGAAGGGGAACCTACAGCGGAATAAAATAATTAAATTATACAAGATTAACTAGAGATTTGTTTAGGGACATTTTCAAAATTTAGATATATTTATATATAATTGTACAATACTAGATCTTTCAGAGTTACATTTAAATCTTTCAGATTTTTTCTTTTAGTAACCTATATATCATGCTGGAACACCTATAGAGAAATATGAAATGAACCGTCCATTGTAATTTATCATTGAGCAATATTCCTGGCAATCAAATTTGCTTATGATGATGTGAAAAAAGCTCAGCGAGGTTCGGTACATCCAATTCGATTTCTGTCAGGCACAACTGTTACTGATCATTTGGTTTGACCATATGGATATGGACACTTGGTTACGATCTATTTGAATAACCGGAAAAGTCATATCTATAGATTTATCTCCCCTATGAAATTAGTTATGACTTCTCCGAACTTGTAATCTATTTCTAAATTATAAAATAAAAATAAAAACTGAATAGAAAAAAAAGAATTTATATCCTTAGGCTGCGTGCCTTTAATGCCTGGGCAAGAGAACTCTTCCAAGCAGTTTTATAGATACACCAACATTGGAAGACGTTTGGAGGTTGAGGTGCCTTGGTTCCTTTTACCGGCTTTGGCCTCTCCTCTAGTTCGTTTTAAGCTCTTTGATAACTTTTGATTTTCTATCTTGAGTTTCATGGAGTTTGCTTCATAAATAGACTCTACCGGTTCATACTACTTGATTCATAAAATATATATGTTGCTCCTCTAATACTCCTCCTACTCCGGAGTGCTTCACTGATGGTTCTGCTTCATCTAAGTATTGAGGAATTTTTCGTATTTAATTTGTTCGATGTGGCTTCCCGGGCGTACGCTTGTATTCTTTTACGTATCCTTCTCCGTCAAGGTTTCTTCAAAGTATGGCTGGAGATTTGGTGAGTTTCTCCTAGAAGTTTCTCTTTGTATTTTCGTCAAAAACTCAAAAAATGCTATCAAGATTTACATGTTAAACAAAAAGAAAAAAATAAAAGAAAAGAAGAATCTGAAACCATGTAACCTATAATTAATATTTGGATATTGTTGCGAGTTATAAATTAAATTCTTGCTTGTTATATATTTTTTTCATTTTATTCTCTATTTATAATTTTTCATATTTTGCAATTTTACAATGTTATAAGTCGTAGGTGACTTGGTGTAGCTATATTGTAACAAATTTAAGACGGTGGTAGATTTAAAAAGCAAATGAACAGATTTGTTCAGCTATATTTAGCACCACACACAGAACTTAACAAGTATAACAATCATTATAAAATCTACTGGTTCTTGTGTTCAAATTTGCACCACATGATAAGAAAGTCTTATAAAGCTTTAGATGTTTAAAAAGAAAAACTAAGTTATGCATGAAGTGGAATAGCATAAACTAGAAATGCTTATTCGAAGAAAGTTGAGATTTGGAGAATCAAAATACCAATTTTTGTGTGTCTTTTTCCCCACTCCTTTTGTAATATAAATATAAATGATTATTGTTTGAAAATAAAAGACAAAAGAACCTAAGAGCTATGAACATTATCTTGATATAACCCCCTAGTTGAGATTCAGTTACAGGACCACATAATTATAAAATAAAGTCATTTAATTTTTCCTTTACTATTTCTATGGTTCATAAATGAAATTAAATTCACAATAATTCAAAATTTCGAAATTATTGATGCAACCTAAACTTGTGTTGTGGACCTTGTAGTATTAAAAAGCTAATAAATTTGTATTTAAGTAATAAAAACAATGAGTTTTATTTGCCACTCAACTTTATTTCTTAATATACTGTTTATATATCATGTTACATAACTTTCCACCTTAGCAAAAATAAAATTATTGATTAGAGTAGCATTAAGAATACTTATTTAATTTAAATATATTTTTGGATATCTCGTTAAGAATAAAGATTAAATTTACTTTTATGTGGTCCTGTTCCTCGAACCACTTCTACCTCATTTTTGTCTTGTCAAGATTTGAATCTCCAGTGATATACATTTCTTATGAAAATAAAACCTTTAGTTACAGACAATGGTTAAACTGGTTCCTGTGACGCAAGAGTAGCAATATTCTTAGCTTTTCTTTTCTTTCTAGCTGGGGATAGTTCTATATCATCCGGTCTTTTCGTCATTTAAGATTGTATTTGATTCTTGTAAGGTTATAGTGTTATACTAAAGGTGGGATGTACGATTAGAAAAGGCTATCTAGCTATGGTCTTTTCAAATTGAATGTTGTATCAATGGTTAATAAAACCACATGCAATAACTCTGTTTATGATTATTTACTTGAGTCAAGTAATTTATAGCATGCAAAAATGAAGCATGTTAATTATCATTCCTTTTATAGAATAATGAATTTTGGATTGTTACCAAAACACAATCTTAATAATATTAAAATAGACAAATGTGAAATCTGCATAAAATCAAAATATTCAAGACATTTTTACAAATCTGTAAAAAAATCAAATGAGTTACTTGAATTGATACGTAGTGACCTATGTGATTTTAATCAACTTCAATTCGTGGAAGAAAGAATTATTATATTTCTTTCATTGATGATTGTAGTAAGTTTTACCATATTTATTTGATAGATACAAAAGATGAGGTTTTAAATATGTTTAAGAAATTCAAAGCAGAAGTTGAAAACTAATTGGATAAAAGAATAAAGATTTTTAGATCTGATAGTGGTGGATATACAAATAAAATGAATTCTCAAAATTTTATTCTACATATGGTATTATTCATCGAACTAAGACACCTTACATTCTAATGAAAAACAGAATTGTAGAAAGGAAAAATACAATGTTGAAAAAATGATGAATTCCATGTTAAACAATTCGGGTGCATCACTTAGCTTAGGGGGTGAAACTGTTTTCACAGAAAATTAAATTTTGTATAAAATTCATCATAAGGAAAGTTATAAAACTCCATATGAACTATGAAAAGTTATGACTCCTTCATATAAGAATATGAAAATGTGAGGTTGTCTAGCAAAAATTCAAGTACCTTTACCAAAAAGAACTATTATGGGACCAAAAATTATGGATTGCGTTTACATTGGTCATGTGGAAAACAATGCGACATATAGATTTTTAGTTCATAAATGTGATAATGCTAAGGTAAAAGTAAATACAATTATTGAATCAAGCGAGGCTGAGTTCTTTGAGGATGTATTCCCATACAAAAAAACCAAGAAATATAAGTATTAAATGAGTACATGAGATTGATAAAATTGTCTCAAAGGTTCAAGATGAAAATGAACCAATAAGAAGTAAAAGTGCAAAAACCCCTAAAGATTTTGGTACAGATTTTACGACGTACTTGAGTGAATATGAGCTGCAAACATGTAAAGCTCCAATTGAATCATCAAATGCACTTTATTGGAAAAAGGTTACTCAAAGTAAAGTGGAATCCATTTTGGATAATTATACATGAGAATTTGTTGATTTACCACCGGAAAGTAAACCAATTGGATATAAATGGATATTCACTAAGAAGTTAAGGCTAGATGGAACCATTGAGAAATATAAAGCAAGATTAGTGCCAAAAGGATTTCATCAAAAATAATTTCTTTATTTATTTGATACATATTCTCCGGTCAGGATAATTACTTCCATTAGATGCTAATAGCAACTTCTGCCATATATAATTTAGAAATTCATTAAATGGATGTCAAAATAGAATTTTTAAATAGTAAATTAGATGAAGAAATATATATGGAAAACCAGAAGGCTTTATAGTCAAAGAGCAAAAAAAAAAGTTTGTAAACTTGTTAAGTCATTGTATGGACTTTAGAAAGCGCCAAAATAATGGCAAAAAGTTAGATAATACAATAAAATCATATGGTTTACCAAAAATGAATGTGACATGTGTGTTTACATTAAAAAAAACTAAAAATAATATGATTATTGTATATATATATATATATATATATAAGTAGATGATATATTGATAATGGGAACAAGTAAAGACATTATTAATGTCACAAAGATGCTGAGTGAAAATTTTGAAATAAATGACATGGGATTAGCTGATCTAATTCTTTGAATAAGAATTAGACAAGAACCAAATGGTTACTCGCTTACTCAATCTCACTATCTAAAAAAATTTCTAAAATTTTTTGGTGACTTTGATTAGGCATGCCAAAATGAATCATTACCCATGGGTCTCATCTCATTTGACCCATCGTGGGCAGATGCGGGTTGACCAAATTTAGCGGGTTGTGAAGGTGCGGATGCGGGTCAACAAAATTTTCACTTGCGGTTCAAGTGGGTACCCGCCAATATTAAAAATAATTAATAAAATTATATGTTATTATCAGTTTTTAAGAAAACATATGTTGTTTTCAGGTTTTTTGAATAATTTATTTTTTGTTATATTTCATATTTTTGTTGTTATTTTATATTTTAGATATATATATATATATATATATTAATGATTTAAGATTTTTTTTTGCGGGTAACCTGCCAGACCCGCTTGATTAATGTGGGGCGGGTGCAGGTTATTCATTTAAACCTAGCGGGCATATGGGTAATTTTTTATATAAAAACTTACAAATCCGCAGTGGGGCGGGTCAGTGGGTTGACCTGCTTGAGTTAGCTAACTTTGATGATAGACCGGTAGTTACTCTGTTTGATCCAATATGTAAGATCTCAAAAAATGAGGGAGAAAGTGTATCTCAAAAAATGAGGGAGAAAGTGTATCTCAATTAGAATACACACAAATAGTCAGAAATCTTAAGTACATTACAAATTTTACTAAACCAGTTTTGGCTTATTCATTGAGTCGTATAAGACGATATTCAAGTAATACAAATATAAAAAAATTTGAATGATTTAATTAGAGTAGTAAGATACTTAAAACATACAATGAATTATGGTCTATATTTCAAAAAACTTTCTTTCTGTTCTAGAAGGATATAGTGATGCTAATTAGATTTCTCGAAGTACATATAATAGATCCACAAGTGGTTATGTGTTTACACTTGTGGTGGTGATGTATCTTGGAGATTATCTAAACAAACGCGGATTGCATGTTCTACTTAGAATATGAATTTATCGCACTTACGAATTTTCTTGAAGATATTCTTTTATGGCCAAAGTCGATGATAGTATGACTGTCTTACATAGAGGGAAACATATTTATAATGACAAGTCAAGACATATTAGATGAAGACATGATACAATATGACAGTTGATTTCCAATTGGGTGATAACATTGGATTATATTAGATCAAAAGAAAACTTGGCTGGTCCTTTGACTAAAGGCCTTGCTAAAGAGCAAGTCGTATTCACTTCGAGGGGAATGAGTCTAAAGTCAAAATAATGAGTCACTACTTGACGGAAACCTAACCTAGCAATATTGGAGATCTCATGGCTAGTTTCAATAGGCAAATTGGTTGGGGGAAAACTCAATTGAGAAAATACACATTTCTCATTCGTATGAAGTTTAAAATATATTTTTGTTGATGTTGAAGAGATGAATATTATTTTCTTAATAACGTAAATAGTTTTTCTTTAAGTGGGATAGAACGGAGTATCCTTGATTAATGTTACTTATATAAGAGTGATGTCGGGTCGCATTTATGAGAATTGAGATGACTAAATTCTCTAGAACTCTCATGAAGTCATGATATGTTCAGGACCAAAATGAACACAATCATATAAACATGGTTAATTCAAGACTAGAGTTTATTACTCACAAAGTAAATCTGGATAAGTCGTTACCAAAAAAATGTTCAAGTCTGATTATATTTTCACAAAACATTTGAACTTATTTTCTATTCAAATGTGGGATATTTTTGAGTTTAAATAGAAAATATAGAGTATTATTGAAGTTTATTTAATTAAAATATGACACTTGAAAAATACAACATGTTTTATGAATAGTCACTTTGTGAATAGTCACCCGGTAAAAGTCATTTATATGATTAGATGTGAGTGACATCTTTTAAATCTTTTATATAAAGTTACATGGTAATATGAATGAAAAGATTTGTTTCTTATATTCTTCTACCTCAAAATAGTTCTCGGATTCTCAAAGTAAAACTTGTTAGAATCTTTGTAAGTTGTCGATACATATATCAATAATTATATCTTGCAAAATAGACGCTTATAAAACTGCACTAACCACCACATCTGCGAAATTCTATCTTAGAAGATTGCATATTGCAAGACCCATTGTTCAAGAAACAAGAAGAAGAAGAAAAACGAAGAAAAAGAAATTATTAACTGGATAACTTACCTTTGTAATAATTATATATCTATTTGATTTATATACGAAACAAATATATTAGTTTATATTTATTGGATTTGCATTTTTAGTTTCATAACAATTTCCAAGTTTTTCTTAACTGAGGATCTCATGCTAAAACTCAATCTAATCCCCTGAAACTACAAGCAGTAAAATTCAAGTCTTCCTGCAACTAAAAACGTTTACGGATGGCTACAATAATTTCGCAGTGGAAAATTTTGAACTCTGGCAAAGAATGACATTTAAAATGTCTTAAATTAATTTATATGGCTTATTTGCTAGATAACAAAAAAAAATGCAAACTTGGAAAAACCAATGCGGCAGAAAACCTGTAAATAAAAAGGAAAAAACAATATTTATGTGTCATTTATACAAATAGTCTATTTTATTTTTTTGCAACTACAAACTAATTACCTCTGTTTTTAACACACAAATAACCTCTTATGAGATAAAATAACATGATATTTGTTAAAACACACAAAAATCTATTTTTTAATCACAAACTATATCAGAACAGTTTATTTACAATTTTGCTAGTCGTTGAATTTAAAAATGTAAGGGTAGATTCTCTTATATATAAAAAAAACAATATAACAATTTATTTTATCTATATTATGAAAATGTTGGGAATTAAAATCGATATCCGCCTAACCAAGTTCATTGCAATGTTTTTATCAAAAAAAAAAAAAAAAAAAAGAGAGTTCGGTACGATGTTACTTTATGAGAAGGAATTTTTTTATGAAAAATATGAAAAGGAATCGTTTCTCCCTAAACTCAAATACCTAACAGTGTACGTTCATGATGATACATTTCACATGTCACTTCAAATCTATTTACCAGCAAAAATATCTAACTTTTTCGTGTGAAAATATCTTCCCTCCTTTTATTTTCGTTAATTTCGATTTTGTTAAACATATTAAATATTTGTACCAATTTTAAATTTGTGATTTGAGTAGCTTATCCACCATATCCGTTAAAACTATAATAAGTAAACAAATTCAAAATAATAAGTAATTTATTTTAAAAAAAATTAAATAACATATATTTTTTTTAAAACTCATAACAACACAAAATTTTATAATTTTTTTAAAAATATTAGTGAATACTTACTTGACCTATGGCAAATAAAAATATTGTTATTAGTATTCACCCTGCTAAATAGGTAACTCTAACCCGTACTCTCATGATACGCTAATTTTTAAATTTATAGACAGGCCTAGTCTTCCGCCTATCATGCTGCCACATTTTGGTGCAAACTCTGACCACCGCTCTTGTTAATTCACAATGGGTTTGGGCCCAACTCTGAATTTTTGGCCTGCTTACTAAGATAGCTTCCCGGGCTTTATGTGTTCAGCCATATCTTGGGCTCATGAATGGGTCCAACAATTCTCTCTCTATTATTTTCATATAATAGTTTATCATTATTCTAATATATCTGAATAATTTAGTAATTCAGGGAACCAATGAGTGTATTACTATATTCATCTAACCTTATCGCGAAAGAAGAACCTTCCGAATGTGTTAGGCAACGATCAATCTCAGTCATTCATCAAGAAATATACAACATTGATGATTTCGTTACAAATTCCTTTCAGTAACATATTGTCTTAATTGAACATTAAATGGAAACGACATATATGCTCCGACAACATAATCAAAATACATCTCTTAGACAAAAGAAAAAAAAAAGAAAGATAATAGATCAAACAGTATATTTATACATGGAAACAACAATAATCTTAATATTTCACTTCATAACCTAACCTTTTCCAAAGCATTCTCATCCACCTAAAAGCATCCAACTATTGCAAATAATTCTCTTAAATTTTTCTTCTTAAATCCTCAAAAAAAAAAACACAACCCTTGACATAGTAGAAGAAAAAATAATCCAATATAATATTTTCAGTTTCATCTGTATATATATAATTAACAAACACAAAGACACATCCAAACACTTAACTAGATCAAGATTCTTCTGTTTTAATTACCAGTTGAAGGAGGTGAATTACAGTCACAAAGAACCTCAGTTTCGACTTCTCTCCGATGGAAACTGCGGTGGCAGCCACACGCGGCGCACGTCAGCGCTGCCACAGTACCTTCCTCTCCACGGCTTGCCATGAACTCACGGCAGCCATCTACGGCGTAACCTCCCACCGCAGCTGCGTGATTCTTCTGACATTCGCTGTATCTCACACTTCTCACCGTCAGTGACGAAGCCGTTGAAGAGCTTCTAGAAGGTTCCTCCGGCGAAGCTCTCCTCAAAACTACCTGACGCTTCCTCATACTTTCTCCCTTCAACTCTCCTCTCACCTTCTTTTTCTGAAATCTTAACTTATAATAATGTAATTGTATTATATATGTATATATATTCAAGAAAAGAGGAATATATATCAATAAAGTTTTTTTACTCCTTAATTTCTACGGTTGAAGATAGTTAGGGAGTGAATGATCGAGACAATTAAAGAGGGCCTCAGTTGTTAGCCCTAACCCTAGATGATATATTTATAGCATTTCTGATAGCAATCCACAACCAACCTTAGATATTTTTGTGCTTATGTATGTGTATATATATATGTGGGTGTATGTGTATATGTGAATATATATATATATGTCCATGTATATATATATATATGCATCATCACAACCACTCAAACCTACATATCTAATATACCAGAAAAAGAAGTTTACATGGCTATGAATGTAAATTTCTTTTGACGTCCATAACTATGCATTCACATATTTATGAATGTTATTCAATTATAATAACATTTTTGGTTTTTGTTACCAAACCTAAACGTGGTGGAAGTTTCTTTGGCTCAAGTTATATAAAATCCAGATTTATTATAATATGGTAAGTTTAGTTTCTAATCTGAATACTACGACAACCAAACGAAGTCGGTTCAACCGGTTATAAGAGTTTGGTAAGGTATGATTAATCGGAATTCGAATGGACACTACGTTATAGAAAGGGATTTATTTGTCACCATTCTAATTCTCGATTCGGATGGACGGACCAAAATGTCCATAACTCCGAGATACAAAAACAAAACATTCACTTATAATTATAAGCCACGAGACATGGCGCCACCACTTTATGAGTTAGGCATCTGTCTTATGTTGATAGTTAGATCGTCATTTTGAATGTAAATATCACACTTACATATCCAATCTTCCAAAGCTTATGTTTATTATAACCCTTGAAACATATATATATATATATATATATATATATATATATATATATATTTAACATTCCTACCAATGCGCTAACTAATAATCACAACCATAAGCAATAGAATAAAGTTATATATTATGCGCTAACTAATAATCATCACAACCATAAGCAACGTAGTGGATGCAGAATGACAACTTGCAACAGTAAAAAATATTGTGAAAGCTAAATTAAATCATGTTTGGTTGCAACCTTTGGTTCAATTTTGCAAGAAAACCCTAAAATGATGAGAAAGCTTTTCTTTAAGACCAAACAAAGTGATTGGTTTTAAAAGGAAGGAAACAGCTAAGCTTGTCTTTTAAGGCCTAATATGTACTGTTGTGGCCCCATAACCTTCACCCCCTTGAATTACTTTCTTAAATTTCTTCCATTCTATTATATCGTATAACTAGACGTGATGTTACAAACGGACCCGATTCAGAGCACCATGTTTGTTTTATCTCAGATATATTTGGTCTTCATAAACAATATATATATGTATCAAGAATCATATAATTATCTTTCATCAAAGAAATATTTTGAAAACATTGGACCAACCTTGGGTACAAATTATTTATACGTACCAAAAAGAATATGACTACGTATCGAGTTTCAGTATAAGACTACGCATAAGCTGGTTATGTACACAACTTCTATACACATGCATGTGTATGTGACCGGCCCACTTTAGTTTCTGCCCGAGAAAAATGTACGGTCTTAAAATCAAGAATTCAATTTTTGTTGTAATCTTAGTGGCAATCAATATATCTTAGATTGAATGATGATAATGCATGAACAAAAATAGAAGTGTGTGTATAAATGTATATACATTTAGACCTAAAAACGTGGGACGTCTGATAAGTTGGGCTACCAAACTTGTTTTGTACATTATCAGGACAATGCAATCCTTCACGATCTTGTGATGCTTTGCAATTACGTATGGATATTTATCAATTACACGTGCATACATTCATTCGTTTCAGTTAGACATCCAAATGTTCTCATTTCATGTGTTTCATCTATCTCGGATCATTACATAAGATATATTTTGATATTTTCTCGTTTTGGATTAGATGTAAAATATATATGAATTTAAATTCGGCAGATATCTTGAGGTATTATTAGAAACATTGTCTCAATCAAAATAGCCGTAGTTCCGTTGTCTCGCACCACTTGTTAGTGGTAACATTGATTTCTAATAGTTGACGCATTCAATACAATACTCACTTCACATCTGCAAGTTCTGAAATCGATATATACTTAGGCGACATCATTACGGAAAAAAACAAATCATTTAATTTTCATTCGATGGAATTTTCTAAATTGATATGGATCTACGAAAAGAAAGGAATAGATGAGTGCATGCATGCATCTTTTAAAAAATGCATGTGTAAGAATTTATAGAGCAAAGACAATGTACAAACCCATTATTTTATTTTTTGATTTGATAAGTTAGTTTCTGTCTAACAATAATTAGGAGTACACGTAGTACGAACACCTATGCGCCATAAGTTAGTAATGAAATTATAAGCCAAACGAAACTTTTTTGGTAGTTTTATTTAATGATTGATACATAAATAATTAAATTAATGGCATTATGTACCATTCCTTTTTACCATTTTTGGCGTGGATTAAGATTTAATCAATTTATAAATACAATTATAGTCGGACAACCTCACTCGGACTAAATCAGAAATTAATAATGAATGCTAAAAAGCATATTCACATTTGTTGCCTTCTGATAAAATATAGCTCAACCTTATGATCTGAAGTACATAAATTTTTTAATTTTGGACATTTCATGTTGTATGAATTGTAATATTTTTCTATGGCATGCCGTACATGACCCAAACACATTTCAAATTTTAAGTAATGGAAACATTTTCCTCATTCTATAGAAAAGGAAAATATCGAACCAAAGCGAATTAAATCTGAAATACCTACATCCACTCATCAAAATGATAGAAAAAGGATTATTAGTTTGTTAATGACGAAGACCAAAGTGGTTAGTGGAGTAATGGTGGTTATGATTTATGGTAAGGAAATATATTTAAGAAAATAAAAAGCAAAGATTGTTTCTCAACAACCCAACTCTAGTTCCCCAGCTTCCATTAGTGATATGATATGTAATCTTTAGCTAGTCAAGGGTCATTCGTTCTTGTTTAATCAGGATAAGGAATCTTATGTTTCACAACACATGTAGTATTTGTTGTAAACTACAATATACTTCCTTTTATCATCAATGTTGTTCAATAAATTTTTGTTTCATGAAAACTGAAAAGTATATTTTATATGTCTCACTTAATAAGAGCACATTTATCGAGTGAGTTTCTAAAGGAGTTTTTCAAAATAAAAATATTAGAAAGTATTAATTAGATGAGAGAAAACTGAGAAATAAATGAGAAACGTTTTTTCAATTTCTCGTTTAATATATGGTCCTTGAGGCTTTTATAACAGATGTTTTGTTTTGATTGATACAAAAAAAATTTAATTTAAATTTAATTAAATAATTTCAAATACTAATATTTATAAGGATAAGAAACTCATTTAAAGATATCTACTTATGGAGATACCCTAAGTGCACTGCTAGGAGATATTTTTCTTCTCTTCATGTATATATATATAATATATATACCAAAACTTGGTATAAACCTTTCCTCTATATGAGTCTTACTATATCCATACCTTCCGAAAGAACACTCAAGATGACATTTAGAACCCTAAAAAGCTCCAGAGCTCATAGATAATTATTCGTACCGTTGACCGTTGACATATTATTGGGCCTATGAGGCCATCACGTATGTGACTATACCAAAATCTGTCAGTATGAAATAAATCAGGATAAGAGTTTGATGAGTTCATATCTTCTATATAAGGTAGAGCCTTTGTATGTTATCAAATAAGAAAAATATTTCATAACTTCTAATATTTCTTGAAATAGTATCAGAATCTGAACACGCTAATATACTAATCCGATCCACTGAAAGTGATCCGATCACCTTACTAACTGATGGCTCAAAGGAATGCTTAATTTCACTTGAGATAACTAGAAGAGCATTATACCGAGGGGACGAGATAGATTATGACGAAATAAATGGCTAGAAGAACAATTATCTCAAGGGGATGTATGAAGAATATCTCACATTGAAATATAAAAAGAGAACTTGAGTAGTATATTATAAGGAATATGGACAATACAATTATAGTTAATATTGGTTTTGAGTTAAAGCCCATTTACTGCAAAATGGTTTTTATTTTTTGATCTTGGATCTCAACTCTGCAGAGATACATATTCTGTTTTTCTTTTCATTGATTTTTACCTAATTTTGACAACTCTTGTTTTATCGATTGCAATGTTGATGAGGACATCAGAAGCTAATGGACGAAGCAGAATCCTTCGTGACCAAGCTAGAATTGAAGATAGCCGATGACTCACCTATGAAGAAAACACTTGAGCATTTAGCATCTCACCAAGTTTTCATCAGAAAATGACATACATGACCGAACTGTTCAATTCAAGTAAGCTTCTTAACCAATTGGATATCAACTTCCTGCTGTTTTATCTTGATCCAAAGAAGACTAAAAGCTGTTTAAGAGTTTGAAAATGATACCACATCTGTTTTCATGCAAGGATCAAGAGGAGGATCAATACTTGCCATTTTTAAATCCCAACGTCCATATTCCTTTCAGCCCTTGCATTTTTAGAGACCAGATACAAGCAAAGGTCCATTTACCTTATTTGGACCGATTTTATCTTTATTTCTCCAACGTATATATCATTCAGTTTATGCGATTTGTTCCTGTTTTTAGCCGTTAGAATGTTTTAAACAAGCCTATAAAAGCCCAGGTTCAGTTTCATTGTAAAGACATCCTTAATTGACATTTGAGAGTTCATAAGAGAAAAAACTTTTTCTTCTATTTCACAAAGTTGTGAATTCTCTGTGTTTTCTTTCATTAGTTATTATTTGAGTGATTTATGTAACTAATCTTGTACATCGATTGAGAGAGCCAATCACTATCACCCCATCTGTACCTTCTATCCCACTTTGCTTAGCATAGGTTTGGAATCCTTTGCTCATCAAATCATTTGAGATTGTGTAATTCCGATCCAGGGCTGGTCCAATGGTTTCGGATGCCCTAAGCAAAAAAAAAAATTATGTTATTTTGTTTTATGCAATATTATTTAAAAAATAACACAAATAAACCATGAATTTTACTGTTAAAATTATTATAATTTACGTAATCATAATAATAATAATTATTTATAGAACTAATGGAAGTATTAAATCTCTAATTCAATTTATTGATAATTATCCAAGTAATATTACACCTTACAAAATTATAATATAAAATTCTTAATAATTGATCGAAACAAAATTCTATCATTGTAATTAAATCTAATATATGTAATCTAATAACTAATACCTTCAAATTTTGAAATAAAAAAGAAATTGACTTAGAACAAAAAATACGACTAGTTTTAATTCTTTTTCTATAATTTAACTTTAAATTCATTAATAAGATACCCAATTTTATATTTTATCAATTAAGACACACAAATATAATTACATGTCCAATAAAATTAATCTTATTAGCTTTAAAAATTAATTTAAAATACCCAAAACTACTAAAAATATCCAAAACTACTAAAATAAATGCCAAAACTATTAAAGAAAATGCCAAAAATTGATGTCTAAGCCCATGCCTCAGTTGTTTGGCCTCTGTGCTGGGTCTGTTCCGACCCTATATCATCTTGTATCAGAGGTTAAAAGATTCATATCCATCAGATTGTGTTCATCCAACCTATATCCATTTTCAATTATGTATTGTTGTTTTTATTCCCACTAAATAAAAAAATTCTGCTTGTTTTTTTTCTTATTTTTGTGTTATTTGCTTCAGTACCTTCTTATAAATAAAGCAAAAACAAATATTTGTTTTCAATCTGAGTTTGGTTTCAAGAAAAATAAAAGCCATATAAATACCTTAACATTTTCAGTTTCTATTACTTTCTATATATTTTAAAACAAATTATATATAATATATCCGTGTTAATTTACTTACTTTGAGTTTATTTTGATTTTTTTTTAAATATCAGTTTTCATTTAGTTTTAATTTTATTTGAAACTTTCCATTTTTGAGTATTTTGACCTATCTCTTATCTTTGCTCGTACAGTTGAAGTCCCAGCCGCTCCCTGCAGTTCATACTTTTTTAATTGAAAATCTTGTTGTTTTGTGATAAATATAAATGTTTTGATGTTTTTGTCATTCAAAATAAGATTCTATCATCATAGACAGAAATGGTTTGGCGGGGGGGACAAATTTACTCACACACTATAGTTAAAAATCTTCTTCGTGTTCTCCTTTGGACGGGTTATGTATGAGTTTTTTTTTTAATTATGATTCAAATCTATGTTACATGTGGTATATGGAGATTGTAAGACATATTTATTTTGGTGAAGAAAAACATGAAAAATATATTATTTGTATGGTGTGGGAATGCAAAAAAAAAAACCAAAAATCATCACTTTTTTGTGAATTTCTCAAAGCAATCCTTCCTAATCTGCCTGAATTTCCCACGAACACAACTATGTTTACTAAGTTAATGGACCATCACACTAGTAAATACCTAAGCAATAGAGGAATACTGAGAACTCAAATCCAAAAGATAATGATGTGTAATTATATAATAGTTACCTAAGGCCTGAGATTATCAGACAAGAAAAGGGATGACATGGAGCCAACATCCATTATTTATTATGATGTAATGAACATGCATTGAAAGAAATAGTGGATTTTATTTTATAATGATGTCATGATTAAAAGATATAAAGAATTCTTATCTTTTTCTATTTTTAAAATCAGATTTTATTTAAAATGTAAAATTTCCATAATCTGCATATTGTAAAGACTTTTTTAGATAGGGGATTTGGAATTATAAAAAAATTTAGAGAGTTTTAGGAATTGGGGGTAAATTGGAATTTCAGACTCAAAAGGATTAATTCACCAATATATATATATATATATGGACAAAAAATTGCTACATATCCTTATTTTCTATCTTCTCTTTTTAGAATGAGGGAAATTTGGAAACATATGATGTTTTCCATTTAATTTGACCGTCTAAAGTTTTTTAAAGATTTGGTGAAATAGGTTTCTAAATATTAGAACATGTTCCAAAACTTCTAACTCAGGGAGAGTTTTATTTTTTCCTAAAACCAACAATATTAAAATCTGTAAAATTTACAATTTTCTAATCAGCGACATATGATGTTAAATAGATTTGATAGATATTATAAGTACATCAATTTTATTTCTAATTTGGCTAAGGTGGAATTTTAAAACTGGTTTGCCTGTTTGAGGTCTTTATGGGTCTTTAGAAAACATTTATTTCCTCTGTTTAAGATCTCTAAAACATGTTATGTAACATTAGAGAGCTAGAACATTATAGACATTAGACAGGAGGAGATTCAAAAATTATCTTTAACCGGGGAGATTTTAAAAGCATCGCCAATGCTCATATATGTGTGGAATATTTTAATACATTTTTATTTTCATTTTCATTTCTTTTTAAGGTTAATCAATTACAAGTGACACTTGAAGAGTATCTTAACAAAATTTTATAGTGTTTTAAGGAAGACACTTTTTCAATCGATTTCTTCTAAAGTGTCTTAAATTTATATTAACTATATTAGTTAAGACCCCAAATTATAACCAATGAAAATGGACTAAGACTACATACTAATTTATTAAATATGTACCTATATAGAAACCTTCACAAAAATTCACTAATTTATAACTTTTATTTGGAGCAATTTCCCCTTTGACCCCTAAGTTTCTAAACTACATCTTCCACTAATAAATATTATAATATCAACAATGTAAATAGTTATGAAAATAAAAAAAATCCTAATGTGTATTCCAAATAGTATAAATATGTATTCCATATTTGGTAAAATACATATTCTGAAACTTCTAGAATAAATTTTATAAAAATTTAATTTTACAACTAGTATAACATGTACATGTGGTAGAATACAAAATCATTTTCCCAGAATATGTATAATGGTATAATAATATTTTGAAAATTTAAAAACGTATGCAAAACAAAATTCATCGGGCAAAAATACTATTTAAAATTACCTCAAATAAAATAAAATTATTCTTTTAATCTTTTCATAATTGTCTATCAGCATGCTCATGTGGTTTATTTTTGAAAATTTGGCTTTTTCTATGAGTAATGGTAGTTCAAGCAAAATGGAGAATTTACAAAAACAGCAAAAATTATATATTTTGAAAAACCATTAAAAATATTCTTTATTTTAAATTTCTCAAAATAAAAAGAGACTAAAACAAGTTATATAGATTCACAAGTCAAGGTTACCAAAACTATGATTAGAATTTGGAAATTTCCAAAATAGTTTTGGAAAGAAGAAGACCATTAGAAAATAATGGTTAGAATTTTTTTTATGTAGTTTGAAGGTAAAAGACAGTAAAAAAATTAATTTATTAAAGAAGAATCTCAAAACCCTCTCAAGGTCTTGTTGTAGAATTAGATTTTTATCACAACCAGAAAAGTTGTAAAATCCCGCTTAAATGAATGTTAAAACAATATTTATTATACCAATATTTGTGTTAATATCATGTATTTTGCAAAACAATAATTGAAAATAGAGTATTTGTAATGAATGCCTTACAACCCAAATCTTATTAACAAAATATTAGTGGACTTCGAACTGTCACCGACCATAACATAGAAATATAATGATGACTTTTACCCTTATTTTCTTGGATCAATGAGGAGTATACCTTTTTTCCACGGTCAATTGAGAAAATGCCATCACTCCAATTGTTTTGGTAAATGCCCTTTTTAAACCTATGAAAAGACTAAAGTAATCTCAATACGTAAAGAATATACCCTTACAAATGGTAAAAAATGTATGTAAGACGCATTTTTAAATTAAATAACATGCATCATTTTAAAATAACACTATATATAAATTTGTTAGTGGTACATAGAAAAATATAACATGATTGTTTAAATTATGTTTAAACAATAATATTAAATATGTGGTAAAAAGAGATAGATAGATCAGAAGATTTAAAAATATAGCATGCAATATGTTAATATAACCCGATATATTGACAGATTACTGGTATAAAAATATTTAGGTTATCAATAGAAAATAACATGTAATTTAAGATAAAACGGAAAAACAATCTTAAAAAGAAACTTTTGGTGGAATATATATATATATATATATCAAAATAAATAACCAATTTATTGAATTATGTATAAGTAAGATGACATATGTAAATAATACTGCGTTACTTGGAAAATAACATGTAAACAGGAATATAACGTACCATTTTAAAAATACAACGTAAAGAAAAATGTTTTTTAGAAAAACACATGAAACAGAGATAAATGGTGTATAATAAAATGAATGACGTTTATATCATTTATTATCTTTTTCTAACAAAAATTATCGGTCAAAGGGTATGTACTAAAATAACTTTCGGTCTTTGAGTATGCATTATAAAAACTCTATTATCTTCATCTTATATCTTGTTTCTAATTTCTGTTTTTCTTCACCTTATTCCCTGCAATTTTTTCTTCATGTTTCCTCTCTATCTTAACATCTATCCCCACTAGAACAAGAGCACCACTGAAACTATACCCCCTTATTCATAAATTCTTGATTGGCTTTTGTTTTCCTCTCTCATTCCATATTTTTTTTAGTTTTGTTTGCTAGATCTCTGTCTCCCATTCTTATTTTACAACATTCTCTCGCATGATCTCTCTTTCTTATATTTCATGTTTTGGGTATTATATTTTTTTTTTATTTGTTTATCATGCTGCAAAATGATATTTATTTTAAAACACGTTTTTCAGAAAACACATTAATTTTCTAATCATTTTGTTATTTTGTATCATTAAAAGTTACTCTGGGTGTTAAAAAGGGTTTTAAAACCCAGCCCTACAAACACCTTTTTAACCTATCCTTTTTGAATCCTAAATTTATTTGAGTTCTGTAAATTATATAAGGTTTTAAACCCTATACATGTCATATATAAGCCCTATACAAATTAAACCTATATTTTTGTTCTTTTTTGGTTCTAAATAGGAGATGTATAATAAATCGAAGAGAATACTCTTTTTAACATTTGTAAATCTATAAGTATAAAAATTAATCCATAAATCTAATATCCAAATATATGTTTAAAACAATAAATCCAACACTAACCAATTAAAATTATAAAAGGATAATCATCATATGTTTGATTCCCCTACTCCGGAGCTACCTGTAATCTTTGTAACATCAACATCTTCAATATCAAAGTTATCTTCAACGTTTCCTACAATTTAAAAAAAATAAGTTAGTTAAACAATACAATAAAGTGGTTTGATCAATATCAAAATTATCTTTAAATTCTACCTTCAAACTCTGCAAATACATGTAACCAGTTACAAGCGCAAATTAACGCTTGCACATTTTTTGGAAGAAGTCTTCTGTAAGTATTCAAAACTCTACCTCCAATCTAAAAGCTGATTCTGATTCCACTGTGGTGATTGAGATGCTAAGTAAATCAGTTGTCATGAATGCTAAATCACTGTACCGCTGCTGGTTCTCTCCAAGAATTCAAAACTTCAGTGTCTGCAAACATTTTCATCTCTAGCCTAGGTTCATTCAAATAGATTTCCAAAATCGATTTGGAACTGTCGAACCAGATTTGAGACTATTTTCAAGCTGAAAGAGATCCTGCAATATATATATACACAAAAATAATAACATGATGATCTTGCATAAATTATTTAGTAATAATGATAAAGATACTTACATCATTCAAATCATCTTCAAGTGGTGATTGGGTGAGAAGCTGATGAGGAGTTGGTGTTGTTAAAGACTTTGATGAACTTGCAGACTTGGTTTTGTATTCATTAAATAGCAAAAACAGATTCTTCTTAACAGTCTAAACTTTTTCCTCAGCAGTATTGGGATCAACTTTGTTATAAGCTGATTTAAGTATCTGCAACTTCAATCTTGGTTCCAAAGCAGCCCCTATCACTGGAGTAATATTGTATTGATCTCAATACTTTGCAAACTTTCTTTGTATATTTCAAGCCATTGTTTTTACACCATCATCGTTACAAGTAGGGGTGTCAAAGCGGGTTAGCCCACCCCATTTAACCCTTCCATTGCGGATTAAGAATTTACGGTTTTTGCGGGTTGGCCTGCTATAACCCATGAGTTCTAACTAATAATCATAACCCGCTCCGCACTATAACCGCAGGTTTAGCGGGTTGGTCTATGGAATTTAAAATCAAATTAAGAACCAAAAATTAAAGATTTATAATGTGAATTTATCGATAATAAAATAAATACATCTTGTATCTATCATAAATCAAAAAGAAAATAATAACAAAAATCATAAAATGCATAACTAAATCAACAAATTTTCAAATATTCTAATATGAAATTGATTTGATCATTGTCAATGTCTCCAACTTATTAAGACAAAATAAAATAAAATATATTCTTCAAAATTTCTAAAATACAACCAATATAAAGAGGGCTTTCCTATTATTTTTTGTCTTCAGCATATAACTCCATCAGTCCGCGGATCAACCCGCAACCCATGTGGGTTTGTCCATCAAAGACCATAAACCATGACGGATTAACCCGCAATACCCGCTTTTTTTGGGCAATCAAAACATGAACCCTAACCCGCCCCATAGCGGTGTGGGTTTAGGGTAACCTACAGGTTTTCAACCTTCATTGACATCCCTAGTTTCAAGTAGCATATTTTCAGCAAACATTCAATTTTCCACACTTGAATGAAGTAAACATTGGATGTGGGATACTTCACGCCTGAAAAATAGATGGTGATGGTATTAAAGGGTTTAAGTAAATCACATATTTTCTGTCCTCAATCCATTCATCCTACAAAGGCATTGACTTGTAATCTCTCTCATACAAATTTAGAATAGCAAATGATTTCCTAAATTTTAATTTCTAGCAAGCATTTCGTATGTTGCGTTCCAGCGTGTAAGACATCCAAAGCCAAACCAGATCCACTTTTAATTCCTACACTCCCAGCGCATGTTGAAAATGATTTTTCCTTAACTCAAATGCTTTCACAATTTTTGACACACTCTCTTATAATCTCCAAAAGATCTTTAGCTAATTCCAACCCTTTTTCACTATCAGGTTTAGAATATAAGCGCAACATCTAATATAAAAAAATGATCCATCATATAACTGCTCATTACCACTCTGGAGACAGTACTTAAGAATACTCTTCATACTATAATTAGCAGAAACATTATCCTGAGTGATTGAAAACACATTTTCTCTATCACTCTTTCATACAATCATACACTTTCTTTGCAATCTCCTCACCATTGTGTGGAGGTTTGAAACCATAAAAGCCAAGATCTTATTGTTTAAGTTCCAGCCATCATTAATCTAATGCGCTGTTATACAAATATATGTCATAACAACACTATGGTAAGACCATAAATCTGCAATGAAACACACTATTTTGTTGTGATTACCTAAAATGTCTATCTACTTAAGCTTTTCTATCGCAACCCTCTTGTAGACATCACATGCTACAGTCTGTCTACATATACTCCAGCAGTCTGGATTTAGATATCTGTCTCTAGCCCTTACTTTATCATATTCAACATATCGAAAAGGCAGATCATGACAAATGACGATCTCAGCAGTCATCTCCCTATCAATTTTGTGATCATACTTTGGCCTAACTACATGTGGAGGCCTTTCAGGGAAAATTAGAAGATGATGATTCATCGTAAACGTTCCACAATTCTTATCAATTACCAACTTAATACTACAATGATGACATCTAGCCCTTAATTTTCCATCTTCCTCTCTTCATACCTCAGTAAATTCTTTGCAACACTTATCATGTTTTCTACTAACCGGAGCTTGTTGTGTTGATTGAGTGACACTTTGTACTTGTCCTTTTTCAGTTTCCATGTCTTTGTTCCTCTCCATCTCCAGGTATTCGCTCTATGTATTTAAAACCATAATTCTTTTCTCTGATTGTAAATCCATACTGTATAACAAAACAAACATTCATATACATTCACAAATAAAGTTTAATTTTTTCAGATATATAAACATATAACTTGTTACACATTGACAAAAATAAATCTCATCGTCAAAATTTCTGGGAGAAAAAAACATCATATGACTAAAAGTTTAAAAGCTTCAAAAATCCCAATTTTCAAAACCATAGTAACAAAAGAACCAAATGTAGATTTTAATTAAAACCCTTTCTTGCTTAATTTTTAATGGGGGAAATGGAGAATACCCAGAACCAACATGAGAAAATTTCAAGATTTTGTTCGACAAATCAGATAAAAATCTTTAACATAAAATACAGTATTTTAGGAAACATAAATTCTACAAAAATCAGGATTGAGCCTATATAACCCTGGTCCATTTGGACCTAAATATTATGAGCCCTAAAATGTTAGTGACATAAAATAAGGCTTTAGGAACAGTAAACATTTAAAGAGTCAAGGTTATTCCTAGTAGTGTGAACCCTTTTTAACATCCCTACAAGTTATTTTATAAGATTACAATTCTAAATGTTATACAATTTCTTCTGTTTTCATCTTTAACAATGGAAATATGGAGAAAATATTTACCTGAATATCAAATAGTTTTTAATATAACAAGAAATACATAAAAATTATACTGAATATGAAAAGATTATCATGTCATTTATAAAATTAGCATTCTTATAGAAAATATCATAGTTTTAGAAAAATAACTCGACTTATAAAAAGATAGCATGCTAAAACAAAAGAGCTCATGACAACATTCAAAATAACATGTTACCACAACATCATAATGTTGTAATGATGGTTTTTACTTTTATTTTCTTCACCTTCTCTCTTCTCTCTAATTTCTGGTTTTCATCTTTCTCATTTATTATTTTCTCATTTCCCCTCCAATGTTCGTTCAAAAATATATTTTTTATCAAGTTTCTTAACATTAGAAATAAAACTACAAATTTCATGATTAGTCTTGTGTGAGATTATAGAAAATGTTAATAAAAAATAATATAATTTTTCTATTTCATTAAAATTCATCAAAATACTTATTAAATAAAGGGAAATTTACAAAAAATAATTATTTTCAAATGGTTTTAAAAAGCTACTTGCTACAGTAACACGTGAATGAACTATGGTAACAATTTTTTGATGAATTACCCTTGTTTGCTAAAAGAAAATTTGGGTATAAGAACACATAATTTGCACATGAAAGCATTAATTGGTAAGCAAAACCATGATTTTTTTATGGAAAACATAACATAGAAAATATAATGTGTGATGTGCTGTAGATGGAATACAAAAAAAAATTGACAACTAGAATAAAAACATATGTTATGAATGTCAAGATGGTTAACATATGATTTTACATTCTTTATTTTGTAACTAAGTCATAATAGAATAAAATTATATCATAGACACATTTTAAAGAACCCAAACAAATGACTTAACAATATTTTTTCTGCATCAATTTGTTTTTTGAAAATGATACTATACCCTACATCCATATGGAATGGGGAACTCAAATATATGATTTTAGAGTGTATATTCAGTTGAAGATTTACAAAAGAAATGATATTAAACCCTGCATCCATATGGAATAGAGAAACCAACCATGTAATTTTATAGCTAAAACAATGCAATAGTTGAATGAATCTATACCCTAAACACATCTTAATGAATGAAAACATATGATTTTACAGTCTTTAATCTGTAATTAAATCATAAAAAGAATATATACCCTAGACACATATTAGAGAATTCAACAAATGATTTAATAATATATTCGTTAATAAGATTACAAAAATGATACTATACCCTATACCCATATGGAATGGAGAACTGAACATGTAAGGTTACAATGTTTATCTGAAAAATATTATAAATGAATGAATTCTTAACTTAAACACACATTAGTGGACTGAAAAAATTATTTTATAGTCCTTGTTCTGTAACTAAGTTTTATGTAACTAAGTTATAAAAGAAGAAATCTATACTCTAAACACATATTAGGGGACCAAATAAATTATTAAAAATATAAATTTTGTATCAGGATTTTTAAAAATGATACATTATCATACAACCATATTGAGTGGGAAACTCAAACATATAATTTTCTATAATTAAAGAAGGGAACATTGAAAAAGGATAATTATGTTAAAATGTCTATATATTCATAATTTTTGAAGTTTGGTGACATAAGCTTTTTATTATTTGAAATTCAATTATTTCCTTAATTTTTAACAAATATATTTTTTCAAAATAAAACTAAACCTCTAACTAAAACAGAGTTTTTCAATTAAATAGATTTCCACATAAATAATCCGATTTACCTGATTTTAAGATATATAAATAAACTCAAAATCTTTGAATTAAAAAAAATAATTACCTCTAATCATTAATCAGAAAACAAAACCATTAATCAGAAACCCTAATTAAAATTTCCATCAAACTAATTTGGAGATAAACTTTTAATCTTTCTCATATTCTTCTCGTATTTTTCTTACTCTACTTCTTCTCCCTTAATGTTTAGAAATTCAGAACATAGTTTGTAGTTTTCTTCTTCTTCTTTGTATATGTGCTTCTTTCTTATCAGAACTTAAATTGAGAGAATTTTTGGTGTTCAAAAATTATCAACTTGATTCAATCGTACCTGCAACAACACTACCCATGTCCGCAACCAAAGAATTGTACTAAAAGTTCTGAAAAATAAAGGCTCTGAGATTTTCTATCTCTAAGATCACAATTGTTCAATGGACTAGCGAACCTGTCTACAACGATGATATTGTGGCCAAATTCTATTTTGAAAATAAGAAATTTTTGTGCGGGTTTCTCGTCGCTAAAAACCATAAATTACTATGAAGAGACTGAAAAAAAAGATCGAGATACAATGAGATTATGTCTATTATCTTAAAATGAGTTTTCATTCACGTGATGAAACTGGAATCCTTGAAGTCGAGGTACTAAACATACTTATATGCTTACAATTGTTTTTGAAAACTAGGATCCTATTACTAATGATCTTTGAGATATGTTTATGTGCAGTTGAAAAAACGTCCAACATTATTCAAGGAGACTAATCCACAGACAGTAAACACTCAATAGAAACATATCTAAGATTTTACCGAAACTCATGCTTTTCTTTGCAGATTTCATACTGAAGTTTTGATCATTTTTTGCTTTTAGTAATGTTTAAAATGGTTCAAAAGTCGTACAATTAGGTATAACATGAGACATACACTTTATTTTAATCCCAAATTTCTGCAAAATAATTTTGAGAAGCTTGTGTCTAGCGATAGCTACTGTTCCAAAGTCATCAAAGTCCCTTTCCCATTAGTAAAGTCTCTTTACTTTGATAATTTCTATGAATACACCAACACCACCATTAGAGTTGATGCCAACAATAACCTTCCACACTCCTATTTTCAAGGTACTTTATTTTGTAGTTTAAGCAAATCATTTTGTGTTTGAGTCAGAACTAAGAACTTTATTTTGATAGGTATTGGTCACGTGGGAGAAGGAAAATCTAACATGGCAACGCAACTCTGGGCTAATGATGGAATGCAAATAAACTTGTACGGTCAAGCCAACATTTGAAATATCATTGCAAATGAGTATTGTGGATCCTCATACTTCATCAATTAAATTGTTGTGTAACCAATTATTCTGAGTCACCGGGGGTTTCAGACGCAAATGAATAGTTGAAAAACTTGATTCCTCTTTGCACTTGATTAACTTTCACTTTAGTTGGATATGACAAGGAAAGCATGAATGTCATTAGGCTCAGATTCCTTCATGTTTTCTCTTGAGCACACTCCTTTTGGAGATTCCATACACTACTAAATAAAACATTGTGGTGTTCTTTCCGATCTCTACATATTTCACAGTATTTCTTTGGATCACAAAATATATTCAATCAGATTGATAAAAAAAACTCACTATGTGAAATCCTCATTTTTCTCTTTATCCATCGAACGCTTTTACGTTTGCATGAGCATTTACTGCATCCAACTTGTAGAATCTGCAAATGAAAATAAAATATAAAATCAAAAACTTGAAATCAAGAACTTTCTAAACATTGTTATTAATTGTTCTTATGTATATCATTTGAACTTTTTCATGTATAGAGTATAAAGATGGAAGATCTTTAGTTAGATCTCGGATCCTATCATTATATTGGCTCTTTTTGGCATAATTATGTTTGGAAGAGGCATAACAACATCTTACCGCATTTTATTTTTTTTCATTGAAAATCTTATTATTTTAATAATAAATATAAACGCCTAAATGTTTTTTATCGTTTAAAAAACTTTCTATTACTGTAGATGGAACCAGTTTAGGAAATGTCAAAATTACTAATGAATAATATAGTTACT
Organism: Nasturtium officinale; assembly: GCA_963854855.1. Taxonomy (NCBI): domain Eukaryota; kingdom Viridiplantae; phylum Streptophyta; class Magnoliopsida; order Brassicales; family Brassicaceae; genus Nasturtium; species Nasturtium officinale. The sequence goes on from OY978507.1 coordinate 11,699,641, forward strand.
ACCAAAAGATTTAAGGTTTAAAATGAATATAACCAAAGTTAAAAAAAAAATTCATTAAATTACTTATACTTTTTCATTTTTTGAAAGTTGTTACTTATATACTTTCGATTCAATTATGGAAAGAACATACAACCCCGTTTTAATCGATCGATTAGGCCAATTGAACCATAATCCAACAATAATACTATTGCACTAACTAGTTCAATAGAGTATAATCTCTATAACTTTCTATAACTTAATACTCGATAAATTAATAATATCTCTAAATTAATAAATTATCACGGTCCCGAGTTGGCCTGATATAATAATTGACATATTTCGATAAGATAATAAGATAATAATTTTGAAATCGCTATATAAATTTATGGTCATATTAGTAACATAAATTAATAATTATATATATTTATTATATATATATAATATTTTATGAAATATTAATGTTTTTTATTTATTACTAAATTTATAATTTTGTTGAAGTTTATTTCTATTTTTTTTAAATATATATATGATATTATTTTCTCAAATTGCATCAAAAACAATTAAAATTATGTATGTAATTATTATTTCCTAATGTTTAAATGTATTAAAACACATAAAAGTATTATTTTTATTTTTAAATTTTTATATAATATTTTTAAAATTTGGAATTTTTTTTATAAATTTATAAAATTATTAATTTATAAATAAATTAATAATAATTATATAAATTAATAAAATTCGCAGATTCGAATAATATTATTTTATAAAAAAATTTACTCTCTATATAATCTCCCGTTCAATTTCTAACAGACTATCACTATACTTTCCACTATCGAATAACAACTGGCCTTATCTTAAACCCAAAGGAGAAGCTGAATTAATGGTGACATTGACTTTTTCGTCCAGAGTAACTATGTAATGTAAGTCACAACTCACAAGGTCACAAGAAATAAAGTCAAACTTTAATTCTTCATCACTTTTAATATTAATAGTGCCAATCCGTTCTTTAAAAAAAATGTATATATATATATATATTTTATACTTATTATCTTTAAACCTTGTCGGCCCTATTTATATCATGCAATAAATATTCCGTTTGATTTTCCTTACTTGTACTATTTTCTTTATCAGTAGGTATTTCAAATTCACCAATAATAAGGCTGTCTTTAAATCTAAGCTTTCTTTTATTGAGGGATGCCATTTAACAGTCTAAAATAAATGTAGTGATTTTCTTAGTGAGTTATCTGTTAACATAAGGAAACTAAAAGGGCAAGTTGTTTTAGTATTAATTTTTTTTGGTGTGTCGTTGTTAGTATTAATTATAACAGTAGTTTTCACACATTTACAATATTTGACTAGTTAAAGCAATAAGCGAATAACAGTGGCTAAGTTCTTTATTTTGGCCATTCCGATTTTCGTCATGTTTGTTTTTTCGTGTCGACGTTTAGGTATAAGTTTACTCTGTATCATATTCATTCTTTTAATGTTAGCATCTCAAACATAATATACTTAAAAGAAGAAAAAAAATCAAAACAATAGAGAGTAAGAAAAAGAAGAAGAAGATATATAGATAAAAGGGCTTTACACCAATATTAAAAACATTGGTGGACATATTTCTGGCCCTTTTAAATTCACAGGGATACATGTAATACAACACCATCATTAATTATAATTAACGAGGAAAAATAGATAAAATTATTAATGATTTATCTCACAATAATCTAAGCAAGTTAATTTGGAAAACCCAAAAAAAAATTATAAATAAAAAATAGCAGATGGGGAACCTAAAATTAGAACCATTTGATTTAAGCAAATTCTTCAGAAGAAATTAGTGTTTTCATCCAATAGAATATCACCAATCTGTCCACCAGAGTCCTCAAACAACCACTTCTCGAACAAAGACCATTGACTTTGGTTACTGCATCCAGTTATGTCTGGTTTGGTCTCATGATCAGGTGAAACTCCATCCTGATGATATGAGTGATCATTCCCAGAAAATGACTGAAATGCCCCTTCACACTCCTTCCCATCATCACTTTTGATCACTTCCTTAGTCTCTGAAGCAATATGATCAACGGAGTTCAGAGTCTTTGACGAGTTCTTCACCCACCCTTTAAGCAATTTCGCAATATTCTCAGTGCTGGAGGCATAAATTGTAGATGTTTCTTGTGTCCTAAGAAACCCGCAAGCTGAGGAAGTAGAGCGTCTTGATTCAGCTGAAGAAGATGTTGTTGTCACTGTAGAAGTGATGATCGGTGCTACGGCAGGAGACAAAGCCTCAGAGAGAGCTTTTTTCGCCAAGTGAATATCTGTTTGAAGTCGTCTTTCCCATTGGCCTCGTGAGATATTTGAGTTGGAATTAGCAGAAGAAGACGATGGTGAGGATGAGAGTGAGGAACGATCATGTTCTTGATGAGAATCTTGATTGACTTTGTTGAGTTTCTTCTTCAAATGAGTGTTCCAATAGTTCTTAATGTCATTGTCTGTTCTTTGTGGAAGATATGACGCAATTGCAGCCCATCTACATCAAACAATTTAATGCCCTCTATTAAATTTTCTTTTCCAATTTCAAAAAGTTATGAGGGAATAAATTAGAGTTTAAGGATTATTAAAGGGTGATTAAAATTAATTTTACCTATTGCCTAAGAGGGCTTGGAGATGAACAATCATTTTTTCTTCATGTTCTGTGAAATTGCCTCTTTTAATTCCTGGCCTCAAATAGTTTGTCCATCTAAGTCTACAACTCTTGCTGCATCTAAGCAACCCTGAAATGAAAGAAGAAGATGAGAGCCGATGAGCAAAGATCTAAGCTTTAAATAAAAATAAAAATGAAAACAAGATCTCATACATATGTCTTATTTGATTCTACAACAAAACCCTAACTACAAAATATCTTTTTATATTAAGCTAAATCCAAAATCTTATAGACCTAAAGAAGAAACATATGAAACTCAAAATCCATTTGGAGAACACCGAATATATCAGCCAAATTAAATCAATCCAAAATATTCACACTCAAAGTTAACGCAAATTATAAGATCTACAAATAAATCTTGAGATATGACATAAAAAAGAGATGAAAAAAGATTATACATACCAGTATTTGTAGGAACAGCTCTCCAATTACCAGGACCATGTTCTTGGATGTAAGTAACTAAAATTATATCTTCTTCAGGAGTCCATGGCCCTTTCTTCACTCCTCCTTTTTCACAACAAGGAGGTCTCACCATTATCCTGATCTCTCTCTCTGTTTAATCAATTAATAAATCACTCTCTTTAGCCTCTCTTAATTTCCCACTACAAAATCTTTGCCAAGAAAAATAGAAAAAAATAGAAACAAACTTTTTGGTAATGAGTCACACTACCCTTAGTTCACTAACTAGTACGCTTAGCTTTGGATGGATGTAATGGTTAAGCTTAGCGACAAAGGTATATGTTCACTTCTTCTTCTCTATATATATATATATATATATATATATTTATATAAAAAGAGAAAGGGAAATTTGCTGACCCCTCTTGGTAATGGACTCTAATTGGGTCTCTCATATTGTATATTATTAAATATATAAATTTCGAAAAATAAAAAATGTGCAAATCATTAACTACAAAGTCAGCTGTGTGGCAAATGGAAAAGTCTCTACCCTTTATACAAAACCGCGTGGCATTCAATGTGGGCTTGCTCCTTTCAAAAACCATAATATCAGAAAAATATACAATTAGGCTACATAATTTATTATTTATGTCATAAAAAATCAAAGAATAACGGGGACATGCATGATAACGTGATAATGATATATGATATGATATCTCCTTCTCTCATTTTTGATTTATTGCTATGATAATTTTAAGAAATTGAATAGTGGCTATTGCATTTATTTGTTATGCATAGGCATTGTTAATAACAGAAATCGACGAAAGGGTCTTTTGACGAACGAGATTTTCTCTGCGTCAGGATTTGATGTTTCAGTTTTCCATGAAAACGAAAAATAATAGAAATTCAAATTATTAAATTGCTGTTTTGGATTAAACCAGTGGGTCTTTGGCCTTTTGTCAAAATATATTATGGTCTAACGTCATTGATGGTGTTAGGGACTTCTCTATAGATATATATTTATATATATATATGCATGCGTCTATATCTATGCATACAGTTATATTAATACATGATTTTGAACGTTTTATTCGGGTAAGGTTCGCGATTAATGTTAAAGGACCACATCTAGATTTGGTAAACATTGTTATATCACTTATGGATGAATTTAATTATACGTTAGATATGTCGTTATCGTAGGTGGTGAAAAGAGATTAAAAAGATATTTGTATGAGAATTTGGTATAAGATGATGAAGATTTTTGAATTTGATAGACACAATTCATACAACCATTTTAATTAACTGTACGTTATACACATATGTCGTTATCGTAGGTGGTGAAAAGAGATTAAGAGATATTCGTATGAGAATTTGGCATATAATTAGATAATGAAGATATTTGGATTTGATAGACACAACCATGTTTTAAAATTGGTTTTAAAATTCGCTAGGCGCTAATCGGGCAGTTATTATAGATATAACGTCTAGGCGATTAATCGGGAAGTAAATGAGGATTAATCGGAAATTAGTTTTAGATTATTTTAATATTTTAAAAATATATTTACCCATTATATTAAACTTTTAAATAATATTATTTTTAAAATTATAGTAAATACATGAAAATATAATATTAATAATTTATTTTATGATTTTTATTTATAATTATAACATAATTTATTATAAAATATCACAAACTCTCAATATAAATATTTGAATAACAAAAATATTTTTTTTTATATTTAAAATCTAAAAATAATTAGATTATAAATGATTAGGTGGAAAATAATTAGATTAGACGAGAATTGATCGGATTAGGTGAAAAGTAATTGGTTGGCTGACTTTTTCAAGAAATTAATCGAGATGGTGAGGGTGGACCTAACAATTAGTCGAAGATTAATAGGATTATAAAAAAAAATTTTAGAACATGACAGACAAGTTATACAACCATATCTATTTATGGGAACATGTGTACGTATGTATATATAATATATATCAACAAAAATAAAGAAGAAATCAATTTGGTTTTCACGAGGCCGGAAGAAAAGGAAGAAGAAGAGACACGGGACAACTTTAATTTCTTCTCTTTTGTCAATGGTTTGCTGTGCTATTACTATTTATTTATATAGGTAGGAACTTTGAATGATAATTTGTACAAGTGTGAAGTTTCACTTTGTAGAAAGTTTTTCGATTACGTTAATTAGAGTGTAAAATCGTGTTAACAGGCTGTTTTATGAAATTGGTCATCTAACCCTATTCTAAAAATTGGTCACTTATGCATTAGTCATGGTCAACCATCACGATTTTTTTTAAATTGGGTCGGTTCCACAGTCAACCGATTAATCATCATTTTTTCAAATTTTCCGATTTTTTTGTAAAACAATTAAAAATAATTCAACCCAAAATTAATTTTTTAGGTTGAAATTACAAGTTTAATTACTTTAATACTATGAACAAAATTATTTTCATTGTATTTAGAATTTTAATTGTATATTTTAAATATATTTATAATGAATGTTATTTTTGTAAAGTAAAAATTTAGAAATAATCTAAATACTTGAAAGATATTTATAATGACAAGTTTATGAAAGTTTAAATGTTATATTATATCAAATTTATAAATTGAATAAAAATTTATAAATTAAAATAAGTTAAAAATATTATAAAAAACTTTAAAACTAATTCCGATTAATTCTCTAGACTATAGACCTACCCTGCCGCCCGATTAGCAACTAGCAAATTTAAAAACATGGTATCTGACAAAAAAACAGTAAGAATATGCTTTATACTTTTGAAGTTAAATTTTAATTTCTTTCCATTCGAAAAAATTAACGCAGGATTCGACTGGTATTAAGTATTAACAAATACTAATAATTATAGTAAAAGAATTGGTTTTGCTATCAGTGGGTACAACGTACACAGCTTTTGCTATAAATATTCAGTATATAATTATTATATTTTACCCACAGCATTTTTTTACCATTACTTGTATTATTATTTCTTACAAACTATCTTAAACCATAAAAAGGTATTAGCGTTTGGTATCACTACTTGAATATTTTGAATGAAAAAAATAAATAAATTTAACTCCAAATTTGTTACATTCCAATTTTTTTTTCTATAGTTTCATCATTTCGTTGATCTATCACCCATAGCCATACATAATATTTTACTATAAGCTACAAATCCAAAACAAATACCTAAATTTGACGGCCATAAAAATGGGAGATGTATACTTTGTAATAAATGGTAGATTTAGTATTATCTTTAACATATAATGCATCACATAACGCATTCAAATATAGGGACGAATCATAACAAGTATTGAAATGGAATACAAGAGCTAGGCATAATATTCTTGTAAAATACATATATATGATTTGCGATTCCTATTTATTGAATGACAACTTAATAACATGGAATGCATGTGTGATGTATGGATGGTGCTTGTGATGTAGGGACGGGCCAATCACATTTTCTTTTATTTTGTATATAAATGAAAATAAATAAAAAGATAGAAAACGTAAGCATATATTAGGTAGTGAAAAGAAAAACTAAAATATTTATTTGGTCAATATATAGAAATTAAAGCACTGCAAGCGCACATGCAGTTGATACATAAGAACAAATGCAGATTTCAGTCCATATTTATTATGATGAGTGAGTGACAGTCAGTGCATGCGTTTGGTATGATTTTCTTAACCGGACTATACCGGTTTGTATTGGTTTGGTTATGTGGTTGTTAAATTTTAAGGCTATTGAATTTTTGGGCCTCGAGATTGAATAACGGGCCAAATTTCCAGAAGTAGGCCCCATTAACTAACTTTTGAAGTCAATTCCTCAGATATTTGGTTTTTTTTGTTCGGTCATATAGTCTTGTTTGGTGGTTACTAAGACTAGCCGTTGGGAAATAAATAGAAAGCTAACTTTTTGTAATCTAAAATTTTTGGCAAAGGAAGGTTATAGATAAGATGATCATACAATATAGATAGTTGACCTAAGTCTATTAATTACAATGATGATCAAAATGAACCTGTCTACATGCATCAAATGATAAAAAAAACTTCATGATAATTCTATGATATTCATTTTTTTCTTCTAAAAACTTATATCTTTGAATGACGATTCTATTTTCATCATACTCGTATGTGAATTTGTTTACTTCTAACAAGCAAGAACATGGTTCTGCATGCATTATTCTATTTTTTTTTATTTAGATTCATTAATCTATACAAAATGTATTTCTGGGAATCAAACCCCAAATGGTGTAAGAAACTTTGAATCCTTACCACTAAGTTAAAGTGCTTCCACTTCTTGTCGGTTTTGGATAAGAAAACCTCATAGTAGATAAAGTACATATACAAAAAATAATAACATTAATCCTTTCAGTTTGGATTTTTTATCAATAGGATATTGGAATGAAATCTGATTGATTAATTTTCTTAACTCCAAATACATAGAAAAGTATAAAATATAAAAGGTTTGTTGCTAAAAAGAAAAATATAAAACCCCAAAATTATGCAAATCTAACATGCATCTTCAAGAAATGCAAGAAAACAATTAAAACAAACAAATACAACTCTTAGATGTATACTTGGTAACCAATAACAAAATGAAATGCTTTATATGTGTTAATATCAGCAAAAATAAAGATACTATGTACCACAAACAATTTCACTCAAATAATTTTTTTTTTTGGAATATAAACCAAAGTTTCATTAATCAAGTTAAACTTCAATTACTATGAGCCATTTTGGGAAAGAGAACAAAAACAAAAACAAAAACGTGCAGGGTTGACCAATTAGTTCTAAGTGGAAACAATTATACTGTTGGAAAATTGATTCAGGTTTGAAGAAGCACAATAAATGATATGAAAATGAGGTTATAGACATGGATGTAGGAAGTAATATAAGCCTGCATGTTCAGAGTGGAATGAGTCCTCAATGTGACCTTGCAAATCAGGGATGTAGTGCCCAGATACAAAAGTTTTGTTGGAGTGGAGTCTAATGTTCATAATTCTTAGCTTCAGAGAATGATTATTGGGATATAAACTAATGTCTCACATCAAAATATTAGAAAATAACAGTTTAATATATAAGTCAAGTAAATATTAATTAGTATGAATTTTTTTGGAAAAAGGTTTAAAAACAAATTTGTGCGGACTTAGCTAGTGGATCCAAAGTGAACAATATCATACTGTTAGGAGTTGATTGGAACTTGCAGAAACACATCAAGAAGTTTAGGTGTAGTTCTAATACCAATTGTTGAGAATTAATAACATATGATTAAAAGTTAAAACCTTATAAAAAGGAGAGTTTCTTTAAAGCGGATACTCTTTTCTCTATGGTTTATTTTTATATTAATCTGATAATTATGTTATAAACCCTTAGACTCCTCTATGTAAGCCTTAAACCCAATACAATCCTAATAAACAAATCTTTTCTAAAACCTACTGTACCATACTTATAACTCAATGTTTTCTAAAATCTATTGTACCATAATATTGGTTTTGGCAACTACTATCTCTAAAATGAAGTAAACAATGCAATTTAAGCTTATTCTAATGTAAGAGATGAGATATGTAATATACTGATAAAGTGATGAGATAAGGGTAAGATAATGATCTAGATGAGTTGATGAGTCTGTATAATGCTTAAAGAGAACAAAATCTCTATTTTTCAATTCGATTAGAAAATAGGGTTTTAATGCTTCAACTTGAGACACAAAATTGAAATTTATGTGAACTAGTTTGATCTAGCTTAAAGTACTTGTCGATTTCATTTTTTCTTTTAATTTTTCAAATCTACAAAATCTATGTTATTCTGATCTACATCTCTTCTTTTGGATAACTAAACTTTCTCAAAAGAGTAGAAAATGAAGCTTCTCAATCGCTTAATTTCGTATGAGGTTGGAGTTCAAGTTGCTGCTCTATTTTCAATTCAACATCCACGGAAAAATTATTGAAAAAATTATTACTTGATAATGTTGGTAACTGGAAATTCCAAAAATAGAATTTAAATCCAAGTACAAATTTTGTGCATTCAAAAGACTTTAAGAAATCATATGGAATGAGAGTACTTTTATTCATAACTATGAAATGTCTTATGCATTACATGAATTTGAAATTAATATGTTGAAATATTTAATCTTTTTTTTACAAATAAATATATTTTCAAATGTGTTCAATTACTTCTAATTTAATTCTAATTATTAGTAAGTCACTTATATAATTTCAAAGACTCAACATTTAGTTCAAGATTGAATATGGAGAATAGTATTTATAAATATATAGAGTTAGATATGAATTTGAGAAATAATTTATTTTTCTTTGTAACATTCATGTTTATTTTATTAGTGTAAATGAATTATATAAATACTATATCTTCTACAATGTTGGTAACTTAAAATTAATTGTTATGTGAATTTTAAAACTCATTGAGTTATTTTTGCATAAATTGTTGTTTACTATTTATGAATCCATGCAATGTGAAATATTTTTATATAGAATAATGTTTTATTAGCATATCATATAATTACATGCATTTTTGCTTTGACAATAATAGTAATTTAAGAAATTCCAACATTGGGTATTTGATGTTTTAAAAAAAAATCTGAATTGGTCTCATTGTTTTAAAAAAAGTTAAAAGGTTACAATTTTTTTTTCAACGTGATTGACCATGCTCGAATCATTGACGTTTCAAATTATTCAACTTATTACAGCTATGGTTGATAGCATGTGGTACTATTGATGTTCTTTGAGTTATTCTCATAACTAAAAAAATGTTATCAATCATGGTGTTTTTAAAAGAATATAAAGTTGATTTTAATTTAGAATGATGTATGGTTGATATATAATTTTAATATATGCTCTTTGTAAAACTGTTTACTCCAAATTTTTCTCAACATCAGCAAATATCTCATGTGATAAGTTTGAGTTATCAAGACTAAACATCTGTTTTTTTAACTTGTTTCTAAAATACCTCAAACCAAACATTTTTTTAAAAATAACATAAGACCTTGATTGTTTGTAGTTTTTGAAACAGATTTTGAGAAATCTAATTTTCATCCATTTAAGATTTTACAAAATAGATTCCCTAAAATTTAGGAAAATAGTTTTGTATGGTTTTCTAATTTTCAAAGAAACACCAATAACTACTATAAAATTTGGTTTTGAGTGGTAACATATGTAGTTGTAAACTTGAGTTACATTATATATTATAATTTGATGTAACTTGCACTATAATTATGTGGTATAAAATGGAGTTGCAGTAAATATATATGGTAAGTTTATAGTATAAATATGAGATATTTTATCAAAAATTAAGTGACTTATTTGTTTTATGATTATTAGTTACAGTATGTATTATTTAAAAATAAATTTAATTTAAACTAATAATAAATATAGAAATATTATTGTAAATTTAATAATAATAGAAATAAATTCAATATGCTGACTAACAAAAAATTATGTGATGAAAATACAAAATTTTTTAAGTATATTCCATAACATATTAGCTATATAATCCTCTCATAATATTTTTTTTTCTATAATAAACATTAAAATTTTAATACTAAACAAACTATGTTTAAAATTTAACATTTGATATAGAAATTACCTTATGATTGATACTTCCATTTTCACCAATATAATCAGCACCACCATCATTTGACATCTTCATCAAAAGCAAACAAATATAATTATTCATATAACAAAGAATCATGTACATATATGTTTCTTCATACTTTTAAAATATTTTAAAATATAACAAATAAAATCAGCAATTAGATATTCGAGGAAAGATTATTTGATTTTTTAATTACTCAACAAATCTTTGACCAATATTTGATTTGCTTAAGATACCTTTTAAAAATAATAGGACAAAAAATAAATAATAGAATACAATCGTTGAATTTTTTTTGTTGGATATATTTTAGAAACAAATAGCAAAAAAAGATATTGGAGTTTTGATAACTCAAACTTACTACATGAGATTTTTGTTGATGTTAAAAATCTTTTGGAGTTATCAGTTTTCTAAAGAACATAAATCAACAATACATTACTCAAACTCAAAATCAACTTCAAATATAGGCTCTGATTGGTAATTTGATGTACATTTGATTTAAGTTGATGTATGTCCATAAATCAAGTATAACCCAAAAATGTCACCAATCATAAAGTTTTAGGAATTTTGAAGTTAAGTTTGAGTTATAAATGTAGTATCTTTGATTTATAATTTTGAGGTATATTATTTGTAAAATGGATAACTCAACATCATCAACAATCTCATGTGGTAGAATGTGGTAGAGTGATATTATGATTTTGACTCTTTTTTTTTCTTAACCACGTAAATCTACTACAACTTAAGTTTGATACTACATAATTTTTACTGCAACTTACATCAAATAATAATAAATACTGCAACTCAAATTTAATAATACATGTTACCAATCAGAACCATATTTTTTAAATTGGAGTTAACAATTATACAAAGAATATACATCAAATTTATACATCAATCATACATCAATTAAACTCAAACTCAACTTCATAATTTTTTTACACATCATGATTGGTAAAATGTTTGAGTTATGCTTGAGATATGAACATAAATCAAAAAACATCAATGGTACTACATGATACCAATCATAAATGGAAATATTTTTGAGTTATGGTTGAGCTATAAATATAAATAAAATTCATCAATGCTACCATGTGCTACCAATTTGTTTCTCCCTTAAAAACTACACCAAAAACCTCAAAAACTAAAAACCAAAATCTAAAAGCAAAAAATTATTTATAATCTACCAGCCATTCGTGGCCTAACAATTTGCTTGTTACCTAAAATATTCAATCATAGCCAATATTATTTTTTTTGTTACGTAAAATCAAAATAACAAATGAAAATTTTACTAATAATTTAAAAACATTATTAGTAATCAAAGATTTTGGTCAAAGATTTTTTTAGTTAGTTTAGTAATTCAAAAAAAAAAAATCGAAAATGCTTCCTATATTATCTTACTTATTGATTTATTTGTTAAATGTTTTAACTATTATAAAAATGCTACGCAGCAACATATATATATATATAATATTAAAATGCTTGTAATTTTTTAAGTTTTTCCATTTATTTATATTTTTAAATATTATTATCATTAGTTTAAATTAAATTTATTTTAATAATACATACTGTAGTTAAACATAAAAGTTATCAGTCACAAAAAAAGATGTAACTCATATTTCCACCAGAATTATCACAGAAACACAGTTTGATACTATATGTTACCGATTCATGATAATTATGTGACAAAATAATGGTCTTGGAAATTGAAATGAATGATGTGACAAGACACCAGCTCAGTTTCTTTTAATGCACGTTACCTACAAATGCATATGAATTATGAAGCATTTTGGAAACATCCCCCGTAAATTTTAATTTTAACTAAATAAATATTTACTGTAAAGTAATTTAGGGTGTTCGTAGGAAAAAATGTATTGTTCTTGAGTCCATTTCAGTAGTTGTAATTTGTAAATCCACTAGATTCATATACAATTAACGAACAGTTTAATACGATTACAAGAAATATTTTTTTTTTTAATTTTAACTAATATATTTTATGGTTAAATTAAGATTACAGTTATTAACTATTTAATATAATTAAAACTGGGGTTGGTTTAGGTCTGGGCATAAAATCCGATATCCAAAAATTCGATCCGTATTGGTCCAAAAAATTCCCAACCGAACACCTTATAAAATCTAATCGATTTTTATTTTAAAAATTTTTGGATTCGGATATGATCTGAATCCGATCAGATATCTAATATATAATAGTTATTTATATAATTATACAGATTCTTAAATATACAAAATATGTATTAGTTATTAATATTCATAATTATATGACATATTCAAAAAAGTTTTCTTATATTTATTGATTAAAATTCTCAATCAGTTAATCGGATTTATTAATCGAATTCGAAATATTTTCGGTTTTTATCGGTTTATATATAAAATTTGTGATCCGATCCATATCGATCCAAAAATATCATCGGATAATGTTCGAATTATAAAATATCATACCTGAATAATGCGAATCTGACTCAATCTAATCCGAAATCGATTCAAATCCGAATATAGCCGGCCTAGTTTGGTTGAAAACAAAATGGTTACATTACTATATACTATACGGTTAGATTTTGTGCATCATTGTAATTTGTTAACCCATTCCATTGCCGTTTGGGGAAAAAAAAAACTCATTCCATTAACAAACACCCAAAAAGAAAATAAAAGTATCTATAATCAATCCAAGCCGTAGATTTGTAAGCTCCACATCCGTTGGATCTAGGGCACAATATATCATCTACATATAAAAACTCGAATCAACACATATATATTCTCCTTTCGCCGTTCCTCCATTTCTGACTCAGAGCTCAACGAAAATGGTTCAACGTCTGGTTTACCGGTCACGTCACTCTTACGCCACCAAGTCTAACCAACACTGTATCGTCAAAACTCCTGGTAATGTACCAAACACTCAATTACTTTAGTAGTAATTTATGAAAACATTTGATATTTTGTTTAAATTTGGGTTTATTTTTTGGGTTAAAGGTGGGAAATTGACTTACCACACGACCAAGAAGAGAGCTAATGGACCTAAGTGTCCTGTTACTGGCAAGAGAATCCAAGGAGTAAGCTTTTTTTTTTTGCTCAAGTCATTACGGGTTTAATGAGATTTTGTTGGTTATAGGTTTGTCTTAGCTTGGTAAAAATAGTGGAAAGCTTTATGCTTTATGGCCATTGATATAGAGGAACAAGGTTTATATGATGACCCTCTTTAGTAAATTTAGACTTTGATTAGAATTTTTGTTTATGTGTAGTGAATAATGTGTTTTCTGGTGTGTGTCTTTGCTGCTTTCTTATCTAAACAAAATTGGGATAAAGTTTGTGAATTTTGGTGTTAGGGTATGTGTTTATGTAGTGAACTATGTTTCTCTCTGATTGAATGAAACTTAAATCTAAACGTTGACCCATTAGGGGTTTTGTTGGCTGTAGGTTTGTCTAAGCTTGGTAAAAATAATGAAAAGCTTGATATCCATTGATAATTTGATATAGAGTAAAAGGTTTATATGATGACCCATTTATAGCTTTAGGCTTTGATTAGTGTTTTTGTTTATCTGTAGTGAGCATTGTTTTTTAGTTTTGGTGTTAAGGTTCTTGTTTATGTGTGTAGTACAGTGTGTCTCAGTTTTGGTCATATGTCGTATGATTACACTGATAGTAACTTCTTTTGGGGTGGAGTCAAATTTTGGAACTCAATAAAAATTTTGACGTGAAATTTAAACTTATAGGGGTTGAATTCAATATTTTTTGGTTGCAAGAGTGAAATTGTTAAATGCATTTAGTTTCATTTCTTACCCGTTTGATGTTCATTGCTTTCTCATGTCACCTAATTTGCTAAAAGTTTGTGAATTTCGCAGTTAGGGTTTGTATTATGCGTTAAAATTGTTAGTCATGTTTGTAGTGAACAATATATCTTACTTTTAGGAATCCATGTTCTGATAACAACTTGTTTTGGCATTGAGACAAAATCTGGAACTGAATCAAGACAGATACTTTAGGGGTTGAATTCAAGAGTTTGTTAGTTGCAGGTTGGCAAAATAGTACAAAGGTCCATACTTTTGGGTCATTGCTATAGAGAAGCAAGGTTTATATGGCGACTTTACTTAGTAGATTTTGATATTCTTTACAGCCATTTCTTATCTTTAACTTGATAGCCTGCACTTGAGATAACTTATCATTTAGCTTTCTCTGTTTTTTTCTTGTGTTTGTTGAAGACTAGTACTTGGTATATCGTGTTTTGGTAGTTATTTGGATCCGGTCTCTGGTTTTAATTGAATAATCGAGGGCTACACAGGTGCTTTAAAGCAGATAAATCTGAAAATTAAATCAAAGTTTAGATCTGGAATCTAAGACACTTCAGTGGTTCAACTTAAGAATGTGTTTCAGTGAAAGTGTTTGTGTAAGCTTTGTAAAATAGTGAAAAGTTTCACACTTTTTAGCCATCAATCTAGAAGCAATGATTGCTTGGTACTCATTTTCATAGGTTAAGATAAATATTCATTTCATCCAATTCTTATACTAACTTGATAACCTGCAATCAGTTAGATGTTCATTCAGCTTTATCTGTTGAAAACTAGTAGTTATGTGGATCCGGTCTGTGGTTCTAATCGAATAATCAAGAGTTACACAGTCGCTAAAGCAGCTAAAACTCAAAATGAAAATTTTACTTTACTTGATAATCTCAACAAAATCTTTAAATCATCATCCTTGTGGCATTTTCAGCATGGCTTTCTTAAGCTTATGTTCATTGTTTGTTTTTGCAGATCCCTCATCTGAGACCCGCTGAGTACAAAAGGTCGAGGTTGTCAAGAAACGAGAGGACAGTAAATCGTGCATATGGTGGTGTTCTATCTGGAGTAGCTGTTAGGGAGAGGTAAGTGTAAACTGTTAAAATTTCATTAGAGAATTATAACTAATTTTACACTTTTCTCTATTACAGGATTGTCAGGGCTTTTTTGGTTGAAGAGCAGAAGATTGTTAAGAAAGTTTTGAAGCTTCAGAAGGCAAAGGAGAAGACTGCACCAAAGAGTTAGAAGATAACTTTTTTTGGAGTTTTACAATACATTATAAAAATGATGAAGAGACTTATCTTGTAGGGATCAATAGACTTGTTAAGTTTTTTTGAGCATGAAGAAAAGCGATATTTGACTTGAATAAAACTTTTGGGTTTGGTTTTGTTCTCAGTTCAGATATTAATTTCATGAATTGTTCATTGGTTTGTTGATATAATTCGTACTAATAACTTGTTTTTGGCATTGAGACAAAATCTGGAACTTAAGTCAAAATATAGAACTTTTAAAGGTTTGAATTCAAGAATTTGTTGGTTGTAGGTTTCTCTAAGTTTTGGTAAAATAGTGAAATAAGTTTCATACATTTTGGCCATTAATTTAAAGAAAGGTCTTTAGTAGATTTAAACTCGATAAATACAACCATTTCTTATCTCTCTTTAACTCGATAAATATAATTAAGCATCATTAGGCTTTTGAAGACTGCGCCAAGGAGTTAGAAGAGAAATCTTTTTGGAGTTTTACTATACATAAGTTATTAAGAAGAACTTATCATGTAGGGATTGATAAGAGAATGAGATGTTTTTTTAAAAATATAATTTATGAGGAATGCAGATCATCGTAAAAAAAAATTATGCTGTTAAACATTAGATAAGATTTTTTTAAAATAAAATACAAAAATAAGAAAAATAATATATTATTATATTTATAAAGATAATTGAAAATGACAGCATTTACACTCTTTAGTTGTTTAAAAGCATCTCAGAAGACATTCATATATATATATATATGAAAACATGATTTGGAATTTCTGCTTTATAATTATAAAACTTTTCTTGGAAAATACGTATATTTTTGTTATTGTTTTACTAGTTTTAAATAAATTTTTATAATACTTAATTTACGGTGTGACAGTTTTTTCATGTTTAAAAATCATTGTGTTGGTTATGAAAAACAACACTCATTATAATAAATTCTCAAAAATTTCAATAGCAGGATATAGTGTATATAAATAACGATTTTATAAACATTATTTATTATAACATGTACAAATATAATAAACCATAATTAAGTTTACTGAGGAAGACGTGATACATAATTGTCAAGATTTGAACAGAAAAATATTTGTTTTCTTCGTTTCATCCGCCTTCTCTCTTCTGCCTAAGCGTCTTCGTTTCATCATACTCTTTTGATTTCTAATTTTGTCTTATTTTTTTGGGCTATCTACGGCATCAAAGATTTGGTGAATGAATGTGATAATGGAGTTGGAGAGGCTAAAGTTCTTAGATCTGGCCTTGATTTAGGTTGCTGGAGACGCCAAATCTAAATGATGAACGATGCATTTTTGTAAATTCTCATAAAATTTATCATTAAAAGTAGAAAACAAAATAGTTACTTATGATCTTCAAACTTGAATGAAAGGAATGTATAGTCTCTAACTCTCGTGGATGGAAATAGTCACACGACAAAAAGGTTGTTTAACATCATTTATTAAAAAATTTTGTATTAGTTATATATAGTATAAAATTTTTTTTACATGCATAAATAAATGAATTTGATTTTGATGATGCAAATAATTTACATTTATTTTGTTAGTAAATGATTTTATTGTATATAATATGTGCATCAGTTGTTGTAACTAATGCTAATTTGCATCAATTGATGTTAACATTTGTATCACTTATAAATAATCGATCCTAAAACTGGTGTTGATTAACATACATGACTTTAATCATTATACCATTCAGAATATTAGTACGTTCTCTATGTATAATTACATTTAACATAAATTACACTCAACTATCATAACAGTACTAAAATTTTAAATGGTTCATTTTTAACTAAAATCATTCAACCCTATTATTGCCAATGAATTGAACTATTAATGGGAGGCAATATTATGCACTCTTTCAGTCAAATCTTTTTTGCATAAAAAGGAATTTTTGTTTTGTTTGAATTCAATATTCAAAAAAAGAGGAAGTTAGAAATATATAATTGTGAAAGGAAAAAAATATATGAAAAGACTACAATTTTGTACCTTTTCAGAGTGAGATTTCTTTCTCTTTTGGCACCAAATCAAATTACAAAAACACAGAAAATAAAAGAGTTTTATAAATTTTGTAGCAGCTATATATAAACATGCAAACTACATTGGTACAATTTAAAGGTGCAGTAAAGATCACTCATATGCGGTAATCAAAATCTCTTGGATGAATCTGGCATATATTTCATCATGAAGATATCATTATAGATAAGTATCTTAGTCAACAAGACTTAAGAAATGATATTTCTAAAATCTTTAAGCAAGTTCATCTATCATTTTCATTTGCATTTTCCATTAGATCTAGTGTTGCTAATATATTATGTACACCTTATCAATGAATCTTGTATTTCTTAGGATGATTCATCGATTCGTCCCATAGTTCCTAGGATGATTCATCAATTTAATAGAATAGGTCTTAGGATGATTGATTGGTTAATCTCGTATTCTTGGTTATAATTTTTTTGGTTTATTGCTTATTGTTAATTATATATCTTACCCTATATTACATACTTGATTTAACAATACTAATCTACAATTTATATTGTTAAATCAAGTACGTGATATTGAGTAAGATCTATAACAATAAGCAATAAAAGAAAATGATAAAAAAAAACTACGAGATTAATTGATGAATCATTCTAAGAACTGTTTATTTATCTATGAATCATCTTAAAAACTATGGCATTAACAGATGAATCATCCTAAGATCTATGGGATTAACAGTTGATTTTTTTTTTCATCTTGAAGATTTCATGCAACGAGGAATCACTCTGGTGTGTAATTGTGGGAACAGATCAGGTCCATTAAACTTGACTATGTTGATTCTAATTATTTTACCACTGCAAATCCTTCACACTATATATTTTATGCACTTATTCGAGATTCTGGTTTACGTGTTTCAAGGAATCGTAAAGAAAGAAATGACTATGTTGCAGTATGGCTTCAAAATATTGTTCAACATTATCTTTGGATCCCTGGGACAAATCTCTGTTTGTTAGTTTCTGTAAATGGTAAGAACATAACTCCACGATCAGGAGCTTTTCTTCATGGTGTTCATTGTTTTCTATATCACTACCTCCATTTTGTAGGGATGTGTATTCTGCAATATTGTAATCTAGCAAATGAGGAAACAAGAATACCCCTAGAAACTGTGAATGGCTCGGATCAAAGTGAGTCAAATCAAATATGAAAAACTACATAACCTTGCTAACAATTTTCATTTTATAATGGTCTGAGGAAAAAAGAAAAATTAAAAATTAGAACATTTTTTACTCTATTAAAATTATTGTTATCCTTTTGATTTAGTTTAGTGAATCAACGAGTTTTGAGCAGAGGTTATTTAGGATCAGCTCTGTTCTGGAACAAAGTAATTTTTAAGATACAAAATTGAAAGAAAGAGGACGAAACTCGAACAAGATTTAGGGGGAGAAGAAGTTACATAAAGGCTTAAGACAAAAGTTCCAATTAAAATCATAATGTGCTTAGTAATAAAGGCTTAACAGAAAAACTTACTCAGTCTAAATTGTAATCCAAAATACTAAAATTTTCTCTCGATTTTATCCCATTTTTATAGTGTGATCATTGAAATTTAGAAGGATTTAGATTCCTTTTTCTCTTTTCACAAAATTAATTAAAAAAATAGAGATCAGTACATACATGATTATGGAATATAATTATCAGTTATTTTGAAAGAAGATTTTGACATGGTGAGGTTCAAATTTCCATTTCAGTGACTTATCCAAATGTTTGGTTTAAAAGTTAGAAATTGAGAAGTCAAGGAGTTAATAGCTCTCCCATTATCCATTACTAATTGAGTCATTGGCTCATTGCTCTGTGATTGCTTTAGAATCAGTGTGACACTAGATAAATTGAGATATGTTATCTTAATCTTAAACTACTTGATCCAAACTTTACGGTTTTATGAGTTTTGATTGTAAAAAATAGAAAGTCTATTAACAATTGTCAACAACTAGCACACATATTATTTATTCAGATACATTTATTAGTTTATTATTGACCATCAGCAAAAAAAAAACCAAAATTATTACTAACTGCTGCAACAACATGTATCAGGATCGTCCCAACCGACACATTTGCCAACTTTGTATCCTTTCTTGATGCAAACACCATTACAATCCCTAATCAGTTCACATAGTCCAATGCATTCTATTTTTGCTTCTACTTTATCTGTATATCATTCAAATCCAAAAAAAAAATGAAATGACACAATATTAGTATTTCTTATAATTTGCTATTAGACTAGGCAAAATGAGATTTTCAGCTTATAGATGGCCTAACCTGAAACCAAGAGAAAAAAGAAGATTAATGATGTAATCACAAGCAAGCTCATGAATCCAATTTTGTAATTCATTATCTTTGTATTGTCAATATGTCTCAACATATGTTTTATAGTTGCTGGTAAGGATGTTGTTGCGAACCCAATTTTATAGATTTTCAGACTTAAGCAAAGTTTGTTTGTGTTAGTTTTTTTGTTGACTAGCAATTTTCAAATATTTTGTTGCCAATCTAAGGATGCTTTTATGTTATCTTTTATGTATAGTATACTACTTACGAACTTAGAATATAACTTAACTGTATTTATTTTCATTGACTGGTTTAGTCCCTTCAAAATATAGCCAAAATGTTTTTGAATTTTTTAGTATATGTCAATTATGTTATTGCCAATGTTAGGAGACTTTGGTTATTTCCCCTGAACTAAAACGGAAGAAACATATGTTTAGGCACCAAAAATATATATATTATTAGGGGCATCAAATTTGGTATATAAGTCTTAGTACAGTTGTTAAATGTTTCAAAAAAATTGAAGAGTTGTTGAGTTAAATGCCCCTTAGTTGCTGAAGTTTTATATATCATTATTTATGGGTTAAATATTTTTTTTTTGCTTTAGGCGCAGTATATATACGGGCCGGTTCTTTCAATCATTTTTTTCATCGAAAGACGTATTCAAACGTGCATGAGATAATTTAATTTAATACTCCTTATGTAGATCTCTTATTACATCTCAACCATATATAATAACTTTACGTTATAAAAATTAAAATGTTGAGAAAATTCTCTAAGTTTTGAATGCGAGGTGATTTGCACATGCATTGGCTTCACAACCTTGAAACTGAGATGACAGTTGGAGATACCGGTGATGTGGCCTTAGAATATATTCTGTATAATTTGTTAATCTTGGCCACATCGATGGGTTACCTTCCCCTTATCATCTCTTAAGACCCAACCAACTCTACATCTCTCAGCATTCTTTTACAATGCTGCATCAACATTACACTTGTACATACCTATTGGAGGAGGTTGCCATTTCGGTTTCGGTTTACTTACCATCTGCTGAATCTTTCTTTATTCCGAGTGAGCTTCTGACCATTATTTTAAATCCTCTACAGCTTTCTTGTTGAACATCATCTTGATTATTAGTAAAGAAAAACTCATTCCTTG
Source organism: Nasturtium officinale (assembly GCA_963854855.1). Taxonomy (NCBI): domain Eukaryota; kingdom Viridiplantae; phylum Streptophyta; class Magnoliopsida; order Brassicales; family Brassicaceae; genus Nasturtium; species Nasturtium officinale. The sequence goes on from OY978507.1 coordinate 11,720,836, forward strand.
ACTTCCAGATTCTCCGCAATAACCATGGCCAAACCATTTTCCGTTCTAAAGAGTCAGCATTTTGTCCTTCCTCAAATAAACAAGAGGCCATATTGGAATAAACCGAGTCTAAGGCATCTGGATAAAATAAGGAAGCAAAATGGTTTTCATATTGCTTGAAATATAAACCGAGTCTAAGGCATCTGGATAAATCCATCTCTAGGCAGTTGGAAACTACTCTCCAGAGGAAATGGTGAATTTTATGGGAGGTTCTTACCTTCCATATTGCTTGAAAGAGAGGGTTCAGACTGGCTGGAGCAGTCTGCTATCTTCAGTCCCTTTAATCTTGCTAAGCCAAACCCAATAACATGATTTAACCGTGTAAGTTCCATTACTGGTATAAGTCCATGAAAAAGGCATTTGGAGATTATTAAAGCCTGGTCTAATCTGTCAATATATATACAGAGAAAGAATTTGGGAAAATACCCTAATTATGTTTACAAATTTGAATTAAATAGCCTTTAAATATATATATATATATATCTATTCTTCTTGAAGTATTAATTTATTTAAAATATTTTCAAGTAAACTTCAAAAATAATTTACAGTAATATCAATTGAGGCAAGATATTTATCGAATCCATATAAAGCTGGATCCCAAAATGGATATGTTTTCACCACTAGAAGAACAAAGAAATACATATGCAGCATGTAGTAAAGTGATCATGAAGCATATCTATTTAGAAAAGGTGCATTTACACCAACATTCAAGCGAATACTAATATGATCATAATGCATCTATAGGAGATGATGTTTTCAGAGGAGGAATATGATGATAAGTGTGGCTGCACTCATTAGACTTACTATATATATGCTTGAGTTGTAAACTTTAGTTTTCCGTGCGGTAACAAGAACTAGAAGGGTTATTAACCACATAGTGGTTCTAAAAAGGAAGATGGGAGCAAAGTCTTCGAAGATGATCAAATAGCTATGGAAATTGACAAGTATTATCAAGATCTCTTCACCACAAGATCAACAAGAAGTTTTGAGGTTGTTGCTGAGGCTCTCTTTACCCAAATCAGTCACAGCATGAATCAAAAGCTGACCAAAATCCCAGACAAGAAGGAAGTTCATGCGGCACTCATTGGCATAAATGCGGATAAAGCTCCCGGGCCGGATGGCTATTCTGGGGGATTCTTTAAATAGAAAATTTGGAATCGAAATATCAAATATCTAGGAGATTACTTAGTTCATAAATATTTTAATCATGTGACTAAGTGAAGAAGTTAAGACGTATGTTAGTTAATCACCAAAAAAAATTTCACAATTAGCAAAACCATACAGATGAATACATTTATATGTGAAATATATTTCAGAGATTATTTTCAGAATTATATAGATGTTAGGTTTTAAGTTTGATTAGTCATCTTGGTTAGTTGTTTAACGTATCTAACGAACACATGAAACTGCGAGTTGTTTTCATACTATAGAATTCGCCTAGTAGGAGCCGATCTCATAAACATGCACTAGAGATCTTGATAGGTTTTTGTTTACAATCTCTTTTAAATCTATGTCTCACAACCGCTTCATTTATCTTATGATAGGCGACTCACAATGAAAAAGAGAATTTTAAGCTATGGATAGAGTGCTAACAAGAACAAAAAATATATATGTAAACCCACCGAAAAACCTTCTAAGATGTAGAACACCTCTCTCTTGATTTGCTTTACCTCTTGTATGCTTTGTTTGCTCGATAATATTTGTGTTGGACCTGTGCCTCTATTTATAATAAGCAGAAGACCATGAATTTCCTCTTGGAAAGTAAGGTTTCTTCTCTTTATTCTAAGGGTATCAAAATGGATCAAAACTCATAGGTCGATCCTGTTTACCTAATATTTTAAATGGTTTGGATTAACATTTCATGTAAACTTACCATCATTTGTAAAGAACAAAGCGGGAGATGAAATTAAAGAATCGAATACATCAAAATAATATTTTAATTGTTATTTAATTTAAGATATTTTAATGGTTTTAGGTTTTTATGGATTTATGGTTTTAGGATTTTATTATGGTTTTATTTATTTTAATAACTATATAGTTTTTTTTAATTTATTATCTAGAAATTTTGATGTTTTTACAATTATATGATAAAGTTTAATTTTTTAATTAATATTAATATATATGAGTAATTCGTATAACCAATTTATCCAGTAAGTTTTTAAGTATATAAAATTGCGTCAATAAAATAAATAGATAGGATCGGATAACTCATTTTGACATCTCCTACCTTTTGCCTCCTGGAATTGTTTTTTTATTTGACAAGAAATAATAGGTATTTGAAGCCCAAAACCTGATGGTTTTTCCTTGTGAATTTGAGGTCATGTATTGGCCCACCTGATAGTGTTGTTGTTGGTCAAATTTTCAGACAAATTTCATAGTTATTTATTGCTTTAAATAGTCAAGAAATTTGTGGAATATATTTTCTTTTGGAATTTATGATTTCATCAACTAAAATAGATTCTATTTCAAAATCCATCAAAATTTCATATAACAAAAACGGTGATAATTTTTTTCACTAGAATTTGATGTTATTTTTTGTATGTATCATGCTAGTATTATTTTTTCTGTATGATAATATCATCAGTAAATAATCGATATAAAAAATAATGTATGGCATCAAATAAAGAAAAATATATTCTATTTCAAAATGTCATAAAACAAAATATTTCTCTTGTAGTGGTGATATTTTTATTTTTCTCTAGAATTATATGTTATTTCTTGTATGTATCATGCTAATTTTATTTTTATGTCTGATACTATCATCAGTAAATAAGTCCCAAGCTATCCCAGGGCCATCATTTTTTCTGTAAAAAAAGTCCATGATGCATCACAAAGCAAACATGCTTAGTACTTTGATATATAAAATAACTCTTATTTTGTAGAGTTCTAATTCTTTAAAGGCAGATTTTTTTTTTATCTTCCTCCTTTAATTCTACTTGAGCTCTTATTCCTAACTTTCAAATTATTCTATCTTGTAAACGGCAAACGGGAGAGCTCTGATTTGCTCCTTAGCACCAGAAGAAACATAGTATATAAATTTTGACTTTGGCTCCGGTATCTTCACCATCAGGTGAAATCTTATTTCATATCTTATTTTTTTTTTATTGACGAAAGAATTATTTATTATTCTGTTTGTAAATTTCTCCCTTTTTATTTATTTATTAGGAAAAGAGATTTGGGTACATTTAACTTTACGGCAATGAGGAAAAGATGAAGAGGTTTAGTGTAAAGGGTCTTCCCTCTTTCTTTCTTTTTTTGATAAGAAAAGGTCTTCCCTCTTTCTTGTACATTGTATCATTATTATACCTTTAATTTGTGCATATCATCATTTTGTTTTTTCGTTTTTCAAATAACCTCTTTCTTTTCTAAAACCAAACAAGTATGTTTCTGATTTACGTGTATATATAGTGTGTTTAGTAAGTAAAAACTGTGCTTCATTGTGTATGTAGAATTTTATTTAATTTTTTTGGGACTGTTATCATTGGATGCAAAATTAGGTGTCGATTCTATGAATAATCTCGTTTATCTTACAGAATATTGAGCTAACAAATTTACATTGTGTGATTTTTATTTAATTTGATATTATCATCAGTCATTATTAGTCAATACAGATACCTCACTGTTCAACGCCAAATCCAAATAAGAAGAAAAAAACTGAGGTACTAGATGGCAATGTTTTATGGTATTTAAGAAAATAGTCAGATACATTTTATCGTATTATACTCATCGTCCCTTCGGGGACATTCGATAAAGTTGATATGATACAAAAGAAAGATTAACATGACCCATGTATAAAGATGACAAGCACACATAGAGAAATGGTCTTATTTTTTTAAACAAACAAAAAAAACTTATTATACCCATTAAAAAGAAAAAACAAGTATCTTATCTTCTTAATAAATATTTGATGTAACAAAAATAGACGAATTTATATTCGTAACCTTAAACATTCTAACCATGTGAACATCCAAGTTAACGAATAGATACCAAATTTTAGCTTATAAAAATATATATGATTTATCTTATATTATTATTTTACATGTTAATCATTTTGATAAGTCATTTAAAATAAATATTAAACAAAATATATATATATATATATATTATAATCAAAAAATTTGCGTGAGAAATATCTTATCCTAAATATTTTTAATTCACTTTTGTCATTTTTCTTCTTTTGATAATTGCGATTTAACAATATGATCGTTGGTCCTGATATCACGGAAGGTGTCGAATAAAATAGGGCATATGGTAAGACTTAAGAGATATTTTGTGCATAATGGATACATGTTATATTAAAATTTGGATATCATAAAGAGTGTGATTCAAAGGTGACAATGGCACCAAGACAAACTAATTTACTATAATGGTTTCAAAGGAAAAGTGATTAATGTTGGACCCTACAACAACCATTTAAAGGCAAACAATAATAATTTGCAAACATGTACGAGTTGGTTGAATAAAGTTATATAAGTCATGTACTCACTTCCATAACTATTAGTTATATTTTGAAGTACGATAATAATCCGTCTCTTATAATAGGTATATATAAGAAACGTATGGTCAAAAGTTTCTTTTGCTTAGTTCAGGTACCTTTACAACTAATAAAGGTATGCTAATTATAGAGAGAAATCTCACAAAGGTTATTAAACGAGCCGATGCTTTCAAAATTTTATTATTGAAATCCATTAGGTTCGGCGAAAAAAAGATCTTTTAGGTTTATGATACAAAACCTATATCTTTTGATATTATATTTTTAGTAATTAAAAATGGATCCATGCATGAATCATAAGAATTTTTCCAACTTCTTCTCCACAAGTTTTAATTCGTCATAAGCATACATCATTATGACAAAGCATGCTCACAATTATTTCTGTTTATATAATAAATACAATCATCATATAATATAATAACCTATTATTATAGAAAGTATTTACATTTTTACCAAAAATAATGGCTATGATCCATTTTTGCCAAATTTTATGAATTCTTGGTTTTCAAATAGTTTATATTGAAATATATTACTAATAATGTAAATATCATGTGACTATCGTTTTTAAAAATTAGTAAAACTTGTTGGAAGAGTGTTTTTTGTTTGTCGTTATAGCGTAATATTGTGTCCCCTACCAAACATTGATGAATCCTTAAAAAGTTTAAATGTCATTTCGTATTATATGTACTATTATCAACATTGTGTTTGAAAATGTTTACAAATATATCTAGAAAACATTTCTTCAATAGATTAAAATAGAAAAATGAGTGAAAGATTATAATAGGAGTAAACCGTAGACCACAACTTTTTCAGCACATCACATGCCCTGATTTTGGCCACAACCCGATCTTGAATCTTCTATTAAACAATAATCATAGGAATAAGTATATAATATATAAACTGAAATGAGATGCTTTGCTCGAGAAAAGGGGTGCAATTACAAACAACCAAATCCACATATCTACTACTATTTTATTTATTCTATTGTCGTTGGCCACTTGGCCTATCGATATTCAGTATTCAGTAATTCTGAGTACTTGGTATTTATAAATCATAACCAAATTCGTCAAATTACACTTTTTTTTATAAACCCTTAGTTAAGAAATTACGATTATGCAAATGTAGGGGGTGCAAATACGTACACTATTTTATTGTTTTGGACTATTACACAGGAGCCTTATATCTATATTGGTATTTTCAAGTTGGCCCACGAATTGTAAGGCCCTTAACATATAATACGTCGCCTTGCATGGTGAAATCTTTCCGATTTTTTTTTCTCAAGGACTTTAATTTCGTACACTTACAAATTATAGGCACACCAGTATATCAATATTTACAGCAAATAAAACGTCTATTTATTTACGTGTGTATCTATTAAAAGAAACTTTAAAGCTTTTACTAAAGTGAGCAAATTGCGAATTGATTGAACAGAACCATGCAGTGATTATTGGTGAAGAATATACAGTATTAGCCTATTAGGTGTCTCGTAGTTGAAAACAAATTCAACTCATATTTTTAAAGGTCCGAAAATTCCTAAATACATTCATACTCACATATAAAGATATTATAACACATTTAACCAACAAAGAAATAAAGATATCATAACACATTTAACCAGCAAAGAAATAAAGTTTATCAACTCATTTTCAGATCGTTACCATAAATACATCACCCAAAACATTTTCATCTTATTTTATATATTATTTAGACACACAAACATAAACATACATATATGTCTATAAATTCAAGAGAAAAAACAAATGTTTTAAAACTCGTTAGGCGGACGCCTAGGGTATTAATCGGAGAGTAAACAGAGATTAATCGGAGATTAGTTTTAAGTTATTTTAATATTTTTAAAATATATTTATCCATTATATTAAAATTTTAAATAATATTATTTTCAAAATTATAGTAAATACATGAAAATATAGTATTAATAATTTATTTTATGATTTTTATTTATAATTTTAACATAATTTATTATAAAACATCATAAATTCTCAATATAAATGTCTGAATAACAAAAACAAAAAAAAATTATACTTGAAATTTTAAAAATAATTGGATTATAGATGATTATGCGAAAAATAATCGGATTAAGCGGAAATTAATCGGATTAGGCGGGTAGTAATTGGTTGACTGACTTTTTCGAGGGATTAGTCATTAGTCGAAGCGGCGAGGGTGGGCGTAGCGACTAGGTAAAGTGTAATCGGAGTTATTCTGGGTTTTTTAGAACATGAGAAAAAACAAAACATGACAAATCAAACGTATATAATATCAAGAGTAAAAACAAAACAAGATAAATCAAAATTTGATTGTGCATCCACACCAACCACGAACATGGCAAATTTAGTTACAATTATCACATTACATGCTAAGCCATAATTCCATAAACATATATACCCTCATCATGCAACAATTTAATATTGTATAATATTATAGCACATGCGTGGGCAATTATTTTCACTTTATAGCATATATTTTTGTGATTTTTATCACTATAAATTTGTATTTTTTTTTTCAAAAAATGTATATTTAAACGGACTAAAATTCCCAAAAGTAATTGTAATCAAACATTGAAATTCTTTATCATAATAGAGTTATGCTAATCGACTAAAAACTAATTTGTATATATCTAAGGGTTAGCAAATCGCTAAGAGTTTTTGATCGATAGTATTAGTTATTAAATTCAAATATATTGACAGGACGTCAAAATTTATAAATTCATATCATTGGAGAAAACAAAATTCAAACAATATCTTTAATGTCCAACATCTTAATAAATACATAATTAAAACACTACAATCAATACCACACTTCTGACGATTATTAAATCACATCGTCGTACATTATTATTACAAGACCCTTCTGTCCATGCTCGTATACCATTTTTCCAAGTTTGATTGTATGTATATATCTCTAGATTTTCATTTTACCAAAAAAAATGTATATCTCTAGATTTTCCTGCATATAAAAATAGATAATTATAATGGGAAAAACGAAACATCGTTGAAGCCGTGAAGTGGCATTGGTCTACACCAAAGCAACACAAAAAGACAACCACTTCACATGGTCTGCTCTTACATTCTTAACCGAATCTAAGTCACTTTTACTTGGTTGTAAATTTGTAATTACTATTCCAGTACCTGTATTTCTTACCTATTCCAGTACCTGTATTTCTTACCTTTTAGCTTTTCTACGGTAGAGATATTTAAAGTCCTAAATAAATTACTAGTTGTTAGTAGGAATGCAGTATATGTAAACAGAGTTAAAAAGCTGACCGAATTTGAATAAATGTGTATGAAGAATAACTTCCACGACGGAAAAAAAAACTTATTATTTATAGAATCAGTCAATGAATTTGTGAAACTTTCTAAACTATTAGAAAAATGATCATATGAGAAAAGAACAAACTTCAAGATAAATAATAGACCAAAATCTGTAAAACTCTTACAAAGGAAGTTAGTATTTTCGGCAACTCCAATCAAATTACACCAAATTTAGTGTTTTATTGCTCAAATTTTTAATCTCTAACTACAAACACCAAATTTTACATTATAGTAATATTTTCTATTATTATATTATTAAATTTAAGTTTTTTGTATTTCTAATATTTAGATAAACATTAATTTTGTATAAATAATATATTATATCTTAATTATAAGATTACAATCAATAACAAAAAATCAATAAATTGAATAAATTATATATTACTAAATTATCAGAATAATTAGAACTATAATAATTCATATAGTTTTAATTAATAAATAACAATTAATTTTATCAGTAACTCATAAATATAAATAAAATAAATTATATTTTTGGTGTTTTATGAATAGTACCACACCAAATATGAGGTGATATTGTTCATAAAACACCAAAAAATGTTTTGGTGCAAGATTTGGTATCACGTTAAAATTGTTTTTACATCATATTTGGTGATAAGTTGAGAAGCTCTTGGCAATAATTTTTGTTTCCACTTTTTAGATACTTTTCAAATAATAGTTACCCTTTTGGAAAATAATTTTCAAAAAAATATCTAAATAGAAGAACAAGCAAACGGTGATTCAATGACGAATTGGTAATTATTTTACTCAAATAGCGTAAATGCATAGAATTATGGTGGGTAGTCTTTAAAAGATCTGTGACATCGCTGTTGATCTCAACGTTGGCCTAAGAATTCCTCCATGGCATAGCCAAGTTTTGGCAAGTGTTGTAAGAGCTCAAGTTTTCATTTCCTTCTCATGAATAGATTTGAGTTTACACCATAAGGTTTCAATTTTGTAAACCTTCTCATCAAGGAAGATTTGCATTGTTTGAGTTCAGATCGAAAGGTCTCAAACGTGACAACATAAAAAAAAAATTATAGACGAAACAAACCCCCTAGGGCCTTAGCTGACCTCTCACACAGCCAAGAAGAACCCTTCTCTACGTTCCTTGAGAAAAACGCTCATGGACCCATCGCTATACACAAAGAAAGCATTATTCTTATAGTTTGTAGTTATTAGGATGATGACATAGTCACTAAGAAGTATTAGATTGATAGAATGATAGTTCAAACATGTACTTCAAAACTTTTTTCATGGACAAGTAGGGTTCTCAAGATTGATTAGAGATCAGAAGATAATGAAGGTCTTTACCTTTCAGTTTCTAGTTAGCAACTCTAAAATATCGCATGCTTTGCTTTAGCTTGATCAATATCTAAGATATGTTGCTTGACAAGTCAAAATATAATATGTATCTTAGTATATCGTAACATATCAAGAACATATAAAGATCTGTTGTTAAATTATATTTGAACAATCAATCAATTGCATGCATTATGTCATTTTCTCTTTGACTTCATAATTTTTATCAGTCTTGGTTAGTACTATTCCATTGGCCTATCTTTGTTGCTTTGTTAAATTGATCTATCCCTCTAATAAATGCTACCTTACTACATGTTTACTTCCTCAATGAAGAAAGAATTAAACCTTTTAAAAAATAAATATAAATAAAGAAAGAATACAAGTTTCAACATCTTAAAAAATTGTGTTACACTTATAGCACATAAATTAGTGAATTAATTTACCAAATAATTTGAAATAAGTTAATTTTATACTACTTGTCTAAATGTGAAAATACAAAATAGCTGATGTTTTGTAAATTTTATTAGACAAAACCCAAAGTTCGTCATCATTATGATAAAGATTTTATTGGATTTACCTATATTTAAAATATATATGTACACATAATTTCAACATCGATTTCTAAAATTGTTAGACAAAAATTAATGATGTTGTCTAAAATTTACAATATGAAATACCGGATGTTGTTTAGAAACTATTAGACAGAAACCGAAGTTCGTCATCATTGTGATAATGATTTTATTGGATTTATACATTTATAAAATTTGACATATAAATGTTAAAAAATGAAAATGTTAAACAAAAATTTATATTTATATTTTGACCAGAGAAAATAATTGCATATTTTTCAAAATCTCCAATTATTTAAAAATTAAATTACACCAATTTGGCTAAGCTCATATAATTTGGCAGTTTATAAAAGATTAAATTATTGTTTCTATATCATGTGTGGAACTCGATTCCTAAAAATTGCAGATGGTCGATGAAAATTTTCATCGGAGATCTCGAATATGTTAAAGCCACTGTAAGCATAATGCATGTACAACCGTTTAGAATAGTTTTTTTAGTAGAAATATAATTATCCACTGCTATATCCTCTTGTGAAACCGGTTGGTATTTTTCTACAATGTGAAATCAGAATCAGTTTGCCGTGAAAGATAAAATTAATAAACCATCATCTGTAATATGATAAAAACATCAATCAAAAATTTATTTTATTTTTAATAGTAACTGAACACAAGAAAATTGTCTTAATGTGAAGGTAAAAAAATATCTTGTATGCTGGAGGTGGTTTTTTTTTGTGACAAAACTTCATTTGATGTTATTATGAGTCCAGTTTTGGTTTTCTCCCAGCAAATGATTCATCTACCTAATGTTGTACCATTATTCAAAAGTTATTGAAGTTTTTCCTAAAATGCAAATATAGCCTTGGTGATTCGACCAAAACCATAATGTTACACCATTATTCAAAAGTGATTTGACCAAAACATATTTAGGATTCGACCAAAATATAATTACCAAAACATATTTAGGATTCGACAAAAATATAATCTTGGTGATTCGACCAAAACCATAATGTTACACCATTATTTAAAAGTGATTCGACCCAAACATATTTAGGATTCGACCAAAATATAACTATGGTGATTACCCTTATTAAAAAATGATTCGACAAAAACATATTTATATTAGACTATACAATTTAAAATATTTCTTATATACATAGCAAGCCTTCAATATGAACTTTAAATGATAAGTTCAACTAAAATTTGTTATCTTTATATAAAATTAAGTACTATTGGATTATTGATTTGAAAATATAAAATCTTGTAATTTTAAATGATTATGTAGAGAATTTCTTATGAAAAATTATAAAAACCTCACTCATTTACCAAAATTCATTAAATTCATCTTTTAACTTAATAAAATTCAAACCACTTCAAATTCTTGATTCAATACAGCCTTTAATAACTGTAACCGAATGGTTTTTAGGTAAAACCAAAATCAAACCGAACTTACTATGTTTTGGTTCAAGTTATTTTTCCCACTAGTATCAAATGACTTTATTTTCACTATTTTCTTTAGTTTTTTTACATTAACTACAAAAAATTACAGTCTCATTCCACGAGCAAAATAAGAATCTCTCAAATCTCATTTATCAATGTTCTTATAACTTTGACCATTAGTCTTCAAACACTTCGATCTCTCTCCTCCTATATATACACTTCTTCGTCTCTTTCTCAACACTCTCATTCTGTCTCTCACCTCTCCATTTTTTATTCCAATCACTTCCAAACAAGAGACACTCGTAAAAGAGTTCTTGAACTCACAAAACAATTGTCATATTTTCAAGAAACCAAATGATCTCATTTTCTCTCTGACCCAACTCGTTTCTAACTCACCTCAACTCGGTTCCAAAAAAAGGAAGAAATGTCTGAAGCCACGTCAGCAACAGCAGATGCAAAATCTGTTCCGACAGAAGCAGAGAAGAAGAAAGAACAAAGCTTACCATTCTTTAAACTCTTCTCTTTTGCAGATAAGTTTGATTATCTTCTAATGTTCATTGGTTCTCTTGGTGCCATTGTTCATGGCTCTTCTATGCCTGTCTTCTTCTTACTATTTGGTCAAATGGTTAATGGATTTGGTAAAAACCAAATGGATTTACATCAAATGGTTCATGAAGTTTCCAAAGTAAGTAAAATTAGATTAAAAAAATCATTTCTATTTTTTATTAGTTATTTTATGAAATTATTTAGATCTCAAGATCTGAGCTGTTTTTTGTTTGTTTGATGAATTTTGCAGTATTCTCTGTATTTTGTCTACTTGGGTTTGGTTGTTTGCTTCTCTTCATATGCAGGTTTGTTCTCTTTTATTCTCAACCACCAAAAATAAAATAAAAATCAACCTTTAAAACAGAAAATTACAATAGTCATGATTTAAAAAAAAGTTTCGGTTTTATTGTGTAGAAATGGAAGTTACAGTATATAAAAGGAACAAGAACTTTTTCTTTTTATTAATTTTTCTGAACTTTTTTTTCTTTATTGAAAAACCCCAGAAACAGAATCACATTATAAACAAGATAAAAATAAATAATTTCTGATGAAAAAATAAATAAGCATCTTTAACAACAAAAACAGAAATCAAACTTTTTTTATGTTGCTTCAATCAATAAACCCAGAAACAAAAACCACAAACTAAAAAAAAAGATTAAAAGAAGGATCAAATTTTTAAAATGTTAAATTTGTAAGGATATATATAAGCCAAGTCCACGTGATTCATGGACTCCTACTTTGTCCGTATTAATCAAAAATATGGAATCTCTCTCACATTTATTACAACTTACAAAAAAAATCTTTAAATTTTTGTTTCTATAATATTATTTTACAGAAATTGCATGTTGGATGTATTCTGGAGAAAGACAAGTAGCTGCATTAAGAAAAAAGTATCTTGAAGCTGTTTTAAAACAAGATGTTGGATTCTTTGATACTGATGCAAGAACTGGTGATATTGTCTTCAGTGTTTCTACTGATACTCTTCTTGTTCAAGATGCAATTAGCGAGAAGGTAAAATAAAATAACTAATAACAAAATTTTCTTATATATATATATATTTTTTTTGGCTTTTAATGGATTTTTTTTGCAATTTATGATTTTGCTATTCCGTAATTGTACGTGACATGTCTGATCAAAATCTAGTATTTGTGGGTTTTTTTTTTACCGGCGGGTCCCAAGATTTTATGATCAATCTTAATCAAGCTTTGTGTGGTTTATGTTAGCAACCGTTATTTATCGTGCGCCTCAGGTGGTGGTGGGGGGAAGAGATAGTGATTTTCTATAAAAAGATTTCTTTCAAAATAAATAAAACGTACTATTTTTTGTTAATGTATTGTGAAAATATGCATTTTAAAACTCAAAACAATATAATAGCTATTTTCTTAGTTTGTCATTTAAGCTTTTGAGTAATAACTTATCATGGAAATAATAAATTTTCATTATTAAAAAAAAAGAACTTTAAAAAAATATCTGAAAACCCCCATTTTTTATTATTACAAAAATATATAAGTACCTTCAAATTTTTTGATAGTATTCCTTTATCTAAAAATGTCTGTTTTCTATTTTCTGTAATTAATGTTGTTTATTTTCCATTTTCTCCTGTCTATGTGGTGCACGCTAGCAAGCACGAGCTTAACGTGCACTGGGGCCCTTCTAGCTTCATTCATTATCATCACCTCCTTTTTTTGAGTTTCTGTGTTTTTATTGATCAAGTGAATTTAATATCACAGACTGTAAATTTTTTATTTATTTATTGATCAAAGTGAAATTGAGTATCACAGACTGTAAAAATTCAATTACTGATATAGTAAAATTTAATATTACAGACTGTAAAAATTTATTTATTTACTTCTTAATTATACAGGTTGGAAATTTCATACATTACCTGTCAACATTTTTGGCGGGACTAGTGGTTGGTTTTGTATCAGCATGGAGATTAGCTTTATTAAGTGTTGCGGTTATTCCCGGAATCGCTTTCGCCGGCGGTTTATACGCTTATACACTCACCGGTATCACTTCAAAAAGCCGTGAATCTTATGCTAACGCCGGCGTTATTGCCGAGCAGGTAAATTTAATCATTTTATTTTATTGCACACCAACGTAATGATTTTTACTGTTCTTGCACACCAAGTGTTCGATTTAATGCGTTTATACTGTTCTTATGCTTGCTTCTTTGTACTTGATCTCTTAAATGATTATGTTTTTTAAAAAGACTTTAAACAGTGAATTTCATTTTTATTTGGTCAAATCTTATGTTAATCATTACTTTTTCTTATGATGAACATAACAAAAAAGGTTTTAACTTTTTTGAGATTGATGTTGTTTTTTTGGTTTTGTTTAGGCAATTGCTCAAGTTCGAACTGTTTATTCTTATGTTGGAGAGAGTAAGGCTCTCAGTTCGTATTCGGATGCGATTCAGTATACTCTTAAGCTTGGTTATAAAGCTGGGATGGCTAAAGGATTGGGTTTAGGATGTACTTATGGAATAGCTTGTATGTCATGGGCTTTGGTGTTTTGGTACGCTGGAGTTTTCATTCGAAGCGGAACAACTGATGGAGGAAAAGCATTTACTGCTATATTCTCAGCCATTGTTGGTGGAATGTAAGAAACCGAAAACTAGGGAATACTGTGTTTTACTATTTGGTGTTTTGTTTATAACTTGGATGTGACTTTTTTTTGGTTATTGTAGGAGTTTGGGACAATCTTTCTCGAATCTTGGCGCTTTTAGCAAAGGTAAAGCGGCTGGTTACAAGTTGATGGAGATAATAAATCAGAGACCGACGATAATTCAAGACCCGTTGGATGGAAAATGCTTGGACCAAGTTCATGGAAACATTGAATTTAAAGATGTGACTTTTAGCTATCCTTCACGGCCTGATGTTATGATCTTCAGAAACTTTAATATTTTCTTTCCTTCTGGGAAAACTGTGGCGGTTGTTGGTGGCAGTGGATCTGGAAAGAGTACTGTTGTTTCCCTTATTGAGAGATTTTACGATCCAAACAATGGTAGTTTTGATTGAAACGTTTCTCTCATTCTATTTGAGTCTTTGGCTACTGACTAGATCATAATTAAGCTTTGTTTTTTTCTTGATGAGTAGGGCAAATTCTGTTAGATGGTGTTGAGATAAAGACGCTTCAACTGAAGTTTTTGCGTGAACAAATTGGACTTGTGAATCAAGAACCTGCGCTCTTCGCCACTACCATACTTGAGAACATACTTTATGGGAAGCCTGATGCAACAATGGTTGAAGTTGAAGCTGCTACTTCTGCTGCCAACGCGCATAGCTTCATTACATTGCTTCCTAAAGGTTACGAGACACAGGTATTAGTCACTACATATTGATGATATGTTTAAAAATGTCATGGCCTTTCGCGTAATTCTTGTTTTTTTATTTTGCTGAATGTTAATACAATTAGGTTGGAGAACGCGGTGTTCAACTATCAGGTGGACAGAAACAGAGAATTGCGATTGCCAGGGCAATGTTGAAAGACCCAAAGATTCTGTTACTAGATGAAGCTACAAGTGCTCTTGATGCTAGCTCTGAGAGCATAGTTCAGGAAGCTTTAGACAGAGTCATGGTGGGGAGGACTACCGTGGTTGTTGCTCATCGTCTCTGCACCATAAGAAACGTTGATTCAATTGCGGTGATACAGCAAGGTCAAGTTGTGGAAACCGGAACACATGAAGAACTCATTGCCAAATCCGGTGCTTATGCATCCCTCATCAGGTTTCAAGAGATGGTTGGTACTAGAGATTTCTCAAACCCTTCAACACGTCGCACCCGGTCAACCCGTTTGAGTCATTCTCTATCAACGAAATCACTCAGCTTAAGATCAGGAAGTTTGAGGAATCTGAGTTATTCGTACAGCACTGGAGCTGATGGTCGGATAGAGATGATTTCAAACGCTGAGACAGATCGGAAAACTCGTGCGCCTGAGAATTACTTCTACAGGCTTCTCAAGCTTAATGCACCAGAATGGCCTTACTCAATTATGGGAGCAGTTGGCTCAGTTCTCTCTGGTTTCATCGGTCCTACATTTGCTATTGTGATGAGTAATATGATTGAAGTCTTCTACTACACAGACTACAACTCAATGGAGAGAAAAACAAAGGAATATGTTTTCATTTACATCGGCGCTGGTCTCTACGCAGTTGGTGCTTATCTGATCCAACATTACTTCTTTAGTATCATGGGAGAAAACCTCACAACAAGAGTAAGAAGAATGATGCTCTCAGGTATTCATCAAAATCCCCTGAATTTGCTAACAATCTCATTTTCAATTATGATTTTTAACGGTTTCTTGATTGTTATTATTTAGCCATCTTGAGGAATGAGGTTGGTTGGTTTGATGAGGATGAACACAACTCGAGCCTAATCGCTGCAAGGTTAGCTACCGATGCAGCCGATGTTAAATCCGCTATAGCCGAGAGAATCTCAGTGATTCTACAAAACATGACTTCACTTCTCACATCCTTCATAGTTGCTTTCATAGTTGAATGGAGAGTCTCACTTCTCATCTTAGCTACATTCCCACTTTTAGTCCTCGCTAACTTTGCTCAGGTACAAAAAAAACTAATCTTTTTTACTCATAATCTATCAATTTCAATTCTTTATTTTGCATCTGTGCATCAAATCATTCAATTTCAATGCTTTTAGTTTTAAAATTATTTTGTTGTGGATCTATGAGAATCTTACATTCACCATTATGATCTATAAAAAAACGACAATCTTTTTTTTTCAAAAAGTTCAAAACTTTATAGAACATGGCAACACAACCACTGCCTATACACGTGCTTCATCTTCACCTTCTTTCTCTGAGTGCATTTATTTTTACAATAATAATCATATAAAAATTATTTCTTTTTTCTACTTTTTGGAAATAGTGTAAGGGTCAAGATCATGGAGCCCTCACATCAATAAATGTGTAAAAAAAAATAACAGAAGACTTTAATAAATTTCTGGGCATCTGTGAAAGAATATTTTATTATATAGTTTCTATAGTTAACAGTGTTCATGAAAATAGCTAAGATTCTTCTGTCTTTATGCATTTCTCTATCTGTTAAATCTTTCCTACTTTAAGCTTTCACATTTACTTCCCTCTGAACCTCTGAACTGTGATCCCACTGTGTTTTTATTTAATTCTTTTGCCCATAAAACTTCACACAAAATCCAAAAAACCTGCAATTTTTTTCAATCAAGAATCATTTTTAAATTCATATTTTCTTCATTGGTCAAAGTTTTTGTCTCAGTGTTTTTATTTACTTCTACTCAGTCTATGTGTGTATGTGTGTGTCAGTGTTTTAGACAATCCAGAGTCAATGTTTGCTTGTGTTTCTTTGTTTAGGTTTTGTTTTTACTATCTGCAAGCTTCAGAACTCTGCTTTGACATTACAAACATTTTTTCACCCGTGATCAAATTATTAGTTGAGAATCTATCAATAGATTTCACACAAGGACATAGATGCATTGTACTTAACATTGATGGTGTTGAAGTGTTGCATTATGTGATTTAACTGAATGGTTAAGCACTTTAAGACTCGTCTTTTAATTTGAGGCTATTGTTGTTCTAATGTATACGTATGTATATATGTGGCTATATTGCAGCAATTGTCTCTTAAGGGTTTTGCTGGAGATACGGCTAAGGCTCATGCAAAGACTTCAATGATTGCTGGTGAAGGAGTTAGTAACATTAGAACTGTAGCTGCCTTCAATGCGCAGAGCAAGATTTTGTCTTTGTTCTGTCATGAGCTTCGTGTACCTCAGAAACGAAGCCTATACCGAAGTCAAATCTCGGGTTTTCTCTTTGGCCTCTCGCAGCTTGCTCTCTATGGATCTGAGGCTTTAATTCTATGGTATGGTGCCCACCTTGTGAGTAAAGGCGAGTCAACGTTTTCGAAAGTGATCAAAGTGTTTGTGGTTTTGGTCATTACTGCAAACTCTGTTGCTGAAACTGTTAGTCTTGCTCCTGAAATTATCCGGGGAGGTGAAGCAGTTGGTTCAGTTTTCTCAGTCTTGGATAGGCAAACTAGGATTGATCCGGATGATGCTGATGCTGATCCGGTTGAGACAATGCGTGGAGATATTGAGTTTAGGCATGTGGATTTCGCTTACCCTTCTAGACCTGACATTATGGTTTTCAAAGACTTTAATCTTAGAATCCGAGCTGGACATAGCCAAGCTCTTGTGGGTGCAAGTGGGTCAGGTAAAAGCTCTGTGATTGCGATGATTGAGCGGTTTTATGATCCTCTAGCTGGAAAAGTCATGATTGATGGCAAAGACATTCGCCGGCTAAACCTGAAATCTCTGAGGCTCAAAATCGGACTTGTTCAACAAGAACCAGCTCTTTTCGCAGCAACCATCTTCGACAACATTGCTTATGGGAAAGATGGATCGACTGAATCAGAAGTAATAAAGGCAGCTCGAGCTGCAAACGCTCACGGTTTCATCAGCGGTTTACCAGAAGGTTACAAAACTCCAGTGGGCGAAAGAGGAGTTCAGTTATCAGGTGGACAGAAACAGAGGATCGCAATAGCAAGAGCTGTGCTAAAGAACCCAACAGTATTGCTTCTAGATGAAGCAACTAGCGCACTAGACGCTGAATCCGAATGTGTTCTGCAAGAAGCTTTAGAGAGGCTCATGAGAGGCCGGACCACCGTGGTAGTTGCTCACCGCTTGTCTACAATTAGAGGAGTTGATAGCATTGGTGTGATTCAAGATGGTCGGATTGTGGAACAAGGCAGCCATTCAGAGCTTGTAAGCCGTGCAGAAGGAGCTTATTCACGGCTGTTGCAGCTTCAAACACATAGGATTTGAAGCTTAATTATGGATTAAAAACAAAACAAAAATTTGGTTTGTGTAATTTTTTTTCTTAATCAAAACTTTAATTTGGATGGTTTCTATGGACTTGTAATGATAATATGAATAGGTGTAGATAATGAAGACTAAACTATGTTTTTAACTTATGCCCTAAAAATTCATCAATATTCATCAATAGATTTGATCGGACATGCATAGATGGACTATGCATAAATTACGATCCAGTCTGAACAGAAACTTTTTTTCTTCTTTAACATTTCTAATTAGATTATGCATAAATTAAGACAATCATTTTTACAACTAAGATTTAAAAATGAGCTCTAACTCAGTCTTCTCTCACACTAATAGACTATTTGAGTTATAGTCTATGCGTGAAAAATTCTTCATCCGTTTATGACTGTTTCTAAATTAAGTGTTATTTTGTATTTATAATGTAGTTACAAACTTTAATGGGATAACAAATATAACATGGATAAAAAGAATATATGGTAACAATTTTAACGGGTCAATATATTTGAAGGGTATTTATACAAAGTATCTATGGTAAAAAAATTATTTAACTCACATAAATACACTGTACAAAAATATATTGTTGCGATTTTTATGACCAGTATGTCCCTAAAAAAGATTAACACTTGATATGGTGTTATAAGCAATTGTAGGGGGCAACACTGTATGGTAACATAGGTAACTGTAGAATATTTTAAGTTGGATTCTGAAAAGTTATATTGGGTGATGTGTGTTTTTGTAATTAAATAGATTTGGTTGAAGAAATAAACTAGAATCATCTAAAGCTAAATATCTTTTTTCTTTTCTTCTCTCTCTTTTCTTTCCTAATTGCGGGTTTTGTTTGTCCATCTGCACATTTTTATGCAAGTTTGATTTTGAGATATTCTTTCGTGGTATATGTTTTTTTAGAGAGGAAGGGGTAAAACTTGGGTGATCGTGTTTCTGTAGATAGGTTAGTCGTCTGGTTCTGTGTGGGGTAGGTAGCATTCTGACGGTGGTCGAGTGAAGCATGGAGGCATACGGCGGGTTAACTTTTTCCTATATTTCCAGCGCCAATTAGCGATTTAGGGTTAGAGGGCGGAAGAGACAGGGGTTGTTTATACTTGTTAAGGCGACTTTGGGGGTATAGTGTGTAATGGTTACTGTTTTAGGCTAACCATCACCGTTGTGGATTCAACTGATAGAGGGAATATGGGATATTATGTTAGCAGGTATCATGAATTTGTAGTCGGTAAGGGGTTAGAAAATTTGTGGGAGTTATTATCCCGGTATCGAGTTAGCTCGCTGGGTGGGGGGGGGGATTTTAGCGTATATATGTGGTAGGTGGTATGGCGATAACTCGATATCTTAGGCATATATTTAGTTGGTTGGCCGCCATGGGTATCCATTTCCTTGTTTTGTGCTTTTACCGTTTCATATACCCAATCCTCATTTGATTTTGATCTGTTTTGCGGTACTTAATTACAGGCTATTTTTTGTGGTTAGGAGTGTTAGGGTTAGCAGGTAAAAGGTTATCAGATAAACAGAATGACAGCAGTTGGAGTGTTATTGGTTATCACTGTAATTATTAACCCTAATATCAGATATATTGATCCGTTAAAATTATTACGATATATTCTTTTTATCCATGTTGTATTTGTTATCCCATTAAAGTTTGTTAATTTAAATGTCAACAACAATATACATGTTAACAATGTTATACATATAAGTTAAGTATTTGAGAATGAAAAACTTCATGTGGATATAATTATATCTTATACAACTTCACAGGTTGGTTAGAATAGTATATATATATGTTGGTATATGAGTTAGTAACGTTTTAAAAAGATAATTTCAAAGTTTTCATATTTATCACTTGACGATAAATGCATATATTACTATAAACGTAGATGTAATTGGAACTGTATACGATGTTAATGTTACCGATGGATGTTAATAACTTGTCGCACTAAGAGTTATTATCAACATTAACAATGTTACTGACTAAACGTTTATCGCGCTAAGAGTAATTTGAATTATACATAATATTAAAGTTACCGGTGTTGGTAATGCAATAATAACTTATCTCACTAAGAGTTATCAGAATCTCTTAAGTTCTACATTAGCCAGTTACTTTGTAGATGTTGGATGTGCGTTTTTGGGGTTTTGTCAATAAAATTGTAGTAGAATATTTTAGAATTTTGGTGATGATGTGCAAGAAATTTTAATCAGAGACATATTTTTAGAAGTTGTTAAAGGTGTATTGTTTCTAAATTTCATACTTTGAAGTCATTTTAAATATTATTAGAATTTCACATGTGGGTTAGATAATATTTGGTTTTCACTACGAACCAAAAATATTTTTATGTAGAAAATAACACGTTATTAGAATATTCATTAATTATTAACGTGATAATGTGTATATTGGATAACCTATCTACTAGATAAAATGTGATTAGGGTGTCATTGTTGCTTGTTACTGTCACGAAACATGGGTCTGGTTGTGCTGCATCTAACTTCTTGGGGTTAGTGTGATGTTATATGTCCAACCGGGCGAAATCTACCAATCTGCTTGAATGCTCTATTGTATATTCGTGTTCTTCTTGTTGACCATCGCTGCTGTGCATCTTCATAGTAGCAAGTAACATTCGTGTTATATCAGTAAACAAGTAATTACCTTCATAATCGATAAGTACAATAAGAATTTACTGTCCGTTCTGCATTTATGGGGGCCACCTTGTAGGGCATATATATTTCATTCAGATTTGCCCGAATATCGAGAAACAATTTTGATAAAGTGATATACTTCTTTGTTTAATGCAACCCTCTCTCATACATGCTGTGTTAATATTATAACAGAGATTTTTATAGGGAGTAAATGTGAGAACTAAATAAAAATTTATCACTCATACATATTTAATTATTTGGTTGTCTGTGGATATTGAGCTAGTTCACTTTTTTAAAAAAATATATTGTTTTGTTCCTATTAATTTAATGTATTAACCAATTAAAAATTTATGTGATTTATCAATAAAATATAGAATAATAAAAATGATTGTTTTTAATATGTGTGCAAAACCTTAAACTACACTTATTTATAAACAGAGAGTATTAGAATTCTAAAAATTGTTTGGAATAAGTTGATTATAAATTTTCTAGTATTTATGTATGTCAACATAAGTATGCATTATATAGTATTGCTAATTAGATAGTAAAATGATAACACTCAAAAAACTTAAAATTACAAATTATAATTATTCTTCAAGTTTTTATAATTTAAAAGTCTTAAATTATAAAATTTTGTTATGTTATATTATATTTTGTTAATATATATATATATAAATTTATAAATCTTATTATAAAACTACTTAAACAGATTAAAACTGTCTAAAATTACCTAAGCGCGAATAGACTAAAATCATCTGGTTAACGCCTAACACTTTTTTAAACCTTGTTATTTCTGAAGTTGTTCATGGAATGTAGTTTTACGTATCATATAATAAGTAAAAGGTATTTTTATAGGTGATTCCGACGAATGAAACTAATCTCAAGCGTATTCAAACTGTAGGATAATACAATAAAAAATAATTTGGTTCAAAAACAAAAAAATTCCAATTTTATACGTATGATCCTTCTCTTGTTTCACTTTAAGGGGTATTACAGGATCTTCTTAATAATTTGTATAAATTTCATATGTGTAATTGTTATAACTTCTAGAATACCCTATAAGATATGTCAAATATGTAGCATATAGGTCTATGAACGTCTAAGAAAAATACATGGACTTGTACAAGATTTAGCTACTGTAGTATGTAGTCTAATTTATCAGTTTTTAATTCTCAAGTGGGATCTTCTATAGTTATCCTCTAATTGTTGGCGGTGTTGAAAATGAAAGGATGTGTACTTGAATTATTTAGTTCTCTTTAATTAATATTTTTCTTTTCTTTGGTGGGTGGGGACATAAAGTTCAATAATTATATGAAAAAGAAATAAAACTAAAGAACCCAACTGTGAAGCTCTTTAATCTTATTCTCTCTATTGGATCTCTTTGCTTTTATCTGCTTTACAATTGCATGTGGTTTACTGTTTAAGATAAAGACCATATCGTCTTGTAATTGTTTTTTCTCAATCAACCTATAAAGTAAGAGTACAAAATTTGATTATATCCATATATATCTTTCTTTTGTGAAACTTAAAAGCTTGGATTATTTTAACTCAAGAGCCAGAGCCTAAACTGTTAATAAAAACACCATATGTCCAAAAAGCAAAGATTTAATATCCAAGATAAGGATTTAATCTGCTTTTATCTCTGGATATGGATATTACATAGATTTTGGTTTGCAGCCACTAGGATATCAAATTTTCAAAAAAAAAAAGTCTTGGATATTATATATATAACTTGGATTTTTTTTTAACTTTGTTGGTATAGTATAGTATGCTTCGCGTGTTTAACATTTGAATTTAAAGCATACTTTAATCCACTGTTTATAAATTTTATGTTGAAACTTTGATTGAATAGTAATACTTTTAGAGTTAATCGATGATACATTATATAGTGGTTAATGATTTTGAAAATTTTATTATATTATATTATCACAATTGATTTAAATTATTTCAAATCAGATATCTTTTTCTATAAACAATTAGTGGATCAGTCACCAAGAGATGCGATCACAAGGCAAAACAGAATTAAAATTTCAAGACACCGATGCTTAATGTACTAAATAATTTTTACTACCTTAAAAAAATTAAGTTTGATGCAGAATGGATTAAACAAAAGTTAACTATATCTATAAACATTAGTAAAAAAAATATCAATAAGAAAAGGATAATATACCTTTTACCTACATCACATAAAACACTAAAAGCATCTCATGCTAAAGTAAATTAAAACCACAGGAAAAGCTGAATCTGAGTTATGAATTTGATGGAAAGTGTTTACTGTGTTAGTGTTATCATTACAACTTTAAAATAATTGTGAATACAACCTTTTAACTAAAGAAATAGATTGAACATGAAACAGCATTGGGAAGGACTCGCATGTCCCCACTCACTCACTGACACAACCTCAAGTATCCCAGTGCCTTAGGTTTCACTTTACAGTAGAATTTGTATAATCGTAAATAAAATAGATAGTGTAGAGACTAGAGAGTCATGGACTCATGATACAAAACAACTTAACATTTTAAATAAATTTATTGATACAAAATGATATATATCACCCGAAAAAGGGCAACATTGATTTAATATTTTTGTTTTTCAAAACTACAAAACTAATTTTTCATTTTTCTATTATCATAAAATAGTATTACTCTTAGCAAAATTTCAAAATGTAAATGGACCCAAATAAGTTCTGCAATAAGACTTTAAAGGTGTTATAGTTCGTGAAATAGATTTTATTAATTGACTGAAAAGTGTGATGTCTAATTTGATTTCCAGAAGAATATTTTCTGAATATCATTTTCTAACATGTCTTATAAAAACTCTATAAACATTATAAAATATGAGTTATGAAAAAATATTACAAAATCTTAAAGAAATATTAAAACGGTTTAGTAATATTCAAAAAAACATTTTTGTAACATGCTTTACATAATTTTATAAATTTGTACTACTAAAAAAGACAAAACTCAATGATATTATTAAAAATGATATCAAAATAGTATTTTTGAAATTCACTCCAAAAGTCTTTCTTTTTTAATTGTATGATGAAAAGACAAAAAAAGGAGACATGTGCCTCATTTTCTCCCATTTTCAACAATGTCACTCGCTTGTATTATTCATATTTTAGCAAAACTGTTTATATTTTTGTAAAATCTCCTATATCTATCTATCAATCATTTCATAACATCATATCAATCAATTTTAGAACATTGCTACGTACGATTCTTATTGATGTACCGGTTACGCATAGGCTTTGAATAGTGTGGCAGAACACGTGAGGTACTATGCAGTTGAATCGTATGTTCACAAATAAATATAGTTAATATGTGATAGTGATATAAAATTCGTTAGCTGTAGTCGGCCGATCAGCTGGAAATAACGCATAAACGATTAATCGGGAAGTAAATAAGAATTAATCAGAAATTAATTTTAGGTTATTTTTAAATTTTAAAAATATATTTATCTATTATATTAAAATTTTAAATAATAATGTTTTTAAAATTATAATAAATATGTAAAAATATAGTATTAAAAATTATTTTATGATTTTTATTTAAAATTTTAATATAATTTATTATAAAACATCACAAACTTTCAATATAAATGTCTGAATAACCAAAAAAACTTTTTATATTTGAAATGTAAAAATAATCGGATTATGGATGATTAGATGGAAAATAATCAGATTAAGTGGAACTTAATCGGATTTTGCGAAGAATAATCGGTTGACTGATTTTTTCGAGAGATTAGTCATTAATCGAGGCGGCGAAGCTGGACTTAGCCAGGTCCGGCCCAGAGCCCAAGCAACTGAGGCATGGGCCTATGACATCAATTATTTGGGTAATTTCTTTAATAGTTTTGGACATTTGTTTTAATAGTTTTGGGAATTTTAAATTAGATTTTAAGCTAATAAAATTAATATTATTGGATATTTAATTATAATTGTTTATCTTAATTGATAAAATATAAAATTAGATTTGTTATTAATGAATTTTAAAATTAAATTATAGAAAAAGAATTAAAACTAATCATATTTTTTATTCTAAATCGATTTATTTTTCTTATTTCAAAATTTAAAGATATGAATTATCAGATTAACTATATTAAATTTAATTATAATGGTAGAATTTTGTTTCGATCGGTTATTAAGAAATTTATATTATAATTTTGTAAGGTTTAACATCACTTGGATAATTATTGATAAATTGAATTAGAGATTTATTACTTCCATTAGTTTTGTAAATAATTATTATTATGATTACGTAAATTATAATAATTTTAATAGTAAAATTCATGGGTTATTTGTGTTATGATTTTTATAATATTGCATAAAACAAAAGATCATAATTTTTTTTCTTTGCTTAGGGCATTCAAAATCGTTGGACCGACCCTGTGCCTAGTAACTAGGCGGGATGTAATCGGAATTATGCGAGAATTTTTAGAACGAGGGTTTCAAGTGTAACACATTTTCACTTTCGGGTTCATGTGTTTAACCAAACTTGAACTGTACGTTGAAACTTATATCAATCATCTAAAATGGGAATGTTTAAGTGCCATATTTTAGTTACTATAAAATATCCTATCTACCAATATTATTCTAAATATCTAAAAATAACTACGAGAAATGAAGTTGTGGTAATCTACTAGTTACTAGTTAAAAAAGAAATTGTCTTTTTGTTCTACGCAATGAATCGATTTTTTCCAAACACAGAATTATCTAAATCTTACTATTTGGCCAGACGAAATAGTGGCATACTTTAGTCGCATTAGAAAACCAGTGAACGAGCTAATCAACGGCTACATATTCACTTTAGAAGGATTAGTAGGATGGTGAAAAACATGAAACCTTATGGTTAACAAAAAAAACCCATTTATCAGAAAGGTTAAAATTTAATACTTGCAACTCATGTTCTAAAAATCCTCGCTTACCTCCTATTACACTCCGTATAGTCGGTAGGTCCACCCTCACCACCTCGATTAATAACTAATCCCTCGAAAAATTCAGTTAACCGATTACTCTCCGCCTAATCCGATTAATCTCTGCCTAATCTTATTATTTTCCGCATAATCATCTATAATCCAATTATTTTTAAATTCAAATATAAAAAACTTTATTTTTGTTATTCAGATATTTATATTGAGAGTTTGTGATGTTTTATAATAAATTATATTAAAATTATAAATAAAAATCATAAAATAAATTATTAATACTACATTTTAATGCATTTACTATAATTTTAAAAACAATATTATTTAAAAGTTTAATATAATGGATAAATATTTTTTTAAAATATTAAAATAACCTAAAACCAATCCCCGATTAATATCCGTTTACTCCCAGATTAATCTACTAGGTGTTAGGCCCACCCGACTAGCGGCTAACGAGTTTTAAAACATGGCTTGCAACTCACTATTATGATTCCCATTTCATTTTTGTTAGGTACATTAAGGCCATTTCCAATGGGATTGCAAAACATCATTTTAGTGTAATTTTTACACAAAAATTTCTCCAATGGAACTCTAAAAATTACATCATTTTGGTGTGATGCTACAGTATTACACCAAATTTGGTGTGACACTATTCACAACATCACTGTTCACTTATTTGGTTAATAAAATAATAAATTAATTAAAGGAAGATAATTTTTAAAAATAGATATAAATGAGAAAATTAATTATTTTTATATGAATATGTTCTTAATTTAATAAAAATTATATAATAAAAATATTAATCAAAACTATTAAATAACAAAATAAGTATTTATTTAAATAATAAATAATATACAATAGCGTGATTTTTAGTGTTATGCTTGGAGAACACAATTTTTTCAGTGATAAAATTAGACTAAAATAGTGTAATTTCAACACCAAAACGGTGTATAAGGTTGGAGATGCTCTAAGCAAACAATTGAGGATTTTGTAATCCAATCAGAGGAGTTAATGCAGATTTTTTCGATATGGTTATCTAAACGGACTGATTGGAAAGTTATTATAGCGAAAACCCTATGCTAAAATAGAGTGGACCTACAAAAGTGAGAATAATTCATTTAACTACTTAATGGTAGAGTAAATTTTTGTGATAAAAACCTATTTGATAATATAGTTTTTATTGCTATAATATTGTGTAGTCTATTTTCTGATCAGTTACTGTAAAATTTACCAGACCCAACATGTTACTAATGGTTTGTATACAATGACAATTCAAATACATCATTTTAATGGTCGACGACAACAAAGAGGTCAAAACTAAAGAAGTAGTCTAAATGATTCACACTATACTATTGATCGAAGGAAATGTTCACACAACTGAAAAATAAAAAACTTAAGGAACTAAGCAACGGCTAATCAGACTAGTAAAAACAAACTCAAACTTCCTAAAAACCAGGTTGACTTATTCTGCTTCACACTCTGTCAAACTCCAACAAATTCTTCCCCTTAAACTGAAACGCTAGCTTCAGTTTAACCTTCCAAACATCGAACTCCAAGAAATCTTTTAAGCTTCTCAAACTGGTCCAGCTTGATAGGCTTAGTCATTATATCTGCAACTTGATCATTTGTTCCACAGAATACCAATCTCACAATACCTTCAGTTACCAAGTCACGTAAATAAAGATACCTAACGTCAATATGTTTTGTTCTCCAATGCATAACCGAGTTCTTTGATAACTTTGTAGCTGAAATGTTGTCACACATAACATCAATGCAGTCATCTCCTAACATACTTAATTCCTGCAGCAAACCTTTCAACCAGATACACTGACATGCTGCAGAAGTGGCTGCAACATATTCAGCCTCTGTAGATGATAAAGTGATAATATCTTGCTTTCTTGAGCTCCAACACACAACTGATCCATTCATCAAAAACACATAACCAGAAATGCTTTTTCTATCATCCGAATCCCGAGCATAATCACTATCCGTGTACCCTATCAATTCCAAGAATGATGATCTCCTATAGAATACTCCAAAACTCAAAGTTCCCTTAACATACCTGAGTGTCCTTTTTGCAATCATCATGTGCTCTTTCTTGGGATCTGCCATGAAACGAGCTAACAAGCACACCACGAACATCAGATCAGGTCTCGTCACTGTCAAATACATCAAGCATCCAACTAGTTGTTTATAGAGTGTAGAATCGGCTCCTCTAACTCCTTGCTTAGTGATGATCGCACCAGGAACAATAGGATTTTGACAGCATTACAATCCCACATGTTGAACCTTTCCAAAACTTCCTTAGCATATTTTCTTTGATAAATATGTATTCCTTCATTGCTTTGACAAAATTCTACTCCAAGGAAGAACTTCATTTTCCCCATATCAGTCATCTCAAACTCTTTTTGCATAGCTAATTTAAACTCTGCAACTAAGAGATCACCATTCCCAGCAAATATTAAGTCATCAACATAGAGACTTACCAACAGAAAATTGTCATCAAACTTCTTGAAGACTAGAGTATGATCATATGCACTCTTCCAAAAACCCTCTTTCTGAAAATAGCTCTCGATGCGGCTAAACCAGGCTCGTGGAGCTTGCTTCAAACCGTAAAGAGCTTTTCTGAGTTTATAAACTTTGTCTTCCTCCTCTGCTTGGATGAATCCCTCTGGTTGCTCGATATAGACCTCTTCTTTCAAGTCTCCATATAAAAATCACTTTTAACATCAAGTTGATGAACAAACCAACTTGTTAGGGTTTTGTTGAGCCAACAACCTAATCGGCGCTGAGATAGTTTTCGCTTCGACTGAATTGAAGTTTTCGGCAGGCGTGGAATAGGATCTTCAGTTAGTGGCTTTGGTGGTAAAGGGTTAGTGTTGTGTTCAGTTTTGTTGGTTGGTCGAAGACAAGGAGATCAAGGGTCCGGTGGTCTTCGTCTTGGTTCAGACTGGAAAGGAGTTATGAGAAAATTCCGATAGTAGTGCCGAGCATTATTCAGTTTTGCTAGTTCAACTACTCAGGTTCTAGTGTGGCTTATGCACATTGGATTATGAATACTACTTTCCATGGGTTTCAATTAAATATTTTTTTCTCTGTAGATATATACCCTACACTATTATAATTAAATTACACATTTAAATTTTTTTTGTTCAAAAACATTTGATTGAATCTCCACATTCAAACACTACTCTAACTAATTAGAAAACATTTTCAAAAATCTTACTACTATTAAAATTGAAATACTATAAAGATTTCCATATCCTAATCTTTAATAAATAACTAATTAAGATTTTTTTTCTCTCTCTCTCTCTCTCTTCCGATTTTGTTTTCAAAATCATTAAATTATATTAATTATTTGTTAATGCTAATTCTTTCTCATTTTTAATTTGATTATATGTTTTATAAATAATATAATAAAAGTAAATAAGAAATAAAAAAATAAAAAAAATTACCCTTAGGTTCACTGTGTTATTATTTTATATGATATAGTTTAGGAACTTATATATTATTCTTATCTTATTTTCAAGATTAAATATATTAAACACTCAAAAAAAAAAATTTAAAGACAGTAACGAAACAAAACAAATTTCAGTTTCAAATAACTATTAATAACTTAAATACAATTTTATATTTAAATAACTGATCAGGTTTGAATCTTAGTATTTTTTTTTTATAGAAAATTAGCAGATAACTCTTTGATGTTTAAAGATCTATAGATATGTGATAATTTTATTTTCTAATTTACTTAAATATTTATCCGTCTTCATTATTTGTAAAATGAAATAAAAGAGGAGTACATGTTGCTTATATATAGATTTCTAATGTAAACTTAGGGATCAGATGTAAACGTATTTTAGATATATATATATATAAGATCTTGTGTCGAACCCTACTAATATTTGGATGGAAATCAGATTAGAATTTTTTTACTGAAATCAGACTGAAACTCATACTGTTAATATTTTATTGAAAGTAATTCATTATACACAATTCGAGCTACTATTATCTCAAGTCATCAACTCCATGACAGTACGCAAACAGCCAATTAACAGAAAGACCAAGAGGAGACATATGATTGATGTAATAGACCAACAACTAATAAACATATCAAAGAAGTGACTGAAAATGCCATTAAACTAGGGTTTCAAATATTATACTAAGATACTTCAATTATTCTCTTTTCAGCTAAAAATTTATCAATTAGAGTAACAGAACTAAAAAAATTAGGTACCAAGATATAAAATAAAGGGAAAATTCAAAAAAAAAAAAAAAAAGAAGACAAGTTTCACAATTTTATTGCCAAACAAAGATTCTTATGTTATCATTTCAAAACCTAGAAGTTAAATTCACAATAAATTTGTGAAAAGGTCAATTTCAAATATTGATCCTAAAATAAATGAAAAAATGTCGGTAGTTTTTAATCGAGCAAATTATTATGATAGTTTTAAATTTGTCTTCTTTTTCATGTTCAGTCTCTTCTCTCTTTCCTTATTGCTCTAAAATTTTCCCATCACACATGAGAATGAAAAATAAGAGATTCTTTTTTTTTATATATAATTTTTGACAAGTGAAAGTTTTAATCCTAAAGAGAGCCGTGGCTATGTTGTAAAATAAAAATACTTGTTTAGGGCCCACTTTTTTGTCAAATAAAAGGTCTATAATTTCAGGTTTATTCTAAAGATTTATTCTCATTAATTTTTAATAGAAAGATTGTTTATTTTTCAAATATCTGTACTTTTTTAGTTTTAATTTCTTTTGATATCATATATCCTTTCTTTTAGTTATCGTTTAATTAAATACAAAATATTTTGATGTATATTTTCTTTTTACAAATTATAATTTTATGTTAAAAATCTGAATATCTAATTTTAAATATTTGTACTATTGTTTTTAAAGTATCTATAAATGCTTTAATTTTTTTTTGTAATTTAAAATATTTTGAAAGGTATGTATCTTTTATCCATATTCTTTTATATATTTTAAAATGAACAATTCAGTTTCATTTAACACAAAATTTTGGTATTTTAAAACAAAATTTACTTTTTACCAAACATTAAAATTAAATTTAACAATAAATATTAAATCTATTTTAAATAAAAAATTTGATATAATTTTTTTTTATTAATCGCTTAGGCCCTTAAAATAGTAGGAACAACTCTGCTCCTAAATAAACATTTCATGAAGCCTCCAGAACTTTGATTAATTAATTTATTCATTTTCCAGTTCCAATAGGGTTCTCGTAGACTTTTAGCTTTCGCATCTTTCTAAAATTGCAAAAAAAAAAAACATTTGTGAACTTCTCTGAAATGGATTTTCGAGATTTAGCCAATAAACTTACCTACAACAGCAACTAATAACTATAACATTAATAAATAACCTAAAAAGCTCATTGCTTCGCCCTTGTCTATATATCCAAAAAACTCTGTCTCGAGATGCAGTGATGAATCTACTGTTTTTGTATGACTTCTTAGGTTGATATATTGATAGTGATCATTTGGCAGTTCAAAGTCTAGAAATCAATCTCATCTTCAACTCAAGAAAAAGTTTAAATATCATTAAGAGACATAAACACATGGATGCACAGTAGATTAATTAAACACACATATATATTTTATGTGATATATATGTTGAAGGTTTTGAGTAATTTATAATGTGTACCAAGGTATACATGATACTTGTTTTGATAATGATAAGATGTTGACTATTGCATTGCCTCTTTTCCACCCAGAGGGTCCCTTATCTGACATTGTACCTTAACTCTTCCAGCCTTCTATCTTTCATAACTTTATTATTTTGCTCATCTTTGTTTCTAAGTAAATGTTTTATTTTGCAAATTGAAATCGATCATCACAACTTGTCTTCTTCTATAGTTTTCCTCATTGAAATGGGTCCTCTTGGGGTAGAAAAATAGTCAAGTTACACAATATACAATTAATACATTGATAGAGCACAAAACTGTATTAAATAACTAAAATTTATTTCATATTTTCACTGTATACAAAATAACCAAACATCATACGTTATATTATATATGTACAGAACAATATATTTTAGGTCTTAAGTAGCGAAATAAATACAATGTACAAGAATACAATTTAAAGACTTCTGACAATGGACAAGATTACAGTATTTAAAAACAGTTACATGCACAATGTCGCGGGGTAGACGAATTATTTACGATGTTGGCCTACGACAAAATAAATAAATGGAAATCCCATATGGGCTTTACCTTACTACATACACTGTCAAAGAAACTGAAGTAGGCCGACATTTATGTGGCCACTTATATTTATAATAAAGGTTTAGTAGTGAGCTTTATTTGGGCTTTTGCTTTTTGGGAAACCTAATAATGATGCAATCAAACTCTATAGGAAATCAAATATTTTGTAAAAAATCAAAACTTACATTTTGAGTTTTGAGAGCAGTTGTTTATCTATACTATTAATAAAAAGCATAAATATAAGATAACACTACATATTGAAATTAGTTATGTCAACTATCACTTAATTTTTCACTTTCTAAAACGAATTTTGCAATTGATTTCAATTTAGCTGCAATCAATTGCAACTACTCTCACTTATTAACAGAAAAAATTGTGTGGGCTAAACGCAAAGAAAATTTGATCACATTTAAAACACACACAAATTCTTTAAAACAATTTTGTATTTAATAATACTTTTCACATATTTTATAGTTAAAAATAAACATCTAAACAAATAAAAAAATATCTAAAGAAGAAATGTTTTTAATTGGTCGAATCCAGATTTTTTTTCTAAATTCAAATGAATGATTAAATATCATTCGAATTTTTCTAAATTCAAGTAATGATTGTTTCAAATACAACTAAATTCATTTAAAAGTATTGTTCACGTATTTCATTTATTTAATTAAGAAATAATATAAAAATTTAGAGTAATATCAAAATAATATTCTTCTTTAAAACCCCTAAATGTTCACATCTTTTACGTTTTTTTCGTTTTTTCTGTTGCAATACCAGGAATTTTAACCTTTAAACAATAAATTAACACAAAATAAAAATTATAGTTTTGGATGTACATAAAAATAACGGATACTGACCAGATTTTGTACTGAAAACCTTCTAATTCAGGTAGTAGGCTGATAGGTACTCACTATCGTAAAATTTGAGTTAGAGATTTGTGTTTCTAATTTGATAGATTATTAACGATTGAGAAATCTGTGTTTTTGTGATCTTGTGTCGGACAGCGCCAAGCCTTTGGGTTGTCAAGAAGTAACGCAAGTAAGAAACAACATCAAAGACAGATTGAGATACAGAAATTTCCCAACATTGGGATTTAGAGTTAGACAACATATCTTTTAAATAATGACAAAGACGGTCAGATTGTAAATTGGAAGGTTTGACAGATTAGCTAAGCTCCCAACTCATTTAAAAAAGAGTTCGACTGAGAAAAGTCAGTCCTCTTCGCATCGCTATGCAGGTGAAATTCTCAATAAAAGAAGACTGAATTATGTGTATAATAAAAATCGATTAGACAAAATAATTTATATTTCGTTAGATACTAGTTTTTTAACTTTAAATTGTAGGTGTATAATCGAGATATAAACTTAGCCAACAAGAAACTGATGGATCTGGTTCAGATTTGATTTAAATGATCTTTAGGCAAGTGCAAGTTATAGAACTAACCAAACTTACGTGATTGTGAACATCATACAGATACAAAAAAAAAACTTGTCCAAAAAGAGAGTTAAAATTTTTTTTAAAAAAAGAGAGTTAAAGACATTGGGAATCACGAATTAAACAAAACTGAATTAAAGAAACAATAAATAAACGCAATTATGATTACATAAAGATTAGCATTCGTACGTACCACTTTAAACTTTTTTCAACGATGAATGTTTGTAAACTGAATGTTTGATATTTTTTTATAAGAGAAGAATGATATGTACTTCAGTCATCATTAGCTAAATTTGATTAGTACTTAAAGATTTGGATCAAACATTTCATCAAATATTTGGTACGTGTTAGAAATGCTTATGATTTAAATCAAAAATATACTTCTAATCTTGTAATAAATAAACATAATAAGCATGTATCTAAATGATTACAAGTCTAACTCCACTATCCTAACACTAATACAGTTATATCTAACATCCCAAAAGCTTTAAAAATGACTACTCACTCTTCATTATGAAAATATAAATCCAATGATTTGATACTTGCATAAACATGATTAATAAGCAAAAAGAAACAAAGATTAAGAGAAATCAATCTTTACAAAGATCCCAAATACAAAGGTTAAGAGAAACTTAGTGGCAAAAGATCTTGGAACATAATATCAACCCATAAAATTAGGGTAAAACACATATTTATAGTGAAATGACAGACTTGGTTTAATCTTCAGATTCTGATAGGTTCAATATCGACTTAGAAGAAAATTTAGAATTAGAACTGATCAATCGGCCAGGCCTGGCCGATGGAGATGGCCGCGGGAGTTTATCGGCTGGCTCTGGCCGATGAGACTGGTCGATGAGCTGACAGTGGCTTGTGATCAATAGGTTTGACTGATGGCCTCTTCGGATTATAATTCATCACTTCTATCGGCCACTCAAGGACGATGAGCTTGACCGGTGGTCTTCATCGATGGCTTGTGGTCGTTGAGACTGACCGTTGGGATTCCTTTTCTTCAATCAGACTCATTTTTCTTGGTTCTTGTCTCTTCTTTGATTAAACCCACATGCTCCATGATCCAAAGGCACCTGATAAAGACTCAATACTATGCAAAAATGCATGAATGCAACTATAAGGACTCATAATGCATGATCATGCAAGTATAGGACTCTAATGCACTTATGTAAGGAAAATAATTCAAATTGGAAATAAAAAGATGTCAAAACATGAAATGCCATGTGAAATGCATGAATATCCACTAACTAATATTTATTATATCTGTTATTATAATGCTTACCTTTATAATATAGAACTAATATGGTTATTTGATTCAAATATTTATTGAGTGAATTACCTAGATATCTAGATATCATATATTTTGTTTAGTTATACGATCCTTTGAATAATAGTTTTGAAAATCTATCAATTTTAAAACATCGATAATGTACATGTTCAATATTAAAATGATTGCGAAAATATTAAATAGTAAGAACTGCCAAGTAGGCAATTTATTAATTTAATTGATCAATACATCTTCTAGAAAATTACTTAATTACATGAATTTAAATAAAAAATAAGTTTACTTAATTACGATTATTCTAATTTTAAAATGGTCACCGTTATAATTTTAATTAAATAGATAACTAATAGTTTTTATACAGTTATGGTTAATAATTAATGCTAATCATAACTAATATATTTTTACGGTTAATGGTTTTAAATATTAACTATTACATACAATTAGCGGTTTAAAACGATATGCTTATGATACAAAATATGATTAAGATAAGATTAGGATTTATTTTATACTTGTTTATCAATGCTGAACAGGCCCTCAATTTCAACGTCCTTACCATATTTTTCCTTTTTTGCAAGGAAGAAAACTGTTTATTGGAAAAAGGAAAGCATAAACTGCAATGATCACCAATAGAATCCATAGCCCGAAGAAATACAATGATCACCAATAGAATCCATAGCCCGAAGAAATACAATTACTGTTCGATTTTGGTCATGACACCCCTACTTGTCTCACTATTTTATAGGAAACCTATTTTTGTAATCCAACATGTAAGATTCTCCTTACCTAGGTACGATTTATTTTATATTTGCTTATCAATACAGAACCGGCCCTCAATTTCATAAAGCTATAAGTATAATTTTTTGTTTGGACCATGTTCTAAAAATTCACGCCTAACTCCGATTACATCCCGTCTAGTCGCTAGACCCACTTTCGCCGCTTCGATTAATGACTAATCCCTCGAAAAAGTCAGTCAACCGATTATTCCCCGCCTAATACGATTAATCTCCTCCTAATCCGATTATTTTCCGTCTAATCATCTATAATCTAATTATTTTTAAATTTTCAGGTATAAATTTTTTTTTGTTTTTGTTATACAAACATTTATATTGAGAGTTTGTGATGTTTATAATAAATTATGTTAAAAATATAAATATAAATCATAAAATAAATTATTAATACTATATTTTTATGTATTTAATATAATTTAAAAAAAAAATATTTTAAAAGTTTAATATAATAGATAAATATATTTTTAAAATATTAAAATAACCTAAAACTAATCCCCGATTAATCCTCGATTACTTCCCGATTAATCCTGTAGGCGTTAGACCCACCTTCACTGCCGAACTAGCGCATAACGAATTTTACAACATTGGTTTGTACACTTTGTAGTTTGTACGGTCAAAGAAAAGAACTCTAGCTCCAAAAGAAAAAAGAAAAAGAAAAAAAATACCTCTAGGCTCCCTAGCATATTTTTATTTTTTTTCAAGGAAGAAAACTATTATTGGAAAAATGAAAGCATTAAATTCCAATAATCACCAGTGGAACCAAAGGCCCGAAGATATAAAAACTAGTTGTCTACCCAATCTTACAACACTTAAATAAAAATTTCTATAGTAATACGGAAAGATCGGTTCAAATTCAACTAATAAATTTAGTGCCTCCAAAGATTTATTCGTTTGTGGCCAATGTCTGAATCTAACGGTTAGTAGTATCTTTTTCTTTTAACTGAAAAATATAAAGCCGGCTGAAATAAAAATACACCACAAAATCAAAGCCATAAAAAAATAATTATATTCTAGAAAAAAACCCTAAAAATGAAATTAAAGAAAAGAACAAGAACAAGCACGAAATCTGCAAATAAGGCGAACAAAAGCCTACTTAAAAATGTACCAAGGCGAAAACCAAACCTTACAAGATTACTAAACTTCCGAAGATCTTTGGACAAAGACATACAGAAGAAGCTTAACACGGTCTAACCAACGAAACAAGCAAACTCGTATAAAGATGAAAATCATATATTCCTAGGCAATCATATTGTAGTATTTGCATCCTAGCTATTTGTTTTCTTATTAAGTATTCTTGTTTAATTGCTCTACTTATTTTTGCAACGCTTCTTTCTAATTGTTATATTTACTTGTTTATAAATTGATTTGTCAGGTTTTTAATGTCTCGCAATATGGTCCTTCCTGGATTCGACAACCTTATTACTACTACAACATAAGTATTAAAAACTTTATAACTTTAGTACTTCTATCATAAAACTTTTTACATTAGACGTTGGTTAAAAGAAGTCAGTGTCGAAGTTATAGCAATTATTAAATTGGTAAATTGACCGATCGGTATCTTCAGGTCCGGCCCTGAGCTAAACCGGAGGAAACATATGCTTTAGGCACCAAAAATATATATATTATTAGGGACATCAAATTTGGTATATGAGTCTTAATATAGTGGTTAAATGTTTCAAAAAATTGAAGAGGTGTTGAGTTCGATGCCCCTTAGTTGCTGAAGTTTTATATATCATTATTCATGGGTTAAATATTTTTTTTTGGTTTAGGCGCAGAATATATACGGGCCGGAACTGGGAATTTTGTTGTGAATAAAGTAAGGTAGGTGAAGTCTGTTTAAGCATCGTTAAGTATTCTGTCCCGACATAATTTCATTTCTGTAAAAACAAAAACTTTTTAGTTATTTCATTATTATCAAGTATTCTACTTATAAGAAATTCAAGACGTATAGATGACTCGTTGAAAACACTATTATAGCATGCTGTTTTAGTAGTATTACGCCTTTTAGTAAAATCCCATCCTTTTAGTAACATTAAGGATGGAAAACCCATATGGACTAACATGTTACATCTCCCTTTGAAATTAATTAGATATATATATATGTATATATAAGCATAGTGTTTTCATTTATCTGCATATTTTTTCAAAAGAATAGCAGGATTTTTTTATTATAAAAGAATAGAGCGAGTTTTAGTTATATACTGTTGGAACATGTGAGTGACCCAATGGATGACCCAATGGATCTTATGTTAATGTGAATGAAAAATGATTTGGATAATGTTTTAAAAAACCCACAAAAACAGGTCATGCATATGGAAAAAGTCCCACATTGTTTGGAAGAAAAGAAAGAGACTAGCATATATATAGTTATGCATATGAATAAGCTTAAAAGGCTTGGAGAGAAGAGAAATGTGCACATGCGCGCTCCGCCGCCGCCTCCGGCCCAATAAGAATATATCTTTTTGGGACCAAGTAAGCTCAACGTTTTTTGGTTTTTAATTACGTCATGCAGTTTTTTCTCTCAGATATTTAAACGAGATAAGAGAGAGTCTTGCGGAATAAGTTTTGAAACTTAAATCCCTTGATCTCCGCCGAGATCTCTGCCCACGTACAGCAGCTGTTACGGGGAGGTGGGTGTCTCGTTCTCCTCTTTAAATGGTCGCATCTCTCTTCTCATTGGGATAACGTTTTTCCCTTTCATTTTCTCGCGCAAACAAACCAGCAAATCCTCTACCGTAAGTGTTCAGAGAGTATTTCGTAGAATCTATAGTTCGATACGGCATTCATGAGTGAAGCATGAATCGTCTCCCATGGTTGTATCCTGGGACTCTATATTCGTACAGTCCCGTCTCACTACGGAGCGAATATAAAGAGTTAAGGAAAGAGATCAAATTTTGCCTCCATGTGTATTTCGTTATTTCCTTAACATCGTTTTACATTTCTATATCGTCAGTGTCTAAAGCTACAATCTTAACTCTTTATCGCTTTTTGTCTAAAGCTACATTGGATTGATATTACGGTTTGTAAACGATTCACAGGGATGCGTGAAGGGTATTTTGGAACGGTGTTTGCGATTTGCTAGTAGCTTATCCGCGAAGTGTTTCTATGTTTTCGGTCTAAACGGGGTTGCGATTCGCTTCAAAGTGTTTCCGCGATACGTTTCTGATCTACATGGATATACAGATTGTTTCCGCGAACGCTTATACAACGAGTTTGTGAAACTTTCTAAGTCTACAGAAAACGGTTTATGTGAACATTTTTAAGCGAGTTTACAAAACGTTTCGGACTAAAATCCATTTACATTATTATTTTGTTTTAAATAATATGTTATATGTTGAATGGAGTACTAATCCGCTTTCATGTTTTTTCAACAGAAACAAAAATGTCGGATACTAGCAATGCCAACCCTATTGACACCGCGATCACTCAAACTCCATTCAACGTGGCAGCAACTGATGCAACAGTAACGAATGATGGTATCATAGCGTCAAACGCTGTAACAACAACAATAACTGTTGATGAGACCACTCGCCGGAGTCTTTTCGGGGCTGGTCTTTACCAGACGGGTTCCAACTCTGGGAACCACAAGTGCTCCGGTTGCAGTTCCAACTCCTGCGACAGTACCTGGTGTGTTCACTCAGGGATTGATGCCAGACAAATTTGATGGCAAAGGCTTCAAAACATGGCAGAAGAAGATGATGTTTTTTCTTGACAACAATGAAGCTGGACAAGTTCATCCAGGAGGATAAGCCCATGGTTCCTTACGGGATTGATGATGTGCACACTCTCGCAAGTGTTGACATATGGCTGCATTCTGACTTCATCTGCAAAGGGTAAATTCTGGGTCGTCTCATAGATCCATTGTACCGAATCTATTGTGATATTCCCACTTCGAAGGAGCTTTGGAGATCACTTGACAAGAAGTACAGAGGTGAGGACGCTGGCTGCCAGAAGTATATGGTAGCGAAATTCCATAACTTCAAAATGGTAGATTCAAAACCCATCATGGATCAGGTGAAACCGTTCCAGCTCATTTGCTATAAGATTGCTGCTGAAGGAATGTCCATTTGCGAGAAATTCACAACTCTCAGCTTGAACCATTTAGCTCATTTGCGAGACATTCGCTCCGTAGTTTGCACCATTTAGCTCATAATGATTTTCTTAGGTTGATTATTACTATTCTTTTTTCTTCCGAGCATTAAAAGGTGCAAACTCTTATATAGAAGAAAAGGTGGACTGATTAATACAAGTTTGGCTGCGTCAACCAAATCCAAAATTTATAATGGCAATTTGTTATAACAAATCCAATTTTGAAGGTAAAATAATTATGAGCTAAAACTACTAGGATTCTCATATCAATCAAGGATGGTTTTCTTAACACAAATCACTACTTTGATTTATTCTCTCTTCATTGTATATATAGCTTCTTACCTTCTTTGTCCATGGATTCTCGGTAGATAATGTACATCATCTCTGAATAATGATATATACAATTCACAAGATTATAAAAACTTGGTCCCCCCATATATTTTCTCTGTTCTTTTATGATTAAGAAGTTATAGAACTATTTGGACAGAATTCATCGTTTATCCTTGGTTCCTGCAGATTTATTATCAAAATCATCTCCCCTCAAACAATTTTTTTGACTTAAAATACTTGATATTAAGATTTTTTCAAATCAATGTTATCAATTATCCCAAATGCTTTGAAGTATAGATGAGAATAAATCCAACTTGGAATTAAGTCTTAACACACTTAGAGAATATATCATGTTTTAATTTAAGTAAATATGGTTTTTGGTTTTTGTAAACAAAGGTTAAAAGTGTAACTAAAATGGAAAATAACTAAAACGGTTGTTGAAATCAAATTAACAAGGATCCTTCTTTGTTAGTTTCATTTCAAGAACCGTTTTAGTTATTTTCTCGCTTTATTTACACTTTCAAACTTTGAAATTAAATTCATAAAAAGGATTATTCAGACTAATCAATACTAAGCTAGTAGAATCTTAATCTACTACTTAAAATTAATCCAATAGTTTCAAGATACTAAGATTGATTAATTTCACTCTCATGGTACTAATCACTTCAGTAATCACCTTAAATATGTTTATAACTCTCGTAAAACATTAATTGATTAATAATCATTAATAATATGTCTTCTTAAACTCTAATCATCCTAAACATCAACTCTTCTTGATTATAATCGAAAAGAACTTGAAAAGTTTGAATCAAACATTTCATCAAACACCGTGTGGGTGTGAGAAATAGTTAAGATCTAAACCTTTTTTTTTTGCTAATCTAGCATTAAACTCAATCTGACAAACATTAGTCTAATGATTATAAGCTTAAACTCCACTAACCTAGCACTAATCAACCTAGATCTAACATCTCAAGATTCGTAAAAAGATTACTCACTAATAGACACAAAAACACAAAGTAAATGAATTGATATTTGCATAATCATCAGTACTAAAAGAATAGAATCAAATATTAGAAAATCCAACTTTATAAACTTAGAAAATCAAAGATCCACAATCCAAAACCTTAAACAATACTTAAGTGGCTAAGAACAAAGTTTAACAAAAGATCTCCAAAAAAGTAGAGTTGAATTCTATTTACAATGAATAAAAAATATTGGTTCATTCTTAAATTCAAACTGGTTTACAATCGGTTTAGAACTCAATTTTGATTATAATTTTTGGTCTATCGGTCACATCTAGTTGTTGCGAATGGTCGGTACACTTCCCCGATATTTTTTTTTCAATTCTCATCGGTCATCTCTGGTCGGTGGACTCCACCATTCTCTTTATTCAATGAAAATAGTCGGTAGACTTCCCGCATGAGTTCCTTCAAGTCTCATCGGTCATCTCTGCTCGCTGGAGGTTGACTGGTGGAGGTAAATTAAATGTAAATCTCTAACCAAATACCCAAATACCTCAAACTCACTCCATTGGAATACCGACTCAATTCTCTACAACTTTGAAGAAGGGCTCTGAAGCTAAAGCACAACTTAATATCTCCATACGAGTCAATTTTTGAGACATTTAATATTGATTGTAAATCGTTATTTCTGTTTTCTCGTACTATTTTTTCTTCTTGTTGTTTTCTTTAAATCCAAAACCTATATAAGAGTGAAAAATATGCAAAGATTCTTGTACACTCTAAAAATATAAAACAAATGCAAGATAATGATGAAAAATCATTGATAAAAAACACTAAAAACACAATATATCAATACTGCTAGAAGTGTAACGAGGGATAGGTGGTTTTTTCATGTTTAGCTATTTAAAATATTCCAGTTTGCCTTCATTCTCGCATTGAAGAAAAAAGTGTTCTTAATCTTCTTATTTTATTTTATATTTGAATATTTTTTCTGTTATTGAACTCTAATTAATTTGATGAAGTTTTTGATTTTCTTTATTTCAAAAAAGAAGAAGGTTATGGGCACTCCCCTTTACATTTTACTAGAGCAAATGACCGTTAATATTTAATTGTTGCGGTTAACTATTTTATTTTCTTGGTTATCTTTATACATGCTTGCTATAAGAATGGGCATTTCGGTTAAATTTCGGGTTCGGTTCGGTTCGGTTAATTCGGTTTTGAGAAAACTCTAACCAAACTTAACCAAATATACTTTGGATCGGTTTGTATTCGGTTTGGTTTATATTTGGTTTGGTTTGGTTTATATTCAGTTCGGTTTGGTTTTATTTCGGTTGAGAAAATTAAATTAGATCTAAAATTAAATCATATATGTAAATCCATAAATAAAAAAATTAATAAGTCAAAGTTCAATGTTCAAATAAAATATGCAAGACATAAAATTAATAAAACATTATTAAAATAAAATTATTAAACTAAAATTATTAAAAATTTAAAGTAAAAGTATTAAAGTATTAAACTAAAAGTATTAATATTTTAAACTAAAAGTATTAAAATATTTGGTACATCGGTTTATCTTCGGTTTGTCGATTTGGTTCGGTTTAAACCGAACCATTTGAGTTTTGAAGAAATTAAACCTAATGTTTTGAATATAGGTTTTGGTTTGGTTTGGTTCGGATTGATTTCGATTTGGTTTGGATGGTTTGGTTAGGTTCGGTTAAAATGCCCACCCCTACTTGCTATAACACCAAAGTTTCTATATCCCAAAGGAAAAACTAGTGCATGCCAAAACAAAACAAGTTTGGGTAGGTATAGGCGTACACTCACTTAGAATATCTCGTTTTGCTATGCGGGTTTTTTTCTTTTTTTTGAGTACTAATATTTTTTCGTATTTGTAGTAAATAGGCAGATTGCTTAACACGGATTTCTACAATTTTTTTTGTAAACTTATCTTCCAAGTTAGGCAACCAAATGCGGAGTGACTTATTAATCATTTTTATTAGAAAAGATAGAATAACCATTAAAGAGAACTTTATAATTTTTATATCAGAGAAAAATAATTTGTAAGCCTATGTGATATTTTGGGTAAATATGCAATATTTATAGCATGACATTTGAAATAATTTGCATTTTTAAACAAAAAATGGCGGTTGGAAGAGATATTTTTGTTAGTAAACTTATGAGTTTAAACTTCATTGCAAACAGACTAATAAGTCTGAAGCACGGAAACTTGTTCAGAGCTTTGTTTTCTGTTTCCGAAATAAAATTTGATGGAAACTCAATGGAAACATGTTTTCACACGTTTCATAAGAACTCTGATTTGGAAACTCGTTTTCACCTGTTTCTTAAAAATCCTTATTTGAAAAAGTGATCAAATTTTTCTGTTTACATATTCGATATATATTTACCGTTATGATTTTTTATTTTTAATTAATTTTAATATTATTCATTAGATATATATTGTCTTAAAATTATTGGATTTATTTTTAATAATATATATATATATATATATATATATTGACACGTTTCCAACAAGTACATGTTTCTTATTTTTTCAAAAAAAATCGTTTACATGTTTTCATACGTTTCGACTCCGCATGTCCGTTTCCGTTTTCATGCTATATAACTAATAAGTAATAAGACATGTTGGTCTTGTTCCACGATAATTATTTTGCTTTCACCAACACTGTTGAGATTCCTACAAAAAATTTATTTTATAACTTTGTTTATCTTTAGTTAACTAATATAAGTTCATTTTATAAAAAAAAGAAACAAACTAAAATGAGTTTAACAATTAAAGCGTTTCATTAAAATAGAGGATAAAACAACCATATTCGTATAAAACCATCAATGTGATGTGAAGCGTAGGCAAACAATCCTTCATGCAATCACATATTTAGGTTTCTCTAATAGCGGATCTAGAAAATAATTTTATCAAGAGTAAATGATAAAAAATAATTAATCAATGGGGCATATTTGAAATTAACTATGAAATTATACCAATTTAAAAAATTTAAGGGGCAATTGCCTCCACAACATACATATACATCCCCTGGGTGTCCCCATGAATGAATTACGGGAAATATATAATATAATTAGTTGAATTGAATTGTTGATGGACATATATGTTTCTCGCATCACCATTTCATATTATGGATTCAAATATGAGAATTATATAGAAAAAGGTTACGATGTTTATTATCCTTTAAATTATTGATTTTACATTTCTGTCTTTTTAAAAAAATTATAAATCATAAAAAAAAAGAAAAAGCTCAAAATTTTAAAATTATGGAAAAACCCATGAAGAAACCTTAGACGATTAGTACAAACCATCTCAATCTTACCTATCTATATCCTATCAGCTTGGAAAAGAAAAGCATGGTTCAGTTGATTAAATATAATAACTAATTATAGTTAGTAGAACTTTTCCTAGTTTATTGATACATTTGTATATTATGTACACAAATGAACATATAAAGGACGTAATTAAGTACTTTGTGTCCCCTTAATAATCATGATTAAGAATCTAAGGAGGCATAATCCGAGATCTTAAGCAACCACATGGGACATGTATGCCGTTTAACATCAAGTGCACTAAATCTCAAGATTCCGAAACAAAGGAGTTAAATTAGGAAGCAGACGAACTTATCATCACTACTTTTTTTTGGTAATCGATTTCAAGGCTGAAGCAAGTCCACTCTAGGTTTTTTTAA
Organism: Nasturtium officinale; assembly: GCA_963854855.1. Lineage (NCBI taxonomy): Eukaryota > Viridiplantae > Streptophyta > Magnoliopsida > Brassicales > Brassicaceae > Nasturtium > Nasturtium officinale. Next base: position 11,765,776 of record OY978507.1, read on the forward strand.
TTTTATTTTAAATGTGATATGCTTCAATAATTCGATTCATCGGAAATTGAAAACATAACGTACATAAACTTGTGTATTATGGGTTAATTAGTTTAACATATCATACATGGCATAAAGTTTAATAACCCTGAAAGATCATATGTTCAGTTTATTTTTTTTAAGATGATCAACTAGAATTGTTATTTTTTTTAATGTTATCAACTACAAATTTCTTTTATCAGTTCTAGATCTTTCTATTAAACACAAAGAAAATATAATAAATTCAGAAAATATAGTAAATAGTAGGCCTGGGCATAAAATCCGATATCCAAAAATCCGATCCAAAAATATCCTAATCGAATCCGAACCTAACACCTTATAAAATCCAATCGTAAAATTTTTTTGGTTTTGGTTATAATCCGAATTCGATCCGATATCCGATCGGATATCCGAAATATATAATATATAATATATATATATATATATTTATATATAATTATATATATATATATATATTCTTAAATATATAAAATATATATTAATTATCAATATTCATAATTATATGATATATTTGAAAAGGTTTCTTTATACTTTTTAATTAAAATTATATATTTGATTATTTCTTATTTATTTTTTAAAAAAATTAAAAAACTTGGATTTGTTTTTTTTTTTATTTTTGGATTTTTTTGGATTTTTTGGTTATTCGGATTTATTAACCAAATCCAAAAAATTTCGGGTTTTATCGGGTTACATATAAAATTTGTGATCCGATCCAATCCGAAAATAAAATTGGATAGTGTTTGGATTATAAACTCTCATATCCGAATAATCTGAATCCGACTCAACCCGATCCGAAACAGATCCGAATTCGAAAATGTCTAGGCCTAATAAATAGTAACGAGAATGAAAATATAAAGTCAATGTCATCACATGGTATTGCCTTTTAATGACATGCACATAAAGGGCCACACTGTTAGCTCAACATGAAACATTTTTCTTAAATCCCACTTCAACTTCAACACCGGCTTTGGGAAACACTGAGTTTTATATTTTATTTTTAATCTCCTTCTCCAATTAAATACAAACCCTCGTCCATTATTCAAATTAGTTATATTATATACAATAGTTTCAATTATTATATTTTACTAGTTTTCTACAAAAAAGAAAATTGTATACAGACACAGCTATCTCATCTAAAAAATATTCACGAATGAATACATATAATTATCTACTTTTAACTTTCATTAGTTTAATTAATCTTTCTGTAATTAGAAGCTAGAATCATTTACAAAATAGACATTGTTTGATAGGAAAAAATCACATATTTTCTATGAATAAATAAAATATGTGACAAGTTATAGGGTTGTGTTTTATAAGCTGTTCAAAATATATATTTGACAATGGCGAAATATGTGACTTTAGCAAAAACAATTGATTACTTGTCTTGACTTAGAACAAAACCACTTGGAATATTACATATTCAATTCACATCTAGATGACTATATGTAGAATAATTAGATAAAAAAATACAATTGATTTTAACAAAGATTTTGGTTATCAAATCTGGTTCTCTCCCTACACATCATTGTCTAGGTTTACTACTCTCTTCTCTCTCCCTCCTGTGGTCCTTGACCTCTTTAAATCCCTCTTATCATTTTCTCAATTTCTTTATATCTTTAAGTGTCTCTCTACGTACCCTGAAACATTTTCTTACAATTTCTCTTTTCGTTGTTCATCCATTCTTCTTTCACATCGTCAATACAATATAAACAACATTGTGGACTAAACATAGTCCATCTATATCTACTAGCTAATATAGCTAGTAGATAAATTGCTTCATTCTTCCTTCTTTTTTTTTCTCGCTTTTAACCTTTTTGTTAATATAACTGTCCTCTCTTTTTCTTCTCGATTATCCAATCTTGAGATATAAAGAAAGCACAAAACTTAAAAAGATTTGCGAGATTGTACTGGTACAACTAATCAACAAGTGAAAACCTATAATTAAGAAAATGTCTAACAGAAGATCAAGAAAATCATCAAGTGCTTCGAGGATCTCCGATAACCAAATGATCGACCTCGTCAGTAAGCTCCGTCGGCTATTGCCGGAGATTCATTAACGGCGCCGTTCTGATAAGGTATATTACATATAATGATATATAGATTCTTTTCATTTGACCTTTTCATATTTTAGAAAAAAGAAAGTAAATTTCTCTTTCTGCTAAAAGAAAAATGGGAAAGACAAAAAGAAACCAAAATCAAAGGAAAAAAAAGTAGGAACTTTTGAATCAACAATAATTTTGTTTATATTTTGACCAAATAAAAACGTCGAAATATTATTTTCGATATAAACTTCTTCTTTTTTTTTTTTGGTCAAAATGTAAATATGTCATTGAAAATTAAAAGCCAAAGATTTACAACTAAACAATTCCTTTGAATTTGGTTCCATAACAAAAAAGAATAAAAACCATGGAAGCAAACAACAATCAGTCCATTAACATCTAAAAAGCAAAAACTTTTGGAGTAACTTTTGATATAAACTTCTGAAAACTGTTTCTTTTTTATGTAAGTAAATTCTAACAAATGTTATACATATTTTTGCTTAAAATAGGTGTCAGCATCAAAAGTACTGCAAGAGACATGCAACTACATAAGAAAGTTTTCAAAAGTAACATTATCTGTTTTGGTTGGTAGTTTTCAAAATTATCTATTTTTTTTTAGAAATATTATCACCGGGGATTAATATTTTCAGGTTTAATTTGGATGATTATTTCTTTCCTTTGTAACTCCATATATTTTTAATACATTTAAGTTGAAGTAGAGAGAGGTATATTAAAGCTAATGGGCATGACTGTATATAAATATCTAGTAAATCTTTTGGAAAACTTTGTTTTAGGGCCTTCAAGAAAACAATTATTTTTGGGCCTAATATAAGTGAAGTTGAAAAAGAAAAAAAAACTGGTAATTTAAGGTTCGAATTGGTTAGATCTCACCAATATGACGTGGGTGACCACCTATCAATGTTTTAAAATAATATTTTGGGTGAAAATATACATATTATGTAAAAGGTCACACACATGGACTTAATTAGTTTCATTTCAACCAAATATTTAATTTATAAATTCAGTTTGATTCAGAAAATTTCAAATTTTCAGAAATAAGAATATTTAAAATTTTGTGATATTCGCTAATTATTCTATTTATTAAAAATAATAATAAAATAATGCATATTTTAAAAAATATTTAAATTAATTTCGAAAAACTAAATATGATAGTTATATCATATCGTGGAAAATAATTTATTTACAAAAATAAATATAGTAATAACATAATAAGTAAACATAATTTTTTTTATTCTCGCAATCTCAAATCTATAAAAACAAAATATATTTAAATAACAATAAGATATTAATACAAGTATTTAAAATCTTTCTATGATAATTACTATCTATACAAAACTAATTAATAATATAATATATATTTATAATTATATATAATATGTATATTTATACTTACATATTATATATATATATATCCGAATCGAAGTGAATATCCTATATTTTTAAAAATGATATTTGTTATTTGTTTCTTTTTTACTATATTCTATATTTTGCTATTTGTTTTGTTTCAAAATTTATAAATACTCAGATTTTTCGATTTAATTCAAAGTGAATACCGATTTAAATCAAAGCGAATAAAATCTAACAAATATTTGACCCTGCCCTACATACTTTCACAAAGCATGATTAAGCGGAGGGAGGAACACACTGGAATATCTGCTGGCGTTCGATCAATGATGGTGGATGAGAACCCTATGATATAAAGAATGGAAACCGCAAAACCAAGCATATTCAAGTATCGAGTCCAAGATTAAATAATTTAAGTATAGAGTCCAAGATTAAATAATTTAAGTATAGAGTCCAAGATAAAAAAAAAAAAAAAAAAAAGTAGAAAGATGGTGTCAGAAAATAATAAAAAACAGAAAACCAAACATATTAAAACTAGTTTAACATGTTAATGACAATAGAATTAAACTAGATGATATTGTTAAAAATGCTAGAAGACAAAGAGTGTTGAAGGATTTTGGCTTGCTAATATTTAAATTATAATATGTAAATTTATTTAACATGTTTATTTGAAACTTTGATGCAATACCAGTATATTTACCCATTTCCGTTGCGATTTTTATCATAGTTCGTTATATTCTAATGATTTGTTACCTACGTATATATTTTTCATTTAAAATATTAAAGTTGTGTAAAGCAGTAAAATTATTAATTACTTATTTGCATATTCATTTTTAATTTTAGTTTAATTTATTATAAAATCTAGAATAAAATAAATATGGAAAGTACTTTACCAACAACCCATTTAAAAATAGTTACTTAAAATTTTAATTTTTAATATTTTTTAAATTTAATATAATTAGATTTTTGATTTTATATTGTATAATCAAATCCAATGTAATTGAAAATATTTTAACAATCAGATATGAATATTTTAGATGTGATTTCAGAGGATTTATTAGTTAAAAACAAATATCAAAATCTCATGGTTTTAAGAACTTCAATGTTAGAGAAACTTTTAAATAATTTAGGTGAGCTATGAAAAAAAGAAATAAAGTTAATATAGTCGAGGCCCTTGTTCTAAAAATCGGCCGCCTAGCCGATTAATCGTCCGCCTAGGCGCTAGGCAAAGGTCGACCGCCGCGATTTTCTTAAAGTCGGGTCGATTCTGCGGTCGGCCGATTAATCGGTCAAAATCCGATTAATCGCCAATTTTTTCCGATTTTTTTTTTTGAAAAATTTTTAAAAAAAAACCAAAAATTGATTTTTTAGTTGAAATTACTAGTTTAATTACTTTAATATTATGAACAAACTTATTTTCATATGTATTTAGAACTTTAATTGTATATTTTAAATATATCTATGATGAATATTATTTTTATGAATTAAAAATTTAGAAATAATCTAAATACTTGAAAGATTTTTTGTAGTGACAAGTTTATGAAACTTTAAATGTTATATTATATTAAAGTTATAAATTTAGTGAGAATTTATAAATTAAAATAAGTTAAAAATACTACAAAAACCTCTAAAACTAATCCCCGATTAATCCCTTTTTACTCTCCGATTAATCCCCTCGGTGCTACGCCCAGCCCCGCCGCCCGATTAGCACCTAGCGAGTTTTAAAACATTGGTTGAGGCCAATAATTTAGTAGCTAATAGGCCATTATAATTAAATATGATAAAATAAACAAACCTAGGGCCTTCAAGCATTTTCTATGTAATTATTTGGCAGTTGCATCAAAGTTTAAATGAAATAGTAGTTTATCCAATTGATTTTTATTTCAATCATTTGAGTTCTATCTATTATTTTAAGTCATTAGATAGCGGTATATATGTACACACAAATATCAAATATCTACCTTAAAATCATATTCACTAAGTTTCCGAAATAAATTTTTATACAACGATTAAGTCAAATATTATCAAACATGCACATTTAATAAGAAAAATCACATTATTAATATATATATATATATATATACATAAAATTAAAATCATATATATAATGAGAGAGTTTTCTCTTCAATGAACCTATTTACATCATCATGTTAATATCCAATGAAAACACTTTATGTAATTTTTTTGAGAAAAATTTATTTTACTATAGAGACAAAATTTTAATAATCATTATAGTTAATGAGCATTAAGGACATTAATAATAAAAATAAATAAAATTAAGAAATATAAAAATATAAATTCTTGAAATTATGTTTTAAATAGTTTTAGTTTTACAAACAACAGTTAGTAGTGGAAATATACATAAAATGAGAGAAAATAAATTAAAATTTAATCAACAGCATTAAAATTTATAAAATATCAAATGATGAAAATTTATCAAAGGAAACAAAATTTAGTGATGAAATAAGTGTCAAAAGATATATAAAGAAAAATTTATATGGCATAATCACAGAAATCTTATACTTCAACTAAATATCTCTTTTGAAATTCTTTAACAGTCAAAAATATGTAACCGATAAGAAAATAGAAGTAAGAATATAATTTTGATATACGTTAAAAATAATGTTTCTTCAATGATGAAGAAAAATATTATATTGTTTATTTTTAAAAATAAATTAGCATTTATTTAGTAAATTAATGATTAAAATAATTATATTTTTTATAAATTATATTAATATTAATATTAATAAATAAATGAATAATTTAGTAATATTTTATTATTTGAAATCTCGCGCTACAAATTTAGTCTTTTAAATTGAAATCTATCCTAAAATTTCCTTAACTTCGGTCATTTGAATTCTACTGTACTATTCAAGGCATTAAATATTAGAAAATTGAAAATAAAGGATGTTTTCATTTCATTTGACTATCTATACCCTTTTTCAATGTTTATTGATCTAGGTTTTTACAATATTTAAAAATTCAATTATACCCTCAATCATAATTGTTTTGAACATGGTCCAAAAACTTTAATACAAAAGACAGTTTTGATTTATAAAATAAAATAAAATAATAAATCCATTAAATAATATACATAATTAAAATTTAATCTCTTTTATTTTTTTTATCTTCAAAATTGTTAAAACATAAACTAACTATGACACGATAAAAAAATAAATAATAATCTTGTCCATTGTCAAAACAAGTAATCTTATTACCATTTATTTAATTTCACATTTTTCATAGTCAAAATTTTTAATTTTATTTTATTTCACCTATTTTAGTTTTATTATATTATTTAATGCGTTACATATTCATATATCTATTCATGTCAATACTATATATATATCTCTTAAAAATACAATGAATAAATTAAGGATTAGTTTTATTCAAAGATTAAATCAAAAATTTCCAAAATTTTCACATTTGAAAAGAACAAAATCACATTATTACCATATACTATTTATTTATTTTCATTTTTATTCTAAACAAATATACACATTTTTCAAACATAAGAGTTCGACATATGGACAAAAGAGCAAGACAAAAAGAGAAGCCTTAGAGTTTGACTGATTCTCCTTTCTCCGGTCATATTTTGCAGCTGACTTCTTTTCTCCACTAGCTTTTAGATATATGTTTAACAAAATGTAAAGCATGTTGTCGACAAAATAAAAAATGTAAAGCATGAATGGAGTTCTAAAGAATAGACAACAACATGTATCCTAATTTCAGTTTTATACTTGTAATATAACTTTCTTTCACAACAAAATCCTTTTATGTACAACAATTTAATGGCAAGTAAACCCTCAAGCTCTCAAAACTCATATTTAGTATAACATACAAAAAGAAGAGTAAGTTAAGTTCACTTTTTGTGTACAAACAACTAATCACAACAAAGAGGACATCTAATGAGACCATTCTCATTACAATCAGGACATGTTTGAAACCCATACTCTTTTTCTCCCTTTACACTTCCATCATCATCATCATCTTCTTCTTCTTCTTCTTCATCTTCATATTCATAGAAAACTTTGCAGCTACCAGAACATGTCTCACACGGCACAAACCTTATATCTCCACAAGCTTCACATTCATGCCCATTACTAATCTTATTTTCATTCACCTTCTCGCAACCTTCTAAAAGCTTCTCAAGCTTCCCATCTTCATTCAACTTTCGAATCTCCTCTGCTCCACCAAGATACTTCTTCCCCAAGAAAACTCTAGGTAAACTAATCCCAACACCATTGTTGAACTTATCCCCTAGTAGTTCCTTCAACTCCTCTTTAAAACCCGAATGCATCGATACATCTCGGTCATCCACTTTAATCCCAAGACTCTTTAGTGTAATCCGAACTTCACAACTCTCTTCATATGTCTTCCTTATACCTCTAAGGCTAGTAAAGTAAACAAAAACTTTCTCTTTACCAACACTTAAAGTTTCATCCTTTTCCTCATCACAAAAACTCAACATTGGATTCAATTCCAAATCATGAATTGAAATGTGAAATGGATGATCAGAAGGAAGCTCCTGTAAAGATTTTCTAAACGAAGAAATAATCTCAGGATCAAAATCTTCAAACCCTTCTTCTTCTTCTTCATCTACTTCTTCCATTTGATGCCACAAAGGCTTCACATTACCATTACACTTACCTCCATCACAATTACCATTAGGAGCAACATCAAACGAAAAGCTTCTAACATGATTAGGTGATCGTAATGGACTAATCACATCTTCAAGCCCATCCATCATTTCCCAAGTATTAATCGTTTCTGGCTCTCCAGGAGGTGTAACAATAGGAGTTTTAGGAACAATTTTAGGGATTTTCTCATTCATCATACTTGACCATACCTTAGCTTCCATTAACTTAGCTTGCATTTCCAAATTCAATTTCTCTTTCTCTTTCTCTTTAACCACATTTGAACCAAACCCATTTGCAAAGACTTGAGATTCGTCGCCGGAAACAAGCTTTTCAGCATAGTCTGCCAAGTGTTTGTGATTATTACCAAAAGAAGAATCACAAAGCCTGAGAGATCCAAGACTTGAGGAACTTAAAGCTACCATGTGACAGCTGTCATCTGAGTTTTGTGGTTGGTGATGAACTGAATGACTTCTTGGCATATCTATCGGAGAATATCCTCGCCGGCAATGAAGACAACGCTTACGATGTTTGGAGCATGCACAACCCATAATTGTTCAATCTGAAGAGAACAAAAAAATGATTTTTTTCCTGGATTTGGGGAATGAAAATGAAATCAGAAAATTGGGTTCTTTTGGTGAAATCGATGAGATTATATTTCCGAGATGTGTGAAAATAATAGCTGGGAATTGAGTTTGTAACAACTAACAGAGCAAAGATAAAAATTTGATTTTTATTATTTTCTGTTTTCTGGATTTTTAGATGAATCGAGGGGAACAGAACAGAGGATTTATAGAAAAGATTCGAAAAGAGTAAAAAATAAACTGATTTTTTTTTGTTTTTAATAAGAGCAAATCAAAGAGATGATAAGAACATGTTCATCATCATCGTTTAACCATTTTTTTTTTTTTTGAAAGTCGTAAGGAGAAGGAAGAAGAAGAAAGGAAGAATATTTCAGAGTTTTAGAGAAACAAAAGTTTAAAGAATTTTCTCAGATATTTGATTATTTATAAACAAAAAAGTCTCTTTTTTGTATTTTAAGGTAATTTGATAAGTCTTTGAATTTGACTATTTCTCCTTCTTCCACTCATATTTAAGGGTAGGTGAGGTGCGTGAGTGGCGCGTGAGTTTTTGGATGAGAAAAAAAACTTTTATAGATTGCTTAAATTGGGAATGATATCTACTGGTTTTTGTTATGTCCTTTTCTTTTCATTTCATTCTTCTTTGATAAGATAAAAAGAAACTGATTTTTAATAAATTTTAAAAAGAAATTGCATATTATGATACACTGAATACTGGATGTAAGATGAAAAATAAAAAGCTATATACATGAAAATACAGTATTTTGTTTTGATTACCAGTGCATTTCATTTTCCATTGATTTTATGTCTTTTGATCTACTATGGATAAATGGATATTATCTTTTCAAATGACCGGTTAATCTAAAATTTTCAAAAAGTTGTTTAGAAGCTTTACATACCATGAGTTCATTACCATAATTATTTCTGTTTGTTTTGATTTTCCAATACTCATGTCTCTAGATATAAAAATGTATATGAAAATTAAATATAAATAATAATACAAATGGTAAAAAGTAAATATATATATATATTACTGATAAATCATAAACATAATAATCAATTATTTTCATTTTAACATTATAAAATTATTGCAGACTTTGATTATTACAAATCATAAAACATCATTATATAGTTTATTTCATAAAATATTAGCAATTAATTAGCATATATCAAAGTATTTCCCAACTTATGACATATTTAGTACACAAATTAAAAATATTCTATACCAAAATCTGAGACTAGATATTCTTAAAAGAAATAAGATATTTGAATGTTCTTATCCATAAATTAAATATTAAACTTATTAAATTTAAAATGATGAAAATTAAGAAAAAAAATCTAAAAGATAAAATTTGATTCTGTAAAATATTAGATCATATATCATTGTTAAAAGGGAAATTGGCCAAGAAACCACTTTAATTTTCAGAATTTGCTGAAACAAATCAAAGACTATTGACCTCACCAAACAAACATTAAAATACGATAGACTTATTAAAATAATCAATATGGTATTTTTGACTTTCGCCGTTAACATTTTAACAGAAATCTTAAACGATATTAATGCAAGTTCACTGTTGGGGTTAAATCATACGATATCGTTTTGACACTGAGTGTGATTGATGATGATTACTTGAAATGACATCGTTTTGGATGAGTTTTTAATAAAAATGTTGGGTTTACTCATACTTGAACTCATGACTTGGAGCTATTATGAGAGACTTTTATCATTAAAGTGGTAACACATTTGATAATCCTATGAAGATAACCTCTTATATTATATATACAGACCAAACATCTAAATTAACATTTGCTCCTGTATCTTTTTGTCTTCTTCATGAGTTGTGGATCTCCGTCAACTTGCTGAACTTGTGAAACTTTGTTAACTGGATTGAGTAGTGGAGTTTCCTCAACTCATTCGACTCGTGGATATTCATTCAGTGTCTTAGTCGGAGGATTCATCTCCTTTGCTTCCTCTTAAAACTACCAGTTAATATCACAAAATTTATATGATTAACAAACCTGATTGAGTTTACTATCGCTGAATATTTTATATTTTATTCAGAATTTTATGATCATACTAAAATCTAAAATTAAAGGATCTTTATTTGGCCCCTTCTTTGAACAGTACATGTCAATTATAAAGCTCCATAAATGAAACATTGGTTATAGGCATTTGAAACCATTTGTACAAAAAAATGTGTATGTCCAATTATTTCCTGATTCTCGTGATTGACTATTACCGTAACCTAAATGATGTATTGAAATGGCCGATTAGACGACTAATTAGATAATTTGGACTAAGTTAACTAATATGCCTTAACAGAGTTTAACTTTTTCCCACTACAGAATAAACCATGGGAATAAACTAAAACATTTTTAGCTTGCAACCCAACTTACAATTGAAACATGACGGAAAACAGGTAAGCGTATATATATATATACGATACTTTATTTAGAAAACAGAGAACAGTTATTTTTATTATTTTTTAGAAAAGGGATATTTTATTATAAATGAAAGACGGTTCCATAATGTCAAAAAGTGTTGTGTGAGCATAACTAATTTCCATTATGGTATACAATCCAAGCTAGGTGCATGTACTGCTACATCATACTAATTTCAAAACTCTTAAAATACCAATGTATGAAGATTCAAATCTTCACATCCAATAGTTGTTTCTATAATTTTTTAAAAAAATAATTTTCCTATGTTTTAACCAACACAAAATCAACCAACTATCATAAATGATAATTTCACCAAATTTGAACTCCATTGAAAAGAGACTGAAATAACAACAATGGAAAAACCACATAAGTAAATACGACCCATTTCTCACCTCATTTTCACTTTATTCAAATAACTATAATTATACTATAGATATAGTGTCACTGACTTTATTCGGTGAAGATTTAATTGTAAGGAACAACATCGAATCCCTTTTAGATGACTCGGTTCTTTATATAATCGCAATCAATTGCTTCCATTAATATGTGGGTGACATACCTCGAACATGAAACGAATATTCGAAATTTTTTTAGTATTCGTGATTCGACTCGCCTCAGCCGAATACTTAATTTAGAGATTCAGTTTGATTTGAAAAATTTCAAATATTCAAAAATACGAATATTCAGAAATTTTTGTGAATAATATATATTTTTAAAAATATTCAAATTTATTTCTAAAAACTAAATATGATAGTTATATCATATGGTAGAAAATAATTGATTTACAAAAATAAATATATTAATAACATAATAATAAAAATAATTTGTTTCTTATTCTCGCAATCTCAAATCTACAAACAAAAATAAAATAAGATACTAATACAAGTATTTAAAATCTTTCAATGATATTATCTATACATAAATAATTAATAGTATAATATATATATTTATAAATATATAATATGTATATTTATAATTATATTATATATATATCCGAATCGAAGTGAATATTCGATATTTTTAAATGATATTTGTTATTTGTTTCGTTTTTTACGAATACTATATTTCGCTATTTGATTTGTTTCAAAATTTTATGAATACTCAGATTTTTCGATTTGAATCTAACAAATATTTTGGCCAGTGCTAATACCTGGATGATGTAAAATTATGTTTTCTAAAACCACATCGTCTTCTAAATACCATAACACTCTGCCCCATAAACTGCATTGATAAAATCATAAGTTAATGAATGATGGTGAAATTTTAATCGCAACCTCCGTATTATAACACCATGGTTTCTGAATATATTATATTGAATGGAATTCATTTTTTTTTTTGATTTAGCTACCTATATCATTAAAATACACTTATTTTTTTCTATCACTTGTCCAGAGAGAACAAAAAGTTAAAAAAGATTGTGGTTGAGTAATTTAAGAATGATGATATATCAGAAAGTCATTTTTGATAATGTGTGATGCAAAAAAGGGACACCAATCGTAAGATGAGGGTGAAACCCACATGCCATGAGACCTACAAAAGGTGGTGGTAAAAGTGTGTCATATATATTTAGATGAGTGTGTAAATATGTAATCTCACATCATCAAGAGTGATGATCTTGGTGTGCATTGAGAATATTGGAGCTAATCTCTTCTAAACAATTTGATTGTTAACCAAAATACTGATCCTGTAATATTAAAGTAGGAGCATTTCCTTCTAGGTTTTATTAAAATGCAATGAGAGAGAATATGATGTAAGAGAACTAAATAATTTATTATCTATGCTATCTAGTAACATAATCTAAAAAAAATTCACTACTAAGAGGGGTGCATTGAATTAAATATTTGGAGAAATTTGAGTTTAGTTGAAATTTGAAAAGATTTGGTTGAATTTTGGTGATTTTATTATATATTTTTTTTGAATTATCAGCTAAAACCAAAATGTTTTAATCTTTATATTTTTACTAATAAATCTATTGAAATCCTACTCAAAAATCTAATTCTTAAAATCTAATTTTTAGATATTGTTTATTGTACGTTTTAAAATCATCAATCTAATAACACTAAATTCATGATTCAATACCATGGTTTAAAATTTTAACTCAAATCTTTTCAAATACTCAAATCAATAAATTTATTAATAACAAAGAGAAACTTGTTTTAAAAAAAAGTTACAAAGTTAAACAAAAAATTGTAAAGGCAAAATCAGTTTTTATGTGGAATGTTTGAAATTGCTATGTCAGTCAAACATAGATGTAAGTCCAAACCTTTGCCTCAATTTCAGGATTTAAGCATATATTTACATACTATACACACGACTCTCCAAGTATATGCAGATATACGAAAAAGAAACAATTTATAAATATATATCTTTCCCCCTCAATTTAGCCTATGATACTACATATGTATAGTTTGATTCAGCAAAAAGTCGACTATTTAATGTAATCATATTTGTAGTGCCAGTAAAGCTGTATATGTTTTTTACATTTTTTTAACTGGTAGCGAAAATGAAAAGTAGAATAAATTTAAACAAATACTGATCCAGTTTTTTTTTTCCTTATCTTCCAATACATATTACATTGGAGTATAGGACTACTTGGCTACTGCAATGATTTTGGAGTCTCTATAAACGTTGAATAAATAATCATAATTCATTAGAAATCTCTTCAAATTCTAACCTCAAATTATTTTGTGAAAGTCTTTTCCGTCTACAATTGACATACATTTAAGTTTGGATGCAAACCTAGCTGCTTATGTAATATAAATTATTCTCTTAACAAAAATGTATGAATTATTATGCCACGAGTATACAAAAAAACTCATTATTATTTGATCAAAAGTACTGGAGAAAATTTGTTTACCAGAAAAAAAATTGCCGTTAAAAAATTCACATGGCTAACAAAATTATATAGTTAATGGCCATGTTCAAAAATACGCTATACACTAGTCGGGTACTTGACTTGGACAAATATTAAATAATACTATTTTTAAAATTATAATAAACACATAGATTGTATTTTTAAGACCAATATGACTATTATTAAATTTTTGAACATAAATTATTATAAAACATCATAAACTATCAATGTAAGTATGTAAATAACATAAAAAAATAATTTAAAAATAATCGGATATGCAGGATTATATAAAAATAATTAGATTAAGCAAACAGTAATCAGATTATACTTGCAATTTAAAAATAATGAGATTAGATTTAAAGTAGTAGAATGATTCATCAATGGAATAGTCACTAATTGTGGCAGATAAATTGGGTTTAGCGATTAAATAATGAGCTGTGGGAGATTAGGGGGGTTTTAGAACACGGTGGTTACGTCTTATACATCAAATTAAGTGTAAGATGAATGAAGACAAAAAGTAATAATATATAGTAATGCGAATATTATCGAAAATTTGAGTAATCCGAAGGGAAGAAAAAAAAAATAGAAAAATAGGTTACTAAGTGGCTTCATGGATGGGTAATGTACTAATGTTGGTCTTCTGTCTTGTTTTGTGTTGCTGTTTCGCGACAAGAATTAGATGGCCTCCACTAAACCTTGTTTTATGAAACTTATATTAATCCACATATAATCATTTAGCCATTTAATATACTGAAATTTATGGTACTTTAATAGTTACTAGATTAGGACCCGCACTTATATGCGGGGTCAAATTTGCGTATGTTATTTTTCATAAATATATCATTTATATTTTTTTACATATTTTTCATATTTCTTTAGTATTTGATTTTTAATCAGTTTGTTAATATTAAAACAAAGTTATATCATTTATGTAATTGTAAATGAAATAGAATAACTTAAAAGTCTTAAAATTTATAAAAATATGAAATTTATACTATTTTATTATTTATTTAGTACAATTTTAAAATTTTCAAAATATATTTATTATTATTATGATAAGTAATTTTGGTGTAATACATACTAATTAATTTATTTATGTAATTAACAATATACAATGATTTGAAATTGATTGAAATGAGCCATTATTCACTATATAAATTCGTATTTGGTCTGAGTAGATAAATGAATATATTTAATTTTCAGGTAATATGAATTATTAACCTAAACATAATTATTTTTGCATTTGTGTATTTTGAAACTTAAAAAAAAATAACTAATGAAATTTATATATGAACTATCATAAAATATGGTAGATCACTGATCACTATATCGTCCATATTATTTTTTTCTGATCTTTCATATTTATCCAAATATTGTGACATATGAAACATAAAATAAAAATCAAAATAAAAAGATGAAAATAGTACATTCGGACATAATTGAAATTTGAAACATCATCATCTGAATTGTAAAACACATAACCGAAACATATTGTGACTAAAAATAATATGCACATAAATATTTATTGTTAGTGATAAATAACAGTAAAAATAAAATACACATGTTTTTATGAAACTATTTTCACTATTTGGGAAATTAATAATCAATGTAAACAAAAATTAAACTATCTGCTTGCACATTGCTCATAGACCAAACCAAGTGAATAAAAACAAAACAAAAAACATTTCATAACTGATTTAGAGTAGAAAAATAAACTAACCTTAAATAAATCACCATTGATTTTGAGTGCATGTTTAAGTTATTCTTCCATTGCTTATTAAAAACTATTCAAAATATATATGTTTTGTTAATATTTAATAAAATAAAATAAATAATGAATTTTTTTAACTTTGTATAAAGAAGATTAACACTAAATATAAAAATATGTAGCCAAATAATACAGTATGTACTACAAATACATCTTTATATAGTGAATATAATGAAAAATAATTAACTTTTCGAAGAAGTTAATTTCTTTGAATTGATAATATTATAATTAAATTAATATAATATTCTGAGTGATTTTATAATAAAAAAACTTTAATGACTAACATATCAATAATTTCCAAATATTTGAAATAATCTTTAATTATTCAAAATCTAGTTACATTTGGAAATATTTATGAATTAATATCATATATGACTAAATCTTTGGGCATAATTCCAGGATCTTATAGGTAATTGTTAGATACAAAATAATTTGGTTCAAAACTTAAAAGTTCAAATTTGATAATATTCAGATAATTATAATTAATTTGGTAGTATTGGATTTTAATTTAAACATTTCCAAATTTTGAAAATAATACAATATATTGCAAATATTAGTTGATTTGTTTGAAATAATAAATCTGAATGTAATAATTCTGGGTAGTAAATATTATATATATACATATATATATATATATTAAAATTCTGTTATATATATATATATTTTTAATAACAGCATAAAGGTATATTTATATTCAAATTTTGAATGAGAAAATATATGATGTAATACATATAATATCCAATGTTTATATATAAATATATAAATCTTTAAAATATTCATATATTTAAATGTGAAAATATTATTTGAATAATATAACGAAGGATACGAAGTCAATAATAAATTTATTTCAAAATGAGTAATAAATACCTACAATTTCGGTTTATTTATTTTATTAATTTTGAAATCAATTATTTATTTTATATCAATTTGTTTGAGAATGATTATTTCAATTAAGATTTTTTATTTATTCATAGAATGATTTTCATTTTATTGCATTTGTTTTAGAATTTTGAGGTTATTGTTTTAAATGTGATTCCTAATTAATAGTATAGATATTGCAAAAATTATTTTTTTTTGTTTCAAACTTTTGAAATAATAAATCTGAATATAATGAATCTGGGATGAGAAAATATATACAATTTCTCTATATGAATAAATTCTTAAAAATAATTAAATTCAATATGCATATATGTCATCTATTTTTAATATGTAATTTCATATATATATATATATATATGTAATTCTATTAAATATATACTTTAATAAACGCATAAAAGTATGTTCATATTTCAAATATTGAATAAGAAAAATATATGACTTAATACATATAATATCCACTATTTATATATAAATATATAAATTTTTAAAAATTTCAAATAGATAAATGTGAAAATAGGTATGTTAATAATATAATGAATTGTACGAAATTAGTAATATTTTTTTTTCAAAATAAATTATAAATGGCTATAATTTTGCTTTATTTATTTTATTAATTTCGTAAATAAATATTTATTTGATATCAATTTGATTGATAAAATCATTTCAGTTTCCTAAAAACACTCAATAGATTTAATTAGATTTTTATCTTTTAAATTCAAATTAAATCTAATATATCATTTCCATTAAGATTTTTTTTTTTTTAATTTTAAAATAAATTTTATATAATGACATTTCAATGTAATTTCTTTAGAACTTTGATGTTATTCTCTTACATGTGCTTCCCATTTAATAGTATAGATTTATTATTAGCTCTCTCTCTTTCTCACTCTCTAAATGAAATGGTTAGATAATTTTTTAAAAATCTAAATGAAATGGTTTGATGTTATTTTAGATATATGAGTGACGTTTATTTGTTAAATTAGTACTTCTTCTGTTTCCATATATAAGATATTTTAACTAAAATATTTAAGAAAATCAACTTTTACATTTTAAATAACAAAAATGTTAAAAAGTATTAACTTTTATTTAAAATATTGTGTTGTAATTGACAAAAATTCTTTTAGTTGTGTTTTGTAATTAACTAAACTAAAGGTTGTATTGAAATTTGAAAGCATCTTATATTTGAGAATATTAAATTATCTCTGAAACATCTTATATCTTGAAATAGAGGAAGTATCATCTAGATTTTATTAATTGGGTTAATGATTACGTATAATATAGATTTAGCTGTTGAAGTTACTTTAGGTTGTTTCCATTTTCTCATGCATGTCGTCGCCATTACTCATGAATCATGACTAATCAGTAATCACTTTTGCATAATTGTATTTAACATAAAATTACTGAACACTATTTGGAATTGTTCTAGATATTATTTTTCTTATGATTTAAGCTCGGCTAGGATTTTGTCAGTTATTTTCCACTGAAATCGAATCCTAATTTGTAATATATTTAAGGATATTATAAGAATTGCATTTCGTTAAATTATTATTATTTTTTGAAAAGCATTTCACAAAATTTTAATATTTTTTGTTGTACATATCAAATTATTATTTACCTTGCTTAATTCTATAACTGCTTAACAATGCGTTTTCAAAAAGTTAATATTCCTTGGTAATATATTTGAGAAATCTGAGCTTTTAACAACCAACCAGATCATCATACCGCTGGGAGTCACTTTCAATTGTAGGCTGAAGTATAAATTGTTTTTGAGGGGTCAAATTTTAAAATTTTAATTTATAGGGATTAATATGTTAATTTAGATAAAATTAATGTAATATTATAACAAAATACCCTAAAAATACACTAAATTTCAAAATTTAATTGGTGTCAAATGACCCCTTTAGTTACTAAACTAGGATAGGACCCGTACATACGTACGGGGTTATAATTATAAATAATTTTTATAATTAATTTATCATGAATATATATATATATATTTTATTTGTTTTAATTCTTGTATATTTTAGGGTTTGGAAAATAGTTTAGTGAATTATGTTTGTTTTTATTATTGGATAAATTATAAATTTATAATATACAGTTGAGTTTTATATTATAAATATTTAATCTCATAAAATTTATAAAAAATTTATAATAGTAATGTTATTAGTGTTTTTACATTTTGATCAACCTGACATATTTAAGTGATTAATACGGATAACAGTTTTTATTTAATGTTATTCTTCATCGCCAATAATAAATTTAGAAAAACTCGTTAAAATTCTGTTTTAAAAACTTACAAGTAATATTCCGTTTTTCCCCTTTAAACCACAGATCACGAACCTTAGCTTCTTGTCCTACGAAATCTTGGTACCCTTAGAGCACCCAAAAATGAAAAATGAGCTATTAGTGGTGCTTATTGTAAGCTTTAAACTTTAGAAGAGATTGTAAAAACTGAATCTTTCATTTTTGGTTTTAATTGCTTAAGTTTACATTTTTGAGGTTTCTTTACTTTTATAGAGAGTTACAGAGAGGAACACATAAACCCTATTGTCTATGTTGACACTTTTTAATTTGTGGCTATAATCGACAGAGGTGTAAAACGGTTCTTGAACACACCTTCAACTTTCTTCAAATTTCCTCGTCATCTTCTCTGTTACGACTTTGCTCTTGATGTCATTTGTTGCATGTACATGCAGCCGTTGTGGAGTAGGCTTGATTGCTGGAATGGGCTTATCATTTCGCAAACCCATTCCCTTTTTGTGTTTGGATTCATCAAACGTTGTGACGTCGCTTTGTTTCAAGGTCTCTTCTTCATTCTTCTCTCTGATACTTATTCATCATGACAACTATCTCTCTTTCTTGGCTTTTACTTATATACAATTGGTTATTTTTTATTAGAATATATATCTAAATCAAACCCAATGCAATTTCAAGAAATCTATTGAAGTGTCAAAAAGTCTGTTTTACGATTTTCTTACAAGTTTCATACAAATATGGAGTTTATGAGAAAATTGAATCTAATTTTGAGGATTGCGATTTGGATACACTTCCTTCATTCCTCTTTTGTGAATCAATCAAACATTTAATCTTATTATTGTTGTTATATTAATATTTCTCTTTTTATATTATTTTCAATAATAAAGCTTATTATGAGTAAGATCTACTTCGATGACAAAAAAAACTACTTCCTTTTGTGTCTATTTTATTAGAGATAGCTCTTTTGATTCTTCTTCTTGTTGTTGTTGTTGTTGTTGTTGATAATAGCTCTATTGATCTTGAATCCACTTGTTTTGGATTCTCCACACATTGATCTTGATTTATATGTCCAACAATACTTGTTTTGGATTCTCCACACATTGATCTTGATTTATATGTCCAACAATACTTGTAGGTTTTTAGTAAAAACGTTTGAGGTGTCAATTAAAAATTTGACATGCTGAAATCTGCAACCTTTTTCCTCATGTGTTCATCAAACAACGGTTTTAAAGTTGAGTGTGTGTTGTAACCATATTCACAAAAAATACCTTTATCATTAAAATAAACCATATACACAAAGAATCCTAACTATAAAATAACTATTTTTTCCAAGAAACCTAACTTATCATAAGAAACCGCTGATTTAGTACTAATAACAATAATATAATATATTGTTTTCCTATGGTCCAATCACTATCTCTTCAAGTTCCCCCAACATAATTACATCTTCCTTAAATCATATCTGTAAGATTTGCTGAGTTTTTTTATTGATTACTTTTGTATTAAATTACTAATTTATTATATTTATTTTTTCAAATATTTGTAATCAACACACAAATATTAATTATTTTTTGTTTTTAATAAATTTTTAAAATAAAAATGCATTAAATATATATAAAAAATCAAACATTTTGAAACAAGAAAATAACATTTTGAGACGGGCAAGTATTTGTCATTTGGAAGTCAACAACTCTGTGGAAGCTGGAAAGGCAGTATCTCCATCTCAATCTTGATCAGTTGTCTTGTAAGTGCACGATTGAATGTAAACACGTCTGTCGTATGTTCATACAAGATATGTATACGCAACTTTCATGCTTACCATTAAAATGAAATCCGAAGAAACATAGAAATAAATAACATATATATATATATATCACAATCTAATAGTCAAGATAAAGCACGTGAACTTCAAGAAATATAAGAAGGCTGTTCTCAAATGCTGGCCCATAACATAAGCCACATAAGTTATCGAGTAGGACCAAATTTTTTGTGGTCCATTGATTATCGATTAGGATCAAAATTTGTGTTGTCCATTAAGTTCTGGACTGTTTTTATATTCATTTTACTATTTTTTTTTAATTTGCAACAATCCATATATGGTAGAGCTAAAATTACAATTACGCTTATAAAATATTGTAGAATCGGACGCGATAGCACATTCATCGTATTAAGCCTCGATCGAGTTTAATTAAAATGTATAACTCTTTTATGTTTTTTTTTGTCATAATAGTGCACGGACCAGAATAATTATTTAGAATGTTATTAAAAGTTTAGTTTTGAATATAATACTATAAATTTTGACAAAATTGGTATTGTTGTTTAAAGGCAGATATTATTTAGAAATATGATAAAAATATATAAAAATGGGGACACGAATTTTAGTCTCGAGTAGAACCTCCAATAACGTTGGATCTGCCTGGTTGAACGCAGTGGAAAAACTATAGAAATCTTATTACAATATATCTTCTTTAAATTATTTGAAAATAGGCTTCTATATAAAGAGCCAAACATTCTAGAGCTCGCTGCTTTAATACGTAAGTAGCAGGGGCTGTCTTCTTATTTATATATTTAACATTAATACGTTGTATGAATACATATACTATACACACTAAGTCGGTCTTTCTAGTTGGAGCCCGTTGCGGTTATTTGGGACTGGTGTGTATGTTGGGAATGGCCTGTATGTTTATAGTTGAAAGAACCCTTAAAATTGTTTCCACCACCATTACATACACTTTTGGTGCAACTCTTAGTTGTACTTCCAACGTTGGTAGATTTCTGAGTTCCATCATCCGGTGTGGTTCCACCAGTGGTTGTACTTTGACCCGTGGTTGTGCTTCCACCAGTGGTCGTGGTTCCACCAGTAGCTGTACTTTGACCAGTGGTTGTGCTTCCACCAGTGGTTGTGCTTCCACCAGTAGTCGTCTTGCTTCCACCAGTGGTTGTGCTTCCACCACTGTTAACAGAGCCAGTGACCGTAGTGCTTCCAGTTGCGGTGCTAGAGCCAGTGGGACTAGAGTCAGTTGGGGTAGAGCCAGTGGGGGTAGAGCCAGTTGGGGTAGAGCCAGTGGGGGTAGAGCCAGTTGGGGTAGAACCAGTGGGGGTAGAGCCAGTTGGGGTAGAGCCAGTGGGGGTAGAGCCAGTTGGGGTAGAACCAGTGGGGGTAGAGCCAGTTGGGGTAGAGCCAGTTGGGGTAGAGCCAGTGGGGGTAGAGCCAGTTGGGGTAGAACCAGTGGGGGTAGAGCCAGTGGGGGTAGAGCCAGTAGGGGTAGAGCCAGTGGGGCTAGGCAAAGTTGGGGTAGAGCCAGTAGGGCTAGATCCAGTGGGGGTAGGGTTAGTTGGGCTAGGAGATTGAGGTGAATTCACATCAACATCAAGTCCTAAAGATGATGTATCAATAGTGCTTCCACTCTTTGTTACAACTGTGGAAACGAATTGAGTAATTATTTTTGCCCATTGAGCCATAGAAGTGATCAACTGTTGTCTTTGGTCTGATGTCACAGTTGATGAACTACTAGTCGTACTTCCCTGGCTCAAAGTCTTTCCCATTGATATTAACGTATTTATAAGATTGGTGGAATCAGTCTGAGAAACCAAATTAAAATCAAACGTTATCAAATCATGAGCATCATTAACTAAACACAATAATATTTTTTTCTAGTACCACTTTGCTTGAATATATTAATTCAAAATTTTATATAAACTTTACCGATGTTCCACTCTTGCCGGTCAATGCAGTAATAGAATTCTGGAGACTCTCGGCTCTGTTTTTCAGTTGGGTATTAAAGTTTATCGACCCGGCCATCGTGTTTATGAAGTTCATGTAAGACCTTAGGTTTACAAAGAAGCTTGTGAACTGAGGCCTCCTTGGAGACCTAATCTCCAAAAGTCTTACGAATCTCAACATACCAAAGATAGCGAATCTCCTAATCATTCTGTGTCTTCTGGGAATTTTCCTCAAGTAATGCCTTAGTAGGAACCCAGTTCCTTGCACTTGATAGACCTCACTTAGTGCGACTAGTAACAATAAACATAAAGCTAATGAAACTTTTGACATTTCTAATTTTTTACTCTTTTTTTTTTATATGTTTATGCTTATGTTTTTTTTTTTTTTTTTTTGGTTTTGGGAGTTTTCTAATTGATTAAGTTCATAGGAGACTCAGTTTATAAAGATACTTTAATGGTCTAAATTTAAGTGAAGACGAGAAAATTGTGGATCGATTAAAGGTCACGAAAGAATAGCAAAAGATGTTCTCTCAATTTTCACTTTCTATTTTGACAGAAATTTATGTGCCTTCCTCCGTGTTTTAATCTTTTATCATTCTATTTTTGGAATGGATAATTTTTCTAATAAAATTTGAACTATGATATAGTTTAATGCAATTTAACAAAAATAAAAATAATAATGTAAAAACTTCTTTCAGTCAAATACTTGGGGACAATTTCTTTGCTTTGTTTTTATAGTGATGTATTTAGTTATGTAAGGGAGTCTAGAAAATAATAACCTGGTTCTACACTGATATATATATATATATATTTTGTCAAAATAAAATAAAATAAGCGTTGTTTGGACTATTGTATATGTTTTCAACTCTATTTAGAACATTCTTATTGCACAAAAATAGGTGTATTTAATAGAAATAAATAGTTAATTTTAACACACACTATCTTATAAGTATATAAAGTGTATATACACTTGTCCACTATTCAAAAGATAATCTCTTATACTTTTATATTTCATTTTATTATTTTAAATTTTTAAGACACCCCATTTTTTTTTGAAATGAAGGTTTAAATTCTCCTCCCTTCTCATTTGAAATGAAGGTTTTTACCAATCTCATTTGAAATGAATTTAAGAAGTGAATAAAAAGAAAAAAATAAAATAAACTAAAGTCTTCTATTTCCTAATTTTCTCTTCTTTTTCATCACCTTAAAAGTTTGTTCTTTTAACAAAGTGGTATCATAGCTAGAAGAGAAGATTCTCTTAGAGATGGGGAGTAATGGTCCCGTCCAAGTTCAGATGCTCACAAAGATCAACTACGACAGTTAGAGTCTACGAATGAAAGCTATCTTAGGAGCACATGACGTGTGGGATAGTCAAAAAATGTTTTGTTGAACGAAAAATGAAGGTAGTCTATCTCGAGCTCAAAAGGATATTTTAAGAGACTCAATGAAGAGAGACAATAAGACTCTCTTTCGAATCTATCAAGGAATAGATGAAGATACATTTGAGAAGGTGGCAGAAGCTACGTCGGAAAACAAAGCATGCGAGAAGATTTGAACATCCTACAGGGTGCCAATCAAGTCAAGAAGGTACAAAGAAAATAAATATTCTAAATGAGAAGTAGAAAGATGAAAGGAAAGATTGGTGGCCAAAAGCTATTGTCAAAAAGCCGGAATTGATTACGATGAGGTACTCGCTCCTGTAGCTAGTCCAGAAAAGGTTAAAAAAATCATTTCATTGGTGGCTCAAAAAAAATAGATGATACATACATCAAATGGATGTCAAGTAAGTCTTCTTAAATGGAGAACTTAAAGAAGACGTTACATTGAGCAACCACAAAACTATATAATTAAGAAAAATAGAAGACAAAGTTTAAGGTTGAAGAATACACTATATGGATTAAAATAAGCCCCTAGAGCTTGAAATACTAGAATTGACAAGTACTTCAAGGAGAAATATTTCATCAAATGTCCATATGAACATGCACTCTATATCAAAATTCATAATGACAATATATTGATTGAATGTTTGTATGTAGATGACTTAATATTCACTATTAATAATCCAAGCATTTTTGAAGAGTTCAAGAAAGAGATAACAAAAGAGTTCGAGATGAGGGATATTGGTTTGATGTCTTACTATCTCAAAATTGAAGTGATACAAGAAGACAATATACTCTTTATTACTTAAGAAGGATATGCTAAGGAGATGCTTAAAAAGTTCAAGATGGATGACTCTAATCCACGCCGATGGAATGTGAAATCAAGTTTTCAAAGAATGACAAAGGAGAAAGAGTAGATCCAACTGTTTTGAAAAACTTGGTTGGAAGCTTACGTTATTTGACTTTCGGAAGGCCCGATATCTTATATGCGAATGAAGTTGTTAGTCGTTATATGGAGCATCCAACAACAATTCATTTCAAGGCAGCACAGAGGATTTTTGCTATATCAAAGGTACTGGATTTTGGCTTGTACTATTCTATCTCAAATGATTGCAAGCTTGTTGGATATAGCGATAGCATCTGAGGTGGAGACATAATGAAGGGCACAAGTGGTTTTGTGCTCTACATTGGAGATATGCCTTTCACATGGATTAAAAAAAGCAACTGATCGTTACCTTATCTACTTGTGAAGCAGAGTATGTAGTGGTTACTTCATGTGTTTGCCATGGTATTTGGTTAAAGAACTTGTTAAAGGAGTTGATCTTGCCACAAGAGGAGCCAACAAATATTTTTTTGGGTAACAAGTCAGCAATAGCATTGGCGAAAAATCCCATTTTCCATGATCGAAGTATGCACATTGACACACATTATCACTATATAAGGAAGTGTGTTAATAATAAAGAAGTGCAATTGGAGTATGTGAAAACAAATGATCAAGTAACCAATATCTTCACCAAACCACTTAAAGGCGAAAACTTTATCAAGATTAGGAGTTTGCTTGTGGTAGCAAAATCAAGTTTAAAAGAGGGTGTTGGAAATTAAACTTGATTTTAGATCAAGTTTAATTATTGGGCCAAAATCTAAATTATAATCCAAGTTCTAGAATTATATATAGAATTATCAACATCTCCACCTTCTTAAAATTTATAGAATCTTCCCAACAACTCTCCACCTCCTTAAGAATATAAATCTAGATAGTTTCATATCATTGTAATAAATTAATCTAGATATTAGAGAAGAATAATATAAACTTAGGATTAAAATATTTGAGATATTTTGTAATCTGGAGGCTATAAATACCTCCTACTCCTTCTCATTTGAAATGAAGTTAAGATGTGAATAAGAAAAAAATAATTTAAACAAATCAAAGTTTTCCATTTCCTATATTTCTCTTCGAAATAATTTAATTCAATCTCCATCATCATCTTAAAATTCTATTTTTCCAACTAACTCTGAGTCCATTTGATACATGTAAATCCAGTTAAAGTATAATGGAAAGGTGAATGATTTTATTTTGCCACGCCAAAGTATGCCAGCGAATTTTCTGAATTAATAGATTATCAACGAGGGGTCAAATGCAACAATGGAATGTTTAGGTTAATGTTTCTGGTGTTCTCTGCCAGCAACAAGTGGAAACTCGGAACCATCTTTTATTTTATGCAGTTTTTAAGCTAAATATGAGAGATACTTGTTATAAATTTGCTGCAATTTAGATATACAAGAGATTGAGATCAAATCATGATGTTGCTGGAGGATTCATCGCAGGAAAATCTTCATAGTAAATCTCAGACATAATTAATTTCCAAAGCTAGTTTAAGCTATTGATAAGCAAGTTCAAAAAAAGGTATCCTCTCTCCATCAAATGAGAGATAACCACTACAAAAAGGGAACTTAGACATGATTTGCCACAAGATAATTTGGAAACATAGATAGTTTTCTTTTTGTTTTACTTTCTTTTGAAGCATTTCAAAGCTCAAAAAGTAAAGACCACTGAGTTGTAAAAATGTATTGTCGATTTTAATAAATTTAACATTAATTCCAAAAAGGTGGAATTTACTTTTTTAAAGACTAATATTAAATTTCATCCATTTTTTTCCATTCCCATATACTTGAACTGCAAAGAATTAAATGTCCGGAAATTAGTAGACCATAAGAGATCTTAAAGAAAGAGCATACTCACTTGGATAGAGATGAAGATAATTCAAAATCCCTTTTATAGGTATCACTCACTTCTGTATGTTATACACAGAGCGGTTACAGTATACATATGTATTTTAGTTTACAATTTTTTACATGCATAAATCAGTTTATAGGTAAGCGTTGCTATCCTGTACCGATCTTATAGTTTTATTTACAATCAAAAGAATGATTTTAATAATTAACTACTAGTTATAATATTTGGCATTACTTGTTTGGCTTTCTTGCGCATTAATGCAACATAATCTTTGAACTTAATCGATCTTGACCATTCTTCCCCTCGTTCCCATATTCTGCTGAGATGAAGAAGAAGAAGAAGAAGCAGCTGTCTGAACAAATTGGGTGGTGACTTTTTCCCACTTACTAATTGTCTGCTTGAGCTCTGTCTGTTGTGTCGATGTTACTTTCTTGCTAGTCGCAATTTGACTGTTAATATCTTGTAGTTGTTTAAGAATCCTCATCATTTCATCTTGGCATGTTTCCATGTTGCTTTTCATCTATCATACAATAAAGAAAACATATATGAAAACTTTATTTAATATCTTAATTTGTTAATATATAATAATTAATTAATTAAAACGGTTTAGAAATCCATGAACGGATTTATTTTAGGAGTTTATGAGTTCAAACTTATGCACCTTTGCTGATTTGCTATATCTTGAACCAACTAAAGCCATGGCTTCATTTAGTTTACCAGTGGCTGCTTTTGATGCAGAAATATAATCTTTTGCGGATTTTGAAGTAATGGTAGAGGAAGCTTGCATGGAAGCCTTCAATTTCTCAAAGAACACCTTGAGTTCTGCATTTGCTGCATACTTCTTCTCGAGTTGCATTATAAATGACATTGCTTGTCTCGATGTCTGACTCTCTACATGTTTCACTGATGAAGAATATGACATTTTATATGAACTACTGCTCGATCGGCGGGTTTGGCTCGATGTCCTTGATGCACGATTTTCCCAGAGATTTCTTCTGCCATTGACGCCTTCAGTAGTACTTGAGCTTCCTTTTAAAGAGGTATCGTCACCTACAGGAGTTGAACCAGAAGGACTGGCCTTGGAACCACCTGAATTTGCACCTGTTTTGTCTTCGTAAGTTCTACCACTAGACCCTGTGGTCTTGGTACCATAAATAGTTCCACTTTTGGTTGAGGATCCAGTTATAGTTTTGGTGGATGAACTAGAACTACTTTCAGTTCTTTCACCAATAATAGATTTGTCATTAACATCGACATCAAGACCAAAAGAAGCTATATTGATTGTCTTTCCTTTCTTCTCAGAAGCCGATTTCATGAATTTAGCAAGCATTCTAGTCCATTTCACCATAGCCATGACCAACTCTTTCTTTTGTGTCATTGTCATTACCATTGTTTTCTTCTTCTGTGCAAGCAAAGTTTTACCCATTGACAACATGGTAGCTTTCATACCCCCAGCATCTACCTATTGCAAAAAACAAACAGCAATTAAATAAAATAAAAATTCACACTATGTTTATTTTTAAGGGCCAGTTCTTGAAATATATTTTTTCTCACAGTTTTAGTGTGAAAATGGATCCCTAGGTTGTGAAATTAAAACATAGGAAATCTCCTTTTTGACAATAAAAATGTGAAAATGTCCA
Organism: Nasturtium officinale; assembly: GCA_963854855.1. Taxonomy (NCBI): domain Eukaryota; kingdom Viridiplantae; phylum Streptophyta; class Magnoliopsida; order Brassicales; family Brassicaceae; genus Nasturtium; species Nasturtium officinale. Next base: position 11,794,112 of record OY978507.1, read on the forward strand.
TTTTGTTGTTGTTGTTATAATTGTTTGAATATAGTGTTATAAGACTTACTGATTTTGTTCCTTTACCAGAACTCAATGCAGACATAGATTTAAATAGCCCATTACATTTAGCTACCATCTCAGCATCAACATTTTTCGATGAGGTTGATGCTGATTCGATGAAGTTTATGTAAGACTTGTACTCTGTGAAGAAGGTCTTGAATTCCGTTGTGGGAGGACAGTTACTTTCCAGGTCAGTCACGAACATCAACATACCTTTGTTAGCAAATGGTGTAAACTCATTGGATTTTTTTGGAAACTTTTTCCTCAAGAAATGATTTAGTAAGAATGTTCCTTGTGCTTCATAGATCACACTTGATGCTATAATGAACACCAACCATATTCCTATTAAACTTCTTGCCATTATTATAAAAGAAAAAATGAAATAAACCTAATTTTTGTTTTTTTTTTTACAATTTTTTTGTTTTTGTTTTTTTTTCCTCCGTATTGGATGATTTGAGTTTCTATGAGAATTGAGTTTATATAAGAGGTTAAAAATTTCCATTTTTGTGTTAATAAGAGAAAATAGAGGATTGATTAAAGGTTGCAATAGAATAGCAAAAGAGGTCCTTAGGTTTCACCATCTATTTTGACTCCAATTTCTATTATTGTGATCCACATTTCTCTTCAATCTATATTTAGACTAGAGGTGTCAAATATGGTTGAAAATTCAAGGGTTATACCTACACACTACAATGGGATGGGTTAAGATATATATATATTTTTATAGCCTAAAAAGCAGCATTGTCGGTTGAACCATTGTAGTATATCAGTCTTTGTGGGACAAATCCACATGGATCGAACGTTAATCAGCAGATTTATTTTTTATTAAAACTATATAATTTATATAGACAGCCGTGAACTCATGGACTATTAGTCTCTTGCGTTAATATTTTAAACTAGGAATAAAACTGAGCTACACAACAGGGTTAGTTTTCTGGTTCAAACAGGCTTTTTAATACATATCTTGTATAGGTTTTTATTAAACGGGGGGTTTTATATGCATGTCAATGGTCATATAAATTGTAAGTGAAGAGTTATTATATTCTGCACCTTCTAAAAATTTATTTTCTTCTACGGGAATGATGTTTTAATTATTATTTTCTCCTGGGTGAATGTAAACTTATTTTAAGAATGATATTTCAAATTTTGTAATTTGTTTGTATTTTGTACAGTATTATTATTTAATTTAGTTGATTTCGAATATTTGTTAATAAAGTATGGAATTTTGCAATTTGTTTGCTGGAGAAACTATTATGTTAATAATGTTGGTATTTAATTTATTTTAATGTGGGAAAGTAGTTTTACTCGAGTAGTATATATGGTTGCACAAAAAAGTAATATATAAGATTAAATATAAAAATATATTAATCAAAATATAAATTATATATTCTAAATTAACTCATAATTTTGTTATAATTACCCACGATATATCCCTAAAATAAATTAGTTTAAACATATGATTATTGAGCAATTTTGGTTATACTAAAATTAAATATTTTCATAGATATTGTAGATTTTGTTTCCGTTTATTTGGAAAGATAAAATTTGAAAAATGCTTGAAATAGAAAATCCTTTCAAAATCTTTTTATGTGATATAGAATGTTTAAAATTTAGTAATTTGATATAAGGTAGATTATTAGTGTGCATTTAATTAAAATATTTGGAGTATATTTTACAAAATATCAAAATGAATTTTACTATAAATAAACTAATCCTGGTTTATTGTGGTTGTTAAATTTAAGAGATTGAAACATTTGAAAGTTAATCTCTGTAAGATTATATTTGGTTTAAGAAAAAAAAATCAAGAAATTTCATATATATAACCATTATTTTTACATAACATGTAACATATGTTATGTTTTATTGACAAGAATTTATTAAAATGAAATTAAACAAATTCATTACAACCATTGCAAGTTAAACAGAGCGAGCTTGGAGCTTTTTTTTAATGTTTTTAAGTTTGTTTTGTCTTCGAGAGGACAACAGGCTTTAAGCATGGATAGATGACATGGTTATTTAGCCGCTGAGCTTTCTTCATCCCGTCCAACAAATATTCCCATCCTTTTCTTACACAGAAACAAACACATTCCAACAGAGAATGAGAGGATTTGTACTCCTCTGAATGTACATAATGAGAGGATGGAGAAAGCATTGTGAAGCCGATACGTTTCAAGAGACATTGAGAACTTTGTAGGAGAAATCAAACAACTCAAAGTGAAGTTGCTGTCCAAGTTAATAAACAATGGTGCAACCACCCCAAGCTATCAAATCACCAAGGACTTCATGTTGAGCTGATTGTGGAATTGTTATCTCCTCTAGATATCCATGAGTTCATTTTCAAACTTTATATAGGAATTGAGAAGAAAGAAATGGTGATGCAGTTAAAAAGGGTTTTTGTTTGCTTACAACCTGAAGACCACCATATATACGATAAAAAGGCCTTTGAAATTGTTATGTCAATGAAGCCTTTCTTTGGAGGAGCACTCCACTTACTACAATATTTGTTGAGCGGCGCATTTGTAAATGCAAGTGTGTATTCAAGAACGCTTGCACCGTTCATGTTTGCCTTATACAATAGATATGCACATATAAAGCAGTACCAAAACGACTAAAAGTTTTTCACAAGAAACTGATGGTTGAATAGCTACAACTACTAACTAGTTTTGGGCGTCCGGGTACCGGTTTAGTTATATAATTATATTTTGGGTATTTTGGATATCCATTCGGTTTTTGGTTCAGTTCGGGTTTTCATACATAAAAATTTAAGACCCGTTCAGGATTTTATAAGTTTGGGTTCAGTTTCGGTTCTACTTTTCGAATCAGGTTCGGATAGGTATTTCGGGTTTCTCAGACCTACTGCTAACTAACTTGCAGATTCTGCCTTTTTGGACATGATGTAGAACACTGCTGGATTAAGACAACCGGGACTTGATAAAACTGCAGAATTTGCTGACTTTAAGAGATTGACGAGAGGATTTTCCCCTTCTTGAGCATTATAAACTATCTGTTTTTCAGCGTTCGGGATTAATTCCAACCATGGAGCTTTTTGCATGAAAAGCTTGGTGTCTAGCTCCCTCCCTGTATGATAAAGTATTAAAAACATTGTTAGACTAAAATATAAAAAATACCAATTTGTTTACATATAATGAAATGAAACGACGGCGTAGCCCGGGTATCTTCCTATTCAGCCATTGACTAAATACGGGTATTTTGGATAATACCAACTTTATGTGGGATCCGCTTTATGTGGATAATACCAACTAAATACGGGTATTATCCAAAATTCACTTGTCCAATGGCTATTAAACCAACTTTATGTGGGATCCGGTTTATTGGATGGTGCAAAGTATAACATGGTAGTAGGCAGTCTCCAACATTTTAAATTTAATTTCCATGAAGTCGTGTTTTCCGTGAATACGTTATTAGGGTTCTTGCACTGCCCCACAGACCTTCACTATGAAGCTGCAAAAGGGGTTCTTTTGAATTAGCTTTATGGCAAAGCTGACCATGATACTATATGAACAAGGTAACCTTTCTTTAGGTTCATGAATTAATAAGTAAAATATAGGTGAGAAACTCAAAACCTGCACATTTTCTTACTAAGTTAATGTCCACAATTTGTAGGACTGAAAATTCTAAGATACGCAAATGAAAATTAAAAGTAAAACTAAAGAAAGAAAATTTTTAGAGAAAACACGAAGAATGTGGAGGCTATATATGATTTCTCTCTTTAGTTTGCAAAATCACTCGCAGTGTGATGATCTTCTTCAAATGCCTGAATATTTACACTATTTGGACTTGAGCTTTGTAGAAATTTCTTGGAATTACATATTACACATATCTTTGTAGGAATTCTTTGGATGTATTGATACTGTTTAAATACAAATATTTTCCTTAATTTTAATTGGATGAAAAGAGTATCAACTTTTTGTTGATCATCCACTCCCTTAGAGCGAAAACAATCTATATTTAGATTAGTTATTACTTCCATAGGTCGGTCAATTGATCTATGGCTGGCATATACCGTTCTTGGTTTTATGTACAAGACAACAAATTCTATAATTATTGGCTAGTAATTATATCTGACGTTTCCTTGGTTTTATTTTTATAGCTATTCCATTCGATCTTAATTAGTCTTGAGCTTCCCTTGAAGAGAAGAAGAAGATGATGATGACGATGATGATGATTGTGTCTCACTCTGAACAGCAGTCTCAACGAATTGGGTTGTGACTTGTTCCCACTTGGTGATTGTTACCTTAATCTCTTTTTGTTGTTCTGCAGTGAGTGTCAATGACCTATCAGTCTTTCCTCTATTCTGGCTCTTAATTTTACTGTAGATGGCATCTAACTCTTCCATAGTCTTTACCACTTGTCCCTGATAATTTTCCATTGAATTCTTCACCTATAACAAAATTGAAATATGTTATTTTGAATGAAAAAGAATGTAACCATAGATTACTGTTTGGCACCTCTGCTGATTTGCCTCCAATTCTTGACCTAATAAATGCCATGGCCTCGGATACTTTCCCTGCAGCAGATTTAATCCTAGAAAACAAACCTATTCGTTTTCTTGGAGAAGCCTTTGGGGACAAAGTCATTGTAGCCTTGAGTCTCTCGAAGAAACCCTTGTATTCCACCTTCTGTGGACACTTCTTCTCAAGATTCATTAAGAATTTCATTACATTTTTGGAAGTCTCAGCCTCGATTTGTTCCACTGTTACAGTGCTGCTCTGACTAACACCTACACTTCCACTAGGGCTTCCACTTGTAGTAGGGCTAGTTGAAGTTTGACCACCTAAAGAAGTTGAACCAGAAGGGCTGGCCAGGGGACTTCCTGAATTTTCACCTGTTTTGTCTGTGTAAGCTCCACCGCTGGATCCAGTTATGGTTTTGGTGGATGAACTACTCTCAGTCCTTTCACCAATTATAGATTTGTCGTTAACATCGACATCAAGACCATAAGAAGCTATATTGATCGTCTTTCCTTTCTTGGCGGAAGCGGATTTAATGAATGTAGCAAGCATTCTAGTCCATTTCACCATAGCCAAGACCAACTCTTTCTTTTGCCTCAGTGACATTACTATTGTTTTCTTCTTCATCCCAAGCAAAGTTTTTCCCATTGAAAGTATGGTATTTTTCATACTCCTAGAATCCGCCTATTGCAAAACAAGCAACATTTTAAAACCAACCACAACTAAAATAAAACATGTATGTTTATCATCTGAGTATAATGGTATAGGACTTACTGATTTTTCGCCTTGACCAGGACTCAATGCAGACATAGCTTTGAATAGCCCGTCACATTTTGCTGTCATCTCAGCATCAACGTTTTGTGATGAGGTTGATGCTGTTTCGATGAAGTTTATGTAAGACTTGTACTGTGTGAAGAAGGTCTTGAACTCTGTAGTGGGAGGGCAATTACTTTCCAGGTCAGTCACGAACATCAACATACCTTTGTTGGCGAATGGCGTAAACTCGTTGGATTTTCTTGGAAACCTCTTTCTCAAGAAACGTTTTAGTAAGAACATTCCTTGCGCTTCGTAAATCAAACTTGATGCTATTACGAACATCAGACATATTCCTAGTAAAATTCTTGCCATTTTTTATATGATAAACAAATAAATGAAATAAACCTATATTTTTTTTCTTTTTTCTTTTTTTACAATTGTGTTTTTTTTTGTTTTTCTGTATTAGATGATTTTAGTTTCTAACAAAAGTGACCTTTTATAAGTGCTTAAGATTCTATTTTTAAGCTAAGAAGAGAAAATAGGGGATTGATTAAAGGTTAAAATACAATAGTAAAAGAGGTCCTTATGTTTCACTTCATTCTTTCACGAGAGCCGAGGTCAACATTTTTGAAAGTTGAATTCTGGTTCAAACTCTAATAATAAAAGAACAAAAAGTTAGAATCAAATAATAAATATTACAAAGCATAACTGAAAAAGAGTTGAAAGGGTAGAAATTACCTCTCATAAGCTCATCTTGCAGCTGTACCTCTGAAAGCATATGTTCAATTCTTTTCACACCTTTTTCATCGGCTTTGATAACATATTTCATCCATTTCTCTGTACACATCAATACTTTAATCATGTAGTTTGTCATACAGCTCCTATATGGCTCTAAATTTTTACCACTAGTGCTAAAGGCAGATTTAGATGGTACTGAATACACTTGCATTGCAAGTATATCCCTAGCTGTAGCGATAGAATTGGGAACTTAGGACTGTTTACCTTCCCCCAAGAAAGTGGATTATACTCTATACCATTTGTAAGTTTTGGATTCTCCACATTCTCTTTCAAGTATAACTCTAACTCACCAGTTGAATCTTGAATACATGTTTCTTGTACACGTTCTTTGTAGATATCATTCATTCTTTCATAACCAAGAACTTTTCTTTGAAAAATTTCACTTCCAACTTGTTCTTGTGAGCCTCCATAAAGAAATAATCCTTGTTCTTCAATTTTATTCTTTCCTAGAGAATATTAGTTGAATATTAAAGTCTCCTAATCTTTGATTAAAGAATAACCCTCTTTATTAAGTTTAGAAAATCTCTCAAAACTAAAATCTCAAAACTCAAACCATTAATCACAACTCAATCAAGGTTCATACCTCTGCTCACAATTTTGATCATGTATTTATATTAAACTACAACTTGAAAGCTATAAAAACAATTTTTCTTGTTGATTTAGAAACTCTCTCAAAACTAAATCACTCTTAAGATCTTATGAAGCATCTCTGCTAGGGATGTCAAAACGGGTTAATCCGCCCCGTTTAGCTCGTTCCATTGGGAGTTGAGTTAATTTGCGGATTTTAGCGGGCTGATCCGCTATAACTCATGGATTTTAAACTAATAACCCTAACCCGCCCCGCACTATAACCGCGGGTTAAGCGGGTTGGTCCGCGGAATTTAAAATCAAATTAATAACTAAAAAGTTAAACCTTTACAATGTAAATTTATCGATAATAAAATAAATGTATCTTGTATCTATCATAAAAAAAAAATAGTAACAAAAGTCATAAAATGCATAATTAAATTAATAAATTTTCAAATATTCAAATATGAAATTGTTTTAAGTATTGTCAACGTCTCCAACTTGTTAAGACAAAAGAAAACAAAATATATTTTTCAAAATTTCTAAAATAAACTAATATAAAAAGGCTTTCCTACTACTTTTTTGTCTTCAGCGTGTAATTCCATTAGTATGCAGATCAACACGCAACCCATGCAGGTTTGTCCATCAAAGACCATAGACCATGACGGGTCAACCCGCAATGTCCACTTTTTTTTGGACAATCAAAACATAAATCTTATCCCGTCCCATAGCGGTGCGGGTTTAGGGTAACCCGCGAGTTTTCAACCCTAATTGACATCCCTAGTTAGTTCCATCCCCTTTACTTATCACATCATCGTCTCTACCTTTGGCATGTCAGTACTCACATATTCACATCCATGTCAACTTTCAGATTCATGATATGTTCTAATGCAACTTTTTATCCAACAAGCAAACTGTGTCCAGAATCTGCATCTTCAAAACATAGTATTTAAATTTCTCTGTAGGTATGTTCAGCTTAGCAACCCCTCTAGCCACTCTATTTCTTCATCCTGTCAAGGACTCTGCTTCCTTATGCATAGTATTGTACATCCTCTTATGCATCTAGCTGTAAGCACCTTGCCTGATATGTATGATGATTTAATCAAAGCTGGATCGTCATGCTCTACACCAGTTGTTGCAGTCAACTTCTACCTCCAAGATATAAATCTTCAGCTACATTTGATGCATCAAGCTTCTATCATTTTTCGTGTGTATCTTCTTATTAATATCACCTAACATCAATGCTACTTTGCGCTACGGTCGGATACTTTTCTAGCTGTTACTATAATAGTTAGTAACTTACATCATTATTGGAAACACCGAAGCATACTTTACAGATTTTTGTATGGGTTTGCTGAAAACTATTTTAACTTCATGGTTTACTTTTGCCAATCCCAAATTATGTTTCTAAACTTCACTAAACACAGTTGTGCTCGTACATCAAAGTTTAAAACCAATTCTATTTGTTGGCTAAGTTTTGTTTTTTCAAATTAAACTTCGTGAAAATGCAAGTACTGGAGGTGGTGAAAGCTCTCGGTATTTCTTGTGTGCATCATCTTTCTCTGTTTTTTTCAGGCTCTGAACCAGCTACCAAAAAACGCACTCAAAATCTTCAGTGAAAGCTTTCTATCAGCATAGCTTACAGCAAAAAAAATTTCTGGAAATTCCAATGTCAATTCGTAGATTCGAATCCACATATCAAACACATATTAAGATTATTGGATCGTAAAGAGAAGGCCCTGCTTAGTTACAGCAGCGAGCTGTAGAATGTTTTGCCATATCTTTATTAATGAAACATACTCAATATTAGAGAATCACTAACATGCGTATGCGTCTAGATCATTAATTCAAACTATTATTATTATTTTTGTAAAATCTGAATATAAACATTTTTGGATTTATACATGATACATCTATATATATATATAGAGAGAGAGTGAGTAAAATATGCTCTTTTCACATAATGTCACATTATCTACTCATATATTAAAATGTTGACACATGAGCTATTATTTTATTAATTTTAAGTCTTTTACATGAGTAATTTATTATATTATTTGTATTTTAATTCTTATATAACTATCATTTTGGATCTAATGAGTTTGAAAAGAATTTGGTAATTTTACCGTAGTTAACTTGAGGATCAATCAGAAGTGTACATAACTAAAGTTTCCGATATTCGTGAACTTTTCACCAGTTGAATATGGACATTACTTCTACCAATTCGAACAAAGAGTAAGATGCGATGAATCCGTTTTCATTTTCAGAACTATTGCTCAGTTATTTTGTTGGTTAAGGCTTGTTTTTGATGCCCAGTTTCCGATTCCAACAGAGACTGATCTGTTTCTTTAAGAGTAATAATGGAAAAGTTTAATTCATGGGGAAAAAAGACTTCTAATATACATATCTAGTAGACAAAAACTGCATGATTTTGCATGCATATTCACAATTTGTATTAAAATTCTAAACCTCAAGACAACTTGGGTTTATTTTACAACATGAAATTATTCCTAATTAATCAAAAAATATTATGTGCAGTTTCTTGTTCATGGAGTGTATTATCTAACCCATTCATATCCATCCCCTTCAAACTTTCACCGTCGTCTTTCACATCCAAATTTTCACCTTCAGGCTTCAAATCCAAATTTTCACCTTCTGGCTTCAAATCCAAATTTTCACCTTCAGGTTTCAAATCCAAACTTTCACCATTGGGTTTTAAATCTGTAATTTCATTGTGGGGCTTGAAATCCAAATTTTCACTGTTGGGGTTTATATCCAAATTTGCACTGTCGGGCTTAAAATCCAAACCTGAAGTTGAACTCAAGCTAGAGTTTGAAATGGAGCTAGAGTTTGAACTCTTCTCCATGTGATAGCCATTTTCAGTTGAAGTCTCTGTTGAAGAATGTGTCTCACTCTCTGTAGCTACCTGCACGAATTGAGACATCTTTTGTTCCCATTTCAACATTATTTCCTTAATTGCTTGTTGTTGTGATAACGTAAGCGTCAAGGAACCACCGTTGTTGTTTTGTTGTTCAGATATAGCTTTGCCCATAACAGATTGCAAGATAGTTAAAGTCTTCATCACTTCTTGTTGATATCCTTGTAATGTTGTCTTTACCTGTAAGAGAAAGTAGATTAAGGTTTTAGTTTTGACCAATTACTTCTTTGGAATTTTTCATGAGGTTTTTGTTTTTTAATTAACTCACCTGTCCTGACCCACTTTTCTTGGCTTGTAAGACAGCCATAGAATCTGAGAGTTTTGTGGCCATATTAACCATCTCAGACATGTAAGACTTTGAATCTTTTGCCTCAAATGTTGAAGATGTGGGAAGCGCGCTTTTCATGAAATCTTTAAGTTTTTGGAAGAAGCTCTGGAACTCTTGTGTTTCTGGAGATTTCTTCTCAAGGTTTGCTATGAAACTTGTGACTTCTTTCGAAGTGCTGCTCTCGATATTTGTCGTTATGTTTTGTTCTGTTGTGGAATTTACGGTTTCTCCTAATGTTTGATTATTCATGGAGTCAGATACTCTTCCTCCATCTTCCATATGTTGGTTGTTCAAAGAAATATTGTTCTCTTTATTCTCCTCTATTTTTTCATTTGTTGTTTCTCCATTACTATCTCCTTGAGCTTCCACTGTCCCATTCTTCATAGAACCCTCATTGATGTCCTTTTTCTCTTTATTGAACTCCATTGATGTATCGTTTTTGGAACTGTTACCATTTCCTTGAATTTGCATCCCATTATCCTTTATAGAATCTTCTGTACCTACATTTATGTTGACATTCTTAGAACCTTCATTCAAGAATACTTCTTTAACTCCATTAATTTCAGTTGTCTTACCATCTTGAGATTCCGTGGAATTTGTGCCTCCATTTTTTTGAGTTGTCTCACCATCTTTAGGTCTTTCCATGGTTACTTCTTTACCTCCATTGATTTCAGTTGTCTTACCATCTTTCGATTTTTTGTCTGTAGAATTTTCTTTAGCTCCATTACGCTCACCGATCTTACCATCTTTAATACTTTCTTCCGTGTAATTTTTACCTCTACTTGTTTCAAGTATCTTAGCATCTTTGTAACCTTTCTCTATGGAACCTTCATGACCTTTATTGATTTCAATTCTCTTGCCATCTTTAGTATCTTCTTTACCTCCATTGATTTCAGTCGTCTTACCATCTTTGGATTCTTCTTCTGTAGAATTTTCTTTAGCTCCATTATGCTCAACTGTCTTACCATCTTTAATACTTTCTTCCGTGAAATTTTTACCTCCACTTGTTTCATGTATCTTACCATCTTTGGAACCTTCCTCCATAGAACCTTCATGACCTTTATTCATTTCAATTGTCTTGCCATTATTAGTATCTTCTTTACCTCCATTGATTTCAGTCATCTTACCATCTTCTTTGCCTCCATTGATTTCAGTCGTCTTACCATCTTTGGATTCTTCTCCTGTAGAGTTTTCTTTACCTCCATTATGCTCAACTATCTTACCATATTTATTACCTTCTTCGGTGAAATTTTTGCCTCCACTTGTTTCAAGTATCTTGGCATCTTTGGAAGCTTCCTCCGTGTAACCTTCATGACCTTTATTGATATTAATTGTCTTGGCATCTTTAGTATCTTCTTTACCTCCATTGATTTCAGTCGTCTTACCATCTTTGGATTCTTCTCCTGTAGAATTTTCTTTCCTTCCATTATGCTCAACTATCTTACCATCTTTAGTACCTTCTTCAGTGATACTTTGACCTCCACTTGTTTGAAGTATATTAGCATCTTTGGAACCTTCCTCCATGGAACCTTCATGAACTTTATTGATTTCAATTGTTTTTCCATGTTTAGAATCTTCTTTGCCTCCATTGATTTCAGTTTTCTTATCATCTTTGGATTTTTCGTGTGTAGAATTTTCTTTTGCTCCATTATGCTCAACGACCTCATCTTTAATACCTTCTTCGGTGAAATTTTTGCCTCCACTTTTTTCAAGTATCTTAGCATCTTTGGAACCTTTGTGACCTTTATTGATTTCAATTGTCTTGCCATCTTTAGTATCTTCTTTACCTCCATTGATTTTAGTTGTCTTACCATTTTTGGATTCTTCTCCCGTAGAATTTTCTTTAACTCCATTATGCTCAACTGTCTCACCATCTTTAATACCTTTTTCGGTAATATTTTTACTACTACTTGTTTCAAGTGGCTTAGCATCTTTGGAACCTCCCTCCATGAAACCTTCTTGACCTTTATTGATTTCATTTGCCTTGCCACCGTCTTTACCTCCATTAATAACAATCGTCTTACCATTTTTGGAATTTTCTTCAACCAAAGTTTCTTTAGCTCCATTATGTTCAACTATCTTACCATCTTTAAAACCTTTTTCCATAGAATCTTCTCTATTTCCATTGAGCTCAACTTGCTTGCCATCTTTTGAATATACTTTACCTGAGAAATTTGCATAGTTTCAATTATCTTGTTATTTCTGGAACCTTCCTCTACAGATTTATTTATACTTAGGTTAGTTTCAACTTTATTACCTTCTTTGGATTCTTTGTTTCCTCTTTTAGCCTCCACAGTCTTACCATTCACTAAATCTTCATTGCTTTTTTTAGTTTCATCCTTCGTTTTTATTTTCGAGTCTCCAATATTTTCTTGGCCACCCTCAATTTGTTTATGCTTCATTGAGTTTCTATCACCATCATTAGACTCTTTAGATGCATCATCAATGTAGCCATTTTGATATTTCTTTTCACTCTTATTTGATTCCATATTGGCTTCTTGAACCTTTTCATCATGCTTTTTCTTTGAAGAAACTTCATTACCTTCTTGTTTTCTTTTTGACTTGATTTCCTCTGCCTCTTTGTTTAATGACTTGGTATCATCTCTTGGCTTTCTATTTTTCTTCCTAGTTTTTACATTGTTTTCTTTTCCACCTTCATCATTATCATTTTCTATACCCTTTACTTTCTTATCCTTCAAATCTCCCCCTTTTTCTTGAGTATCTAATTGCATTTTGCTCTCAGATTCTCCAGTATTTGCTTCACCCTCTGCTTGCATTTCTTTCTCATAATCTTTTGGTTTGTCATCATTAGAAAATTTTCCATCTTCTTTTGTCTTCTCTTTATTCTTATTAGAATCTTCAATATTAACTTGTGCCTCTACTTGCTTCTCTTGAACATGATTCTTCTGTTGGTTTCCAGCATCTTTCAACTTCACATCCTTAGACTTTTTCTCATCGTCATTATCTTTAATAGATTTTTCTGTATTTGATTGAAATTCTACGTCCTTTGTGTTATCTCCACCGTTCTTTGGTTTATCGCCTTCAAAATCTTTGTTATTTTTCTTTTCTTTTGAGTTATTATGACGAGACTCTTCTTTTCTTTTTTCCTCTTCTTCCTTTGTTTTTGATTTATCTTCTTCTAACTTTGTTTTCTCCTTTTCATCTCCTTTTTTCTTGTTTATATCTTCCTCTTTTTCCTTTGACATTTTTTCCTCAGACTCTTTCTTTTCTTTTTTATTTTTCTTTGATTTTTTGTCTTCAGCCTTTTCATTTCCTTTTTCTTGTTTCTTCTTGTTGTTGCCTTTGGAATTCTTATTTTCTCCATTTTTCTTCAATATATGGTCTTCAGACTTATTATTTTCTTTGTTAATATCTTCACTTTTCTTCAAGTCACTTTCTTTCGTCTCTTCTATTTTGGTTTTATCTTCTGCATTTTCTTTCTTCTCTTTTTCCTCTTCTTCTCTTTTTAACGATTTACTTTCTTGAGAATTTTCCTTCTCTTTTCTATCTTCTTTCTTTTTCTTCATTTTCTTGTATTTGTATGCTTTTTTCTCTCTTTTTTCTTCTTCTTTTTTCTTCGATTTACGGTCTTCATGTTCTTTTTTCTTTCTTTTTTCTTCTTCACTTATCTTTGATTCGGTGTCTTCAGATATTTTCTTATCATTTTCGTCTTCTTCTTTCTTTTTCTTTGATTTCCTGTCTTCTTTGTTTTTCTTCAATTTACGGTTTTCATGTTCTTTTTTCATCCTTTTTTCTTCTTCATGTATCTTTGATTTGGTGTCTTCAGGGGGTTTTCTCTCATTTTCACCTTCTTCTTTTTTCTTCGATTTATAGCCTTCAGAATATTTCTTCTCTTTGTTTTCTGTATTTGTCTTTGGTTTATTGTTTTCATATTCTTTCTTCTTTTTCAAGTCTTTTTCCATCCTCGTCGACTTATTATCCTCATGTTCTTTTTTCTTCTTTTGATCTTCTTTATTGTTCTTTGATTTGTTGTTATCCTGTTGTCTCTTCTCTTTTCTTATTTTCTTCGATTTAGGTTGTTCAAATTCTTTCTTCCCTTTCTCTTCTTCTTCCTTTTTCATTGATTTATTGTCTTCATTCTCTTTCCCTTCTTCTTCCTTTTTCATTGATTTATTGTCTTCATCCTCTTTCTTCTGTCTTTTTTCTTCTTCCCTTTTCTTTGATTTACTATATTCATGTTCTTTTTTCTTTCTCTTATCTTCATCATTTTCCTTTGATTTGGTGTGTTCAGATTTTTTCTTTTCAATTTTTTCTTCTTCTCTTTTCTTCAGCTTATTATCTCCATATCCTTTCTCTTTTTTGTCATCTTCCTTGTTCACTGATTTATTCTCCTCGTGCTCATTTTCCTCCATTTTATTTTCTTCGTTTTTCTCTAATTTGTGGTTATCAGATGAACTCTTTTCTTTACCTATTTTCTTTTCCTTACGGTTTTCAAATTGTGTCTTCATTTTTCCTTCTTCATTTTTCTTTGATTTTTTATCTTCAGACTTTTCCTTCTTGTTTTTACCTTCTTCTTTTGTCTTTGATTTGTAATTTTCAGAACCTCTCTTCTTATTCTTATCGTCTTCTATTTTCTTCAATTTATTTTCTCCATGTTCTTTCTTCTCTTTATTCTTTGATTTACTATTTCCAGACTCTCTCATCTCCTTTTTATCTTCTTCTTTTTTCTTCACTTCATTGTTTTCATGCTCTTTCTTCTGCTTTTTGTCTTCTTCTTTTTTCTTCAAATTATGATCTTTAGTCTCTTTAGAATTATTTTTCTCTACCTTTGATGTATCTCTATTGCTTCCTTGAGATTCTTCTCGCTTTTTCTTCATGGAACTTTCCTTATTTCTCTCAGCCCCTATGGATATATCATCCTTAAAATCTTTACTACCTTTTTTACTCTCTACCTTTGTGTAAAGTCCACCATTTTCTTGATCCTTTTGCTGTTTTTCTTTCATTGAACTCTCATCATTTACCCTAGCTTTCTTGGAAGTTTTATTATTTCTTTTAACTTCCACAAATGTGTCATCCATGGACTCTTTATTTTCTCCATTTGCTACCTTCTTTGATTCTTTTTTGTTTCCTAGAACATTTTCTTGATTTTTCTCCATTGATCTTTCCTTGTTATGATTAGTCTCTGTCCGCTTATTGTCGCGAGACTCTCTTTTCTGTTCCCTAGCATGTATCCATTTATCATCTTCAGACTCTTTCTTATCTCCAATATTTCCCTGAGTCTCTTCTCGATTTCCTTTCATGGAATTTCTTGCACTTTCCTTGTCGTCATTAGACTTTTCTTTTTCCTCTTTCATTTCTAGTTCTGTGGATTCTTTATTCTTTTGTTGACCATCCTCTTTCTTCTCTTCGGTAGAAGATTCTTTATTTTTCATTGCTTCAGTTGAATTTTCATCCTTCAAATCATTTTTCTTTTTTTTGTTTTCCAAGTTCTTATTTTCTGTTGAAACTCTGTTATCCTCTTGAGACTCTTCTTCCTTATCCTTTGTTGAACTTTCATTATTTTTGTTAGCCTCTACCTCTGACTTAATGTCTGCTCTACTCTCTAAATTATTATCTTTAGTTGATTCTCCAATTTGTTCTCCTTGAGCCTTTAGTTCCTTCTCCTTATCAGAGTGCATATTTCCACCTGTTTTCTTTTTTGTCTTACTATTCACAGAAAGTTCATTACCTCCATGAGCATGTTCCTCCTTTTCTTCATTGGAAATTTCATTATTTTTGTTTGCCTCTACTGGCTCATCTTTTTTCAATTTTTGCTTGTTTTCTTTGCTCTCTAAGTTCTCATTTTCCATTGATTCTCTATTGTTAGCTTGTGTTTCTTCCCTCTTTTCTTTTCTATCATTTTTCATAGCCTCTTGTGATTTATCATCCTTTTTCTCTTCACCACTTACTATCTTCTTTAAGTTCTTATCTTCTGTTGAAACTTCACTATTTCCTTGAACATCTTTAAGTTTCTCTAATGATCCATTTCCCTTCAATTCTTTGTTCTCCAAGTTCTCATCCTTGACTGATTCTCCATTGTTTCTCTGACCCTTTTCCAACTCCTCTCTCATGGAACTTATGTCATTTTTAGCATCTTCTTTCGACTTAATATCCTCTTTAGTTTCCAAATTCTTATCACTAGTTGAATCTCTCTTACCTCCTTGACCCTCTGTTTCCTTCTTGTTATTAGATTCTACATTTTCATCTTCATTTAACATTGTTCCATTCATAGAAGCTTCATGACTTATTTGAGTCTCTACTCGCTTTCCTTCCAACTCCTCTCTCATGGAACTTATATCATTTTTAACATTTTCCTTCGACTTAACATCCTCTTTAGTTTCCAAATTATTATCAATAGTTGAATCTCCCTTAGCTCCTTGACCCTCTTCTTTCTTCTTGTTAATAGATTCTGTATTTTCAGCTTCATTTAGCATTGTCACATTCATAGAAGCTTCATGACTTCTTTGAGTCTCTTCTCGCTTTCCTTCCAACTGCTCCCTTATGGAACTTATATTATTTTTAGCGCCTTCTTCTGATTTAACATCCTCTTTAGTTTCAAAATTCTCATCAATAGTTGAATCTCCCTTAGCTCCTTGACCCTCCATTTCCTTCTTACTATTAGATTCTGCATTTTCAGCTTCATTTAGCATTGTTCCATTCATATAACCTTCATGTCTTATTTGAGTCTTTTCTCGCTTTCCTTCCAACTCGTCCCTCATGGAACTTATATCATTTTTAGCGTCTTCCTGCACCTTCACATCCTCTTTAGTTTCCAAATTCTTATCAATAGTTGAATCTTCCTTTGTTCTTTGACCCTCTACTTCATTCTTGTTATTAGAATCTGCATTTTCAGCTTCGTTTAGCATTGTTCCATTCATAGAAGCTTCATGACTTATTTGAGTCTCTTCTCGCTTACCTTGCAACTCCTCCCTCATGGAAATATCATTTTTAGTGTCTTCCTTCGACTTAACATCCTCTTTAGTTTCCAAGTTCTTATCAATAGTTGAATCTTCCTTAGTTCCTTCACCCTCTACTTCCTTCTTGTTATTAGATTCTGAATTTTCAGCTTCATTTAGCATTGTTCCATTCATAGAATATTCATGACTTACTTGACTCTCTTCTCGCTTTCTTTCCAACTCCTCCCTCATGGAACTTATATCATTTTTAGCGTCTTCCTTCGATTTAACATCATCTTTAGTTTCTAAATTCTTATCAATAGTTGAATCTCCCTTAGCTCCTTGACCTTCTACTTCGTTCTTGGTATTAGATTCTTCATTTTTAGCTTCATTTAGCATTGTTCCATTCATAGAATATTCATGACTTACTTGAGTCTCTTCTCGCTTTCCTTCCAACTCATTCCTCATGAAACTTATATCATTTTTAGCGCCTTCCTTTGACTTAACATCCTCTTTAGTTTCCAAATTCTTATCAATAGTTGTGTCTCCCTTAGCCCCTTGACCCTCTACTTTATTCTTGTTATTAGATTCTGCATTTTCAGCTTCGTTTACCATAGTTCTGTTCATAGAAACTTCATGATTTCTTTGACTCTCTTCTCGCTTTTCTTCCAACTCCTCCCTCATGGAACTTATATCGTGTTTAGCCTCTACTAATCCATTTCCATTTATTTCTTTATTATCTATGTTGTTCTCCAAGTTCTCATCTTTGCCTGATTCTCCATTGTTTCTATGAGCTTGTTCCAACTCCTCCCTCATGGTGGTTATGTCATTTTTAGCCTCTACCTCTGATTTGACATCCTCTTTAGTTTCCAAATTCTTTTCATTTGTTGAATCTCCAATAACTCCTTGACCATGTACTTCCTTCTTGCTATTTGAATGTGCATTATCATCTTCATTTACCATCGTTCCGTTCATAGAAACTTCATGACTTTCTTGAGTCTCTTCTCGCTTTTCTTCCATAGAAATTTCATGATTTGTATTGAACTCTCCTGATCCATTTCCCTTCAGTCCTTTAATATCTATGTTGTTCTCCAAGCTTTTGTCCTTGACTGATTCTCCATTGTTTCTATGAGCCTCTTCCAACTCATCCCTCATAGAACTTATATCATGTTTAGCTTGAGTCTCGATTGTTACATCGCCTCCATTGCTTCCTTTACTGCCAGCTATGTTTTCTGTCATATCGTAAATCTTGTTTTGGGGATTCACGACCATCTCGTGTGCAGAAACTACATTTCGACTTAAACTTGTTGCAATGATGATGCAACATAGTAACAAGACAACAATTTTTGTCATGGTTGATGATGATAACAATGGAAAGTTTGTTCTTGATCCGTTATTTATATAATGAAGTTGAATCTGTGACAAATACTAATTTTAGATTTATGGAATCAATGACCTAGAGAACTTAATGGACTCATGTATGAAAAATAGCAAATCGAGCTTATTAGTGGTTCACTATTTGTTGAACAATCATTTGAATTTCAAAAAAACTGAAAATAAAAGAACAATTTACAAAACTGTAACAATGAAATACGTGAAACCTGAAATATAAAAAAACAAATGTCTGCTTTATATATTTTTGGATGATTTTTTTTATTTATAGAACAGGTGATTTTCATATATAGCTTGTTATTTTTATGTAAAATTTTCTACTTTTAATGTGGATAATTTTAATAAACAGAAATTAAAATGTATGATTTTGTATTTTATAATTTATTTTTGTAAGAGCTTCATCTGATAAATTGCATGTTGGTTTTAAAAATAATGACCAACAAAGAATTAGAAAAAGGTTAATTGGAAGAATATCCCACATCTAGATTTGGGCTTGGAAAATGACTATATGACATGTTTTGGGAGAAAATAATATAATCCGGAAGAAGAAAATGTCTTAAACCTCCTTAGAGCATATGCAAGAATATAAGGGAGGAGACATGATCACATGGACATGTTGTTAAAATATTTAAAATATTTAAAATATTCAACATGTTGATATAGAAGACAAGTGGAGGGATGGGGACGGGTAGTTAAAATAAATAGCATGCATTATCTTAAAATAACACGATGATATATAGATATATTAGTAGAATTAAAAAATTAGCATGAAAATACAAAATAACATAGAATTTTAATGGAAATCAAACAAACTTTCCAAAAAGTAAATATCGTTGAATTATGTGAAAATAACATGATATATTTAACTAATATGTGTAAACAAAAATACTAGTATATGTCTTTAAAACACACAAAATAACATGATTTTGAAAAAAAAACAAATAACATGAAATATAAATAAATTACATGTGATCAAACGAAAGAATTTGTTGTCTTTTTAGTTTTTACAATCTTTATGACATGGCCATATTCATCAAATGTTATTTATTAATAGTATTATGAATTTGAGGTCATTTATAGGTATTACCCTAGAAGATATCAGAAACCATGTCGACGTAAGTTCTAATATGAATTTGAGGTCATTTATTGGTACTAGAAATACACCCGCGCTATGCAGTAGGATTTGTTTTTTTAGAAATTTTTATTTTAAAATTTAAATATGCTTTTTTCAAAATATTATTTATAATTTAAATACAAATTTCTAATTTTGTGTCGAAACACATTTTATTTAATATATATAACTAAACATAAATATATATACTATTAAAACTAATAATAATTTCATATTTACTTGAATCTCTTTCTTAATTTAAATCAATAAAATAAATTAAAATAATAATGAATTATCTTTCAATTTTATAAGATCTTATTTTTGAATCATTATATATACATATAAGTAATAAAAATTTAGATTTTTCTATATATTTTGTGATTCAAATTTTCTAAAACGAACATAATACATCTTATTTGAGTTTCAAATCAGATTTTGTTTAAGATTTTTTTGGATTAGGATAATTCACATTGATTTAGTTTTAGTGTTAAAATAAAACAAAATTTATTTAATTTAAATAAAAATTTATTTAACTTTAATAAAATTTGTTTAACTTTAATAAAATTAGTTTAACTTTAATAAAATTAGTCTAATTTTGATTAAATATGGTAGAAATTGTATAATTTTGTAAAATATAACTAAATACACATTTATGGGTATTTAGCATATTTCTATTACATAGATTTTTTCTATTAATAAATGTATACTAATTTATTTAGTATTGTTTTATTTTGGATATACGATCGGGTTTCACTTTAATTTGAATAATTTGGATTGAAAAATTATAAATGTAGAATATTTTTGGGTTATATGGTAATTCGGTTTGGTTTTGGAACCAATTTTTTGGTTAAGTTTTCGAATTTCATGTCTTATATTAAACATACATATATTACATAATCGATAAATAATTTTATATATTAAATTAATATTGTAAAATAGAGAATTTTTTTGACAGATCCTAAATCATACATAGTTATCATATGTGTATAATAAAACATCTATAAATAAATTTATTTAGTTTTTTAGAATTTATTAATTTAAAGTATTATAAATAAATCTAATATTTATTATTTTAGAGAAATTAGTTTTATATTTATTATTTAAAATCTAGAATAATATTAGATAATTTAGTCTTATATAAATTTCAATTTAAAAACTTAGTTGAAAATTTGATCAAATTTAATATATTATATATAAAAAGTAATAAACGATAAATTAAAATAAATTTGGTTATATAAATATTATACACAAAGTCGATTTAATAATTAATAATCTTATAGATAAAAAAATTTATATTTGATTAAAATGATCAAAATAGATTCATGTGTATAAATAAAATATTTTTATTGGATCATAAAATATTTCCATTTATTAACATTTTATTCCTAAATTATTAAACCTCTATAAATTAATAACTTTAGGATTTTCATATGTTATTAATTTATAATATTAAACCTAATATTTATTAATTTATAGAAACTAATTTTATTTTTTCATATAAATTCTAGAATAATATTAAATAACTTAAACTTATTTGCTTTTGAATTAAAAATAATTATTTGAATAATTTTATCTAATTTAATAAAAACTATTAACAATAAATGAAAATAAACTAACAATAAAATAAAAATGAATTCACTTATAAAAATAATATACACAAAATTGAATTTAGAATTAATAATCCTGTAGGTCAATTTTGAAGTTGATTAAAATGATCAAAATAAAAATAAAACATATTTACCTTATGTGTATAAATAAAATATTTTTATTGGATCATAAAGTTTTTTTATTTACTAACATAATATTTCTAAATTATTCATATTTATTTTATATATTTAAATGAAATGTTTTTATTGGATTATAAAAAAAAATTATGTGTATAAATGAAATGTTTTGATTAGATTAGAAAATGTTTCAATAAATGATGAGTCAATGCCAGAATAAAAAAAAATTACTGATGTGTCAGAAAATTAGAAATAAATCACTTTATTATTAGAGAAAATCATTAAAATTTAAAATAATATTAGATAATTTGATCTTACTTTCCTTTAAATTTTAAAAGTTAATTGGATAATTTAATCTAATTAAAAATATTTAATATATAAAAGTAATTAAAGATAAATAAAAATAATTAACTTATACAAATAATATACACAAATCAAATTTATAATTAATACTCTTATATATTAATTTATAAATTTGATTAAAATTATCAAAATAGAAATAATACATATTTATTTTATGCGTATAAATGAAATATTTTCATTATATTTATGTGTATAAATGAAATATTTTCATTGCATCATAGATTTCTTTTTCATTTATAAACATGATATTCCTAAATAATTTATATTTGTTATATTCGTATAATTAAACTTCTATAAATTAATAATATTAAGATTTTGATATTTTATTAATTTCAAGTGTTATAAATAAATTAATAAATCTTATATTGATTAATTTATAGAAATTAATTTTATTTTTAAATTCTAGAATAATAGTAGATAATTAGGTTTAAATTTTTTAAAATTAGTTGGATTATTTGATCTAATTTGAAATATTTGATATAAAAGAATAAAAATATTAACTATAAATAAAAATAAATTAACGACAAAACAATTCAATTATAAAAATAAAATATACAAACTCGAATTTAGAATTAATAATTCTATTTCTTAATTTTTTAAGTTGATTTAAATGATTTAAATAGAAATAAAACATATTTATCTTATGTTTAAATGAATTCTTTTTATTGGATCATAAAGTTTTTTTATTTATTAACACTATATTTCTATTTAATATATATTTATCTTATGTATATAAATGAAATATTTTGATTAGATTATAAAAAATATTATGTGTCTAAATGAAATGTTTTAATTGGATTATAAAAAAAATTTCATTAAATGATGTGTCATCACCATAATCAACAAAAATTGGCTGATGTGTCAGCAAGTTGGTAAGAAACTGTCTTATTATAGAGAGAATTATACTAGAAAATATCAGAAATCATATAGACATAAGTTATAAGAAAGCACCCAATTTCCAAAATACTTAAATGGACTAAATCAAAATGAGTTTCTGCAACATTATTGAACCAAGGAAGATAAAATGGTTGCTCGGCCCTAGTCTAAAGCCTATAAAGCAAGAGTTTAACCACCAAATATTATATCAAACTTAAGGGCATTATTTTCAAATATATTCGTTTGGTATAGTGGTTAAATATTTTTCTTTTGCATATGTGGTACAAATATCGAATCACATTTAAAACATTATATCATTTTTTATTTTCTTTTGTATTTTTTAAGTATAAATTATTCTGATTTAGTTAGATTTACTTTAATATATAATTTTAATTAGGTTTTCTTTAATTATGTAACAATTAGTAAATTATCATTAACAAAAAAGAATGAGTTAATGATATCTTGTATAAAGCATGAATCTTCTCTGAAGCATGATCAATATAGTGATTTAGAAAGAAAACATATATTTATGGAGCTTAAATTTCTAAAACAAGTTTTGCCAACATAAATCACAAAAGCGGTTGAAGTGTTGGAATTTTTGAAATGAATGGATGATCGTTTATCGTATTTTACTCACAATTTTAGTTTCAGTTGCTTGCGTAGAAAGAAAATTTTCGATGTCAAAACTAATGAAAAAATATCTACAATCGACTATTTCCCAAGATCGATTGAATAAATTAGCGATGATATCAACGGAACATGTTTTGGATGAAGAATTCGATTATTCAAAATTGATTAATGATTTAGTAATAAAGAAACTAGGAGTATTATTTTTCATGAGTAACAATATATTGACTTTTAACATAATTAAATATTAGTTATTTTACATTTTTTACAAAAATTTATTTACAACAAAAGAGCATCATCTATTTGATGACTAGGGACCGAGAGTACTCTTTAGGAAATATAGATGGTCAAGCCTAATATTATGAGATTCCACTGCTCCTCCACTATCTGTATTATAATTCTTGCTCAGATTTCTACACCTCTTTAATGGCCTCTCCTCCCCTTAAACTTAAATCACTCTTTAAGTTTACTTAAAACTTAAATCACTCTAAATTCCTAAGTAAATATCCCCTATATTTTGCCGAGTTCCTTATTATTATTTTTGACAATTCCGCTAATTAACTTCGAATAAGTCAATAAGATATATAGTTTTAAAAATTAAACCAAACTGGATTCATTTTACGCGATTATAGCATAATTTTAGGTAAACCAACAAATCCAACCGCGTTTTTGGGCCAAGCCATTTATCCAAACACAGCTCATCACAGTTCTGAAGAGAAAACAAAAGATCGGAACCGACCAAAGATTATGGCTTTGTCTTTGGTCTCCTCTGTTTCTTATATCAATTCTTCAAATCTATTCAATTCTCTTTCTCTTACAAAAGGTTAGTCTTTCTCTTACTATGGACATTGTAATTATTATTTGTGAAATCTGTTATTTTTAAGAGTTCAATATGCTAAACCATGCTTTCAATTTGGTAATCAAAGGTTGAAATCTATCTAGGTTTGGTATTTCAATTATTCATTTTTGTGATTAGGTTAAGTTTTTGTCATTGTGCAGAAAAATTAGAACTTGATAGAGTATTAACATCGTGGAGCTCTCATAGATCAATTAGACTTAGTAACAGAACGTTTCCTCAGAGATTTGCTGTGAAAATGTCTGCTTCTGCTTCAACTTTGCCTCTTAATCTTGGCCAATCAAAGAAGATTTGGATATGGACCAAGTCTAAAGAAGTCATGACTGCTGCAGTGGAAAGAGGCTGGAACACATTTATATTCTCATCAACCAATCAAGAACTTTCAAATGAGTGGTCATGTAACAATTCAGACCTACAAAAGTCTTTCTTTTTAGGTTTTTTTTTTAATTATATGTTCTGATTTTTGCTGGGATTTGCAGCTGTTGCATTGATGGATGCATTGTTCATTGAAGATATGAAAGTTACTGATGGTATTGGAAATGTTGTTGCTTCATTTTTTACGGTTTCGACACCTGAGGAGTTAGTGAATTTGAAGATTGAAAATGAAAAGACAGAAAATATTGTTCTTGATTTTTTAGACTGGAAGGTATAAGTATAACTTTCTTGGCTAAAACTCATAGGACTGCTTGTTTTGTAACATGGGAAGCTTTGTTTTGCAGTCAATACCGGCGGAAAATCTAGTGGCACTTCTCCAAGGAAGTGAGAAAACGGTTTTTGCAATTTCAAATAGTCCCTCAGAGGCAAAACTATTCCTTGAGGTTGTGTTTAGTTTCTGATGTTGATCCTTACGGTTTCTCTTGATTTTGATTGAAGTTTATTCTTGCGTTACGCTTGGCTTTATAGGCTCTAGAGCACGGCCTTGGCGGAATCATTCTTAAATCAGAGGATGTTAAAGCTGTTCTTGATTTAAAGGTCCAATAAGCTTAGCTTCTTTCATTTTGTTTAAGACATGGTTTCTTATAGTAGCTGGTTTTGAAAACTATTAGGAATACTTTGACAAGAGAAACGAAGAAAGTGATTCATTAAACTTGACGGAAGCTACTATAACTCGGATTCAAATGGTCGGTATGGGAGACCGAGTCTGTATTGATCTTTGCAGTCTCATGAGACCTGGTGAAGGTCTTCTTGTATGTTTACCTGTATATATACTCATTCCTCCAACATGAATTATCAACTTTTTTTACTATTCTTGAAATATGAGTTCGTTTTCCTTTTTTTACAAGGTTGGATCTTTTGCAAGAGGACTCTTCTTGGTTCATTCAGAATGCTTGGAATCTAATTACATTGCAAGCAGACCATTTAGAGTTAACGCTGTGCGTTTTTTTCTTTTCACTTTCTAAATCAATCCTTCTCATAGATATCATTCACTACAAATCTTGAAACGTATAGTCGATTTTATAGGGTCCGGTACATGCTTATGTTGCGGTTCCAGGTGGAAAGACTTGTTACCTCTCGGAGTTAAGAACAGGCAGAGAGGTAATAGTTGTTGATCAGAACGGAAAACAAAGGACAGCAGTCGTTGGACGAGTCAAAATCGAGAAACGTCCACTTATCCTTGTGGAGGCTAAGGTTCATAAATCACATTCTTTACTACACTTCAATAAAACTTTAGTTATAATTCTTCAGTGTTTGTTTGGATTTGTAACCACTTGATGTTTTGCAGCTTAGTGCAAAGGAGGAAGAAACGGTTTATAGTATTATACTGCAGAATGCAGAAACCGTTGCTTTAATCACTCCTCATCAAGGTGTTCTCTTGTCTTGAGTCTTCATCTTTGTTGCAGATTTATATCAAATGGTTTATGATCAATCTGTTTTCTTCTTGCAGTAAACTCATCTAGACAAACCGCTGTTCCAGTGACTTCACTGAAACCTGGGGATCAAGTTTTGATCAGATTACAGGGCGGTGCACGCCATACCGGTATAGAGATTCAGGAATTTATAGTAGAGAATTGATCAGAGAATTTTTGAGTAACATTGTGACATACCAAATAATAAAGTCGTTCTGTTTTTTTAACTACAAAACAAGTTGCAGTTAACATAGTCTGGAGACTTCTAATAGAAGAAACTAGAAATAACATAATGTTGTTATTTTCATCTAATAACAGTTGTGTATACCTAAAAAATATAGTATATTGAAATTTTTATAAATTAATACCCTGATAAATCAATAATTTTCTCTAGTCCCAAATTGAAAGTTTTACTTAAATATTATTTAAAAAAATATATAAATTAAAAAAATATATTATATAATATTTTGGTTAAGGTTTTAGTACTGTAATCAACGTATACCATATTTTATAACACAAAATATATGATTAATTATCAAAACTATTGCATTGTCATTTCTAGTATTGAGAAACAATAAAATATATATCAATGTAAATTATATACTAAAAAAATAAATACGTATATTCTATTTACTTGTTAGACCCGTAATGACTTGTTCATACAATATTTTATTCTCTTTTATCATTCATTAAATTAGTTAGACCAGAAGTAAAAAAAACTAAAAACAAAATCAACTAACATCCCATAAATATCTCTTTCCTTTTAAGTTGGTTTTGTCTGTTCTTGTAACCTTTTTTTGTTACTATTATTAGGCTAGGAAAATGTATATATATCCTTCAAAGTCCTCAATCCAAAAACGCACTTCCTTCATTTTTCCTTTCTAGTTTTAATTTTTCAGGTTTTTTAACCTTGTCATCAATACAACCATGGCAAGGATCTCTCTGTTGTTATCTTTAGCCTTAGTTCTAGCCATCGGGTCTGTTTTGGCTCATCCACCTAGCCACAAGAAAAAACCAAAGACCTTGTGTCCACCTACTTTATCCGAACTCCAAACTTTCCCCTTCAATGATATCTCTAAGTACCTCGAGAAGAAGGCTAAAGCTGCACCCAACACCATTCATTTCAAGGTTTTGTTCTCCATCTGCAAGGGCTACAACAACTATATTGGTGCCTTTGTGTATTCTGCCTCCAAAGATGCCTTTGCCTCGGCTCTTACCAAATTTTCTTTGATGACCAGGTCGTTGTTTGCGGCACAAGCACACGTCGGTGTTGATGGAGAACTAGGGGTTAAGCTTAGCAAAAGTTACTCTGCTATGGCTGAAGGGTATGTTAAGCTTGTGCAGAAGATTGCTGTAATCTCCGCTAAGTATAGGTTCAAACCTAATGCTAAGATAAGCATAAGTGATAGGGCTGAGATTCAAAAATGTGTGATTAAGTTGAAAGGTGCCATTAGGGTTTACGTGAAGGTGATCTCTCAATGCAGCAAAACATTTTCTGCAGAGAAAAAAATTGGTTTTGCCACTGGTGCCGGTGGTTTTGGAGCCGGAGTTCATGTCGAAGGCAAACTTGGAGCTAAAGCCGGAGTTAAGCTTGCAGCTCAAGGCAAAGCTAAAGGTGGAGCACATGCCGGAGGCAAGATCGGAGGTTTCTTTGGAGGATTTGTGGGGTTTGACGCTGCAGGCAAGGCAAAAGTCGACGGAGGAAATGGATTCAGGTCATTGAACAAACCTAACAAGAAACACTTCAATTGAGCAAAAGGCAAAGTTTTACAATTTAAACATCATCAGGAGCCATGAGTTCATCTCTAATTTTTATTCTTAATATGAAGGAAGAAAACGGCATGCGATATTAATCTCTATTTGTAACCATATAAAAAAATCGATATTTGTATTTGCATAATTAATATAATATCGCATGTTTTCTTGAATCACTACTCTAATTAGAATTGTTAGTAGAAAAAAAAACGAAATCAGTAGCAAAGGTGGGACATTTTGGAAGGTCCAAAGTATCTCTACAAGTGTACAGTGCACAACCATTAAGAACCAAAGATTGGTTCGCGAGTGAAACACAGATCTTATAGTGAGTTTTAAGGCTTAACAGAAGCTTTAACAAAAGAGACTAATTGTTTAGGAACTTGGGAAGGTTTCACTAATGCAGTTCAGTGAGTCAAGATGATCTGTGGTCGAAGAGAAACTCTAGTTAAATCCAGGTAGCTAAAGATACATGACTCATAACTAAGTAGTTGCTAAATTTGAAACACATGACCTAAGGATGAGGCATAATAACATTTCACATAGTTGAGAATCTTTGGGGGTAATCAAAGCTTAGTTACTGTCAGACTCATTTCCTGAATCAACGTTCATCGGCTGAGGGTTCTTGTAATCACTAATCTCATCCTTGTAACGCTTCTTGTCGACTTGTGCTTTCGCTTCGTATGGCTCTTTTTCCTCAGCTATGGTTTATACAAAAACAATTAGGGAATTAAAAACACATTCACAGGTTAAGGTAAAATACCAAGAAGTGCAAGTTTCTGTGACAAGATTTAAGAGTTTTACCAGACATTTGACGCCATTTATCTCCAAGAACCTTTCCCACTTCTCCAAATGCTATTCCTGGGTGTGTCTTCTTTATGTTCTGTTCAGTTTACAAATCAAAGAACAACATAATCAGTAATGGTAAGTTTGTAGTTAATAAGCTCTCATCGATGTAAAAAACTGAGGATCCTCTATTCTGCGACTTAAACTAGGGACTCACATCTCTTTCCATTTGGGAGAAGTACATGAAACCAGACATTGCTCGTTTTGGTGCGTTGGGGTCCTTCTTCTTTTTCTGCTTCTTCTTCTTGCTACTGCCTTCTTCTGCGGCTACCGCTTTCTTCTTAGGGGGCAATCCTTTAGACGATGAAGCCTCTTTCTTCGGTTCCTTCTTGACAGATTTCTGAAACAAAGATATGTTAAGAATATACAGTTCCGCTTCTGGAAGTGTTTAGTTGAAGAATGTGAAACAATTTACCTCTTTCTCTCCTCCGCCGCCTTCACTAGCATCAGAGTCATCCCCGCCAGAATCATCAGTTGGTGAACCACCGTCGTCATCCTCACTCATAACAAAGTCTTCGTCCTTCATACATTAAAAGTTATCGATTGTCAAAAAAACATGATCATCAGAAGATGAAGTGATTCAGTCAGATATAAAGTATTTACCTCCTCGTCACTCTCATCAGCAGCTTGGTTTCTGATACGATTAAGATGAGGATCAACAGCATCGTCATCATCATTATCCTGAAGCACAGCAGTAACACCAGCTGTGTTACCCGCACCAAGGTTCATGATCTTCAAACCCTTGGAGCTGAAAGAGAAGATAATGTGTACTCACCAATACAAATTAAATGCACTCAGTAACTTCAAATGTATAACAACTGAAATAACCCGTGCTAACCTTATGAAAGAATAGAGATTGTGATACTCACTCCTCTGAATATTCCGGAACAGATGTTCATGATCAGTTTTCAGTCTTATGAGAAGATCGAAGTAATGCATGTTCGCGCCACCAGCAGCATGCCTTTCAAACTCCACATAGTCAATCTAAAAATGAAAAACAAATGGGCTGAAAAAAAACCAACTCTATCTGAAAGCCTAACAATTCAAATCCTCAATAGCCACAAACTACCTCATCATGAAGTATAAGGGTTGGAGGTTTTGGTAAAAAGAAAAAGCCCTTCTCAAGTGGATATAGAACACCATCTTCTGCCTTTAGAGATGATTTCACAGCAAACCCATCTTGGGCACTACGGAACTTCCCTGGTTTAGTGATCTTTGCACCAGATAGCCACCGCAATACTGTGGTGAATACTTCATGAATGAGACCCTGAGAATTCATAGCTATATCCTTAGCATGCACTGAATGTAGAAATCTTACTTTTTATTAAGGAATGATAAAAATAAGTACAGACCTTATATGATCGCTCCAACTTGTCTTTGAACTTTGTATTCATAAGATCATCACTAATTGATAGTTCACTTTCGAAGACGGTGTCAGTCTCAAACTAGACAAGTAAGAAAATTGAGAAAATTAAGAGACAAATAGATCTGTAAGAAAATTTAGAGAAATTAAGAAAACAGATATGTAAACTCAAGAGACAAAAAGATAAAGAAAGACGCTTATAATAAAAAAAAAATTGAAATGAAAGAGAAAAATAAAAGTAATGTCTACCTGCATCACAATATGTGGGTACATTGTCTGACCTTTCCGGATTGGTGGGTCTAGAGAGATCACAACAAATGTATGTGGCTGGTTTGACTGCTCAAGCATAAATCAGATAACAAGTGTTCCATTAACATGTATAAGATTCAGCAATCCTACTATGGTAACCTTCTAATCTGATGGCAGCTAACAGTAAAATGCGCTACAATATACTTAAAAAGAAATTACCTTTGGAAGCAAAAACAAGCGGACAACACTACTGTATTGAATTTTAAAATCATTAGCTTGTCCTTGCAAACGTAAAAAGGAAAGGTGCAATTCCACACTGTACCGACCTCTGTAAAAGAAAACAATCATGAGGTGATAAAGTTATCAGCTAATACTCCAGTAATCAAGAAAAGATGAATAAACAATCTTTACCTAGGTGTGAGGATTGCAATACCCTCGAATGTGACAACAGCCTCCTCAACTCCAGCACCAACATCAGCCATTGACATGATTTTGTCACGGAAAACCTGAGATACGCCCTCGACATCAACAGCAGAACACTTAAGACACATACGTATAATCAAAAAAAGTTTCGGAAACTTACTTGAGCAGGCGGGTGATTTTCATCACCAACAAACTGAGTGTTGGAATTAGGAATATGAAAACTTATCTCCATCAGCGAGTCTTTCTGTAAATGCATACAATATAATGAGGAAATCAAACGGCATATATATATACTTACCTGTACATACATATTCTACTAGAGGTTAACAGTATAAAAGAATACCTCATTGGCACCAGAAGTATCATCAACATGAAACTCCAATAAAACATCATTCTTCCCTTGAAGCTGAGTCTGTGAAACATCAGCTAAGGATACTTCAAAAGCTTGCTTAGCACCAACGGAAAAGGTAAGTGTATTCCCTAGACAAAGCAACAAAAATCCTAACTTTAGAACCACATATGAAGTTCAAAATTCAAAACTATAAAAGAGATAAAGTAAAGAACTCACCATTCAAATCAACCTCTCCCCAATTACGACCACTAACAGATAATTGTTTCTCTTCAGGTGTTTTACCAAAAGCACTTTGGAAAAAACTAGTCAGACTTGCAACATCCTATTACACCAAAAACTAAGCGTAAACACAAAATGGCACATTGAATAAAATCAAAACAGAAGTAAGAAGATACATATAAACAAACCTGATCTCTGAATCCAATGAACTTATAGTATAAACCATCTTTAGTTTTAACTCCTAATTGATTTGTTCTTGGAACTTTCATCCAACTAACACCTACAATATCAGATTTATCAACTTCTACAGCTTTCCCACCACCTTGTTTCTTCCATTGAATTCCACCAGAGTTGATTTTAAGAAGGCCTGGATTCTAACAGTAACCAAAATTGAAAAAAAAAAAAAAATTAGCACAACACATTTCTCCAAAAAAAACCCTAAACAAAGTACACAGCTTTAAAATATTTTTCAATCAAAATGAAGACGAAGAAAATGTAAAGTAACAATCTTTTTCATGAAAATGGCAGATTTGGTCTTCTTATAAATCAAACGAGGAGACAGAAACAGTAACGGGAATAAGAAATTAGGGTTTTTGAAGGATGAGACAAAAAAGGTGAAAGCTTAAAGGAAGTGAAAGATTCGAAGAAAAGAACGAACCGTTCCGCCGCGACCACTGAGAGAGATATTATTGAAGGAGTGACCGTCCGTCATGGTTTCCGATGAAGAAAGAGACGAGAACCAGAGAGAGCGAAAGCGAGACTGTTTTTTTTACACAATGGTGATATTGAAATAATCAAGACTAAGGGGCATCTCGAATGGACAACACAAAAATAGCGTAAAAATTATACTAAAATGGTGTAACTTTTATACTAAAAAAGTTTCTACCTCCAATCATAACACCAAATATTACACTAAAATTTTTTTTTATTATATTAATAAATTAAAAATGTTTTTATATCATTAATCAAATATTTAAGATCATACAAAAATTATTTATTTAAAATCCCATAAAAATAAATTATATATTATTTATTCTCATAAACACCAATACAAAGAACTTGGTGAAGGTTCCCAACACCAATATCATGCATCTCAATATCAAGCGAAAAAACCAATTTCAGGGAGAACAATTCCAAGGAGAGCAAAAGTGGTTTTAATTTTGTAATTTATGTTTGTAATGTTTTAATTGAAGTTTTTGTGTAATATTAAATCCAGTTTATATATATGTTTAATATTTTTTTACTAAATTTAAAATCACAAAATAAAATAAAATTTATTTTATGTTTAAAACTTAATTATGTTAAATAATAATACAATGTACAATTTATTAATCTAATATAACTAAAACTCTCAATTATAATCTACTATAATACAATTAAACTTACAAAAGAAAAAAAATTATCCCATTGCTACAGTGTCACACCAAATATAGTGTGACACTGTAGCAAAATCTTGTTGCACGGCATAATAGCGTTATGGATAGCGTCCTATTGAAGAGATAAAGTAAACATTTGGACGCCATTATAAGTTTTTACCGTCCGGTTGGAGAAGCCCTAAGGTGGTGACGCTGGAAATTTAAAAATTATCTAGGGTTAAATAGAACATTATTAGCTTTTTCAAGGACTTTGATAAAAATAGATTAAGAAAATTTTCTGTAAAAAAAAATGTTTATTCTTTAACAAACAAGCCCCTTATATTTTTGATGATCGAGAATCTAACTTTGAATTTATGTAAATCAATTTTCTACCCTAAATTTTGCTTTGTTTTACGTCAACAAATTCATTTCGCAAAAACAAAATTTAGAAAAATACTCAATTTAACCAAATTCAAATAGAGATTCAAACACTTACTGATTTAAGAGGCAATGGACTTGAATTTGTCGAGGGGAAATGGGAAATTAATCATTGATGCACAAAGATCAATCGATTCCATGAATTGAACCAGGTTTAAAGACAGACTACAGCAAAGTTTGTGTTGTTTTTGTACGAATTAGTAAGATCTCGAGAAAAATTGCTAGCAAGATTCCAAATCTTTAAAAAAACACAAGGGGTTAATTAGGAAATAAGTATCCTTTACAGGGGCTTTCACAATAACCAATTTCAAGTTTAAGACCTAAACTGCCATTTTGTGTTAAGTTTAACAACAAAAAGATCCGACATTGTTCAACATTACCAAATGGAAACAAGCTTATAGTACATATGTAATACAAGTCATCGCTATAAATCACATGGCGTGCCTCAATTCTTCAAAACTGTTTTCTTTTGCTCTTGAAGAGTCTATCTTTTTTCGAGTACACGTAACCCAACGCCATTAACCCAAATCCCGACACTGAAACAGTTCCCCATGGGAATGGAGGATCTTTGAAACAGTTGAGACTAGCTTCCACCTGTTGTGACGCGAGATAGACCACTGAGTGAACCGAGTACAAGTCGTGTGAAGCTGATCTAAGGTAGAACAAAGCCATCTCGAAATCATTGTGCGATAGAGCAGAAACTGTTTTATCCAATTTGTACTTCATAAGATTCCACCTTTGCATGAACTCAGAGTGACGATTCTGTTTTACAAGGTTCAAATCTCCTCCATACGCAATCGCAGAACCAATCACATCAATCGCGCTTGTGATAGTTGTGTTCAATGATGTCAAAAGTAAGTTTCTCTTAGCAGCGTCTTTCTGAACAAACGATAGAGATGAGATATCAGAGAAAGGTCCAAAAGGTGTTTGCCCGATACTCCATGTGTAATCAACTAGAGTCGAGTTATGCCTCGGACTCCACATCAAATGAGTCGAAGAAACACCCCACATACTCTGGAGAATAGAACCAACAAGAGGTCGTTCTAAATCTCTCGTATGAACAAACACATGACGCCCATTACAAGTATAATCACTCACAGTCTGTGTTCCTCGAGTCCTAACCGCAATAACCATATCTCTAAAAGCAACAGACTGATGATACCTATCGAGCAACAATGGCGTATTGATATCCAAATCAAAAACATAAACAGGTAAAACCCTAGCAAACCCTTCTTCTTCAACATTCCCAACAACTCTCCTCAATTCCTCAGCTGAATCAGTCAAAGTCCGATGCATATGCTTAGAATCCAAATACTCACTCACAATCAAAGTATAATTATCAAACAAAAACCTAGAAGTATATGAATTCATCCCACGAGAAACCGCAAAAGAACAAATCGGACATTCTCTATAATCAACACTAAAACTCTTGAAATTCAACTTCTGTTCACCTAACAACAAACCAGAAGCAGTTCCTTCTTCCATAAAAGTTCTCTTCACAGATTCAAAATCTAACCCAGTCAAATCCTTATGATCATCAGATCCATAAACATGAATAAACTGAACAACTAATTCATCTTCAAAGAACACAGGAATCCTCAAAGAAGGAACAATCAAAACCTGATAAGCATTATAAACCAATGAAGCTAAATCCACAAGTAAAGCTTTCTCAGATTTAGGTCTTCCATGAAAAGCAGCAAGTGGATGAAACTCACCTCTAGGTAAAACACCATCACCAGATAAAGCAGGACCATAATCAACAGGCCCAGCTGATAAATCAATCCATAGATAACGATCTTTACCAGTCCAAATACTTCCTAAACATTTCGTAAATCCAGCTGATGAATCACCATGAGAGTAGCTATAACCATAAGGTTTCGATTGAGAACCTAACGAAATCAAGTAGATGAAGACTCCACCATCTCCATGCTTCTCTTTCTCATACTCTTGTTTTATAATCTCATCGATTGAGTTGTATGGAACTGAGAGGAGATTAGATCTGAGAGATGAAGTTGTTGTTGAAATTAGGGATTTTAAAGTGGAATCAAGTTTTGTGGTAAGTGGTTGTGGAGATAGTGAAGCGTCGAGATGAAGAGAGTGAGAGATTACGAGTTTGTGATTCGTTGATGAATCTGGTGAAGGTGAGATTACGTTGAAGTTGTCGTTAGTTACGGCGGCGGAGATGAATTCGGTGAAAGTTGAAGCGGCGGAGGAAGGAAATGAATCGCCGACGAAACGTACATTGAGTGAAACTGAAACTGAGAGAGAGAGGAGAGATTTGGCGAGAGATGAGAATTGGTTTGATGAAGATAGAGATCGTTTGAGAGAAGAAGAGAGAGATGTGAATGAATCGTTTGTTGCTTTTGGATCGAGATGGTATTGGTTTGTTAAGAAAGTGTCTAAGCCTGGGATTGGAGTAGAGGATGAAGTTGTGATGAGGAGGAGTAAGACGAGGAAGGTTATGGCGGATCCGCCGGTGAAGCGGCGGTGACACATCGGAAAATTGGGCTCCGATGAAGAAATGGGATGATGATAGTGAATACTCGATCTGTTTTGTCAAACTTTTGGGGCTTGAGAATTTAGGGATTTTACTCCATTTTTTTTTGCTTTTTTTTTTAATTTTTAATGTCAGTATATACATTTTCTTTTTGAATTGTTTTTAGTTTTAACCAATAAATCGCTAGGCGCTAGTCGGGCGGTGACCCTCTGCCTAGCGCTTAGAACGCATATTCGGAGTCTAGCCGATTTTAATCGATTTAAGCAGTTTAAGTAATTTTATAATAAATATATATATATATTTAAACACATATATATTAACATAATATAATATAACATAATATAATATAACATAATAAAATTATAAAATTAAATAATTTAAATTTTAAAATTATAAGAAGGTTAAGAATATAAATGTTTTATAATTTTAAGTTTTTTTAAATAACATTTTTTTTATAAAAACATAGATATTAAATAATTTATTAAATCCGCATATCTTACATAATTCATAACTCATATAATTAGCATTTAATTTATTTAATTATCGCATATTTTGCTAAATCTAACTATCCGTATAATATAAACCGATATTTTAAAAATTTAAGCGGTCTAGGCGTTAATCGGGTAGCTTAAGGGGGTCTAGCGGCGCCTAGGCGGCCGCCTAGACCGCTTTTTAGAACATTGGTTTTAACATAGGTTTTTACCATGTTAAAAATCCTCGCTTTGATTACATCCTGCCTAGTCAATAGGTCTATCTTCACCACCTTGATCGATTACCTTCCGCATAATCCGATTAATCCGTCTAATTCGATTATTTTCCGCATAATCATGTATAATCTAATTATTTTTAAAATTTGAAGTATATTCAGATATTTATATTAAGAATTTGTGATGTTTTATAATAAATTAGGTTAAAATTATAAATAAAAATTATAAAATAAATTATTAATACTATATTTTCATATATTTACTATAATTTTAAAAATAATATTATTTAAAAATTTAATATAATAGATAAATATATTTTTAAAATATTAAAATAACCTAAAACTAATCTCCGATTAATCTCCGTTTACTCTCTGATTAATCTCCTAGACGGTAGACTCATCCTTGACACACACCCGACTAACGTCTAGCGAGTTTTAAAATATTGGGTTTTTACAACAATTTTCATATAATTAAAACAATTAGATTAAAAATTTATCCGCTATTAAATTCAAAATACCATAAATTATAAAGGTGAGAAAATACACTTTATTGATTTTTATAAAGTTATACACGTGTATTGAGAAAGTATGGTCAATTTTATGATGTACACGTTATTTTCACGACGTGCTAATTTATCCGCTATTAAAGGCAAAATACCTGATGATTTTATTTATAATACACTTTATTGATTTTATAAAGTTACACATATCGAGAAATTATAGTAAAACTTGTGATGGACACACCATTTTTTCACTAGCTCTAACAAATATGTATAAAATGGTAATTTTGTTTTTTTGTCGTACAATCATACTTGTGATGACATACATAAGAACTTTTAATTTGGCGTGCAAAGAGAAATGACACATACGAGTATTACATGCTTTTATAATTGTTTTTACCCATTCATCTTGAGAACAAAAACAACCTAAACAAGAAAATATGTATTTATTTTTCCACAAACCATCTACATGACATTGATACCTTTTAAAATCGAATGATGATACAATGGTAAAACATCAGTACTCTGAGATATTTGATTAGTTTCATCATTTTCTTTAACTTGTGCCAACTCGCAAAGTTAAATCTTCAGTTTCCGATAATTTCAAAGTAGCATATTCCAATTTATGCTGATATTTTTTAAATATTTATCATTTCTACCTTTCCAGAAAAAGCACAAAATCCAAGAGAAACTATTATTTTTGAAATTCTCAGGGATTCTCTAGAAAATATTATATATATTTGAGAATAATGAAATTCCTAAGAATTCAATTAAAAATGATATTTCTGATAATGCACATACTTATACTGTTGATGTATATTGAAAAAGAGTATGGTTGAGTGTCTATTTATATGCTCCACACCGAGCACAAAGATGTCATAATTTATTTATCTTTTTCCAAGATTCGAATTAACTGATCAACAGCCCGTAATAGCTTGTTATATAAAATAGATGACATTTTAATTTCCATGTATAAACTTGTAGATCCCTTATGTTACAAGGTAGTTCGGTGTGGGTTAGGAATGGATAGGGAAAACCTTTACTCTCAGATTTATTCTTCTGATTTGGTAATTGGACTTGCAACTACTTAGCTATTCATCATCCCATGGCTAACAATTTCCTCATATCTAAACCCATTAATTTGAATGGTTATCTTTATGACTTTATTGGTTATGCCATGAAACTCAAGACATCGCTTCTTATGATTTCTATCCTCCTACCGAGATTTGCCGCATCATCACTTTACCTCACTGCAGCGGCATCTTTGAAGAGACTTTACTATCTCATGTGGTTCGCTCATGTACATAAAAATTGATAGTGGAGAACAACCAAACCACAGTGGAAGACAACCAAACCAGAAGCTCATGATTTGGAGGCTCAAGAACTATATGAGTAGCTCTTTTAAGAGATATTAGGAACTGTTGTGGAACCTCAAGCCTGGCAGGCTGGCCTTAATCTCAGCCTCTCAACTATTCCAGTCGCAATGCATCCTTTTGTTAAAGGGACAGTCTACCTCGTTACACACCAAACTGGTTGTTCCGAGACACTTACCTATCTTGTTTCTGGTAATCTCCGCACCAAAAAATTCCAACTCCACAAAGATGGGAAGCAAGAGCATAGGAAACTCGTAGCCTATAAATCTCATATTTTCATCAGTTTGTGTTTCCACAAAGACTCAGCTCCATTCCTTGTCCACCTGGCTGCACTCTTGTTGTATTTCCTGACAGACGACACTATTAGTTTCTAGGTTTCACTACCATTTTTGTTGCATTTATTATTTATTTCAACTCTTCATATTACAGTAAAAACTATAAATTTGTAATGCTCGGACAAAAGGATATATAAATAAATATATATATATATATACTAATATTATTAATGGTCTCTGTTGTCCCAAGAACTTTCAAAATATATATATATATATAATGCATATTATGGGGCTGATATAATAAAAATTAGAGATGAGCTCTAACAACATTTTATAAGAAATTTTTAAAAAGTATTAGGTAAATTGGCGAGGTTACCGGTCCATAAGATCACTAGAATAAAGTATGATATTGGAGTCTTTGTAATTTTGTGATCTCTAGGGAACCATAAATTTATCTCTCTGGTCCAAATTGTATATACATTATTATTTTTTACCAATCACATATTAATTAAAAACTCACACATTTGTTGTTACCCCAACCTTATAGAAAAGTTTTTACAAATAAAAATTCAGATAAACAGTTGGTCTGAATATTTTCAGTACATAATCTATATTTTTAAACCTACTTTGAAATTCTTATGTGGGAGATGGGATTTTAAATTTACGTATTTTAGGTATTCATTTTTCATAATAAAGTCAAATTAATGTTGATTTTATTTATATCATTAAAATATAAATTAAATTATTAGTTATATTATTTAGAATTAAATAATTAATAAATAAGAGTATTTTCAAACTATGAAAAATTAAGTGTAGTTTTCAAAAGTTTTATAAAATATGGGGTATTGTTTACAAAAAAAAAAAAAAAAAAAAATTGGGTCTTTACTCTTTTCCTCTTAAATTGTTTTAAAATTTTTTTTTGGCATGGATCCATGGCAATTGTTTACTCTGCCATGAGCCTAAGACTAACCTGGAGACATGCTCAAAATAACTTCAAAAGCTCTTTCTCGAGTAGTAAAACGTGGAACCAACTTCATCCTACGAAGCCTCAACCTCCTTTGCATCGAACAGTTTGGTTTCCTCAGCAGGTTCTAAGGTATTTTTTTTAATCGTCTGCCTTGCAGTTAGGGACCGGTTGGCAAGTAAAGACAATACTCATTGTTGGGGTCAAGTCCACATATCGTTTGTTCTTTGCATGTCCTTTCTCCTTTATGCTATGGAGATAGTGGGTCGGTTTTTTGGACGTAAGATTACACCAGACTTGTCGTGTATGCTTGTTCTGCTGCAATCACGACAGTGCCAGCTACTTGACTAGACGTTACTTTGAAGGGTGTTCCAAGTAACAATGTTATGGAGGGAAATGAACAGTCGACACCACAATCAAGATTCTCATCCAACGAATATTCTTTTATGTGCTATCCAGAAAGTCTTTGAGTGACAGAATCACCTCTTTTCGCTACAATTAAAAAACACAAATTTAAAAGATTTCCAACCTCATCGGGCTCACGATTTTAAGTAGTTATGGGCATCCGGTTTTCTAGGGTTTTTTTGGTTTTCAGTTTTCTAGATTATTTAAAATTCCACCAAATTATATCAAATCAAGTTTCGGTTCGGATCGGTTTGTACTCAGGTTTTTCAGTTCGGTTATTAAACTTCAAAATTGTTCAGAAAATAACCAATTTTTTATTTCACTTATTTTAATCCGAAATAAATCTATTAACGAAAATGAGCCTAATTAACATTTTCTAAATTACAAACAATTAAAAATAGATCCTATTAACAATATGTAATAATGAGTCTCAATTACACAATTAGGATGAAACCCAAATCCGTTAAAAATTAGGGTTAGAGTTTTTAAAAGACAGGTTATAGGTGTGGTTGTGACTGCAACAGCGGCTGCAGCGACACCCGCAACGGCGGCTAAGACTGCAACGGTGGCTGTGATTGCAATGATGGCTGTTAGGCGATGTTGGATCTGTTGGTGCAAGTGATATCTTCTACTTCGAACTGTTGAATCATATAAACTCAAGCATCTCTGGTACAAAGGAATAAATATAGAAATTATAGGTCGGTCATTGGCGTGTCTAGATATGTCAATGCGGGTTAACCCCCCGTTTATGTCAATGCGGGTTAACCCCCCGTTTGATGCGTCCCATTGCGGGTTGAGTTAATATATGGTTTTTAGCGGGTTGATCCACTATAATCCATGGGTTATAAAATAATAACCATAAGCCGCTCCGCACTATAACTGCAGGTTTAGTGAGTTTTCCGCAGAATTTAAAATTAAATTAATAACCCAAAAATAAAAAGGTCAACGGATTGTATCCCCACTCAAAGTTTCAATTAAGGGTGTGTATACACGAAACTTCAACTTCCAGATGTAACCACACCATGAAACTTATATGTGTTGTATCCCCACACAAAATTTTAATTAAGGTTGTGTTCACAAAAAACTTTAACATCGGTATATAACCACACCATGAAACTTAGACAGTTTATATCCCCATAAAACTTTCAATTTGGGTTATATCCCCATAAATGTTAATAATTAAATTTCTGTTAAATTTAACATTAAATCGGATTAAAATTAAACTTAACCAATAATTTGGTTTTAAGAGATTTTAATTTCAAAAC
This sequence comes from Nasturtium officinale, assembly GCA_963854855.1. Lineage (NCBI taxonomy): Eukaryota > Viridiplantae > Streptophyta > Magnoliopsida > Brassicales > Brassicaceae > Nasturtium > Nasturtium officinale. Next base: position 11,834,687 of record OY978507.1, read on the forward strand.
TCAAATATCTTAAACTCTATATTTGATATCAAATGTTTAGGAAAACACCTAAAACCTATAACTTTAAATGACATGATTTTTTGTTTAAAGAGAAAGATCCAAAAGTATCCACAAAAACACCATTAAGTAGTTATAAAAATTGACGAGAAGCACAAAATCTCTTCTAGGAAGACAAAAGTGAATATTCCTTTTTTAGAAAAAAAGATAAGGTCCATATTATGGTGATGTTGATTAAACCAAAACCCATATTTTTTTACTTTTTAGTTTTAAGTTTTTTCTTAAACCTTTGATATCAAATATATGGTTTAAAATACTTGAGTTTTGAGTAAAAATCTCTTAAAATCGAATTATTGGTTAAATTTAATTTTAATCCGGTTTAAAATTAAATTTAACAGAAATTTACTTATTAACATCTATGGGGATATAACCCAAATTTAAAATTTTATGGGGATATAAACTGTCTAAGTTTCATGGTGTGGTTACATACCGATGTTAAAGTTTCTTGTGGACACAACCTTAATTAAAATTTTGTGTGGAGATACAACACATATAAGTTTCATGATGTGGTTACATCTGGAACTTGAAGTTTCGTGTGGATACACCCTTAATTAAAACTTTGAGTGGGGATACACCCGTCATAAAACTTTACAATATAAATTCATCTATAAAAATAAATGCATCTTGTATGTATCATAAATCATAAAGAAAATAATAATAAAAATCATAAAATGCATAATTAAATCAATAAATTTTCAAAAATTCAAATATAAAATTCATTTGAGCATTATTAGCATCTCCAATTTATTAAAAAAAAAAGAAAACAAAATATTTTCTTCAAATTTTTTAAAATAAAATCAATTTAAAGAGGGTTTTCCTATTACATTTTGTCTTCAACGTATAACTTTATCAATCCGCAGATCAACCCACAATCTATGCGGATTTGTCCATCAAAGATCATAGACCGTGATGGGTCAACCTGCAATGCCCACTTTTTTTTGGGCAATCAAAACATGAATCATAACCCGCTGCATAACGGTGCAGATTTAGGGTAACCCGCGTGTTTTCAACCATAATTGACATCTCTAGGCGTGTATAAGAGACAAATTTTTCAGTGGAAGCAGCACCATAGAGGAAAAGAAATACGAAGGAAGAAGGAGAAGATCAAAGAAAGAAGGAGAAGATCGAAGAAAAAAGAGAAAAAATAAGAAGGAGAAGATCGAAGAAAAAAATGAGAAAAAATAAGAAGGAGAAGATCGAAGAAAAAGGAGAATATCCTAAGGAGAAGAAAAAAGAGAAGATCGTGGTGAGGAAAAGAAGAAGAATAATAATTTCTAGGGATATATTTATATAGTGTTATCCTAAAATAAAAAAACTGATCAGTTATTGTCATCTGAATCGAACTGATAACCGAATAAAACCTAGATTTATGTTGATCCATTTTTGCCTCAGAACTGAATTAAATCTTCAAACCAAAATTTATGATTGGAGCAAACCCTCAGAAGTACCCGAACCGGATACCCATGACTAATTCTAAGATCTCTTTTGTGTCATTTTTGCCCTGTTTGGCAAAATAGCTCTGTTTCTGAAAAGCATTTTCTCAACTTTTAGATGTAAATAACATTTTCCATTTATAGGGAATTTAATATTTAAATAAAAAATGTTTAAACTCAATTTGGAAATGGTTCTAAATATTTCGTTTAATAGGTTCAATTTGAATTTAACATAAATTTTATATAATACTGTATAGTTGTGTAAGTTTAAAAGAATATTATTATGTATTTGTGAAATGTTTTGGACGTGATTTGAATTTAAAAGAATATTATGTATGACTTTGAATTTCATTGTTTCATATTTTTGCGTTTGTACTTAATCATACATAATTTTAATTGGTTCAATTATAAAAAAGATATGAGAGTTTTGGAATCCCTAGAATCCACAAATTTTTTTTTTCATCAAACACTAGATATAGTTAAAAATGTATCTATAATAAATTAATAATAATCGACTATAATTTTTTTGCATAAAATAAAGATTTATTTATCTAAAAATCTGTTGATTTATTTTTGAAGTATTGATTTTCTCAATATAATATTATTAAGTGTGATTAAAAATATTTTTTCAATAGATGAATTAAAGAAAATTTAAGAATCATCTGATTTAAAGATCTTTTATATACTGATTTTCTAATTGAAATCGATAAACGATAAACAAGAAAGGGATAAACTAGTCTTCTTTACTTTTTCTAGTTCTCTCAAAAGCATTAAAATCAGCAATATGAATCTTCCAGTTTTGGTGATGTTGATGATACTAGAGAGGTTACCGATAGGTACCATCACGAGACTTAAACTGGTGTGTAAAGAATGAAATCACTATTGGAGTCTTTGTATTTCCAGATCTCTAACTTCTCATTCTGGTTCATCTTATACACAGGTCCAACCTAGAGGCAAGTGAGGCGGCGACCTAGGGCATCAAAATATCAGGGACATTTTTTGTGCAAGCAAATATTAAACATTTATAAGGTTTTTTAAAAAATTATTTTTGGGCTTTTATTAATTATGATTTTTCCCTTGTGGATTTTAATTTAACATAAGTTTAAATTAAATATATGTTATTAATGAATTTTTAGTTAAATTCTGAGTTACAAGATATACTGAATGTGTTAGTTTTACTATCAATTGAAACAAGTATGGTTGAAAACTTTAATTGTGTGAATTGTTGGTTGATTTTGGGAGAGAACAAAAATGTAAACCTAATAGAAATCATATTAGACCGGTCCTGCTTAAGATAAACAATTTTCCTAAACCTAATTTCGAATTATTCTGTGAAAATGGGGTTTTAAATTTACGCAATCTCTAAGTTTTTGTATCTCAAGTTTTGTTGAAAAGGTGAAAGTAGCTAAAAAGAACACACGAGTTGGTGCCTTGACCAGCACGGATGGATTGATTTTGCTTGATGTTTCGACTGAACTCGGACCTAACATGTTGTGTGGCTAATCCGGTGTTGCGACAATGGATAAATATCCCTCAACCTCTTCCTTATATTCATCGCCATGGTATCCAAGGCGTAACACTTGTAACACAACATGAACAATGGTGATCTCTTAGGTTACAAAGTGGTTCAGTATGGGATCCCTACGGACATGCTAAATTGTTGGCTTTAATTTCAGATCTATTCGTCTGATTCTGGCAATTAGACTTGCCACTACGTCTCTACTTATCAGAGTCCCATCTCTGATTCCATCCTATCCAATCCCATTAACTTGGTAATCTTCATTGGCTATTTGTTGCTCGTGATGGTCGTACCACCCTCCTTGTTCACAATTTCTATGATCCTACCAAGCTTTGTCGTGTAATCGAGGTACCTCATGAGCCCTTCTTTAGCCGCCTAGGTCAAGGTAAAAAAGAGTCTCTCTGTATCTGATCATGTGGGTCAGTCATGTATATGAACACTGATACCGGAAGACGAAATCAGCAACTCAAGATTTGGAGGCTCAAGAACTATGATATAAGGGGATCTTGGGAATTAATGTGGAGAATCACAATTGATCCAGTGGCAACTGGCAATGCATCATTTCGTTAAAGAGACCATTTACCTCATCACACGGCAAACTGATTATTCACAGTCCCATGCGTATCTTGTTTCATGAAACTTGTACACCAAAAAGTTGCAACTCCATGAAGATTGGAAGCAAGATTAAAGGGAACTAAGAGATTACAAATCTCATCCTTTTTATCATTTTGTGCTTCCACAAAGACTCGGATCCATTCCTTGTCCACCTTGCTGCAATCTTATTACTCTTCCCTGCCAACGCAACTATACATGGAGCAACCCTCAAAAGACAGAACTCGGCCAAAGAAAATGCAACATTATTTAATCTTACAAGAGTTTAAAATAGAGAACCAAGCAAGAATTTGGCCAACAACAAACAAATTGGAGAGATTCTTATTGGGGAATTTTGAATACACAGCACCCACGTAGAGTGACAAAATAGTGAATGTAAAACTGCAAGATTGTACAGCAGATTTTTTCAGGAAAACAAAGGAGCAATGGAAGAAAACCAATAATAACCAAAAGGGTTCTTCTTATTCTCCAATATTTCAGACAGATTACACAGTTTTATGTGTTTTCACTTCTTACCGGACTCAGAACATGTAGACAACACTGTCGTGGATCCTAGACTTCTGGTTCTGTGCAACACATTCAGATATCCACATCAGGTTCCTGATCTCCTGCTCTCTCAATCTCATATACGCAAAGAATACCGCATAATGGAACTGCAAATCTCAAGTTTAAACAACCATTGTAATATTAGAGATGAGTTGAGAGAGATAGCTATAACACATCACATTACTCTACTGTCTCTAGTATATTAGACCATAATTTTGGAATTTAAATAGAAAACAACTAAAACTCAGTCATAGAGGAAACAAACCTGCTGCTCAAAGGCTAAGCAAAGCCTTCTGACTTCTTCTTCATAAAATGCCTTGTCGAGCATCTGACTCTCTCCATAAGACATCTTGGAGAATATAGCTTGATACGGTGGGTATTTCTCCATTACACCACGAACCTAAAAGTGTATGATAATGAGTTTCATTGAGCCATATTCATAAAAATATAGTTTATAAAATATAAGCTTGTGGATTTACCTGATCTATATCCTCGCAGATAGCAAGCTCCTCGTGACCATATGGGTACCTGCAGAAGCAAAAATCAAAACCATGGTTCAGAGTTATGCAACCAGTGAACCGAATTGTTATTGGATTGTAGAATGCTTCTTACAGGAGACCAAAGTTAGAGTACAGTTTCTTCCTGTCTTCTCTTGTGAGCTCAGTACCAATGCTGCATAGAAAAGAAAACCAGTATCAGTGTCTAAATAAGCAAAGCAGCAAAATGATCTTTTTGGTTCCATGCAAAAAGCAGTAATTAATTAGTAATTACCTGTTGATGGTGATATTCACTGCTCTTCTATCGGCTTCAAATGCCAAAAGATCAGACATTATCTCTGCTGTTGCGCCACCAAGTTTCTATTTCGAATACACACATAAAAAAGGCTAGCTAGTATAAGTTTGATTCTAAAATTTGTAAGAAAAAGAGTTTAGGAGTGGACCAGCACCTGACAGAACTTGTAAAAATCCTCAAGGTATGCTTTGTAGAGGGTATTCCTCATAATCTCTATGTTCATATCATCCAGATCCTACAAGTAATACGATAATATGCATGGGATACTACATTCATACAAGAAAAAAGATAATGCTTCCACAAGAGCGAAAACATAAACTACAATAGTATAAATCTTTGAGGTTTGTACCTCTGATGTTAAGCATTCAGAAAAGTATGGAGCCAAAGGAGTGTCCACAAGCACCAACCTATAGAGTTCCCGCATGTTCTGAGCAACTGCTAGTGTAGCAATACTGGAAAAAGATCGAGACCATTGGAGAAACATAAAAGTGAAAAAGAGAAAGAGAGAGAGACCATGAGAGAAGCAGCTAAAGGAATGAGGTATAATAGAAGATGCAAAAGGTCAATGCTTATTGTACCTGTCAAACATGCCTAAAGGGTGACATTTCTCAAGCAACTCTTGAACATCTCTTTCGTGCAGGGTACCAGTAACAATGAGGACAACATTGTCAATCATATGGCCGTACCTGCATTACATTATCAAAAGAACAAAGTCAATACCTCAAAGAACAGTAGATAAAATACTAATCTAAATCCAGGTAAAATTTTAAACTAGCACTTTAGAATGATCATAGCCTTTCCATTCAACATAGTGAAACAAATACTTACTTTGTTTCATTGCTATCTGGGTAAAGGTGAAACTTCACGAAAGCAACAAACTTTACACAATGAGATACATTTAGGCAGAGCTAAATATCTCAAGATTTACCTGATGTACTCTAAAAAGGTAGACATAGGCTCAGTAGCTTGACAAAGCATATGCTTATAATCATCAACAAGCTTGAGTGTACACTTCTCCACAATTGTTGTCGTATGTAATGGTGACGGCTCTGCAGGCAAATCATTTCAAAATGTTAACAATTGAGCAGATTTCAAACACAAGAACAGCAAAAATCCAGATTTCAGATTAAAAAAATAATAATAATCAGAAAATTCAATAATTTCCACATCAAGTTTGTGATTGGGAGCGTTTCAAATCCCTAAAACCCAGAACTCATACACGCAATGAAACCAAAATCGAAGTCAAATCAAAACTCGTACCACAAATGAGTCAAATTTGGGATCATTATGTGAAAAAGACTCACCATTTTGGAGGTAGGAGCCGTATTTGGTAGCAGAGAGATGCATCTTGATGTCATCTAGGTTCTCACACTGGCATAAGTTATTGTAATCGGCGGTGGTGAGAAGCCCAGCACGGTGGCCTCTGACGATCGCTTCCAAGTATCCGCCATGGATGTTGAAGGTAAGCGCCTCGAATCCATACATCTTTCTCTCCTGATTGCTATGGTAATTAAGATCTCAAGGATTGTCGCGGGAGATCTGATCAGAAGAAGAAATCGAAGCAGAGATCAACACGAAGGAGATGAAGATAGCTTTGAATTTGATTGGATTTTTTTGTAAACTCGTGCTTCGCACGTTTAATTACCATTTTATCCTTTAAACCGATCTATTAAACGCATACGCGGTTGGATACTATACCGACGAATATACATTTTTGTGTGAAAATTTTGTTACCTTATTATTTTTGAAATAGTTAGAATAATATCTCACAATTTTATCATTCAAATAATTTTGTTTAGAATATTTTTATCAATGCCATCAAATTTTTTTCTCTAAGTTCTAACTATATAATATAAAAATATATTTTTAATATAATATTTTTATTTTCAATACTATATTACACATATTCGTCACTAAAAATGTTTACAAAATTTTGAAATAAAAATGTCTTATTACAAATAGGAAGTTTATACATAAATGTGAAAAAAAAAAAATCTTTCAAAATTTTAGGATATGGTGAAAAAGAAAATGAACCGGTAAACCAACAAAAAAAAAACTGAAAGAAGAAAATGTTTACATTCTTCGGTTAAAAGGATACAATCGTAAATCGCAATTAAACGAGTTTGTAAACAAATCCAATAAAATTCAAAGCTATCTTCATCTTCTTCGTGTCGATCTCTGCTTCGATTTCTTCTTCGGATTAGATCTCAGGGCGGCGACAATCTTTGAGATCTGTATATAATCAGGAGAGAAATATGTACGGATTCGAGGCGCTTACGTTCAACATCCATGGCGGATACTTGGAGGCGATCGTTAGAGGCCACCGTGCTGGGCTTCTCACCACCGCCGATTACAATAATCTCTGCCAGTGTGAGAACCTAGATGACATCAAGATGCATCTCTCTGCTACCAAATACGGCTCTTACCTCCAAAACGGTGCCTCATGATCTCTGATTCTCCAATTTTGTTAAACGAATTTGATTCATTTGACTTCGATTTTGTTTCATTTCGTATGGGTTCTGGGGTTTAGGCATTCTAAATATTCCCAATCCCCAAATTGATCTGCGAGTTTTTGAAATTTTGACATTAGATGAGACATTGATTCATTGAGTATCTGAATTTTTTTTTCTTTCTAATGATTTGCCTGCAGAGCCGTCACCATTGCATACAACCACAATTGTGGAAAAGTGTACACTCAAGCTTGTTGATGATTATAAGCATATGCTTTGTCAAGCTACTGAGCCTATGTCTACCTTTTTAGAGTACATCAGGTGAATTCTGATATTGATACTATTTCTCTAAGATCACGATTCTAGTTCAGTCAGGAGATGGATACTAAAATGTCGTATTTTGTAGTTTTCAAAACCCTTTTCAATGTACGTCATAGTTTAAGACTTTTTGCTTTCCCAAAAGTTTCTACCTTTACTGAGATCTCTATTATGTTTAAGGGAAAGATTATGATTATTCTGAAATGTTAGCTTTAGGTTTTTAAAGCTTTGAAATACAAGAAGCTGGCCTTTGAGATATTGGGTTTGTTCTTTTGATATTGTGATGCAGATATGGCCATATGATTGACAATGTTGTTCTCATTGTTACTGGAACTTTGCATGAAAGAGATGTTCAAGAGTTGCTTGAGAAATGTCACCCTTTAGGCATGTTTGACAGGTACAATAAGCATTGAACTTTTGCATCTTCTATTATACCTCATTCCTTTATGGTCCTTATGGTCTCTCTCTCTCTCTCTCTCTCTCTCTCTCTCTCTCTCTCTCTCTCTTTTTTCCTTTTATGCTTCTCCAATGGTCTCGATCTTTTTCCAGTATTGCTACATTAGCAGTTGCTCAGAACATGCGGGAACTCTATAGGTTGGTGCTTGTGGACACTCCTCTGGCTCCATACTTTTCTGAATGCTTAACTTCGGAGGTACAAAGCCGAAAGAACTATTAATTTATTTTTTGTTTCAATCCTTCTTGTGCAATTTGTTTCTGGTTTCTGTTATGAGTGTATTTTCACATGAATATAATATTATTTGTAGGATCTCGATGACATGAACATAGAGATTATGAGGAATACCCTCTACAAAGCATACCTTGAGGATTTTTACAAGTTCTGTCAGGTGCTTTGTCAACTTCTAAATATCTTTTTTTTTACAAAATTTTAGAATCTACTTATACTAGCTAACGAACCTTTTTTTGTTTTTCTGTTGTGTGCCCGATATAGAAACTTGGTGGCGCAACATCAGAGATAATGTCTGACCTTTTGGCCTTTGAAGCCGACAGAAGAGCAGTGAATATTACCATCAATAGGTACTTTATTTAATTACTGCTTCGTGCATGAGACCACCAGATGTTGCTTTGTTTATCTAGGAACTGAAACAAACTGTTTTTCTCTGCTATGTAGCATTGGCACTGAGCTCACAAGAGAAGACAGGAAGAAACTGTACTCTAACTTTGGTCTCCTGTAAGAAGCATTCTACAACCAGATGATTATTCAATTAGATGGTTGCATGAAACTCTAAACTAGTATATATTTATATTCTAATTATACCATGGTTTTGACTTTTACTTCTGCAGGTATCCATATGGTCATGAGGAGCTTGCTATCTGCGAGGATATAGATCAGGTAAATCCATGAGCTAATGTATTCTAATTATATATTATGTTGACAAATATGCCTCAATGAATTCCGTTACCATTCACTGTTAGGTTCGTGGTGTAATGGAGAAATACCCACCTTACCAAGCTATATTCTCCAAGATGTCTTATGGAGAGAGTCAGATGCTCGACAAGGCATTTTATGAAGAAGAAGTCAGAAGGCTTTGCTTAGCCTTTGAGCAGCAGGTACGTCTTACAAATTTCGGGCACAGTGATAACCGAGTTTTAATTGTTTTCTATAGAAATTCCAAAAACTTGATTGCATAATTGCAATGTGTTATAGCCATCTCTCAATCCAGGTCTAATACCAACAATGGTTGTTTAAACCTGAAATTTGCAGTTCCATTACGGGGTATTCTTTGCGTATATGAGGTTGAGGGAGCAGGAGATCAGGAACCTGATGTGGATATCTGAATGTGTTGCGCAGAACCAGAAGTCTAGGATCCACGACAGTGTTGTCTACATGTTCTGAGACTGGTAAGAAGTAAAAACACACATAAAACTGTGTAATCTGTCTGAAAAAATGGAGAATAAGAAGCGCCCATATGATTATTGTTGGTTTTCTCCATTGCTACATTTGTTACCCAAAAAAATCTGCTATACAATCTTGCGGTTTTACATTCACAGTTTATGTTGCTCTGCGTGAGTGCTGTGTATTAAAAATTTCTCAATAAGAATCTCTCCTCTATGTTTTTCCTTGGCCATATATATTCTTGCTTGGTTCTCTATTGTCTACCGGTAAACTCTTGTAATAACAAATAATTTATGATTCATTTTCTTTGGCCGAGTTCTGTCTTTTGAGTGTTGATTCATGTGTTATCAACTAAACTCTTATATTATTTCATATTTTACTGAAAAAAACGTGGAATTCGGTGAATATTCTGAAAGTCCTATTGTTATTGTTGTTATAGCTTTAAAACAAACTAGCAAATCTTTATTTGAAGAAAGAGATCATATGAAAAACTATATGAAGAACTCTTAAATAACGAATGAAAGTGAAATGTAGACGGTAAGTACTTGTGTTGTTGGTCGGGAAGTGTAAGAATAGTGCAGCCAGGTGGACAATGAATGGAGCTGAGTCTTTCTGGGAACACAAACTAATGAAAGATATGAGATTGATAGTCTCCAAATTCTCTGTGCTTTTGGTTCCAATCTTCATGGAGCTGAAACTTTTTGGTGTTTAGGTTACCTGAAACAAGATAGGCATGTCTGGGAATAATCAGTTTGGCGTGAATGATCTCTTCAACGAAAGGATGCATAGCCACTGGCTCAGTTGCGAGGCAAATGTCAAGCTTGAGGTCCCACAATAATTTCCAAGTTCCCTTCAGTGAGCTAGACCAATACTTCTGAAGTCTCCAAGTTTACATATCCTTACAGTTTAATTGTCTTACACCATCAATTTTCATATACATGAGCAACCCACATGAGATTGTAAGAGACTAATAATAATAAGTGTGTCTTCGTAACCTTTCTTTGGGGTTACATGTGTTGCGCCTAGGAAACCATCTTGATAAGAATAATCAGGAGGTTTGAGGGATTTTGATCAATTGTCTCAACATAGGATTAGTCATTCCGAACATGTCAGATCCAGATTTCCTCTACATATCTAACAAAATCAAACCCATCCGTGCTGGTCAAGGCACCAACTTAGAAGCAGATTCTCACGAGATTCAACATACTTCGAGCAAAAACAGCAAGCAGAAGGCGATTCACATTAGGAAAGTGTGATTTGGCGTTGCTCCTTTGAAACAAACAGAGTTTGCCCAATCCTTGACTGGATTCTTTGGCCTAATGATCTCCCAAGTTTGAGCCACAATATATTTGTGATGCTTGACGCCATTGACAGCCCGGCTTTAAAAGTCAGACACATCAGAACTTAGAGGTAACCTGATTGAAGAGAGGCATGCCTGAAGTGAAGAAGTCTCAGGTAATGTAGGAGGTAGTAGTCTCCAGCTTACACAATCAGAAACTGCATTGGTTGTTCGACATGTTCAACGATGTTATTCTCCAAGTCTCCAGCTTATATATATATATATATATATATATTACGGACAGAGAGATAATTTTAGTGATTTAAATGTTAAAAAATATATCGATTTGATTACTTATCGATTTTACTCCAAGTCCTATTGGAGATGGGATTAGGTGATTTCCAATTACGTTGAAAAAAACAATGAAGTGAATTTCAAATCCTATTGGGAATGGGGTGTAGTACTATCCCTATAAAAATAAGTTTGGCATAGACAGACACAGACTCACAACAGAATAACAAAATCCTATTGAGAGAGCATCAATGTTGGAGGTTGAGTTTTTGATCAAATCTATAATAAAGGAAAAAGAAAAAAATAACAAAAGTTGTTAGAGTTGCTAAGGGAGTAGTTAAACTCTACAACAAGTTATCTTAGTGTGGCTTGTGTAAGAGAACCTAGAAGTAGAAGTATGGTGTAGTGTAATGATATCTAGAAGCATGGTCTTAAGTTAAGTGTAAGTGTAAGATAATTAGTATAAGTATGTGTGAATGTTGTAATGAAAAGAACATCCAAGTGATCCATAATAAAAATATAGTCATTAAAGAAATCTCTCTAGTTACTAAATGTTTTGTGTAAGATCAAACAATACAAACAAGAGTGATAGAGAGATAAGAGAGAAACTAACCTCAAATGTTGAAGAAGTTAGATATGTGAGGAAACTCAACATGGTATCAGAGCTGAATGATCCTTGGAGCCTGCAAGAAGAAGAGGAAGTTGAGGCTGAGAGGGAGAAGAAGTTAGTCTAAAGAAAATACCAAAGTGAAGAAGAAAAGGAGGAGGAGAACCTCAAAGAAGAAGACCTTGCAGCCATTGGAATGAACAACTTCATGAAGGTGGTTGCTGATGGAGAATGAGAAGGAGCCTGCACAAGAAACAAAAGTAAGGCTAAAAAAGGGGAAGAAGACGAAAAAAAAAGCCGTGAGAAGAAGAGGAGAGGGAGCAGCTCAAAGTAAGACATGAGTTAAGCTCCACAACAATGAAAAGAGTATCATCTTGAGTGGACCTGAGCTCAAGACGAGATGAAAGAAAAACTGCAGCCATAAAACAGAAATTCATGAGGTTAGTGCATAAAACAGAGTTCAAGGTTCAACAACGTTACAATTTCACAAGATGGATTGAGAAGAAGGTTGATGCCATGAACAAACAAACCTGTTAAATGCCAAACCAAGAAGAAGAATTCTGTGGCTGAAGCTGAAACTCAAGAAGCTCAAATCTGTGACTAAGGTTAAAAATCCGAGTAGATCAAAATCTGAAAACAAAGAGGAGGAGAAAAAAGAGGTCAATATTAGAGAATAACCAAAAGCAGTGGTGTAAGGAATCAAACGACCAAGGCTAGAGATGCTAAGGTTAATGATTCACAAAATCAAACAAGCTAAGGTTAGAAGAAAACTAAGGTAAGGATTCAAGGAACCAAACATCTAAAGCTAAGCTAAGGTGATGACTTGGGAAGAAACCAAATAGACTACGGTAAGAGAAGCCGAGGTGATGGTTCAAAAGTTAAACAGTCCAAGTTTAAAGTTTTAACGAGATGGTTCCGAGAATCTGAAAAAACAGAGCTGGTGATTGAGAGTCAACACCAAGCATCAAAGAAGAAAGCTCACCTAAATGAGGGAGCTGAAAGCTGGTTGAAGTGAAAGTCACTGAAGACGTGAGGAGAAGCTCGCAGATGCAAAGTGAGAAAACTCAAAGAGAATACTTGGAGGAGACATGGAAAACTCATGGCAAAGAGTCAAGTGTTTCCTGCAACAAAAGAAGAATAAATTGGAATTAGGAGAATTTGATCAAAGGACTCAAGAGGGAGTGTTGGAGGTTGAGCTTTTGATCAAATCTACAATAAAAGAAAAAGAAAAAAAATAACAAAAGTTGTTAGAGTTGCTAAGGGAGTAGTTAAACTCTACAACAAGTTATCTTAGTGTGGCTTGTGTAAGAGAACCTAGAAATAGAAGTATGGTGTAGTGTAATGATATCTAGAAGCATGGTCTTAAGTTAAGTGTAAGCGTAAGATAATTAGTATAAGTATGTGTGAATGTTGTAATGAAAAGAACATTCAAGTGATCCATTATAAAAATGTAGTCATTAAAGAAATCTCTCTAGTTACTAAATGTTTTGTGTAAGATCAAACAATACAAACAAGAGTGATAGAGAGATAAAAGAGAAACTAACCTCAAATGTTGAAGAAGTTAGATATGTGAGGAAACTCAACAATCAAAATAAAGAATTATGAGTCTTCCAGAATCTGTGATGGCGATGGTATTGGCGAGACTACCAATCCGTAACATCGGGAGACTCAAATCGGTGTGTAGAGGATGGAAACTGCTCTTGGAGTCATCCTACTTCCGTGATCTCTACGGAACCATAAATAAGAAGAACTTATCCTCTCCTTGGTCCATCATGTACAGAGATGCATATTCTAATACTGCTTTGGAATTCTTCTGTGAGAGATGGGATATTAAAGAGTCTATAGGTTCTTCTGTCTCACGTTTTCTATGAGACAAATGTATGCCATGGCCATCACGGATGGATTGATTTTGCTGGAAGATAAGTTGTTATGCGTGGCTGATCCTATGTTGAGACAATGGATCAAAATCCCTCAACCTCCTTATTATTCTCTGTTTGATTTCCAAGGCACATCACTTGTAACACACATGAACAACGGTGATATCTTAGGTTACAAGGTGGTTCGGTATGGGATCCCTGCATTTGGGATGTCAATGGAAATTGATAGCCTTTGCTTTCAGATCTATTCGTCTGATTCGGGAAAGTGGACTTACCTCCAAGTCTCTACACAGCGTCCCATCTTCAAGTTCCTCCCACCTAGTCCCATTAATTTGAATGGTATTCTTCATTGGCTATCCCATGGAGACGATGTCATCTTTGCTTATGATTTCTATTCTTCTACCGAGGAGCTTTGTCCTGTCATCGATTTACCTCAGCGCTCTGCGAAGGGCTCGTTGAAACCCCCAGATCAAGGTAACAAAGAGACTATCAGTATCTCATGTGGGTCACTCATGTATATGAATACTGATACCGGAAGAGCAAACCAGCAGCTCAAGATTTGGAGGCTCAAGAACTATACAAGTGGCTCTTCTAAGGAATCTTGGGAACTGTTGTGGAACCTCAGGCCTGGCCTTGATCTCTGCCTTGCAACTGATCCAGTCGCAATGCATCCTTTCGATAAAGAGATAGTTTTCCTCATTACTCGTGAAACCAATTTTTTCCAGACACATATTCATCTTGTTTCAGGTAACCTCAAAACAAAAAAGTTCCAACGCCATAAAGAGTGGAAGCAAAAAATGTTGAAATTCGGAGATTATGAACCTTATCTCTTTAATCAATTCGTGCTTCCAAAAAGATTTAGCTCCATTCCTTGTCCGCCTGGCTGCACTCTAGTTACACTTCCAGAGCAACAACATTAGTTACTGTTTTAATTTTTACATAATAGTTTTAATGCAACCTGTCCTGTCTTTCTCTCCATCTACAGTTTAAGTGTGGGACTTGGTTTCGTCCACACGCTCAATTTTTAGTATTTCCTATTTTTTTCCATTTACTTTGTTATATAAAGAATTCTGCCGAACGTAAGCATGTTCATGAGAAGCATGAACGTTATCCAACTCAATCTAAATATTTTAACATGAGATCTTACAACAATGAAGTGAATTGTTTAGAGTTTTGAAATAATTTTACTTGAGATACTAACAGCAAAATAGCCTCCTTCTCATATCTGAAAACCCCAAAGACTAAACAGGAAAAACCACTGCATGGATCATATATACACAGTCAACGATTCTACAAAACGGACCTTCGTCTTCTTCCCAACAATTACTCAAATCCAATAAAGGAATGATCTTTCGAATTATGTAACACAAGATACATACCTCCTGATGGTACTTCTTCCCTAGTAGCGTGCCAGTTAACAGGTGTGCCAGCTAATGAACTTATAACTTTCTTCTCCAAACTACTTTCATCTGTGCATATCAGATTCTCGTGCTGTAGCTTCTGCAACGCAGGACTTTATTCCACTAACCACTCCGTAATGTTCTTAAACTTTGATGTACCCTACAATTCAAAAGCTTTCAGTACACAGAAATGATACGTAGAAATATAAAGCATACAACACAAGAACATAAAGACATACACGAAAGAGATCAGCCATAAGTGTTACACGACCTGGACCTAACTCAACAAGATTAACTCTCTCTGGCCTTTCCATTTTCTCCCAAACACACACAGTCCAAACACCAATCATCTGAAGAATCAAAACAATCTCAAGGTAGTAAGTAACATAGAACCAAACACACACAAATCAAGAAACGCTAAGTAATTTTACCTCACCAAGCATTTGACTAACTTCAGGATCGATACTCAGCATCTCCAATTTTGTTTTTTTTGTTATGATGCCCAAATCCGCATAGAACCAAATCTAATCCGAACCAATAAAACTATTAATATTTGATAAGTAAAAAAATCTAAATCTGAAAGCCGAAAAACCTTATCGGAGTAGATACCCAAACGTCGAAGATTAGTTTCTACATAAAGATCTACTCCCAATAATGCTTTTGATGTACTTGGAAAAGACCCTGATGTTTTCGTAAGCATAAGTGAATTAGTGAATGTCCGTTTGAGATTTTATTATTATTATTATTTAAATTGAGATATTATTTCTAAAATGGTATTTCTATAGATAAATCGATATAATATCAATTTAGCATTATGTATTTTTACTGAATTGGGTAAATAAATTTTAGTGTTACGAATTTGGTAAAAATTACTTTAGTCATAAACTATCGAGTGCCAATCTGTTAGATGTGATTGCTCGCTATTTATTTTGAATTTATAAGTTTATAAAATTTTATTTTTAGAAAGAAGAAAACATAAGTTCAGTATTTTTACATTTAAAGGAGTGCCAGAATTATGTAATTCAGTACTTTATATTGGTAAAGATATCAGTTTATAGTTTAGTGTAGGTATTTTTTTTATAGAATTTGGTTAGAAATGTAATCTTATGATTTTATTTTTATTAGTTGATAAATATTTGACTAAAGGAATATCATTTCACAGTTCTACAATAGTAGAAGCAACCTCAGATATACCATAAAGAGTAAAAAAACAATATTAACGAAATTTGCTTTAACTGTTCTCTTAGCTGTTACATCTGGTAAATCACATATTTCATAAAGATAAAAAGTATAAAAATTACAACTATATGATTTGTTATAAGAAAAACTCATTCATTCAATACATGAGTTTTCTCATATTTCACTAAAATAAATGAGTTTTATTGATAATATACTGAGTGTGAGACAATACAAATTTGAGAAAGACAATATTGACGTTTGCTATTGATTAAGGAGTTGGACAGAGGACGACATGCAAATTCTTTCTTAGAAAAATGCTATTGGTAGTCTCGTTGTTCAGAAACGAAGAAATATCAAATGCCGTGAAGTTTACGATTTATCTTTTTCAAACTATACGACACTTAAATTTTTCTTTGTTTCTAAATTTCTAAACGCGTTTGCAATTTTGGTGGCAATAACGAGCTTGATTTTTATGCTTTTTTCTTCAACTCCAAAGGTTTTTAGTGAAAGACTCGAAAGACTTGTAGTGGGAAAGACTTTTCAATGTTTTCATCAAAAGACTTCAAATCATAAATGAAGATTTATGCTTGTGTGTTTTTATTATAAATGTAAGATCAACTCCCTTGGGAGTATAGAAGTGGATATCTAACAGATAGAATATTAGCAAATAATAAAAGTATGAGAAATTATGTTAGAAACGTTTCTAACTTTGGATACTTTGTATACTCTACTAGATATTCTAAATAGCAGGTGGTCATCTTTTATTGGTTTAAATTTTTTTAAAAATTTTAATTTTAATTATTAAATAAAAATATTATTATTACAAGATTTTTAGATATTGGATGGAGTTCTATCGGACGAGGTTGCTAGTAACCTACAATACTAGTTATTTATCACTACTTGATTTACTTACCTACACAAATATGAAAGCTTTCTTATCTAATCACAAAATGAGCTTTCTCCTTCGTTCCATTCAGTTCCTTTTCGTTGTTTCTAGCTTTCTAAACCCGTTTGTTTCTCCAACACAACACTTGTGTAATCCCGACCAAAGAGATGCTCTTCTTGAGTTCAAGGCAGAGTTTGGAATCCAGAAGCCTGCTTGGATTGACACTGATTATGACTATCCAGATGTGTCGTCTTATCCGAAGACAAAATCATGGGTAAATAAAAGTGACTGCTGTTTTTGGGATGGTATCACTTGCGATGCCAAGTCTGGCGAAGTGGTTGGGATAGATCTTAGTGCCAGTTGTCTTCATGGCCAGCTTGAATCCAACAGCAGTCTTTTTAGTCTGCGTCATCTCCGTGATCTGAACTTCGCTTACAACAATTTCACCACTTGTTCAATCCCAGCAGAGTTTGATAAACTGAAGGAGTTAGAAAGACTCAATCTCTCTAAGTCTTCATTTTCAGGCCAAATTCCAACCAAGCTTCTTGAGCTAACCAAGTTGGTTTCTCTTGATCTTTCTTTTTTCGTCCTTTTTATTCCATATATCCTCAAAAATCTCTATCCGTTGACGGATTCAAACATCTAGATATGAGTTTCTTAAACATTTTTTCGAAAACCCCTCATGAATTTTCAAACATGTGGTCTCTAAATTCACTACGTTTTGAGGGATGTAGCCTGTTTGGTGAATTTCCAACTAGTGTTCTTCTGATACCCAACTTACAGTCCATTGAATTGGACTACAATTCAAATCTGAGAGGCAATCTTCCTTCTTTTCATGCAAATAACTCCATGCAAATTTTAAGCCTTTCTACCACATCCTTTTCAGGTCCCATACCAGACTCCATCAGCAACCTTAAACATTTGACTTCTTTGATACTTTCTAAGTCCCTTTTCTCAGGGAGGATTCCATCTTCACTTGGGAACCTTTCTCATCTCTCCTATCTCAAACTTTCTTTTAAATCTTTTCACTGGTGAAATCCCTTCTTCAATTGGTAATCTAAAACAACTGGACACTTTTGATGTTAGCGGTAACAAGTTCACTGGAAACTTTCCATCCGGACTACTCAATTTGACTCAGTTACGTTTTATCAATCTCTTTTCCAATAATTTCTCAGGCCTCCTTCCACCTAACATCAGCCAATTCTCCAAATTGGAGGAGTTTAATATGTGTCGTAATTCTTTTACGGGAGCCATTCCTTCATCTTTAATCAAGATTTCCTCATTGGTTACCATCAATTTGAGTGATAACCAATTGTTGGAGTTTGAGTCCTTTGACCAAACCTGCAATAATGAAAAAGAAGAATCAAGAAGAAGAAGAAGAAGCAAAGCTATGAAAAGTGAAAAGAAGAGAAAGAAAGCGTAGAAGAGCAAAGAAAGAAGAAAGAGGAAAGTCAACAAGTAAGTTGTTTGTTATGTGTAAGAGAGTTGTTAGTGAGTTGTTGAAGTCTAGAGCATGTCTCTATGATGTTGCTTGTAAGCAATACCCTAGAAGCATGGTAGTTATACTTAGAGTTTTAATGAACTTTAGTGTAGCAATAAAGTAGTATAAGAAGGTGTATGTGGTGTTGTGTAAGAAACATCTTTGGATCCAATATTAACAATGTAGTCTTAAAGAGAAATCTCTCTAAGTGTTCTAAAGTCTTTTGTGAAAAAAAATCAAAGAGAACTAAAGAGAGATGAGAGAACTAACCTTTGAGATTAAGACAAAGGTTAGAAGTGTGAATGTCAACATGGTATCAGAGCTATATTATCTTGGAACCTGTTCAAGATAGAAGAGATGGAGACAACCTGCAGAAAGAAGAAAAGTGAGGCTGAAAGAAAAAAAATTATGTGGCCGTAAGAAGAAAAAAGCAAAGAAGAAGAGAAGAAAAGAAGAAGGCTGAAGAGAAGAAGAAGATATGGTCGTGAGAAGAAAACAGAAAAGAAAAGAAGAGAAGAAAATAAGAGAAGAAAAAAGGAGAAAACGAAGAGAAGGAGAAACAGTCCAGAAGAAGGCTGCAAAATGATGAAGACGTGAGGTAGAAAGAAGAAGAGCCTGCACAAGAAAAGTGTAAGGCGAGAAAAGAAAAGAAGAGATGAAAAAAGAGCAATCCACTGTTGGAAAAGAATAGAAGGAAAAGAAGGTGGTGACAAGAGAGAGCACCATCAACTTTCACAAGCGCATTCACAGCCGTACCTCAAAGAAGGCGTGCTTCATGTGCATCCAAAGAGACGAGGATATCTCTTGGAAGAAGCAATGAAGACAACGGTGTGGAGACAGGATTGTGGAGGAGATTTCTGTTCTTGTTCGACATGTCTAGGTGAAGCTTGAAAATGCTTGTTGAAGTTGAGAATTCAAGTGGTTCTACAGCTGAAAACAAGAAAGAGAAGCCAAGGTTAGAGAAAAACCAAAGCAGTGGTATAAGCAATCAAACTACCAAAGACAGAGATGCTAAGGTAATTATTCATAAACCTAACATACTAAGCTTGAAAACAGAGGTGGGGATTCAAGGAATCAAACACTGATACTAAGAAAGCTAGGATGCTCACTCATGGAGAAATCTAAAAGACTACGGTAGAAAACCGGGTAACGGTGCCAAAGTCAAAGAGATCCAAAGCTAAAGTCCAAGTGATGGTTCCTATAATCTAAAAGAAACAAAGCTGGTGATTGAGAGTCAACACCAAGCAGAAAAGAAGAAAGCTCACATGAATGAGGGAGCTAAAAGCTGGTTGAAGTGGAAGCCGGTAAAGAAGCGAGGAGAACTCACAATGAGAGTACCTGCTAAAGAAGATATTGATCAAAGAAATTGATCAAAGAGATGTAAAGGGAGATTGACGAAAAACCAGTCAAACTGACGGTAATAAAAATTGAAAAAGAAAACAGCCGGAACCAAGGAGTTCCGAGCAAGAGGGAGATTGAGAAGTTGAGTGTACCTACGCTAATCTCGTGAAGGGATTGAGAATTTCACAATGAAAAGGTGATCTAAGCAAAGAAGAAGAAGCGATGGATTCAAATCCCTAAATTACAATTGGGAGAATTTGATCAAAGGACTCAAGAGGGAGTGTTGGAGTTTGAGTCCTTTGACCAAACCTGCAATAATGAAAAAGAAGAATCAAGAAGAAGAAGAAGAAGCAAAGCTATGAAAAGTGAAAAGAAGAGAAAGAAAGCATAGAAGAGCAAAGAAAGAAGAAAGAGGAAAGTCAACAAGTAAGTTGTTTGTTATGTGTAAGAGAGTTGTTAGTGAGTTGTTGAAGTCTAGAGCATGTCTCTATGATGTTGCTTGTAAGCAATACCCTAGAAGCATGGTAGTTATACTTAGAGTTTTAATGAACTTTAGTGTAGCAATGAAGTAGTATAAGAAGGTGTATGTGGTGTTGTGTAAGAAACATCTTTGGATCCAATATTAACAATGTAGTCTTAAAGAGAAATCTCTCTAAGTGTTCTAAAGTCTTTTGTGAAAAAAAATCAAAGAGAACTAAAGAGAGATGAGAGAACTAACCTTTGAGATTAAGACAAAGGTTAGAAGTGTGAATGTCAACACCAATTCAATGATCTTGCTGGGATTGAGAATATCTTTCGATTACATAATTTACAAATTTTATTTCTTGACAAAAACAAATTCATGGTCAGTCCAGTTGACTTAAATGTCTTCTCGCCTCTCAAAAAGCTAGTAGCATTATATCTCTCAGGCGTCCCTCTTTCAACAACAAACCTTCACTTACGATTCAAATTTTCGATCCCATTTGGAAATTTTGAAATTGTCAGGCTGCAACATCACTGAGTTACCTGAGTTCATAAGAAGCCAAAGGAATCTATTTCTTTTAGACCTTTCCAACAACAAAATCAAAGGTCAAGTGCCAGACTGGTTGTGGAGATTGCCAGAGTTACATTGGGTGGATTTTTCTAACAACTTTTTGAGAGGTTTCAAGGGATCCTTAAAAGCTTTACCGGAAAATGATATCTACTTTTTAGATCTAAGCTCAAATAATTTCCAAGGACCATTGTTCATCCCGTCCATGAGTGTCAGACAGTTTTTGGGTTATAAGAATAACTTCACCGGAGAGATACCTCCCCTAATATGTGGACTAACCTATGTTGCTACCTTAGATTTATCAGACAACAACTTACATGTAGACAGGGGGGAATTGCTCAAATGGCCTTTTGGGCAAGAAATCAATCTCATATGCTCTTCTAAATAAAAAAGACAATTTTGCCCTTAATGAAATTTGATTAAATAAGTATATATATATATATATATAATTGTATACGATATCAAGAAAAACACAGTAGGCCAGTGGTTCGGGACCTTCCGCGCGTGTCCGCACGACTAAGGTTCGAATCTGGGATTCGGAGTACAACTGGTACGACTAGGGATTTATTGCGGATTTAATAGTCAGTTGTACCATGTATCCGGTACGACTAGATGCAACTGGGTACGACTAGGGGATATTGTGGACATATTGGGTACGACTGCTAGTCAGTTGTACGACTGGTAGTCAGTTGTACGACTGGTAGTCAGTTGTACACAGTTGTACTGAACGAGTTGAAAACAATTTTAAATAAAAATGAAGGGTATTTTCGTCATTTCACATCGAGAGGCATAGAGATTGAAGAGGGCTATAAAGATTAACTCATATGCCCCGAGGGACATATGAGAAATTCGCCCATGTAGACATGACCAAAATGTAACCGTAACCGTATTTCGTACCGTAACCGTATCCGTTTTCAACCATAACCGGATTGTAACCGTATAAAATAATTAATAACCGTAAAATTATATAGTTATGGTTAACCGTAATCGTTAATTAACCGTAACCGTATAAAAACTATCGGTTACCCGTAACTGTTTTAAAAATAATTTTATATATTATAATTTTAAATAATTGAATCCGTATATAACCGTAACCGGTGGTTGATTAACCTTAACCGTGATAACCGTAACCGTGGTCATGTCTACTTACATGGCTCAATCTCACATTGTTTAGAGAAGCAGATGAGTTTTCTTATGTATCTGAATCTTCGCAACAATAGCCTAACTGGAAGACTTCCTGATATATTTAAGAACGCCAAGAAGTTAAGGTCACTTGACGTCAGTCACAATCGATTGGAGGGAAAACTTCCTGCATCTCTTACTGGTTGCTCTTTTCTGGAAGTTCTAAACGTGGAAAGCAACAGAATCAACGACATGTTTCCCTTCCAGTTAAATTCTTTGCAGAACCTACAAGTTCTTGTCCTCGGCTCTAACAAGTTTCATGGAATGTTACATCACTCTAATGGAGTTTGGTTTGGATTTCCTCAGTTGAAAATCATTGATGTATCACATAATAATTTCCATGGGGTCTTGCCATCTAATTACTTCCTGAATTGGACTGCTATCTCATTGAAGACAGATAATACTACGGAACCGCACTACCTTGGTGGTGTCAGTGGCTATTACAGTTCACTTGTCTTGAAGAACAAAGGAGTATCAATGGAGATGGAACGCATCCTCACAATTTACACGGCCATCGACTTTTCAGGAAATCAACTCCATGGAAAAATTCCTTATTCCGTTGGACTTCTAAAGCAACTTCTTATACTCAATCTTTCAAGCAATGCTTTCACTGGCCATATCCCATCTTCTTTATCGAACCTGACGAATCTCGAGTCGCTAGATCTATCACAAAACAAGCTTTCTGGTGAGATTCCTCCTGAGCTCGGGACACTATCTTCTCTTGAGTGGACAAATGTTTCACATAATCAGCTTGTAGGTTCCATACCACAAGACACACAGTTTCAACGTCAAAACTGCTCCTCCTACGAGGGAAATCTTGGACTTAATCCTCAATCTCTTAAGGATATATGTGGAGATAACCATGTACCACCATCACCACAACCCGAAATGCTTGAATCAGAAGAAGAGGAGGAATGGTTTAGTTGGGTAGCAGCAGGTGTCAGCCTTGTTCCTGGAGTGATATTTGGACTGATGATCGGATTCAAAGTGGCTTTAGACAAGCAAGAGTGGTTCATGAAGACTCTTGGCCGAAGCAAGAAACGTAACTCCATAGTCACTCATTGATCACACTTCCCTAAGCATCGTTGTTTTTCTCTATGATAGCATTATTGTTTGTGTATTACTGAGTCTAGTTCGTCTGTTAGTATATGTAGTTATTTAAGCAAGTGTTTATGTAAGTGAACAGATGTGTGTGATTGGGTATTTTTTTTTTTCAGTTTTGGAAGTTATAAACAGTTATTGTTGGTTACGTAAATATCAGATCATTATATATAGTGTTATGTTTTTTCAATAAATTAAAAATTCCTTATCTAAGATGTTTTGTAACACAAATAATCTAACACCAACAAATGTTCTTATCATATTTTTCTTAGGAACTAAAAAACACAACATTATGCTTTGTACACTAAACAATAGCTTTTAACAGGGCCGAGCTACTTCATAATCACCATAATTTTTTGAAATCTAGTGTATTTTTGGGTATTTTGGTATAATATTACATTAACTATATCAGCTACATTAACATATTGCACCCCATAAAAATTTTAAATTTTGACCCCATAAAGAATTTTTTTATCTCCCCACTGGCTTTTAAGTTTTAAGATTAGAAAACTGTAAGAGTTCTAGTTTTTCTGCTTTTAATCTGTCTGGTACAAAAACAAAATTAAAATTTTCTTGTAGTTTACTGGAGCATAGGACGGTAGATTTTTTAAGATGGTATATTTCAAACACGTTTTCTTGTAGAATACGAATTTATACTTCAAAAAATATGCATCCTACTTATAACCTTTAAATATTTTTTTTTTATAAAATTGACGTAAAAACTGAAATTTAATTTATATTTTCATAATCTTATTATATAAAATTTGATGTGTCTTACCAGAGTTTGACAAATGTTGTGTCAAAATTATAATAGAGAAGATAACGATATATGTCATTTGAAAGATTAGATTCTATCAAATGTAGTTATTTTTTGTTTTTTTCCTTAGGCAAAAGGAAAAAAAATTAAGAGAAAAAAATAATAAAAAAATATAATCATATTATAAAATATATAATTTATATGACCGGGAGCATAGCCGTGGATCACCCAAAATTACTAGACATGATTTATATATTTAATATGTTAATAATAAAATTATAATATATAAACTCAAATTAATTTACTCATATTGAAAAAAAAAATTATGTAAATAATTCTCTGATTTAACTTAGAACGATTTACATCAAACGATAATTGATTTTTTCTAAAGCATGATCTGATATTAAATTTCATGCATATACTAAAACTCATCAGACGAGTCGTAATATACTTTTAAGATTAAAAAAAAACAATACATATTGAAACATATATTTCAGGGTAAACATAAGTTTTTACAAACAGGTTTTAATCCTTTAAAGAACTATACTCCCAAACTCTACATTTCTTGTACACATTAAAATCATAATGATCGAAAACTTTAGACCCTTGAGGACCAAAGATATTGTCTGAGTTCCATCAAGCCAAAGAACAAAAACCAGAATCCTAACATTCCAAACTTGCATAGCTCTTGTTTCCACAGACCATCTCTTTGATCTGTGTAAAAGGCTGCAACATAAATACCGCTCTTGAATGAGAAAGAATCGATGAAACAGGAAGCTGTACATCCAGCTGCTATGAGTAAAAACTCGGTCAGACATGAAGAACTAATTTATCTATTTGATTCATGGCTCTTTTCCTTCAGGTTTTGGTAATGGACGGGCATAACGATAAGGTGACGCTTGAGGAGTAGGCAGGTTGAAGCTAGAAAAACTTCTCAAAGGTGGTCCATTTCTTGAGACAAACCCTCCTCCTTGTGTTCTGACACCGTTCTTAGCAACAGGCTGCATTGTTTGGAAAGAAGAAGAAGAGCTAGCAAAGTCTTTAAGATTTGGTAAATGTTTTAAGGCTTCTACAACTTCACTCATCTTTGGTCTAGCTTTGGAATCTCGGTTAAGACATTGAGCTGCTAGTTGTGTGGCTTTCTGAGCACCTTTGATCGAGAAATGACCCTCTAACCGAGGATCTAATATCCGGTAAAACCTTTTCTTGTCCAAGAGAAGAGGTCTCACCCATTCAACCAAGTTTTGTTCCCCGTTTGGCCGGCTTTTATCCACGGATCTTCGTCCAGTTAGTATTTCAAGTAAAACTACTCCAAAGCTATATACATCGCTCTTTGTTGTTAGGTGTCCTGATTGTTCATATTAAAATGCTAAGTCCAAAAGCACTATCAACAATGTGATAACCAAAACAAGGCCAGGATAGCTGACTTACCAGTCATAACATATTCAGGGGCAGCGTAACCATAAGTTCCCATGACCCGGGTTGATACATGGGATTTTTTTCCGTCTGGAGCATCTTTCGCAAGCCCAAAATCAGAGAGCTTTGAGTTATAGTCCTGAAACAGAAACATGATTTTCTAAAACATATAAAAAATAGCGAGAAAAATAAGATTTTGAGGCATTTACTAGGTTAATTTAGCTTTCAGCCATACCGCATCTAGTAAAATATTAGACGTTTTGAAGTCGCGATATATAACTGGCTTCTCAGCTTCTTCATGAAGAAAGGCAAGACCTTTAGCTGCACCAAGTGCAATCTTCATTCGAACTGACCAAGGGAGAGGTAAAGTCCCTGCACCAAAATTAAAACGATTGAGAACACTAAATAGACAAGAATGCTCAAAGCCATCAGGAAGAAGAAGATGAGCAGATGTTTGTGATTGACATACTTCTGAAAAGATGATTCTCCAAACTCCCTCGTGGCATAAACTCGTAAACGAGCAGCCTTTGGTCTTCTTCCATGCAATAGCCAACCAACTTAACAAGACTAGGGTGAACAAGGTTTCCAAGGAAGTTAATCTCAGCCTGTACATAAATAGCAAAATCTTCAACATTTTCCACAAAAACCAAAAAAAACAAGACCATAACAACTATCGAGGTACAGAGAATTTTCATTACCAGCCACTCCTTGTGACCTTGAAGACCATCTGGGTTCAATGTTTTCACGGCTACTGTTAGACCAGTACCAGGCTTGACAGGTGCAGTTCCATTTTCCTCTATCCATCCTTTGAAAACACATCCAAACCCACCTTCACCAAGAAGGGATTCTGGTCTGAAATTCCTAGTGGCTGACTTGAGGTCATTAAACATGAAAATCCGTAGCTTAGAAGAATACTTCAATTCTCCACTGATTAGAGGCGTTGAGGAACCACTCTCCACACTGCTTATGTCTTTCTTCTCATTAACCTGCTTAGGTTCTGCTGAATTAAATATAAAATACAAGAAACTGAGTACTAAAGAATTAAAGAATGAAAAAAACCAAGTCCTACATTCTAATAGTAACATAAAGGTCAAGCAAATAGACTAAAAGACATGGCGGATCGTACAAATACTGCATCGGAAAAAATAGAAGGCTTACTACAGAACCCTACAACGAATTCTCTCTGGTTTCTATTTCAGTAAAATTAAGGCAATTGCTCCAACAATTAACAAAACTTCTACCATATAAAACACAATTCCCCATATAATTACAATCCTAAAAAATGATGAGCTTCCATTTTTAGATATCTAAAAGTTATCTAAGCAACGAACTTAGGAGAAACCTTGTCATCTACACAAATACATACTTATACATATCTATAGAGGGAGAGAGAGAAAAGGCTCTATCTTGAAACTCACGTACACATAAAACTTCTACCATATAAAACACAATTCCTCATATAATTAAATCCTTCAAAATGATGAGCTTTTATTTATAGATATCTAAAGTTTCCTTTCAAAATTCAAACTCAAGTGTTACCACAAATTAAAAAGCTCAATCACAAAAGCAACGAATCACAATCTTGTCATCTACACAAATACATAAACAAATCTATATAGAGAGATGAGAAAGAGAATTACCAATAACTGTAGAAGCATTCATGGAACTATCAACTTTTGATCTAGAAGAGATACAACTAAACAATGACTTAAATCTAAACCAAAACCCACTTTCACTCTCCTCTCCATCTCTTTTAACATTATTCTTTTTACTCAAATTCTTCCCTTTTTCAACCTTTTCCACAGCCAATTGCTCCATCTCCTCTGCCCCTGTAGCCATCATCAAACTATGAACCCTAATTCCCAATCAAATCACCATAAGATTTTAAAAATCAAAAGTCAAGAGTATAAACTACTCTCTTTCTCTCTGATCACATAATTGAGTACAAAGCTAAAAACTTGATCAGACCCAGAAAACAAAATCAATGAAAAAGATGAAGATAGAAAAAAGTTTGATCCTTTTTCCCAAAATAAAAAAACCCACTTCTCTCACAGTATAAAGTTTGATCATTTTCCCCCAAAATCAATACTTTGGCAAATGATAAAAGGACTCAATTTGAGTATAAGTGATTTTGAGTTCCTTAATTGGGGACAAAGAAGAGAGAGAGAGATGATAAGTGAACGGAGAAGGAGATAAAACTAATGGAGAGATTAAGCCGGAGAAAGTTTTAGTCAAAAGGGAGATTTTTTTTTTGCGTGCGGAGAGATTTACAGAGCTATGAAAGGGCATATTGGGAGAGAGAGAGAGAGAGAGAAGTGGTCAGCTTAAGGCAAAATATAATTAATATAAGTATTTATTATATATTCAACAGTATTAAAAAACATTCTATAATCTAAACATTAACTCTTCTAATCTGGAAAGTTAAGGAATTTAATAAACTGATTTCGTCACACATGATTTTGTTTAGAGTAAAATTTATTGTACGGATCCAATCATTAAATAGTAAGTTTCATGTACAATATAATAAAATCTAGAAATTCGATAATGATAGGAGTAATTGAAGTTCATAATATTGCCATATGAGATATTTCTCAAATGACAATGTACTTACTATTAAATGAAACTTCGGAACCCTTCTATAATCTTAACACTGAATCTTCTAAATTCTAACTTTTTATGGAGAATTTAGAAATTTATAAAAATAGCACATTTTTTGTTTATTGGTCATAATGTTTGGAAGAAAATTGATTGATGAATCTAAAGATTAAACTGTAAATTTTCTATATAACTAATTTAGTTCTATACAGAAACCCAAATTTTATTTAATGATACTTTAAAACCTTCTAAAATCTTAACACTAAATTTTCTAATCCTTTTTAATCAAGTACATTACATCAATTTCTTTTTTAGAGGAAAATTTAATGTACGGATTCAACCATAAAAGACAAATTCGGTAAGATCTTGAACACGTGAAAATTCGAAAACAATTGGAGTAATTACAGTTCATAAACAGCCATATAAGATGTTTGACCAAAAGCAAATCCTGCCATAGAAGAAAATTATAATTTGTGTCAATCAAAATATTTGTAAGTCAAAACTAATTTCTTTGTAATCACCACAAATAAAAAAAATCCAATTTTAGATTTCCACTATATAGTATTTGATTGTTTTTTGAATTTCATCTTTCATTTGAGAATTTAAGAACATTTTGACGATAAAGTTTGATTTTCTTTAACCATTTATTTTTTAGATTTAAGAAATGTTAGGATACCGTAGTTTCAAGAAGTAAGATTATGTTGGTAACTTTCTTTACTCGTTTCAAGATTCTAAAATAGAATAAATCAGTTCATATTTATGTCCCATAATATATAATATGATAATAATTGAGTTTATAAAAAACCTAGACGAGAGGGTAGACTTTTTGGCTAACATAGATAGTTATGCTAACCTTACATCTAGAAGACTATAAACTTTGTCACATTCGATATATATAGTGACACGTGGAGACATTTCTGTGTTTCAGCCAATGTTCAATAAAGCATTAGGTGCTAATCTGACGGTGACATTCCGCATAGAGTATAGAACGTCTAGTCGAGCCTAGCCCAATTTAAGCGGTTTAAGTGGTTTAAGTAATTTTATAATAAAAATATAAATTTAAACATATATATATTAATAGAATATAATATAACATAATAAAATTATAAAATTGAATAATTTAAAAATTTTAAATTATAAAAATGTAAAGAATATTAATGTTTTGTAATTATAAGTTTTTTAAGTAACATTTTTTATTTTTTTTTATTTTTTATAAAAACATATATATTAAATAATTTTTTAAATCCGCATATCATACATAAGTCATAATTCATATAATTAGCGTTTAATTATTTAATTATCGAATATTTTGCTAAATCTAACTATCCGTATAAGATAAACCGATATTTTAAAAGTTTAAGCGGTTTAGGCATTAATCGAGCGGCTTAAAGGGGCCTAGCGCCTAAACGACCGCGTAGACCGCTTTTTAGAACATTGGTTTTAGCTAATGATAAACGGTAGGCAACTATAACTTGTTGGAATTAGGTCGGGATAAGAAATGAATAGTTGGAGAATTTCCGGTATTCGTGATTCGTTTCGTTTCGGCCGAATATTTAAACTTAGGACTCTTCCGGAACTGATTATTCTTAACTGTGATAAGCCACCATACTAGTTTCATATAGAAAACTTGTTGAACGCACTTGGGTTTTTCAAATTCTCTCTCCAGTTTCAGCCTTGTTCTCGTGACATTTGCATAAATCGGGACAAGATGTGTACTGAGTAGGCGAGTCAGGACGAGAGATGAGAAGATACATCAGTGTCCAACAAGTCATTGCTGTGTGCCAGATTAGCGAGAAACAGGCTCGTATCCGCGGCTAAACAATGGTTCTGCTCCATCGGAGTTTTTGCGGATTTAGAGCCAAGTAAACCTGATTCAGCAATGATATCCAAAGAGTATTTTCTTTGAGAGAGAAAAATACCTTTGGCAGTACAAGAAATTTCAAGACCAAGAAAATACTTCAACTTTCCGAGGTCCTTCATGTGAAAACATTGATCAAGAGTCTTTAAACGTTTTCAAAATATTAGAGTTATTACCACATATGATCAAGTCATCCGCATAGATAAAAACACGAAGCTCCACGTCACCGCGAGTAAAAAAAAAGAGTAATCAGCTCGAGATTGAACAAAATCATATGATTTAATGCCCATTCAATCTAATGATTTCCAAAAACCATTAAGCAAGATTTTTCTATAACTCAAAACGTATCCTCGAAAAGAAATGAATAGATTAAACAAATGATAACCTTATTTCATATAGAGCTTAATTTCATATAGATAACCTTGATTATAGATTAAACAAATGAATATCTAGTTCTCTCTGGGATTCTACTTTACATTTTGGTCCTACTTAGTTTTGGATCTGAAGCTTAGCTCATAGTATTTTGGAAAATCAGGTTTCCAAAATTTTGGTTTGAGTTACTGATTGCGAGAAATTTGGCAGAAGAATTGTGGTCAATGAAATTGGGATTGAGACTTTTGCAAGAAAGAGCCAATGCTGATTCTTTCTGGTGGCCATACATCAGCAATCTCCCGGAAACTTATACCGTTCCCATATTCTTTCCCGGAGAAGATATAAAGAACTTGCAATATGCTCCTCTTCTCTACCAGGTTAGATAGAACGTTAGTTCTGATCGAGATGAGCCCCAAGTTTTAGCAATCCATCAGATGATGCAAATTTGTGTGCCTTCTTTGGGTCCAGGTCAATAAAAGATATGAATATTTCAGTGGAAATTATTAAGTAAAAGACCAATTCTTATACGTAACATATTCTTATTTTGTATTTTAATTAATTTAAAAATGAGCTAATCAACATGTCACAAAAATGGTTACAAATGAGAACATAATTTTCTATATTGAACTTTACAAAAATTGTTCCTAAGTTCCTACTCTAGAAATCAGTTTAAACTAATAAGAAATAATTCTTTGAAAAATTAAACAACCAAAAATTTTGGTATATAGTGGTAGATCTGAAACATATATTAGAGAGAAAAAATTCAACTGTAAATTAAAGTCACGAAATTACCAAATTTTCTTACAAATTACATGATATTTTATTTTTGATAATGTTTCCTTCTTTATTTTTTTCATTTTTTTGGTAAAATATTAAAAGTTTGTTTTTCATTAATTTCTCTAACACAATTATTTTTTCTCATTCACATCCACCCACTAATTATATATTTTAATATCCTTATTAGTTTCGTTAGCTCATTATTCCTATTTTATCTTGAAACAAAGAGTGTCAAAATTCATGGATTGATTCCATATAACTATTATTTTAATAGATTTTGGCTACACTTTTATGTTCATAAAAATAAACAAGTTATGCTAGATCGAGCATAATGAGTTTATAAGTTTAGTGGGATAATTCATTTGAAGTTTATGTGATCCTATGAATTTATCAATAAAATATAAAAATAATAATTAATTTATATTAAATATGTTAATTATGATACATAAATTTATATCATCTTATGCTTTTATGGATTTATTAATTTATAATTTTATGATTTTATGGTGCTTTTATATATTTGAATAAGTATGTAATTTTATTTAATTCATTACCTAGAATTTTTTAATGTTTTATAATTATATTATTTTAATTATATTTAACCCATATAAATATTTAACCAGTGAATTTGAGGATGCTGGAGCCAAACAAAAACACAAACAGTATTTACTTTGATATTTAATTATTTATTGACCAAAACAGTAAAAAATAGTAAAATACTTATAAAATCAAAGACATTGTTTAGCCACATGTATATTTATTCACCACTTTCACCGGTGTCCATAATTTTATAGACCCTTATATTTGGTCAAGTATGGATTTCTATTGTCTAAAATTTGGGCTAATTTTTGAAGAACTTTCCAGTTTCGTTAAATTTTTACATTGAAATTGAAAATTATACATTACCGTAGATTCAAAATTCATGTACCTTATTGTTTTTAGTGTAATTAAGTGAAAATGTACTACATAGAAGAAAACAAAAAATATGTTTGAATTTTTTGAAGTGAAAACGTTAAAATTCACTTACTTATTGACAGAGTTCTAGTGAAGGAAATTAACTTTTGTGTTGGTTTTGCAGAACACATGCATAGAAAGTTGCAAAGCTTACTGGTACATTTGGAAGTTTTCCAAGCCAGAAAATTGTTAAAAGTAACAAAATCTCCATCTTCGCATACAGAAAACACATCAATCAGTACATTTGTTTTATTTAATCACTCTAGAATATGCTTGTGAGACTTCAGTTCTGTCAATATTGCAGTTATGTTCCTGTTTGTTTTTTTTTTCTAATAACTTAGGGGTAGATCTTGAGTTCGGGGATGTCCAAACTAATCATCTGGAGGAAGTGCAACCCATGGATAGGTTCTTTTTCCGGATTTGCAAATAGGCCGTAAGCAAGAGCTCATATACATGTGGCCAAACCAAATGATCCAACAGTTCTGCGTCTGGCGGAAATCGATCTCTAGTCTAAACCAACAGGGCGACTCCTCCTCAAACGAAAATCACTAGCCCATATCTTCATGTTTTCAAAGAATTATCTCTAATACTAAAAAAATAAGTGTTATGCTGATAAAGCCTAATCCTTCAGAGACTCAACACTGAGTAAATAAACCTAATCAACAGCTTTTAAAACTAACACTGACTAAATAAACCTAATCAACAGCTTTTAAACCTAATAAACACTGACACAATGAGAGAAAATTGTTGATGAGAACTTGTGAAGGAATGAAAGCTTAGGACTCCCCAATGAAACTAGATTTTGTTTTGTGGATGTTTTGTTTACACTCTCGAGGTTTTTGCACAAAGTTGGGATCCATGCAAACAATAACCTGCACAATTTTTTTTTTATAATAAATTAGATTAGAGTTAATCCTAAGCTCTCTTAATAGCTTTGGCCTTCTCTGATCCCTCACATGTAGCAATTACCTTACTTCCTGCTAACTTTGCAAGCTGCATAGAGAAGAGAATCTCTGAAAATCTATTTTTTTCAGCTGGTATAAATACTTCTACATATAAAACGGAAATAATATATGTTTCTGGTCAATACTTCAAATAACTATAGGACATAAACCTAGCATAGTCTCATGCTATCAACTCTAGGTTTTCATACCTGGGCTGTAAATTGTCCAATCCCTCCTGCATGCAGCAGCGGTCAAAAGTACTGTTTCACCTGATTTCAATTGTCCTGCTTATGAATATCAAAAGTACTTTTCTGTGTATCATAACCTTGTGGGCTCTGTCAACATGGATTTGTGCTGTCAATGATCTTACAAAGCCCTTCTCCTCTATGTATTTTACCTTGCACCTCCATTGGTCCTATCGTGATTGTTTCCCATGCTGTCTATCAATTAAAAATTCGCCCAAGCCAAACCAGTCTTCTTTTCATCGATTCCATCAACCATTGTTATACAAACATTAAACAAACCCACCCAAATCAGTTTTGTTCGTCTTTCTCGATCAATACTTGCCAGACTAACTTTCTCCAACGTCTTTTCCATCCTTATGATTAGTGCATACAGTATCAGTAGCAACATTGATGCTTTTACGCACAGAAAAGACCATTCTCTCTCAAAAGCCACACCAATTGACCACAAAACCAATTCAAACAAGCCATATCCTTTGATTAGTTGAGAACTGACCAAATGCAACACTGTAGGTCATAAACTGCCCTTCTATTCACACATTTGCTCAAAGTTCTATACCATACCAAAATTAGAGAATTTTCATTGTCCTCACATGTATAAAGCCTTTTCTCCTAAGCTGTTTTAACTTCCACTATCAGCCTAGCTAGCAAGGAACGCAACACTCCTTACCTCCTTCATTTTTGCCTTTATCTTCTTCTTTGCACACAATCTTGACAACCACATCATAAAGAACACTTTACCATGTACTTCCTACTTCACAACACATGTCTAACTTTTTCTATACTTCTTTCCAAACTTAGGACTCTTCGGGAAATGATTATTCTTAACAGTGATAAGCCACCATACCAGTTTCATATAGAAAACTTGTTGAACGCACTTGAATTTTTCAAATTCTCTCTCCAGTTTCAGCCTTGTTCTCGTGACATTTGCATAAATCGGGACAAGATGTGTACTGAGTAGGCGAGTCAGGACGAGAGATGAGAAGATACATCAGTGTCCAACAAGTCATTGCTGTGTGCCAGATTAGCGAGAAACAGGCTCGTATCCGCGGCTAAACAATGGTTCTGCTCCATCGGAGTTTTTGCGGATTTAGAGCCAAGTAAACCTGATTCAGCAATGATATCCAAAGAGTATTTTCTTTGAGAGAGAAAAATACCTTCAGCATTACGAGAAATTTCAAGACCAAGAAAATACTTCAACTTTCCGTGGTCCTTCATGTGAAAACATTGTATCAGAGTTATTACCACATATGACCAAGTCATCCGCATAGATAAAAACACGAAGCTCCACGTCACCACGAGTAAAAAAAAATCAGCTCGAGATTGAATATATGATGTTAATGCCCCTTCAATCTAATGATTTCCAAAAACCATTAAGCAAGATTTTTCTATAACTCAAAACGTATCCTCGAAAAGAGAGGTTGATGAAAAACTTCTGTATAGTATCCAATCAGTAGAAAGGTGTCTGGAAATCTTCTAATGCAGGAAACATTTGTGGTTTGATCAAAATAAAGACTTGTTATACTTGCTAATCTTTCTTGTAAAGCATAAATCCTAATATAATCGATAGTAAAAGCACGAAAATAGCTACCAAAACCGGGATTTTCGATGCATTACCAGCATCATTAACCATTTTCTTGCTTTCTTCTTCATCCATTGTCCTATCCACATTTCCTTCTAAACAAAGATTGGAAGCAGAAGATGCAGGAGATATCATATCCCACATTGTTTCCGCGATCAATAGTGAATTCTCGGTTTCAACTTCTGATATTTTTGATTCTTCAAGAGAAGAATGTTCCATGGACATTAACTCAATACAGCGTTCTTTTACCACCTATTCAGAATTCATTGAGTAGATGCATTAACACTTGGAAGAAGAGTCACAGAGCGTAATGAATTTGAGTATTGCAGGTTGTTCATGTACCTCAATTGACTCAAATGGCTGTAGATAATCGCAGATGTATATACCCGCCAGCCACGGAACAAGAACTCTTCTTGGAAGACGGAGATTGCATGCTTTTCTGTTTAAAAACATTGAGGCATTAAGTTTTTTTTGTGTGTTTACCAGTAATCATAAAGATTTACCTAACATTCAGCAACCATTATGCTTAGCAGCTAACTCACGTAGATGAATTCAGCGTGACTTTGGAGATTGGATTTTTCGAAATCTCATCTGTGATTTCAATGTCTCCAACATCACTTGCATTGAGATCCTGCTCCGCCTCGTCACAGATAATGTCCAATCTACTTTGCAGACTCCTAATAATATCAGCCTGAAAAGACCGCCATCAAATTTTTTAGAACTTCAATAGAACTGGTACAAGCTCATATTTAAGTAAACGAAAAACCAAAAATACACGGAAGAGACGTAGTTGCAGTACCTTAATGTCAGCAACAGCTTGTGAAACTGGCTCTTTCGCATTCAAGTAGGCATAAGAGAATACAGAACCACCGAAGACTACAATTCCAGTAACATTCTTTGCAGTTGATGCTTCACAACATTATACCGTAATATTAGCTACAATAATCTAAAGACATGTCCAATGGCAAACCAAATCTGTGTTCCCAAAAGTGAGAAAAAAATTACCCTCAACACGAGTATCTTTCATGAATGAGAATAATAATTCGATTTCATGTTCGCCATCCACGTTGCAAGGCTCGTCATTATGCACCTTCAGTCGAACAAAAGTTCAGAAGAAATTGCAAACAAGAAAGGTTATTTCCAGTCAAGTTATCATCACTTGTAATTTAACCGACACAGTACATGATTGATGCATGAAAAGAAGCTATGTTTCAGATAGACCCCATTCACATGGATAACTTTACTATGATTGTTTCGATTAGCTCACTAGAAATCTCAAAGCTTTGAGAACTCCAAAACGATGCAAGCACTCAACATCCAATAACATTTGACATTGAACACATAAACATAAAAAAAAAACCCATAAGGTTTACTTTCTTCTCACCAAGTCTCCATCAATCATTACGTTTGCAATCTTCAGCTCTTTTGCATGAAGTGCAATTTCTTTACGGAGTATATCAGTAACAGTTTGGGCAGTTGACTCACCCTCATAGTAAATCGGTAATCTACTTGCGGAAAAGTAAAGGAAAAAAATAAACAAAAAGAGGTCAGAGATATATACAAAAAGTAAGAATTCCAGTATTTATATATGTAGTCACAGATACTGCATTAAAAAAAATCATAGAAACGCGAAGTTATCATTCATCAAACACGAGATAGAGTGTAGAACTCCGAAATACAAATATAAATGCAATGACATACCTTAAATTAAAGCTGTAGCTGCACCTAAACCTCTGTAGAGAACTTAATACCCTTCCCAGCTTAAAGTCACAAGGTCGAAGATTACTTGATGTAATACTTGAGCTCAACAAACAAGTTCGACAACTCCATCTACAAAACATTCATCATCCTTAGTTTAAGTACCAGAGATAATACACCAAATCTCTAACAGCTGAATCCCTTAAAAGTCATAATACCTCCTTGGACTGTAACATATATGAATAAGAAGAGCTTCATCCAAGCTAGGATCCAAATGTTGTATGGCATCTGTAACTCCCTTAATAGCCTGATCCATCAACATGCATTAGAGTTTCAATAGCTCCAAACGATTACTTATTAACTCCTAAAAACCCTATCAGAATAATCTCTCACAAAAGTTACCTGACAAAGGATCATAGTAGAGTTCTTAAAAGCAGTTTCACTAGCCCATACATAGATACCAACCACCTTCATACCACCTAACAACATTCTTGATACCTGATTCAGTGATTCATTACAATACCAATCATCATCAACCAAACACAGCAACAACAAACATGAGATTCAAAAAATGCAAAACAAAACCTGTCTGGCATGTTCTGCAACCCAATCAGAATCAATCAATAACGAAGATGACTGAGATTTAGACTTTGATGGCTTCCTTTTATCATCTCTAGTCTCCAAAACAGAGCAAGCTGGTTTGTCATCATCATTACTGGGTGTAGGAATCAAATCAAACACAAATCCACGATCCAGAACAGAGCTAAGCTTCCCTATTACAAGACCCACCTATAGTCAAATAAATGAAAACTCACATCTTAATCTCAAAGGCAGAGACATTCAATTACAATAATCACATGAAATTAATGTAATTACTTCAGCAGAAATAGCTGAGTGAGAGAGACGATCTTCAATAGAAGTGAGTCTAGTATCTTCTCCAACTACTGCTTTCACCATTGTTTAATGAGTGAAGGTATATATATATATATATATGCAAACAATCAGTAATAGAAAAATGAATACTGAGAATCAACAAAACCTAAAGATTGAAAATTTCTATCAAAATTAAAATAATATAAGACGAAATCGAAAACCCAAAAGTTTTGTTTTTGTTTTTGTTTTTTTTTTGGGAATGAAACTGAAATCTGTAAAATCCAGAAACGGATTTGAATCCCTAATGCGAAAGATCGTTCCTTTATTAGATTTGAGTAATTGTTGGGATGAAGATGAAGGTCCGTTATGTTTAACCGATGCCTGTATATATGTATGTTTGTTTCACTAACTCATTGGTTTATCTCTCTATCAATTCAAGACGGGTGAAATCAATTTGAGCTATTTTGCTCCCCGTACGATAAGAATTTCAAGTAAAATTATTTCAAAACTCTATACAATTCACTTCAACGTTGTAACATCTCATGTTAATATATTTAGGCCGAGTTGGATAAGGTTCATGCTTCTCATGAACATGCTTAGGTTCGGCAGAATTATTTATATAACAAAGTAAATGGAAAAAAAACAGGACAAGTTGCATTAAAACTATTATATAAAAATTAAAACAGTAACTAACTAGTGTTGTTGTTCGGGAAGTGTAACTAGAGTGCAGCCAGGCGGACAAGGAATGGAGCTAAATCTTTTTGGAAGCACGAATTGATTAAAGAGATAAGGTTCATAATCTCCGAATTTCAACATTTTTTGCTTCCACTCTTTATGGCGTTGGAACTTTTATGTTTTGAGGTTACCTGAAACAAGATGAATATGTGTCTGGAAAAAATTGGTTTCACGAGTAATGAGGAAAACTATCTCTTTATCAAAAGGATGCATTGCGACTGGATCAGTTGCAAAGTAGAGATCAAGGCCAGGCCTGAGGTTCCACAACAATTCCCAAGATTCCTTAGAAGAGCCACTTGTATAGTTCTTGAGCCTCCAAATCTTGAGCTGCTGGTTTGGTCTTCCGGTATCAGTATTCATATACATGAGTGACCCACATGAGATACTGATAGTCTCTTTGTTACCTTGATCTGGGGGTTTCAAGGAGCCCTTCGCGGAGCGCTGAGGTAAATCGATGACAGGACAAAGCTCCTCGGTAGAAGAATAGAAATCATAAGCAAAGATGACATCGTCTCCATGGGATAGCCAATGAAGAATACCATTCAAATTAATGGGACGAGGTGGGAGGAACTTGAAGATGGGACGCTGTGTAGAGACTTGGAGGTAAGTCCACTTTCCCGAATCAGACGAATAGATCTGAAAGCAAAGGCTATCAATTTTCGTTGACATGCCAAAGCTAGGGTTCCCATACCGAACCACCTTGTAACCTAAGAGATCACCGTTGTTCATGTGTTACAAGTGATGTGCCTTGGAAATCAAACAAAGAAGAATAAGGAGGTTGAGGGATTTTGATCCATTGTCTCAACATAGGATCAGCCACGCATAACAACTTATCTTCCAGCAAAATCAATCCATCCGTGATGGCCATGGCATACATTTGTCTCATGTTCTTGTTAGATAACTTCATCTCGTCTAGAAAACGTGAGACAGAAGAACCTATAGACTCCTTAATATCCCATCTCTCACAGAAGAATTCCAAAGCAGTATTAGAATATGCATCTCTGTACATGATGGACCAAGGAGAGGATAAGTTCTTCTTGTTTATGCTTCCGTAGAGATCACGGAAGTAGGAAGACTCCAAGAGCAATTTCCATCCTCTACACACCGATTTGAGTCTCCCGATGTTACGGATCGGTTGTCTAGCCAGTACCATCGCCATCACCGATTCTGGAAGACTCATAGTGTTTTAATTTTGATGCTCTCTCAAACTAGTAATTGTTTCTGTTGTGAGTCTGTCTATGCCAAACTTATTTTTATAGGGAAAATATTTCACACCAATTCCCAATAGGATTTATCTTTCTTTTTTTTCAACGGAATTGGAAATTTTCTTTTCCCACCTCCAATAGGACTTAAAGTAAACTCGATTTTAAGTCATAGAATCGATATTTTTTTTTAACATTTAATATTTTTTAACACGTAATATAAATATAAATTATAAGTGGTGAAATTGTTGTAATATAAATTTCACCCATGGTTTTGTCTTCGGAGAAGAGCAGATAAAAACAGAGTCAACCAAAGCAGGCTTTTGGATCCCAAACTCAGCCTTGAACCAAAAAGCAGCAATAGTTCTTTGTGGAATGCTTTTGGATGATCTTCTTCGTGTATGTATTTATGTTCTTGTGTTGTATTGTATGCTTAAGATTTCTACTAGATCATCTCATTGCTTCGTAATGAAAGCTTTTAACTTGTAGGGTACATCAAAGTTCAAGACTTTTACGGAATCGTTGCATATACATTTAGTGTAATGTAGTCCTGCATTGCAGAAGCTACAGCATCAGGTTAGTCATTTTTATAATATAGTCTTCTCCTGTTAGTTTAGTATGTGTATCTTATGCCTGTGGCTGGTGTGAGAAAATGGTTGAAAGAGGAAAAGATTCACAGTAAGTATTAGGGGATTTTAGAGAAATACTACGTTTCATTTGTGGGATTTGCATAAACATATACTACGTTTCATTTTAGAGAAATACTACGTTTCACAGTAAATATTTGATCGTTGCGTTGTTGGTTTAGGTTCCGCTTTGTTCTGTCTCCACAGCCTACACCTGCAGCCATATATCTCATGAAATGTTGCACATGGGCTACACCTGAGGAAAGAGAGAAACTTGAGAATATCAATGGATTTGACCAAAGAAATTGCCAAGAGAATAGGTTCTTATGGAGGTGGAGTACTTATAATCGATTACAGGATGGATGGAATCATTTCAGACAGTCTTCAGATTTGTGGCTTTAAAATGTTGTCATCAGTCTCTGAATCTGTGGATATAATTTCACAATCATTTTCTATATCTGTTATGCCAAAATGTCTTCAGGCTATTAGAAACACACAAGTTTGTCAACATACTAGTCTACATGATCCTGCTTCAATAAAACACTCCGCCGAGGAAACTTGTGAATGTGATATAAAGAGAGTTAGCTTTACTTACTTAACCAAATCCAAACATGTGCAGAATATGTCTCTGTCCATGGACCTATGTATCAAAATTTGTGTACAATATAGTGATTCATACAAACATATGATTTTATAAAATAACACATTTCATATCTAAACACGTGCTTTTCCAATTTATAGAAATATTTAAGAAGACAAAAAAGAAGTTACTGCTTCATTCATGGTTTATCTCTAGTAATAGTGATAATTAAAGATCTTGGATTCTCAAGTTTTTGTTAAGGGAAGATTACCAATATGATCCAATTTTATACATTTATTGCTAAATGATCACAAATATTTTTTTAATTATTAGTTTATT
The DNA here is from genome assembly GCA_963854855.1 of Nasturtium officinale. Classification (NCBI taxonomy): domain Eukaryota; kingdom Viridiplantae; phylum Streptophyta; class Magnoliopsida; order Brassicales; family Brassicaceae; genus Nasturtium; species Nasturtium officinale. Next base: position 11,875,472 of record OY978507.1, read on the forward strand.
TTTTGAACTTTTAAACCCCAAAAGTAACTCTAAAAAGCTTTAGAAGAAAAATATATATTACAAAACTGTTATTACTAATTAATTTTCAGCGTATCTGATTTTTACGAAAAATGTCACTTCATTTTATATTACCGCAAAGTTACTATTCTCGCATAGTTATTTTCCATCACCGTAGAGTTTTTTTTAATTTACTCGTTATCGCAGACTTGTTCAACTGACCGCATAGTTATTTTCCGTCACCAAAACGTTTTTAATTTACTATATATTGCAGAGTTATTATAGTGGTCGCTAGGGGTGTCAAAACGGGTTAGCCCACCCCGTTTAACCCGTCCATTGCGGATTGAATTAATTTGCGGTTATTAGCGGGTTGACCCGCTATAACCTATGAGTTCTAAACTCATAACCCTAACCCGCTCCGCACTATAACCGCGGGTTAAGCGGATTGTCCACGGAATTTAAAATCAAATTAATAACCAAAAAATTAAAGCTTTACAATATAAATTTATCGATAATAAAATAAATACATCTAATATCTATCCTAAATCAAAAAGAAAATAGTAACAAAAATCATAAAATGTATAAATAAATCAACAAATTTTCAAAGATTCAAATATGAAATTGATTTGAGCATTGTCAAAGTCTCCATTTTATTAAAATAAAAGAAAACAAAATATATTCTTCAAAATTTATAAAATAAAATCAATCTGAAGAGAGATTTTCTACTATATTTTTGTCTTCAGCGTGTAATTTCATCAGTCCACGGATCAACCCGCAACCCATGCGAGTTTGTCCATCAAAGACCATAGACCGTGATGGATCAACCCGCAATGCCCGCTTTTTTTGGGCAATCAAAATATGAACCCTAACCCGCCCCATAGCGGTGCAGCTTTAGGGTAACCCGCGGATTTTCAATTCTAATTGACATCTCTAGTGGTCGCGTAGTTATTTCCAGCCGCATAATTATTTTCAATTGCCGTCTAGCTTTTTTATTTAGTTTGTTACCACATAATTATTGTAGTGGTCACATATATATATATATTTTTTGGCTGAGTTATTTTCAGTTACCGCCAAATGTTTTTACTTCTTGTTACCACATATTTGTTAACGTGATGACATAGTTTTTTGCCAATTCGTAGAATTATTTTCTTTTACTGTAAAATTATTTGAATTAACTCGTTACCGCATAGTTGTTAATGTGATGACATAGTTACTTCCAATTGATCGAGTTATTTTTTTACTACAGAGTTATGTATATTAACTCTTTACCGCAAACTTGTAATGTATAACAGAGTCATTTTCAATTTGCGAAATTATTTTTTTCATCGTAAAGTTATGCGAATTAGCCTGTTACCGCAAATCATTTAATGTGATGACAAAGTTTTTTCTGCCGTAAAGTTATTTCCTTTCACCATAAAGTTATGTGAATTAGTTCGTTACCGCAAGGTTGTTAACGTATTGACAGAGTTATTTTGTGCCGCAAAGTTATTTTCTTTCACCATAAAATTATGTATATTTTGTAGTTGTCGCAAACTTGTTTTCAAAACATTACTGCAGACTTTTTTGAGAGAGAAAGTTTAGTGAGAGAGAGTTTAGAGAGAGAGATTAGAGAGAGAAACAGAGAAAGAGAGTTTAGTGAGAGAGAAAAAATGTTATTGAGAGAGAGAAAGAGAAAGTTTAGAAAGAGAGTTCAGAGAGAGAAAGAGAAATTGTAGAGAGAGATAGTTTAGAGAAAGAAAGTTGAGATAGAGAGAGTTCAGGGAAGAGTTGAGAGAAAGAGAGTTTAAAGAGAGTTTAAAGAGAAAGAGAGCTAAGAGAAAGATAGAGAGTTGAGATAGAGAGAAAGTATGTAGAGACTTTAAAGAGTTATTGGGGGAGAGAGAATGTTAGAGAGAGTGTGTTTATAGAAAGAGAAAAAGATTTTAGAGAAAAAGAGTTTAGTAAAAGAATTTAGAGTGAGATAGTTAAAAAAGAGATACTTTAGAGATACAATTTAGAAGGAGAGAGTTTATAGAGAAAGATAGTTGAGATAGAGAGTTTATAGAGAAAGAGAGTTGAGAGAGAGAGTGTATAGAAAAAGTATGGTTAGAGAGAGAATTTATAATGTTTTTTTAAGTTTAAAAAAAAATTAAATAATTAAATATTTTCTAAATTTGTAATGGTATTTTCATTTATATTTTTAAAAGTTAGAAATTTTAAAATATCATATTATTGTATTAAACAAGAATTAAATTGGGTTGATTTATGCAAATTCCAATTTTTGTTATTATGATATTCCAATCAAATGTTTTTACAACCATATGAAAGATTGTAGTATTCTCGGAACTAATGCATTGTATCAAAATTTGTATACAATAGTGGTTCATGCAAAAATATAATTTTATAAAAATATATATTTCATATTTAAACATATAATTAGATTCCTTATTTCTTATATAAATATATTTTCAGCCAAAAAGTGCTAAAATCTCTAAAATAAATATGATCAGAATGTTCATTTTGTGACAAATTCCCACTTTTTTTTACGACCACTACTATCAAAGTCAAGAGCCACTTTTTTCCTAACATTAAATGAAATTAGTTAAATGAAATTTATAAAATAGCAATAAAATAATATGATTTGTTGTTAAAATTAAAAAAAAAATGCGGGATTTTAATATTTGTTGCCTATAAAAGGAGGAGGAAGAGTTAATTATTTTGCAAACCAAATAAAATAATCTTGGCAGCTTCCTCTTCCTCTCTAATTCGCTCTCTCTCGCTCTCAATCCTCTAATTCTCTTAGTCTCTATCTCTCTCTCTCACACACTTGGAAACAATGGTGGCTTACGTTGACAAGCGAGAAGGAGACACGTAGCTGCGTGAATATATCAACAAATTGAAATGGCTCCTCGACAACGAAGTCACGCCTTTGCGAGAGATGACGAAGGAACTTGGGTTTCAACTCGCGGTTCTTGTGATTTCAATCTCAAAATCGATGGATTCTGTTAAAGACGTCGGTGAATGGCTCCAATCTTTGACCGGTTCTTTTGAATACGGCACCACCGCGAGTCACATTCTTGGGATTTTTGTCGGTGCAACAACGAAGAAAGAGAGATTAAAGGTTGGGTCAAGAAGAAGCATATACGTCGTAGGGAAGATCAAGAAGATGCCAGAAGTTGTGATCTCAAATGTCTCTCAGTTCTTTCCCAATCTCAAGAAAGCCATCAATGCTTTGGCTATGGTGGTTTCGGTTTTGAATGCAACTGGAAGACTTCTTACAACCGTGGAGATTAAGTTTATCAAACTGAAGCTCAAGAAGGTGATCTTACGTCTCCGGGAAGCTAAAGGCATGAACTCTAAAATCAGTGACTGGACTGTTTTAAAGATGATGATGGTCTACAAGTGGAATCCCGAAGCAATGGAAAAAACTAGATGGGCTCGAGTCTTGTGTTCTAGTGATGTCTTGAAGAAACATAGTGGACGTTTCCTCACGATCGGAGCAACTGCACCTTACACATTCTTCCAAGGTTTTGATCTTTGATCTGTTTAGTTCCAAAAGGCCAAATCGTTATATCAGTATAATATCTCTATCCCTAAAGGCCATATTAAAGTGTTCTTTTTCTTCGGTATCTTGTACAGAGAGATGTCTCTTATAAGAAAAAAACAAAGATTGTTCTGAGTGATTTCCAAATTTCCAAAAAAACAAGAGATGTCAAGAAACAATTTCCAAATTGCACAGTGATTTTCTTTTATACATATCGATGTTGACACATAAATTTCCATATATACAAGTATGCAACTATTGATTAGAACATTCTAATACCAAAATCTTGAGAATTCAAAAGCTTTTATTGCTGAGACATGAACCAAGTTCAAAAACAAAGAAAGAGGGTTTGTGTCTTACTGGAACCGAGCTGAAATGTTATTTAAAGAGGGTTGCTTTTGTTGACAATGGTCATTTCCAATCGGTGTCTGTTAATCGGGCCCTGACCTCAAGGAATCGGTTTGGCCATGGTCACAGTTGTGAAGCAATGCATCAACTCTGAAGTTTATTCACAGCAACCCCAAGAAACGAGACAGAGTCATAGGCTCATGGACTGAGAGATTTACACTTTCCTGCACAGCAAAACACACACCTTTGCGTATAGTCAAGTTAAGTAAGCTAACAACTCTACATCACACTGACTAGGAGAGAGTATAGTAAACAAAGCTACTTCCAAAACCAATATGTTAGCTACTTCCAATCCATAGATTCAGATACATCTGGAAGACCACAAAGCTGAAGACTTTTTCTGATGAGTATGAAATTCCTAAACTTTGATGAACCCTACTCACAAAGTTAAAAGTTTCAGTTACTCAGCAATGAGATCAACTTGACCTGTGTAAGTGCTCAACAAGATTCACCGAGTAGTAAAACCCAAATCTCAAGCTCAGAGACAGAACCAAATAAAAAATGCATAATTTTTTTAAGTCACCTTGAGATCCAAACACATCACGATTCATATACTCAAAACCTCTTCCATGTATTCACAAAATCATATGTCAGTTATGTTTCAATTTCACTACTGTGAAGTTCAAAATGTATGAAAATCTAAAGTTTCATTGATTGAGATATGCTTAAAGAGTTCACAGTATCATAAAATTTTCCAATAATCAGACCTCAAATCGAAAATGGAAGTACAAGGAGGATTAAAGAGAGCAGACGGAGATGGATTTTCAACCGAGAGCAATGGTTTCGACGAAGCCAGCGAGATGACGTCATCATCTTCTCTATTCAAAATCTGCAGAGTACTTTGACGATTTTTTTTTCTTTTTACAAAATTAATTGTTGATGGAAAGAACAGAGATAATATTTATTTATGGGCTCATTAAGTTGTCTTCTACCCAATATTTTTTCTTTATTAACCAAACATGTACCGGTTTTATAATAAACCGTTAACTACCTTAACCATTTGACGACAACATTAACGTTCAATAACGACGATGAGTGTTATTCTCTCAAGCTTCAATCAATCATGGAAGACTTTGATTCTCGCAACTCAACGTTGCAGTACAGTACAAGAAATCAAATCAACACATGCTCAATTCATCATCCATGGCCTTCATCGAAACACTTACGCCATTAGCAAAATTCTCTCAGCTTTTCTCCATCTTCCCAATTTAAACAAACACTTTCACTACGCTTCCACTGTATTCGATCGGTTCAATCTCGTAATTCTTTTGTTTACGATACTATGATAAGAATTTGCTCTAGAAGTTCTCAACCTCACTTGGGTTTACGATATTTTCGATTAATGGTGAAGGAAGAAGACGAAGAAGAAGATATAGTTCCTAGTTATCTCACGTTTCATTTTGTATTGGTTTCTTGTTTGAAAGCTTTTTTTTTATGTGGGTAAACAAATTCATTGTTGGGTGATTAAAAATGGTGTCTTTTTATTGGATGGTTATGTACAGACTGGAATTATGAAGATTTATGTGGAGGATAAAGTTTTGTTAGATGCACGCAAAGTGTTCGATGAAATTTCGCAACCAGATGTTGTGAAATGGGATGTTTTGATGAATGGGTATGTTAGATGTGGTTTAGGATCTGAAGGTTTAAAGGTGTTTAAGGAGATGTTGGTTCGAGGAATTGAGCCTGATGAATTCTCAGTTACTACTGCGTTAACGGCTTGTGCACAAGTTGGGGCTCTTGCTCAGGGGAAGTGGATCCATGAGATATTGAAGAAGAAGAGGAAGAAGAAGAAATGGATTGAGTCTGATGTTTTTGTTGGGACGGCATTAGTTGATATGTATGCTAAGTGTGGTTCCATAGAGATGGCTATAGAAGTTTTCGAAAAGTTGAGTAGGAGGAATGTGTTTTCATGGGCAGCCTTAATTGGAGGATTTGCGGGTTATGGTTATGCAAGAAAAGCTATAATGTGTTTGGATCGGATGGAGCGAGAAGATGGTAGCCTGATAGTGTTGTTCTTCTTGGGGTCTTAGCCGCTTGTGCTCATGGAGGATTTCTTCAAGAAGGCAGAACAATGTTAGAGAATATGGAAGATCGATATAGAATTACTCCAAAACATGAGCATTACAGCTGTATTGTAGATCTGATGTGTAGAGCTGGAAGATTAGATGATGCACTTGATCTTATCGAAAAAATGCCAATGAAACTGTTTGCATCAGTTTGGGGTGCTTTACTGAATGGTTGTCGTACGCACAAGAATGTGGAACTTGGAGAACTAGCTGTTAAAAATCTTCTTGAGTTAGAGAAAGGAAATGCTGATGAAGAGCAAGCAGCTCTAGTTCAACTATCTAATATTTACTTGATTCTTCAAAGAAATGCCGAGGCATCTAAAAACTGTCAGATGATAGGTCAGAGGGGAATAAGAAAGGCACCAGGATGCAGTGTGTTAGAGGTTGATGGAAATGTTACCAAATTTGTTTCAGGAGATGTGTCACACCCAAATCTGCTGCAAATTCACGCAGTGATTCATCTCCTATCTGTCGATTCCTTGCAGATTCTGTCTCACTAACTCATGAAGCTGAAAATCTTATTGAATGATGCTCTTGATTTCTCTTGTTCCTACAGAGTTTTCTGTAACTTCCATAAAACATTGGACGGTTGTGAAGGCTATGTAGGAATCGAGACAAGGAGTACTCATCAAGGACCAAGATGAGCTTCTGATTGGCGCTGGAAACTTAAGCAAGGAACTGGAAACTTAAGCAAGGCCAGAAGAAAATTAAGAACCCTCTCAGAAGAGCCCCTGAGATTGGCGCTGTAAAGAAGTGTCTGATTCAGTCTTAGAAGACAAAGGAAAATTGCGCCATTTGGGCATACCTATTAGCTTCTAGAGAGTAAATAAAATTGAGACCTTCTTGACAGTGAAAAACTGAACAAATAATGTAAGAAATAAAAACTAATAAGTTAATTATATCTCTTGCTGCAGATAACTGGTGATTAATAATGGTGTGTCTTTGTTCTTTTCTGAGGAACAATGGTTTACCCAGGTACACATTTATCTTTCTTACAGTTGCTGCTTTGAGTTATGTTGTGCTGCTCCCTACAAACTTTTCTAGACTAGTAAAAACTTGATGTTTGACAAATCTGTGATTCGATTTACGCAATGTGATTTGGTGTCATTACTCATTAGTATCTCACCAAGAATAAAAGAAGCTTATCGAATAGTCAGCTTAGAATTGGGTTTTGGTTGCTTAGGTAAGATTTCATATACAGCCTGATTTTAGCATCATGTTGATATACAGTTCTTTTACCGAAATATAATAACAGAAACCATAAGTTTGTGGTCGTAGACAACATAGCCTCTATAGTTTTGAACCGTTCTTCAAGAAGTGCTTGCAGCATCCCCTGTAAATTTTCAAACACAATCTCTTAAATTATGTTTGATTAAGGGAAACCATAGTTCACATCTAACCCAAGAAATGAAGCCAACTAACTGAAAGTTAAAAACCATATAGGTCACACATTTCCATGTCTGAACCGGGAACTACTCTTCATGGTTAATAGTTTTGGTAAGTTGTAAAATATGAATCAATGAAATGAAAACTAACCTGTTGTAGATAAAGGAATCAAGACAACGTGCATCTTTGTGTTGTTGGGAGGGAGATGCAAACGAAGAGGGTATAACTTTCCGTTTAAAGGGTTCTTAGAACAGATTGATAAATCACTTAGACCTGTCTCTTTTTTAAGCTTTTGTTTCAGCTCTTCTAATCCCTTTCCCTTGAAGCAGAAAAGCTCTTCCTTTACACTTTCATCCACGTTCCCATCTTCGTCCCCAACCCGATAATAGATTAGCCTCCCATCTGCCTTGACCGGTGAGCATACACTGTCATCAGACTGATCAGAAAATGTAAAACACAAACCGTAAATTGGTCAGTGAATTCTATTTGATGTAGTGATAAACATAATAGAATAGAACTGATCAAACCTCGGTTCTGGAAAATCTTGGGGACTTGAGAGAGAATCCTTTGGGTGAATCGGGCTCGTGATGATCATCTTTTGTTACCGTCAAAAGCTCTGGTGGTGGCGGAGGAGGAAGAGGCGTATAAGCTGCCTTAGCCACTGGTGGTGCTTTCTTCTTTCTGCTTTCCAAAATATCAATATCCCATAAAATCCAATCCTGTGTAGTTGTCCTATGAGGAACATCATGTGTGATTGAGTTCCTCCATGGCGGTAAACCCCCGTTAGCTCGAAGATACTGTCCATACCTATTGAATTTCAAATTCTCTCACTCCATTCATCTTCAAAAATAAGGCTATAGAGAGAATTCTGAAGAATGTAACATTGAAGAGTGGTGTACCTCGTCTTGAGCTTAACCTGAACGCCTTCTCGGATAGGTTCCCATTCAGTTGATGAGTCTAGTCTCCGTGGCAGCGTTTGTGTTACCTTCTTTCCACTCATGGCAAGAAACATTGGAATGTTTGAAGCGGTTAGGTACTTGCCAAAACAGCTCTTCAGACGGATCACATTCGCCTCTTCTACAACCTCCACCGTCCATCTTGCGTTCATAGACCGCCCATCTCTGTCTTGGTTCACGGAATCTTCATCATCCTCTGCTAGAAGGTACTTGTCATGGTAGCTACGTAAACGCACGGTTTCAGCCTTTTTGAAAATCTCCATTGTTGTTCTGTTGTATCAAAATACAAAATATTTTACAAAAAGATCTATCATATACAGAAACCATTAAAGATCTATATAAACGGTAAAATTTGAATGTTTACAATCTTTCCTGGAAATTTTCGTTAAAACATTCATGTTTGAATTCGAAAATGATAACAATGTAAGCTTTTGCTTACCTGAAAATGAGGATTTTGCTGAGTTTTCGCCTTCAAGGATTGAATTGAAGATCATTCATAAGGAAGACGTTTCAGGTATCTTTGGAACCCTTATTTGTTTCTTTGATTTGGATTAGAGAAAAGAGGTTTCTTTGTTTTTTTTATTTGTGGTAATATGTAACTAAAATTATTATTGAGGATATATTAGAGAACTATGTGTTTAAATATAGCTTCATATAGTTGCAGATTCATTTTATCTATATGAGTAGATTCCACATTCGACCTTTTTCACATTAATCAAGGATTTATACGTGAAATTATATAATGTTTAGTTAAATCCAATACAAGATTTCTAGTGTTGTGTTCTTAATTTATTAAGGCAAGACAAGAAGAAAGATTTTGCAGAACATCAAGATCGTTACAAATCAAGATTGTAGGATCTTTAGATAATACAGAATAGAAATCAATTTAAAGGGTCTTAGATTATATTCTTCATTGTTGAAATGATGTATTGTGTTCTCATCTATTATCTGTTTATCAGGTTCTTCTTCGAGTTCTTTCCGGTTCCAGACATCATATCTGGTAGACAATTTTCGAACGAACGACATACATATTCTGACTATAATAACCACCACGAAGAGGAGGCTCTGCTTCTGTCTGTAGCAGATCACAGTGTATTATGAAATGCTTGATAGTTTCAATAGCATTATAATGGGAGCATCTAAAGAGAGCAGTAATGGAGGGTCAAAACTAAGCTACATTATTAACCATGAGTCAAGCTTAGAATAACATCCGAAATGCTTTAAAGATCTTGCTGTTAGATTCGTCCTTGTGTTCATCTGGTTCAGCTATCTGAATCTTCTTCTTCTTCTTCTCCTTCTTCTCCAGAGCTTGAATAACATCATTGAGAGAACCATCAACATCTATTTCGCGATTCTTCTTCATCAAATTCTCAGCAACATCAGCTGGTGCGATCTTTGTTTCCTTTAATAAAGACTCAATCTTTTTGAACAGAGGATGAGAATCAAGATCAAGATAGTTCTTTGCAAGAATCTTGAATGCCTCGAAAGTACAGTACGACAACTCAATATGCATATCCATTCTTCCTCTCCTGATCAAAGCCGGGTCAAGTTTCTCCAAATGATTCGTCGTGAAGACAACAATCCTCTCTTGTCCACAAGCAGACCAAATCCCATCAATGAAATTCAAAAGCCCTGAGAGTGTTACAAAACTCTTGTCTTCTTCTTTGGCTTTTTCTCCATCTTTGAGGCTCGTCAAGGAGCCCTCTTGCTTCTTTCTTTTACCCGTAAGATCCAAAGAACAATCAATATCTTCAATCACGATAATCGACTTACTAGAAGTAGCAGTAAGTAGCTTCCTCAACTCTGAGTTGTTCTGTATAGCCGTGAGTTCAAGATCATAGATACTATAGTTTAAAAGATTCGCCATTGCAGCGATCATTGTGGATTTACCGGTCCCCGGTGGCCCGTAGAGCAAATAACCTCTCTTCCAGGCTTTCCCAATCTTCTTGTAATACTCTTTACCATTACTAAACGCAACAAGATCATTCAAGATCTCTTCTTTCTTCTTTGGATCCATAGCTAAAGTCTGAAAGCTTGCCGGATGCTCAAAATCGATATATCTCCAAAAACTAGTCTTGCTAGTACCCCATTGAGAACTAGGATTGTTTGTGAATAACTTCATCTTCTTGTTCTTGGCTTGAATAGATTTGCCTTCTTCAACAACGTATTCTAAGTAAGAACCAGTAACACTATCTCTTGAGCGTCTATGGAAAGTGAGCTTGAATGTTCTAAACCCTATAGTATCGGTTCCACTCTCCCACCAAACATTAATCCCTTCATATTCATCTCTGAATTTAGTCTCGTCTCGTTTCAAGACTAAGCCTTTACTCTCTTGGACCTGGCTTGCTTTTAGATGTTTGGCTTTATCGGTTGCTTTTGCACCAAGGTAGGTCTCGATGGCTGCAAAAGCGTGGTTGAATTGATAATCATCGTATTGAGAGAAGTTGATTTCGACATAAGGGGAGAAGAAGTTGATGAATCTGTCTGAAGAACTCTGGACAAAAGAGAGTTGTTGGATTGTGGAGAGAAAAAACTCTTTAATGGCGATTGTGAGATGGGTTGGGAAGATTTGTTGAATAGTTGCCCACAAGAAGAATAAACTCGCAAAGCTTGAACCAATTGTATTTCCCATCATCATCATTATTTTACCAAAAAGTAATCTTATTTTTGATATAAGGAGTTGGATTATGTTTGGATATGAATATATATAGTTTTTATTGTTAGGTGAAAGGTTGTGTCTATTCAAGAAAAGGAAAAAAATCTGTATATATTTCTACTTTATAAACCCTTGGGCTCTAAGTTTAGTTCACTTTTTCTAAAGTATTGTTTTTTGTTTCCATAGACTAATTGTTTAAGGAAAAAAATCTAATAAACTTTATTTGGTTCAATTAATTAAAAGTTTGCATAATGTGACTCATATATATCTATTTCAGAAGATATTCTTGCTGGTTTTTAGATTTGTTTCATTTCTTGGAAAATATATAATCACTTTCTGATAAGTTTCCTTTAGTTCAATTGGTTAAGAGGTTTTATAACTCTCCAATCATGTACCTGCTTCATAGATTTTTCTTGTTAGTGTTTTAATTTGTTTCTTTTCTTGGTAATACTATAATTTGTCTAGTGGAAGTTTTTTTTTTAATTAACTAAGATTTTGCATAGTTTTACTAATATATATTACCTTTCAGTTTTCAGAGGATTATCTTGTTGGCATCTTAATATTTTTTCCTATCTTTGTCATACCTATTGTAAGAAACTCTTGTTCAATAGGGGTCCTTACAAATTGCCTAAGACCCTTCTTTACACGGTCTTTTATAATATATTATTTTGTAGTGAATGATTAAAGTTATGTAAACATGATAAAAGTGATGAGCTAAAGTCCAATATAGAGTCAACTTGGTCGTTCTATTTAATTATATCTTATATACAAGTCGGTGAAATCTTATATATGCATACTCTCAACACCACCTTTTCCCAAGTTTCATTCAAATTATCAACTTTATATTATAACGCACAAAACATTGTAAATATATATGATAAAATAACAATGTAAAACTATATTTTAGCAGAAAAAGAAATAACAACTTTTACGTTTACGAAGTTTCTGACCTTTCTTCTTGTCATCTTCCCTCTCCAATATATCCTCATGTGATCTTTCCGTACACCAAATCGAATTTTGTATCAGCTTTGGCCACATTTTCCACGACGTATGGAACAAGATAAAGTTGTGTTTGTCCAAAAAAGAACCGTGTGTCGTGTGATGTGAACGTGTTGTGCGCATGTTATGCAAGCCAATCTTTTTTTATATATATCTATATATATATATATATATATATTTGTTATACATGTCAATGGAAATAAATTATAACTAATGATTTATTATATCCTACCACCTTCTAAAAGTTTATTTCTTTCTACCCGGAGTGATGAGTTTTTTTTCTTGTTGAATATGAAATTATTTTTCAAAATTATATTTCAACTTTTATCATTTGTTTGTAATTGTGCAGTATGTAGAGTATTAGTATTTAATTTAGTTTACTTCCAATAATTTGTGAATAAAGTATGGAATTTTGGAGTTTGTTTTGTACGAGAAAATGTTAGTATTGAATATATTTTAATGTAGGTGAATAGTTTTACTTGAATAGTATATATATGGTTGCACAAAAAGGAGAGTATTATCTATATAAGATCATATAGAAATATATATTAATAAAAATATAAATTATATATTTTAAATTAACTCATAATTACCCATGATATATCCCTAAAAACTTAGTAAAATTTGTGATTATTGAGCAATTTTGTATAGTAAACAATATTTCTCTAGATTTTGTTTTCGTTAATTTGGAAAGATATAATTTGGAAAAAATACTTGAAAGAGAAACAAAATGATAAAATATCAAAGTGAACTTTCATTATCCAATCTTCCTCTGTGTCAAAAATGATTGGAGTTAATTTAAAATATTAGAATTCAATCTACAATGTCAAAAGTTGGAGTATATTACCAAAATGAATTTTCATTATCAAATCTTTTCTCTCTATCAAAATATATATTCTGTTCTTCCTTTTGATGTGGAATTGCAGCAATCATGCGAACAAGTCTCCCCAAATGGCTGTGAACTCTGTTAGATTTGAGTTGATACCTCATGTGTTGAAGACCAAATTACAAGGGTCTATATCAACAGATCCCAAGAAAGAAGTGCTGAAGTAGTGCACATCCCAAAGCGTGGGCTCACCTGGCCATGAATACGGTTCTAATTGGTTAGGACAACTCTGTATCAAATTATCAGAAGCTATATTGATACAGTCATCTGAAGTTGATCCTGGGATGCACAATCCTATGAGACACGGTCTGGTTTTTGTCCTACCGAACCGTTGTAGAGCCGTGACATTGGAAGGAAGAGAAGGGAGTATTAGTCGGAGATCTGCGTTGAAAGTACTGTTGGATCCGTAGTGTACATTGCTCATGCACTGTTGTGCTGAAACTGAAGCAACAACAAACCTTATGAGGATACAATAGAGGACTGAAAACAAAACTCTATGCTTCATTGTTCCTTTGAGAATATATCAAAAGCAAAAGAAATAAACAATAACAAATATTCTCTCAGTATTCACACATCTCAAACAGCAAAACTTATATTTGTACATGTTAAGTTCACACAAAATATAATTATCTAAAACTTAAGAAAGTGAATTAACAAATTAGATTTTCTTGGTTCATTTGGGAGACAATGTACTATATATAACATATCTACTTAAAATTTCCTCCTCCTGGCATAATATACTTTGAGGAAAAATATTTTGGGGATTTTCATCTCAATGTATATGAGGTATGGTATTTTCTATATTGTCTGAACTTGTTGGATGTTTACATATTGTATGAACTCTTGATTCTATTGAAATTGCCCTTAACATAGACGACCCAATATAACAAAAGTTCTAAATTACCTTGTATTTTTGATGATTGAGTATTATAAGAGCACCTCCATCCTCCAACTAATTTAAAGGGTTCTTGAAACAAAAGTTATTTATATAATTAAAAAAATAAAAACAAATGTCATATGGGGGTTTTACAGAGACTATGGGTTCTTAATTTATTATTTAAGAACATTTTAGACTACCTCCATCATTCGTAAAAATTTTGTTGGGTTTTTCACGTTAAAAATTTAATGTTTTAAGTAAAATAAAAAGTTAGACCAATAAAATTATAACAAGTGGAAGGAGAATTCTTTAAAACGGTAAGAACGGTTAATTAAGTTGTTTAAATAAGAATATATTCTTTCTAATTTTTCTTTTATTTATTATTTTTTAATTTAAAATCTCTAAGTTTAAATCCTCTGTTGGATGTGCTCTATCTCACTTCCCTTTTAATATTGTATTAATATAAGTTTTAAGAATTTCTTATCTGCATCTAAGGGAGATGATCTAATTTCTCCACTGTGGTAAACGGATTTAGTTACATTCGAAACTAGTGCAATAATTTTTATTATTTTTTATACTTTGAATCCTAATCTATATTATTTTCTTACTAATTGGATGGATTACCATATCAACTATGAAGTTTTAGTTTAATAGGGAATTTGAGATATGAGATTTTACCGAAATGTATGGCCTAAACTAAAACATAAATTAATATTAAGGTAGCTATTCAATTCCATAAGTTCGATGATGTAATTAGTTACGACAACATAAAAACCCCCACTAAAATCAATGCAGCTCATGAAGTACCATTAACTTATAAAAGTATATTATCATTGGTTAAATAGTTAAGTATGGTTAATCTCTTTGGCTCCACTGATCTTCTCCAAAGCCACTTGGTCCGACTTGATCTTCTCCAAAGTTCGGACTAAACCCTTGAGTGATCCATCAACTTCGGTTTGAGAATCTTTAACCATCAAATTCTCCGCAACATCAGCCGGAGTTATCTCTGTTTCTTCCAACAAAGACTCAATCTTCCCAAACAAAACATGTGAATCAATATTCAGATAGTTCTTGGCAAGAATCTTGAATGCACCGAATGTACAATAAGATAGTTCTATATGCATATCCATCCTACCACTTCTAATCAAAGCTTCATCAAGTTTCTCCAAGTGGTTAGTTGTAAACACAAGGATCCTCTCTTGACCACAAGCCGACCAAATCCCATCAATAAAGTTCAATAAACCGGAGAGTGTAACCGCATTCTTATTCCCTTCTTTATCGCCTTTCACATCTTTAGCTTTCCTCTCTCCGGTGAGGTCCAAGGAACAATCTATATCCTCAATCACAATGATAGACTTACTAGTCGTAGCTATTAACAGCTTCTTCAACTCCCAATTGTTCCCTATCGAAGTTAACTCAAGATCATAGATATTATACTTCATAAGATTCGCCATAGCTGCAATCATCGTTGACTTACCTGTCCCTGGAGGTCCATACAACAAGTAACCTCTCTTCCAAGCTTTCCCAATCTTGTCATAATACTCTTTCCCATCTCTGAACGCTAAAAGATCACTCAAAATCTCATCTTTCTTCTCAAGGTCCATCGCCATTGTGTCAAACGTTGCAGGATGCTCGAATTCAATGCAACTCCAAATACCTTTCATACCAAGTTTCCAATGCGAACTAGGGTTATTCATAAACAGCTTTACCTTCTTCTTCCTCGCCTCAATTGATTTCCCTTCTTCAACAACGTAACTTAAGTAAGACTTAGTCACAACATCCCAATTACTTCTATGGAACATTAGCCTACAAATTTTCTTCCCTTTATCACATCTAAAGAACTCCCAACACATCTTCATTCCTTCATACTCCTCCTCGATTTTAACATCGTCACGTTTCAGATCCAAACTTGTGTACTCCTTAACCTGGTTCCCTTTGAGATTCTCAACTTTAGGGTTAACCTTTGCTCCAAGGTAAGTCTTCACAGCTGCGTAGGCGTAGTTGTATCTATACTCTTCGATTTCTCTGAACCTGATGTAAACGTAAGGTGAGAAGAAGTTCAAGATCTTGTCTGAAAGTTTCTTGAAAATAGGTATTCGTTGGATTGCATTCAAGAGGAACTGTTGGATTCGTCGAGGGAAGTATCTTTTGAGAGTTGACCAGACGAAGAACAAACCCGCCATGTTTGATCCGAACGTTGCTAGGTTATTTCCAAACATCGGCTTCAATATAGATCTCATTAAGATTGCAATGATTGGCTTTTTGTTTTTGTGAAAGTTCTGAATCTGACCCTCTCTCGATTTGATTTGGCTCATAATCTCTGATTTGTGTTGTGTCTCTCTCCCTTGTGAGTTATATGTATTATCTTCTTCACAGAGATAAGGTGGAAGGTTTTTTTTTTCTTTTGTTAATTATTGCTCTTTAGTTAATCTGCTTTTATAATCCGTGAATGATGTTTTTCATGTTCCTAATTGTATTAGAAATAGGACACAAAATTAGGAAAATATGCCTTCTAATACTTTTCGTAATTTAGGAAGGTAATTTCCTTAATACCTCTACGATTTATTTTTATTTAATAGAATTTTGTTTCTCATATACAAATACAAATTTACAACCTTCTATTGTTTTATTTTTCCTTAATTATTAAGTCTTTAAATTTTTCCATTCCATTAATAGTAAAGTCTTCAAAATTTCAATTTCACTAATAATATTTTTCTTTGCAATATTTGAATAATTGTAAATCACATTTTTATCCTACTGAAAACGTTTCTAACATTATTTTCTTATTAAAAGGTATATTTCCTTCTTCTTATTTTGCACATAAATGTAACTTTCATGTTTTTCCACATGTAGTTTTCATGTGATTGGGTACAGTTTTGACTGAAATAAATATTTCAAAGATTTTTATATATTTGCTTTAGTAATAGAGATGTATATACTTGAAGTTACATCATGATATATGGGAACCAAACTGAGTCTGACCAATTTCTTGCTAAAACAATTAAATAGTGGCATTGTAAATTGTACCCATATTTCAAATAGTCAGTAATTTCATTTATGAAGTTATACATCACAAAAATATTATTAAAGAGCCATAAAAATTACACCAACGTTGTACTGTAAGACTTTTGAAATACGGATCAATAAATATCTACTCTTGAGTCGTTACTGGTTAACATAAGCTGAATAGTCCTTTTCAAAAGTGGAGTGGGAAATAAACTGCAAACAACAAAAGGAGTACTTTGTTGTCAGACTCAGACTAAACACAGTTCTTTCTTACAAGACTGAGAATAATTATGTCATATATTTAGAGAATGGTTAGTGTAAAAACAAACCTAGAAATAAGAAGATGAAGACAACAAAATAGATGAGTTTAGCCATTTTCTGAGGATACAATTGGATTCGAAGTTAATTCAAAAATAAAACAAAAATACTCTACGTATAGTTGTGTGTATGTGTTTGTCTTTATATCTATATCTATGCATATCTAATTAACAGTAAAGAAATTATAAAATTCTCAAATCGGAAAGTAACTGAATGCATCTGGTTTTAGTCAAATAAAATTGAATGGAATTGAATACAGGCTTTGACAAACAAATAAAATTTGAATTCAAACTTTAGCAAAAAAAATTTGAATTCAACCATACCTAGGATGGAAAAGAAATAAAAATAACCATGGAGTAAAATGATGAGTTTATGGTTTTTAAGTACACGTTGATGAATTGTGTAAATGACATAATAATAATAATATTAATAACAGCAATAATAATAATAGTAGTAATAATAATAAAAAATAAAAATTATCTTAATATGGTTATGATTATTAATATATTATTATCATCTGTATTATTATTATTATTATTATTACTTTTATTCTTATTAAACTTACATAAAAATTATAGTTACTTTCAATACGACAAATTATAAAATGAAATTCTAATAGGAATCTATACTATTAGAAGCACATTTGAGAGAGTAACTTTAAAGATTTTAGAAAATTACATAAAATGTCATTGTATTAAACATTTTTAAGAATTATTTATTTAAAAATTTAGACGAGGATTTATTATCAAAAACAATATCTACATTAAATCTCAAGTTCTAGATTCTTTGCAAACTATTCATACTTAATCTTATTGAATACATAAATACCGAATTAATAGTAAATATATTTAAGATATTTAAATTAACATATAATGGCAATTTCCAGAAATCTCCATAACTATATATATTTATTCTTCAAATCTTTGATCGTTTAATCAGCAAATATTACCAAACAAAAAATCAAATCATTCTAAGCATATAAAATATATTATTTTGAATTTAAATTCTAAATTAAATCTTACGTCACAGATTTTGTAACTTAATTCAAATCATATATTCTGAACAATCTGCACATTTTTATATCAAAAATCAAATCAATAAATATACGATCACACAAATCAAATATTTAAAATAAAATCTTCAATTTTAAACACTATACAAAATAATATTTTTAGGAATATAGTTTAGAGGACTTGAAGATTAGTATAAATATCAATCTTATCTATATC
Source organism: Nasturtium officinale (assembly GCA_963854855.1). Lineage (NCBI taxonomy): Eukaryota > Viridiplantae > Streptophyta > Magnoliopsida > Brassicales > Brassicaceae > Nasturtium > Nasturtium officinale. The sequence continues at coordinate 11,893,779 of OY978507.1, forward strand.
AAACCTATGATCAAACTTCCGTAACCATTAACCTAAAACTCATTATCAATTTTCACTACTCTTTTTGAAATCAAACCATATAAAACATCATGGACCATTCAAGTGAAAATCATTCATTCATGGATTCAAGTGACATCATATAGTGGAGAAACTTGTGAAATGATCTTGGCTGATGCATATGTAAGTAAATTAGGTTTATAATATTTACTACTATCTACCAATTTAATATATTATATTTGTTATGTGGTTGCAGGGAACTTTGATTCATGCTATGGTTAAAAAAACACTCATGAACAAGTTTCAGAGATTGATCAAAACTAGAGAATGGAAAATTATAGACAACTTCACTCTCTCCAATCAATGGGAAAATTCAGAACCACAAAACATCCCTATCCAATCTCTAGCCAAATTAAATCTTAAAAAATGTGGATAGCAACTATGAGTGTTTTTCTAAACATCATTTGAAGTTTTTATAAAAACATAAATCATTAGAGATATTTTCGAATGAACTAACCTTTTGTAGATGAAATTGAATCCTTATTAGTTTCGGGAAATATAGCTTGCTGATGAATTATTTTACCTGAAACCCAAAAAATATTTCATTACATGCAAATTGTAAACTCGAATTATAGATTTTAATTTCAGAAACTCATATCAACTAAAGATTTATGGTACTTATATTTTGCTATTAAATAATTCTCTTTTGTTTGATATTGTATGCTTCCAAGTTTTTTATTCGGAATAGGAGAAAATCTGATTTTGTCTGCAGAAATAAATAAATAAATGACTTAGATTCAAATACAGAGATACAAAAAAGATAAGTATATGATAAAATCTATTTTATATTAGGAAACTATATATGAATTCATAAATTACAAAACAACAATTGACTAAAAAATTGCATGTTAATCGATAGATTAAAAAAAAAGAAGTAAATTGGGTTACCTCAATCATATGTATGTGTTCCGTCTGAAATAAAATAAGAAACAAAATTGCAAATAGAGATGAAATCATGTATAATGGGTATAGAAATTTAGGAATTTTTTTAACCTAAATTGCTGAAGAATTAGAGGAAAAAATCGAATTCGAAATGAATACATGCATCAGCTATTAAGAAAATATGTATGTATTCCAGTTGAAATGGAATAAGAAACAAAATTGTAAAAAATCTGAAATAATGTGTATCGAACTTGAATTTTTTTATCGTTGAAGAATTAGAGGAAAAAACGAAATTGAAAACAATAAATGCATCAGCGATTATAAAAATATGATCATCTGAGGAATTCAGACAATATTACATGAAGAATATAAGAATTCGAGCATAATTTCCTCAAACCGACAAAAAAATGGAGAGAAAAAGTTTTTTTCCAATTGAGAATTAGATCTGGAAAAATATATTCTTCTTTCCTTATTTAATTTAATTCATAATTTAAAATTATTAAAATAAACGTAATGGATCACTAATAGATAAAAATTGGACCACTAATATGGGCCTTCTATATATTGGCATATGTTATTTCGTAATAGCCATGTCACTAAGAATAATATGATTGTTTTGTTTTTTCAAATAAAACAACTTTGTTAAAAAAATAAAAACAAACTTATAAATTTTAATACTATGTATATACTAATTACATATGTATAAATATTTACAAATTTATAATATTATTATATATTTCATATGTATATTATTATTATTATATATATATATGATAATATTACTCTGTGCTTTAAGTAAATATCACAAAAATTAATTAGTAATAAAATTTTGAATATTCAGAAATTTTTAAAACTAAATAAAATTGAATTATTCTTATTATTATACAAGATACAATTAAAATAACTTTGTTAAAATTTTTTAAAAAAACTTATAACTTTTAGTACTATGTATATACTAATTACACATGTACAAATATTTAAAAAGTAATAATATTATTATATATTTCATATGTATATTATTATATATATAATAATAATAATATTACTCTGTGATTTAAGTAAATATCACAAAAATTAATTAGTAATAAGATTTTAAATATTCAGAAATTTGTTAAAACTAAATAAAATTGAATTATTCTTATTGTTATACAAGACACAATTAAAAAAAATAACATAAAATTTTAATCTCGCACGTATGTGCGAGTCCTATCCTAGTTACAAATTAAAGGAGATGATTTAGCCAACGTTTTACAAAATTTGAAGATGGAAAACCTTCTAAAACTTTTATGATCAAAGATTAGTCATGTAGAAAATTTTGAAAAATATGTGAATATTGGTTGCCAATTTGTCTGAAATTTTTAGAGCGACATAGTAATTTTTTTAAAAAGAAAATTATCAAACAATTGCATGATTAGTCGAGGACATGCGGGGAAGAAATCTGGAAGTCATCTCCCACAAACTAAATGTTGCTCTGACATTGATCCAACTAAACTAAAATGGAGAAAATTCGGATTAGACTTATCTCAAGCTGCAAATGACGAAGTGAATTGTTTACTCCAAAATTAGATTAATCACAAACCTTCATGTGTTATGTATTTCGAGCAAAAATTCATAAGATATAGTATGAAAGTAATAGACGTAGACATGAATGAAATAATGAAACTCGTCAGGTCATTTTGTTATTTTCATTGATCATGTGGTTCGTAACGTTTTATCCAATCGTTCGGCTTGTCAAAACTAAAAAATGGCATACATGTGTAGTTTTTTCTTTTGTAATTTAAAAGCAACTGAGCAAGGTTGACTTATTAATTCTTAATTTTGGGGGAAAAATCTACATTTAAAACATTATAAGCAAGGATGCATATAATGTAACTGAGTTTTGTTTGAAAAGAGATTTACTTACATTCATACCAAGGAACATAATGAAACTGATTATTAATTCTTAATTTTGAATCGGGTAAGATTCATTAAGGAACTTGCATCGGAGGTGGTTGCGGCATACTTAAACATGGTTGGTAATCAGACGGCTAGCGTGAGAGTGGAGAGATGAATAGGTTGGGTATTACCAAGTGAGGGTAGATGAAGATGAATATAGATGGAGCTGGAGCCTCACATGGAAATCCACGATTGGCCAGCGGTGGAATTCTAAGAGACGGAGAGCTCCCGCTTTTAGAATTTCCTCGCTGTCGCCAATCTTGGATTTCTCCGCTCTAGGAGAGGGCAAGTGATTTTGTGGTAGCTATATGCTCGGCGCCTATGGCTGAATTTTAGGGAGTGTACTATGGCTTGTTTACTTTGAAATACCAAGCCAAAGTACTACAACCATAATAGTGTAAAAAAATAATTTGTCAAAAAAAGAGAGAGTAAAATACTCATCAGACGCATTGTTTCTTTTCTACAAATCATTTACCGTTTTCCTTTTGTGTCCTTCAGTTTCTCCTTCTTCGCTTCCTCCTCTGCTTTCTTCTTCTTCCTCCTCGCCTCCTTCTCCTCTTTCTTCTTCTCTTCCTCAGGCTCGAAGACCAAAACACCTCCACACTTCGAGGTGTCAATTGGGTCATTCGTGTTTATTTCAACCCGTCCAATATTGTCAATATGGACAAATCATTCTACATGTTCAATAAGGTCTAAACCCATTTTAGCCTAACCCCATAAACATTCATTTCTAAATGGGCTGTACATGAGTTCCACTAGTTCTGAGAATTCAAATACCTGTTTGGATTCGGATTGAGTTTTTGGGGATTTTGGGTATTTCGGATTATAATTTTTCATACTCTTCTGATGTTAATAGTTTTTCGGTTATGATTCATTTCGGTTCTATACCGGTCTGATTTGGGTTCGTATACCTAAAATATAGGAAAAACATAAAATAAACTAATTTTCACAAATATAATTAAAAACTTTGAGGTATAGAGATATTTTGGTTATCATCGTAAAAAATAATTGATAATTTTTTGAATTTATAATTTTAATTTTAAATAATCAGATTATATACAATATACATATAATTAATATAAATATATATATATATATAATTATTATTTTTATTATATAATTAGATTTTGGGTATTTCATGTACTCATTGGTTCTCGGTTTGGTTTGGATTCAAATTCAATTTTTTGGATATTAAAATTCAGGGCCCATTCGTATAGTTTGTTAGTTCGGGTTTGGTTCTACTTTTTGAATCGGATTCGGATGGCTGTTTTGGGTTTCGAGTATTTTGTTCACGTTTATGTTTCATTTATCTTTAGATTTGAATTTAAATTTTAAGTGATTCAAAATTTTTTTAATTTCCTGTTTTTATAAAAAGAAAATGAAATTTAAAAAGTTTTTTAAATCGATTTTGACCTAAAATTTTGGAGCCTAATAGAAGTTTAATATCCATATTGTCTGATCCATAATTTTTATGGACAGAACAAATCTAATAATATTTTGGCACACTCAAAAATATACTTTTCATGAATAATACATAATGAATTGGATATGGATATAGATGGCCAGTCATTTTGACAATCCTATCCACACAAAACATTCTAGAGAATATATGTTGACTATATTCAAAAGATCAACTAACATTACCATTGAGGGCTCTGAAAGAATTTTTAAATCAGGTGTATTGAATTGGATCCGATATTGCACCGACTCAATTATATTTCTTTGAAACCTTATAAGATCCGCATGATATTACCCGGGTGGGTTTTTTTGTTGGTTTGGGTCGGCTAATTGGCATAAGTAAATTAGCGAAATTATTCTTTTTTTTTTTTTTTAATTTTGTCAAAACATAAACATAGTGGCATAAGTTGTAATTAACTATATATAAGCGACTCAAATGATAATGGTTCTTAATTTTTTGTGCCCCTCTCTGAATTAATAATATAGATATAAAGATACAAAAAACTAATATTGTAACTGAAAATGCAAAAATCATTTCTGTTACAGTTTCGCCACAAATTTTGAAAATTGTGAAAATACAGTACTGTTTATTTTAAATAAAAATTCCATTAGATATATATATATATATATTCTCTAAAACTTCTGTTTCTTTTAATTGGGATTTATTTTTCGTTTTCAAAAAATTAAGAAAATATAGTACTGTTTCTTTAAATTAAAAATACCATTATATATATATTCGCAAAAAAAACAGTTTTTTTAATTGGACTTATTTTTTCGTTTTTTAAAAAAAATGCATCTCTAGATTTCGTAACAAAAATATTTTCTTATTCTGATTCTCCAAATATCTATAGATAAATATTAACAAAAAAAAGAGAAGTTCTCTCTAGATATATATATATATATATATATATATATATTACTTGCGTAAGTCGGGATATGAATATCACAATTAGTTAGACACATCTTTACCATGATTGAATTTTCACATCTTTATATATTTAGAGTTTATAGGAATTGTTTTATAAATTTACATCAGTTTTGTTAATTGCTCTATCAAAGGTATATATAATATAAAAACAGAGTTTAATATTTTCACTGATAAGAGGTATTAACAAATACTCTCCAAAGCTACAGTATCACTGAATTGTTCTTGTTTTTTTTTTTTTTTATGTTTTGGGATCCACATGAATTGTTTGTGGATCGTTTTGTCTTTTATTAATTAATTAATAAAGACAGAAATAAAAAAGTGATTCTACTATACATTCAAATTAAACGTAGAACGTTAGATTTAGCTTTGAATTTGTTTTCTTTTTCTTTTCGTATGAATTTCATTTAATCTTTTAACTTTGTCTGGTTTATACATGAACCATATAGTATTCAACGGTTGAATTGAAAGGCGAAAAGGATCATCGACTTCAATGATGCATGCACTAAATTCAAGTTGTGTACCAATATAATTTATATTTTTTCTACCACTATTTTAATTTTCTACATTTTGTACATATTGAAGTCATTCGACAGACACACGTGAAGTTCTAACTATTTTTTTAATTTATTGTTCAATGCTCGTAAATATTTTGGTAATTATATATGATGGTTGGATATTGTAATATTTTGTTATTTAATATATTTTCTATTTTTAATATTTATTGAATCATCAAATCACTAATTCACATCAAATTATGAGGAATCATCAACGTAATTTTTTTTTTTAAATCGCCTGTAACTTCAGTAACCATAAGCCGGCCGGCTCCGTCCACGATATTGGTCTCTAGAATTAGGTGAAGTGTTTAGAAACTTGTTTACGTATTTATTTAGGTTGCTCTTGGGATCATGCGAGGAGCCACTTCTACATTTTTAAGAGTTAAATGTCCTGTAATGCATAAAGCCACCTAACATTTCTCATCTTGAAATCATTTTTAGTTATTTTTATTTTGTTCCTTTCCAACTATTTTTTTTATAATGCTAGTCAACTGTGGAAAATGTAAGCCTTAGCCTACAAGTTGAAATATTTTTTTGTCTGTTTATATCACCAACCTGTTTTCTTTTTCTTTTTTTTCCGCGAAAGAAACTTCCAACAACCCGTTTAACACTACTAAGCATAGTAAATGGGAAATTAAAGGTCTTCGTTTTTTTTTTTGGTTTTTTTGTAGAAATGTTAAGATTAAATATCATTTTTAAACATTTTTTACAGAGTTAAAGAAATAACAAAGCAGAAGACCTTAAAACTACAGGAAAAAAAAACAGAAAAGAAACTCAAAAACAAAATAGACGAACCAAATGATACGACCTAGAACTTCTCAAACTTAATTTCTTTATTGTAACTTGTAAGTCTGTGAACATTGAAAACTTAATTTCTCACGTTAATAAAGTTTTTGAAAGAAATGATATAAACGATAGGGTGAAATCTGTAGTTACATGGTATATGATGGCAGGTTATTTTCAAAGAAGAAGCACAAGCATATGAAGTATGGGTACTTGGCCTAAAAAAAATTAACCCATGAATAATGATATATAAAAATTTAGCAAGTAAAAGTCATCAAACTCAACATCTCTTCAGGGTTTTTGAAACATTTAACTATACCAAACTTGATGACGTTAATAATGTATATATTTTTAGTGATTAAAATAAAGGAAAAATAAATGTTTCATCTTCTTTATCTCAGAGCCGGGTATGAGCATACGACATGATTTAATGAGTTTCTAACGACTCAATCTGGCGACTTTCCTCTTATTAACCGGTTGATTAAACCGGAATTTAAAGACTCAAGTGATCATTATGCATGTTTACTCATTAAGTTAAGAAAATGAAATTATATCACTATGGGTCTTCAAATATTTTAAAAATTTGAGTTATGGCTTAACGGCTTAGAAAATCATATATTAGATTACATAAATAAATATGAAAATGTCATCTTGTTAGTATGCGCATCATGTAAATGCTTACATAATCATGCTTAGCGACGCTTTATTTCATCTTTGAGATGACGTCAACTGAACTATCATATACGTATCGGATGACGTCAACAAGAATACGTCAAAATATAAATCTACATAGTCGAGACTTGACTACTTTCATCGAACCGCAAGGTCCTAAATTTAGTTTGGTGGCTTTTTCGCCATTTTGGTGGCTTTCTTTTTGTAAAGTAAATTAAAAAAAAATTAAATTCAAAATGCAAGGGTATGCATCAAGAAATTATCTCGTAGCTAGATAAAAAAAAATCTTTGATGTAATAATTTACATGTTTGTTACATCGATCGGCTATATATATACACATTTAGATCATCCAACCCCATTCAACTATCCAGATGAAACCATATTTGGCTGCAGAAAAAAAAAACATTTATCTCTTTGGTAGTACTTAAATGAATTTAAACTCAAATCAACTTTATACTCATATATAATACAGAAACATCAACCTTTTTCTTTTTTCTTTTGTTAAAACCCAAACATCAATTCTTAAAGAAGATTTTGCTAGGAGTTCTTAGCTACAGACTTAACAAATATCTTTCGCATCTATGATCTATGGGCACCAATCATGGTGAAAATGGTAACTCACATTCATGAACTCAATGTGCACTACCAATTTCACATCCCAGATCTTCATCCACTAGTTCTCAAATTACTAGTTAAAACAAAGCAATGTTAAGGACTAAGCAAGATTAACCAACATATAGTTCGGGTTTGGTTCAAACAATTTGGTATAAAATTTTATCGTCACTGAAATGATCACAAAACCTTTAGAATTTTATTTTCTAACAGCATTCCAACAGCCAAAGTACAAGCTCACACACAATAAATAAATAAAAACCGATCATTCAGATGTCACTTCTTTTTAGATGATACCATTTTTTGTATAAACGTCTTCGTTATTCCTCTTTCTTGTTTCATCTTCTTTCTCACTTCCTCCTCTAATTTCTGCCTCTCTTCTTGAACCTTTTCGTTCTCGTCCACCAATTTATTGACCAAACGTTCAATGCAAATGTTTCCATGTTCTTCAGCAGATTTTGGCATCAACATCTCTGCAACATCCGCTGGGGACATTTTGATGTCTTGGACTTGGAGAAATCTCTCGATATCTCCAAACATGTCATGTGCTTCAATATTCAAGTAGTTCTTAGCCAAAACCTTAAATGCTTCAAATCTACAATAAGACATCTCAATATGGTAGTCCATTCTTCCTCTACGTATCAATGCCGGATCAAGCTTATCCATAAAATTCGTAGTGAATATAATGATCTTCTCACCACTACAAGCTGACCATAACCCATCAATGGCATTTAATAGCCCTGACAATGTAACTTTACTTTGCTTCACATCTCCCTTCATCTTCTTCTCCTCTCCATCCACTTCTTTGTCTTCATCTTCCTCCTTCTTTCTACGCCCCGTAAGATCAAGAGAACAATCAATATCTTCAATCACAATCAATGACTTACTTGTTGTATCCAACAACAACTTCTTTAGCTCGGAGTTATCTTTCACTGTAGTTAGCTCAAGATCATACACATCATAGTCTAATAAATTCGCTATTGCGGATATCATCGTAGATTTCCCTGTCCCGGGCGGTCCATACAAGAGATAACCTCGCTTCCACGGCTTCCCAACCTTCTTATAATATTCTTCTCTTTTACTAAACAATTTCAAATCCTTCTTTATAATCTCTTTCTCGTCAGGATCCATTGCCAAAGTATCGAACGTCGCTGGATGATGAAAAGGGATACTGCTCCATTTTCTAGCTGACCTCCAAGGTTGCCATTCTTGACTTGAGTTATTAGTGTAAAGCTTCCTCTCTCTGTTCCTTAACCCTAACTCTTTCCCTTCTTTCAAAACATTATTAACATAAGTGTTAATAATCTTATCTCTGTGTTTCTTGTGGAAACTTAGCGTGAAGGACCTTCTCTCGTCCGTGCTGCTTCGGCCCGAATCAGACTGAGTTCGAGTCTCTTTCACATTTGAAGACCACTTCACCTTCACATCATCGAACGTATCTTCAACTTCTTCGTGATCATCCATGCTTAGCACCAATGATTTGCTGTTTTTTGAATCGTTGGCCTTTAACCTCTTGGCATGAACCACGGAAATGGCTGCTAGATAGTTGCGTATTGCGTCATACCTCTCGCTTCTCATTAGACCTTCATCTGTGTACTCGGGGAATTTGATGTGAACGTAAGGGATGATCCATCCAATCATCTTGTAAGTTTTTTCTGCCAGGTAGGATTGTAAATGTTGAGGAATGAATTGTTTGTAGACAGGCCAGAATAATATAAGAGTCGACACTATTGTGCCGATCTGAAACATATTCTGTGTTGCTTGTGTTACACGAAACTAACGTTTCTCTTGAGACTTGGCTAGAGTGCTCTCATTTGGTTTCATTGTTCCATTTCTTATCTCTCTCTATTTACAATACTCTGATTACTTTACAGGAAACTGACCATATATATATATTTTTAATTAATATTAGTAGGATGTGGGATTATTACGATTATTTTACTTGTAGGGTATACTACGATAAATAATGTTAGTTTTTAGGAGTAGGAGAAGTGTTTAGAATGTTGTCTACATGTAGGCTTACACAATCAAGCGAGAAGCACCTTATTTGTAGCGAAAATTCATTATTCTTTTATTTGGTTCTCTCGTAGTTTTATAAGTCTAGTCAATGTAGTATATTACTATACCTTGCTGGACTACAAGTTGAGCATTTTTTGTAAATAGAATCAATATCATCAACTAAAAGCCTTTATTAATTAATTGCGAAAGAATTATGTTTCTTTTATTGTTAGTAATCGTGTATGGCAGTATAAAGGTTTGAAACTTGATTTCTCATATGAACTACAATCGCATTTCTAATACGTCAAGATTGTGGTGGTGACAAACTAAACTCATGAAAAGGAAGAACCGCACAAATGTGCATGTCGAGCTGATGTATTGCAATTTTCTTAATCATTATTAACATTTGTTTCAGTTTTTTTACTAATTATGGTGAAAAAATAACGCCATATGATGTAAAATAAATGTAAACTTTTCACGTTATATCAAATGATTTTTTTTTTCTGGTTTAGGTTTATTTGCTTTGTACATTTGACATTTATGATGTAAGAGATATCAGGAAAACGTTCAAGAAACACGCACATATTAAGGAGGTTCACCAAAGGTGTCGTTGGCTACGTTCACTTGCAAAAGAGACCCATTTTATATTGTGGAGGCGCAATATTTATTGTCTCAACATACAATAGGGATTAGAATAAAAAACACTATTTACAAAGATATCCTAGTTAGCTCCAATTGGATTGAATCCCAAAAGGATTTCAAAACTGAAACTGAATTGGCATACCAATCTTAAAAGTTAAAACTAAGGAAAGCTCGGACGTGCAAGAGAAAGTGTTGGGAAGTAATGGTTTCCCACTTAATGAAAATAAATTACTGACTTAGTCTTCCATGACCATGAGCATATAAACATAAATCTATTTCGATCATCCACTTAAATGGCTATAAAAGACACATATGCCACTTAGTGCTTGTACGTTTTGTATTTTCAAAAGATAAACATTAGAAAGTAAATAGGAATAATAGACACAATAAAAATATTACAAATGTGAAATGTCCTCACTCAGTTGCAAAAAAAAAATTAGGAGAAGAGAGCAGATAGATTGTAGTTGTAAGCAAGCACACATGAAATATGCTTCTACATATATTTCGATATTCTAGATAATAATTTAGCCCGTATTTGAACAGGTAATTTAAGTTACCATTACCTAAAAAAAATCAGATAATTCGGTTCTGATACGAATAGAATTGTGAATCGATTCGAGGGTTATAAAGGTTGAACTCAAATGGTCAGAATTTAAACAGGGTTGAGTCTTAATTTTTTTTAATCTTTGTTTCATAAAATAATTATATTTTATGTTATAAACTTTTTTCTTTGCTTAAACGATGTTGTGATTACATTTTTCCGTCAATTTATTTTTTGATTTATCACAAGAAAATAGAATCATGCTTTCTCGCAAAAAAAAATCATAGAATCTTGATTTTCACTAAACACGTACAATTTCGTTTTTCTCTACAAAAACATGAAATCTCATTTTTCCATCCGAAACATAAACTGATATAAACGTAAAATCTAGTTTTCAATAAAAAAATAAAAAATCTTATTTTAATATCAGAAACGTAAAATCTTGTTTTCCCGCCAAAAACGTAAAATATCTGTTTTCACCAAAAATATAAAATTTTGGTTTCCCGCCAAAAACGTAAACTTTTTCCTTGATAAAAATGTAAATTCCCTCAAAAAACATAAAATTTGGTTTTTCGCCAGAAACATAAACTTTGTTTTCCCACCAAAAACGAAAAAAAAAAATTTTGCACTAAAAATGTAAAATCTCAGTTTTCCCCTAAAAATATAAAATCTTGTTTACCCGCCAAAAATATAAAATATTTTTTTCATCGAAAATGTAAAATTTTATTTTCTCACCAAAACGTAATTTTTTATTCATTATTGCTCTCTTATTTAGAACTAACAATAATTTGTTGTTTTGTTTGTTTTTATAGAGCTTATATAGGATTTACTACTTTTGATAATATATAGGGTTCATATAAGATTAGAGCTTAAATAGGGTTGAGTTTCAAAGGATTTTGTTGGATTTTAAAATCTTTTTAACATCCCTACATATGATCCATCCAAAAAATCCACACATAACCCATAGTAATTAAAAAAGATTAATAGAACTTTAAACTCATATTATAACAACACTTAGCACAAATCAATCAAAAAGACTCATCATGCCTTCACCATCAGAAGATTCTTCTTTAACTTCTTCAACCTTCTTCTTAGTTTCAGCAACAGGTTCAGCCACCATAACACCACCACTACCAACCCATGTTATAAAAATCGGTAAGAGATAGTCGGACGACCGGGTGGACCTAGAGCCTAGACGATTAATCGAAGAGTAAACATAATTAATCTGGGATTAGCTTTAGAGTTTTTAAATTATTTTTAACTTGTTTAGTTTTATAAATCGTTACTAAATTTATAACTTTGAAATAATATAAATTTAAAGTTTTATAAACTTTTTATTATAAATATTTTTCAAATAGCCAGATTAATTATAAATTTTTAATTCACAAAAAATGACATTTATCCTAAGTATATTCAAAATATAAAATTAAAGTTCCAAACACACATAAAAGTAATTTTGTTTATCATACTAAAGTAATTAAACCAGTAATTACAACCATAAATTATTTTTTTTGTTGAACCATTTTTATATAAAAAAATAAAAAATCGGTGATTTATCGGATTTTAGAATAATTTACTTTGCTAACGAATACATGTTTGATTTAATTTTAAATAGAAATTTTCATTTAATTGAGATCATTTTTTATGAATACATGTTAATTTTCTATCTTACTAATACATGTCAGTATAAAATGAACAATTAACTAAAAATACTCTTTATTAAAAATAAATAACTTTTTGTGCCCCATATAATATTTTTTTCTAGATTCGCCACTAATGGGCATCATTAATACTTAATAAGGGATTAAAATTATCATAAAGTTCCAAAAAATTATAGAATGTGAATCATTATCTTAAAGTTCCAAAAACTTCATTATTTGTATTTTTCAAAAAAAGATAATTTTCTTTTTCAGCAAAAAAAATTTAAAGAATCTACCAAAAGAAAACACACTAGTCAACGGGAATTTAAGACCAAGGCAGAAAATCCAATGTGCATCATTAATACTTAATAAGGGATACAATATTTTTAAACTCGAAATCTTTTCCTGATGAATTCTCAGAATTTTCTCACATGTTCCCTTTGTCTTCTCTTGATTTTTGTGATGAATCTTAAAACGGATGCTTCCTCCTTTGGTTTGAATCTAACTCGTGTGACTCAACTCTCTTGGTCTCCTAGGTTTGTGCCTTTAACTTTTTTTTGTTTGTTGGTTATCTTTGATCTTTATCTGTTAATATGATTTGTGTTAAAGTATGTGAATATTGTGGTTTCTTCAGGGCGTTCTTATACAAGGGGTTTCTCTCATATGAGGAATGTGATCATTTGATAAATTTGGTATCTAATCAAAAACAAAATTAAAGTTTTTGTGTTTTCACAGTTATAGATTTTTAAAAACTAGTTATGATCTAGAGCTGCTTGCTTTGTGATGTAATTAAACTTGTTTTATTTGGATGTAACATTTTTTTAGGCAAAAGGAAAGCTTGCGAAGTCAATGGTGACTGATAATATTTCAGGTGAGGGAGTAGATAGTCAAGAACGCACAAGTTCTGGAATGTTTCTACACAAAAGACAGGTAGCATCCATAAGCAAATATGTTGGCTATTGTATATAAATATTTTTAATGACCTAATGGTTTAATTCTGAATTTGTATATTTGTATATTTTGTTTGAATCATTTTTTGAGATTTTAGAAAATTTGGTTATGGAAATAAAAATAATAATTTTGAAAAAAACATTCTTGAATGCAAATCTGAATTCGATATGGTTTTTTTGTAATATACTGTTTTTTTTTTGATAAAGTAATTTACTGTATGTTTGAACCATGAGCTTGAAGATTTGAATGGTAAAGTTTTGAGTCAGTGCAGGATGATATAGTAGCTAATATCGAAGCTAAACTTGCTGCATGGACCTTTCTTCCCGAAGGTATTATCAAAGAAGCATGCTTTTTTGTTCTAACTCTGTTTCTTAGATTATTAACATATAGTCATATAGTCTCGACATTTCGTTTCTTTAATACAAAATAAGAACAATGAAATATTCTCATCTCTTTTTTATGTGTTGTGGATCAGAAAATGGAGAATCCTTGCAAATATTGCATTATGAGAATGGTCAAAAATATGACCCGCACTATGACTTCTTTCACGACCAGAAAGCTCTAAGTATTGGTGGTCATCGGATCGCCACTGTATTGATGTACTTGTCCAATGTCAAAAAGGGAGGAGAAACAGTGTTTCCCATGTGGAAGGTAATTAAGACATATATCACTTCCGGTTTCATAATTCCTCACATAAAATATTAAGATTTCATTTTTTCTTGTCTTATTTCAATTTGATCACACAATCTTAAAGGGTAAAACATATCAACTGAAAGATGATAACTGGTCGGAATGTGCAAAAGAAGGTTATGCAGGTAAACAAAAATGATATGCATAGAAACTTTTAAACATCTTATATGATAAAACAAAAAAGTGTATATAAATTTATATCATATATATACATGTAACATGATTCTATATTCTCCAAATGATATATTGCATTATTTGAATATGTATCTTTGTAGTTAAACCGATGAAAGGGGACGCATTGCTGTTCTTCAATCTTCATCCAAATACATCCACAGATCCAACCAGCTTACATGGAAGTTGTCCAGTGATTGAGGGAGAGAAATGGTCAGCAACTAGATGGATTCATGTTAGGTCATTCGGCAGATCGTTTGAGAAGCAACTTGATGAGTGTGTGGATGAGGATGAGAACTGCGAAAAATGGGCTAATAATGGAGAATGTGAGAATAACCCAACGTACATGGTAGGTTCAGAAACTGACTATGGATATTGTAGAAAGAGCTGTAAAGTTTGCTGAATATTAGTTCTTTCCCATTTTTAATATAAGAAGCTTTCGTCAATAAATGACAAAATTTAGAACAACATTAGAATAACAAATCTGATCTTAGATATATATGTTAATGGTTTCATGTTCAATTATGTTCCCTGTGTTCATAAATTTTTTAGTTTATTTTATCATATACAACAAACAAGCAATTGATTAGGCTTCAGCAAAATACCCAAACTCGAAGAACCAACCCAAAAATAATACTCAAACCAAGCCAAACCAAAAACTGAATGTATACCCAAAATATAATCTAAAAAAATTATTTATATTTATTATATGTATATTGATAAAACCCAACTATCTAAAACTACAACTATAAACTAAAAATATCAATTATTTTATATCATAATACCAAAATTAACAAATATATCTTAAAGCTTTTTTAATTGTATTTATGAATATTTAACATATTTTATTATTTATTTTTGTAATTCGAGTATCCGAACTATACTTTTATAAACTTAACCAAACTTGGACCAAAACTAAAACTCTATAACTATATAATAGATATAAAAGTATTATATCCGAAAAATACAAACCCACTGGTGTATAGTCCGAATCCGACTTGATACCCAAACGTGTAAGGCTATAATTAATGATAAAAATTTATTTGGAAAATATTCTAAAAGGAACGTGCCTCCCACGCGCTCTTCTCCCGAGGCTCTGTCGTCTGCGGTTGCTCGGAGCTCGGAATCCGGTGGTTCCCCGGTGTGCTTGTCTCTGCCCATGGCCATGGGCATTTCCCCTTAATGGACTGATTTAATAAAATTAATGTCTATTAAAAAAAACTAGTTAGTCAACGGAAATTAAAAAACGACGGCAGCAAAATACAGTGGGCGAGAGTCATTAAATAATCCAAAAGGGACAAAACTGTTAAATTACAAAACTATGGGAAACAAATTGAACAAGAAGAAAGATTCTTAGGTGTGCAAAGAATAAATAAATATACAATACCAATTCATCAAATCGGTCATCAAATTTTTTTTTTTTTCTTTCTCCAAGGAAATTTTCCGAATGGATTCTAGGAATTTTCTCGCATTTTCCATCTGTTTTCTCATTGTTTTCCCTTTAATTTCATCTGTTCCTCTTCGTTTACTCACTCAATTGAGCAATGAGTTAGCTTTCAATCTAATGCTCTCTTCTCTTGTTGTGCTTCTTCGAAATTGGTTAACTGAGTTTTTTTTTTTTTTTTTTTTTTTGGCAGTGAGGGTTCTGTGATTAGAATGAAAACAAGTTCTTCATCTCTTGCTTTTGATCCAACTCGTGTAACTCAACTCTCTTGGACTCCTAGGTTTGTTGTCTGATTTTTGTGTATCTGAAAGTTTGAATTTTTTTTGTTTTGTTAATTCGATTTTTGTGTATTTTCAGGGCGTTTTTGTATAAGGGTTTTTTATCAGATGAGGAATGTGATCATATGATTCAATTGGTATTAGAAATTAAGGATCTTTTTTTGTGTGTTTTGATTTTTAAGAAGTAATGATGATGATGATAAAGGATTTTTTTTGGATTTTGGGTTTTTAGGCAAAAGGGAAGCTTGAGAAGTCAATGGTGGCTGATAATGATTCTGGTGAGAGTGTTGAAAGTGAAGTACGTACAAGTTCTGGAATGTTTCTCTCTAAAAGACAGGTGAGATTTTCAATTCATTAACATGTTGGAATTGTAAAGCTTTTAAATTGACTTGTTAGAAGCTGTGGTTTGATGTTATGGATGTATTTGTATGTTTTGGTTTTAGTGTACAATCAGTTTATATTTATGATGTAATTTTGATGAGAATGATTGCTGTTATGAGGTCTCATGTAGCTTCTGTATGCACTGTATTTGGCTGGCTTTTACTTCACCAATTAGATAGGCTCATTCGCTGTTAGTAATCCCACAACACCGTAGGAATCTGTTTCTGTGGTTAGACAAAGTAGTAGCTTGAATGCAAAGTTGAATATTTCTAGTGGTTGTTGACCTTTTGAGCTTGAGTGGTAATGTTCCATGTCTGTGCAGGATGATATAGTAGCTAATGTTGAGGATAAAATTGCCGCGTGGACCTTTCTTCCTGAGAGTATTTCCGAAGCATATATATATATATATCTATATTTGTGATTCGGAATTTACCATTTGGTTAGCTTACAACTTCTCTTTTTCTCCTGTGTTGCGGATCAGAAAATGGGGAATCCATGCAGATACTGCATTATGAGAATGGTCAAAAATATGAGCCGCATTTTGACTACTTTCACGACCAGGTTAATCTAGAGCTTGGTGGTCATAGGATTGCCACTGTATTGATGTACTTGTCCAATGTCCAAAAGGGCGGAGAGACAGTTTTTCCCATGTGGAAGGTATAGATATATATATCACTTCCGGTTCCATAAATTCTCCATAATACTTAGATTTCATTTCCTCAGTAACCTTATGATTACACATTCTTTTAGGGTCAAACAGCTCAGCAGAAAGACGATAGCTGGACTGAATGTGCAAAACAAGGCTATGCAGGTACATCATCTGTATATAGTTTGATATTTAAAAACATGTATATCTTAGTATTCTTGAACATGCCTGTTAGTTTAAGATGTGGAAAGATGATAAATTTAAAAGCTCAACACAGGGATTGTAGTAGTACGATTCTATGGTATGTTGCGTTATCTGACTATGTATATTTGCAGTGAAACCGAGGAAAGGGGACGCATTGCTGTTCTTCAATCTTCATCCAAATGCAACCACAGATCCATTGAGTTTGCATGGAAGCTGTCCTGTGATTGAGGGAGAGAAATGGTCAGCAACTAGATGGATTCATGTTAGACCATTCGAGAAATCGGTTAAGAGGCAATCTGGATGTGTAGACGAGAATGTGAGCTGTGCAAAATGGGCAGAGGCAGGGGAATGCAAGAAGAATCCAACTTACATGGTTGGTTCAGAGAAAGACCATGGATATTGCAGAAAGAGTTGCAAAGTTTGCTCATCTTAAAGGAACTACAAGAAGCAAATCAAAGCTCTTATTAAAGGATCGAAATTTTTGTATAGCGAAAAATCAACCTTTCGTTAATAGAGGACAAATTTAGAACAACATACTAAAAATAAACTTGATCTTATGTTACTGGTTTCATGTTCTGTTATAGTTAACCAAACTTAATAAAACTCATTTTGTTTAATCCATCAACCTAAACCATGTCTTGGAGCTTTTTGAATTGCATCACTTTACTTTCATAAAGCCTTTGTTGTACTTTCAGACATTTTTCAGCTTTCTTAGTTTAAGTGTTCCTCTTCCACTGAAGCAAAATCAAGTCCGGAAATCTTCATTGGTCCAATGTTAACTGCAAAAACCACACAAATCCTCATTGTTCTGAACTTAGCAAATCAAGAAACCATAATATAATGAGATGGCACATGAAGAGAATGTTGGTTTCCACTTACTAACAGCATCAAGTCCACTTAATTTGGGCATAAATTGTCTGATATGTTCCTCTGCTGCTTTTTCTGCCTTCAATGTCTCGCACTCGAACGAAACAGATACTTTCTTCTTTCCGTGCTTCTGTTCGACTAATCCTATCACATCTTCCTCCCAACTTTTCAAAACCAAGTAATACCCTTAGCTCAGTCATTATAGCATAGGGCACTAGAAAACTCACTCAGACTTGTCGTATATATATATTAAAAAAGGGCTATTCAATAAGCATAGCTCAGTCATACTCGTTATGCAAGAAGGGATTCATATTCAACTCATTCAAAAAACTATTGAGTTTTATGATTTTTTTGCCTAATCCTATCACATCTTCCTTCCTACTTTTCAAAACCATGTGACAACCTGAGCTCAGTGAAATTCATTACAGCATAGAACACTAGAAGACTCGCTCAAACTTATTGCAGATACATAAATTACTCTAAAAAGCTATTCATTAGGCATAGCTCAGTCATACTCATAAAGCAAGAAGGGATTTCACATTCAACTCATTCGAGAAGCTATGAGTTTTATGTCTTTCCCACTCCAGATTTACTAAAATTAGATTTGTTCTTGTATAATGCTAGTCTTACCCATGGGCATGCTCAACATCATTAATTCGAGCAGCATCGTGACCTTTACACTCCACTACAACTGCTTGTTCCTCCTTACTCTTTTCTCCACCATAGGAAAATGAAGAACACATTCAGTATCATGATTTTAAGAATTAAGAGTTAAAGATTTACACAAAAGAAAGTGAGAAAGTTCATACATTGTAGTCTATTATGGTGAGTTTGATCAACCGATAATCCTCACCGCGGCTACACTCAGTCTCACAAGCCAATTCTTTGCAAAGGAGAAAGAATATATCCTCAAACAAATACATCAAAATGCATTGAAATTAAGACTAACTAACCTCGCTCCTGCTCTTAAGCTATCTACATACAGAGATCTCCATCATGTTCAACTATTTCTATTATCATCAATAAAAGTAAATTTAGTACAAGATTAAAACTTGAATATTATACAGCAAAAATGCATGAAATTAAGACTAATTGACCATTTGACCTCATTCCTGTTCTTAAGCTACATACATGCAAAGATCTATATCATGTTGAACCATTCCTAGTAACAATAAATGTAAAATTAGTGCAATATTAAGTCTTGAATCTAATACACAGCAAACTAATTTCCACAAAACAAAAAACCCAATAAACAAAAAGACCATTTTTGTTTGTTTGTTTTGGCCTTAGAAAGAGAGAAGTGAAATATCTACCAGTGCCATGGAGACCCATAACAAATGGATTGAGGCATGTGAATGAAATGACCAGAGATAGAACCACTTGGCAACAAAGCTATTGATGCTACTCCTTCCTTCACTTCTCCTTCTTCTTCATCTTTATTCTTCTCTATCTCTTCATCTACAATCATAAACCATCCCTTTACCATTTATCAACAAAAACAACAATTACAGAGACAGCTGAGAGATAAAGCCACAAATTTTACCCATTTTTTTTTTTGCTTGATAGAGTAGAGAAATCGATTCTTAACCCCTTATGTTCAATGTCTTGCAGCTTTTGGGTGTTTTCAAGTAACTTCAAAAACGACAAAGTTTTATTATTTTAATCGTCGTCGTTTTATGTGTGGATCGGTTTCATTTTCACTAAAGTTTTCAAGTAAAACATCTATAAATTAATAATGTCACAGGAAATTTTATTAATTTAAACAGTTATTAATTTAATTATTAATTTATAGAGAGTTTTTCAATTTTTAAAATAATATTACATAAAATTTAAAAAATTAAAATAATATTTTAATATATTTTAATGCATTTACATATTAGAAAATAATTATTGTATATACAGTTTTTAAAATAATTTTTGATGCAATTTAAGAAAATAATATAATATATTTTTAATATTTTAAGAAAAATTGAAATAAACTCTCACAAAATTACAAAATTACAAAATTACTAACAAATAAATAAAATTAAAACTATATTTTATTTAAAATATATTATATATAGAGCAATGTTTTAAAAATCGTTAGGCACTAGTCGGGCGGTGAGGATGGGTCTAGTGCCTAGAGGATTAATCGGGGAGTAAACGGGGATTAATTGAGGATTAGTTTTAGGTTATTTTAATATTTTTAAAATATATTTATCCATTATATTAAATTTTTAAATAATATTTTTTTAAAAATTATAGTAAATACATGAAAATGTAGTATTAATAATTTATTTTATGATTTTTATTTATAATTTTAACATAATTTATTATGAAACATCAGAAACTATCAATATAAATGTCTGAATAACAAAAACAAAAAAAATTTATACTTGAAAATTTAAAAATAATTGGATTATAGATGATTATGCCAAAAATAATCGGATTAGGCGGGGATTAATCGGATTAGGCGGAAAGTAATCGGTTGACTGACTTTCTCGAGGGATTAATCATTAATCGAAGTGCCGAGGGTGGGCCTAGCGATTAGCCGGGGTGTAATCGGAGCTAGGCGGAGATTTTTAGAACAAGGATATATAGTACATTTATATGATTATTAATTTATATTATTAATGGGACCATATATTTATATAGGAATTTCAAAAAAAATATTATCTTATTATCTTATCGAAATGTGTCCAGTCCCGATTCAGGACCGTGATAATTTATTAATTTAGATATATTATTAATTTATCGAGTATTAATTTATAGAGTTTAAACTGTATTAGTACGTTGCTGAGTCATGTAGAATTATAGATGCCATGTAGATTTTTTTTTGAAATTTTATGCAATGTTCTGGGCATAAATTAATTTTGGCATTTAAAATTGATCAACGAAAACACATTTGTAAATAAATCGTTTTCTTGGTTTTTATCATTAATTGTAGGGCTCCTACTACTTAATGATATATTTTTTAACAATTACATATTTGACCTCTAAATTCAAAGATAATAAGTTAAAGTTGTAAATTTTCAAGAATGTATATTCTAATGGTTTGGACTCTACGATTATTACGATTAAAAAGATGATAAAATATTGATTAAGTGGCTTAACCGTAGTACTGTTTTCGTTGTTCAATTTTAAGTGTAAAAAAAAAAATTAATTACCAGAACATTGCATAAAAAAAAAAAAAATCTAAGTGGCATCTCAATCAACAAAAAATATGTCAAAAGGCATATATAACTCAATATGAATATCTCAGGTGGCAATGAGTCATCGGTTAGACTAGTACAACTTTGGTGAATGTTGATTTTAACACATATGTTAAACTCCGATGATGTTAAAAATACATTGCATCTTATATTGTGAATGAAAAAGACGCCGTGAAAATTGTTCATATTGAAATTGGTCTTTTCCCTAAAAGTATGTATAGATGTTGGATACCCGTTTATATTCGGATCAGATGGTTTAGGTTTTTGGATTTCAAAATCTGACCCATTCAGCTATTTATAATTTTTTGTTCAGATTTGGTTTTGGTATTATCCGGGTACCCAAAGTAGTGGAATTTTTTTTGTTTAATTTGAATAAAATTTAGTTAAATTTTCGCAAATATAATTTAAAACTTTGAATATTTTGGTTAGTTTGGATATTTTGGTTTAAAATAATTGATAACTTTAGATTTATAATTTTAATTTTGGGTAATTAGATTATATATATTTAATTACTATTTATGCATATAGTTAACCATATGTCGGGTATATCGGATATTCTTCCATTATTGGTTTAGGTTTGGATTTTTGTGTATACGAGTTTATGACTTATATTTTGTTACTTCGAATTTGTACTTTTTTGGCTCGGGTATAGTTCAGATTTTCGGTTTCGGTTTTTTTTTCTGGCTAAAAAGATTGTTTCTTTGCTTTAGGCTAACAGAGTCAAATAGGTAATAACCGATACCCGAACTCGAACTCGAATCCGACCCGAAGTAAAGAGTTCGGATCGGATATGGGTGTACTAAAATACCCGATCGGGTGTATATTTTTTACTCATCGGATACCCGTACCCGATCGGGTATATCCGAAAAACCCGAACTCCACCCAAAGTAATCCAAACTTGTATAAAACTTAAATGTTTTAGTTTTTCTTATTTTCATTTTCATATATGTTAATTTTCATGTGTTAGTTTAGTTATATTATATAATTTTTACTTGAAATTTTTTGTTATTTAATGTTAAATGTTTCATAAATTCAAAAACAAATGAAGAAATAAACTTTGTGTTTTGGTTTGGTGTTTTGAATTTTCTGTATTTATTTTGATATTCTATCTACTTTTAATGAATTTGGGTTGATTTCAAAACAAAAAAATAGTGAATATATATGAATATATATCAGTTTTTAAAGTTTGGTTCAAAAATTATTTGAGTTCGGGTATACCCGAAAATACCCGAACCCGATGGGTGTTTACCCGAACCCGACCCGAAATTCTAAAATACCCGATCGGGTCCTATATCTCTATACCCGAACACCTGAACACCCAAAATACCCGACCCGAATCCGATCGGATACCCGAACGCCCAGCCCTAGAGTCAAAATTGGAAGTGTTGATGCTAGTTTTGCTACATTTAATCGATTGGATTGTGGATATTATTAAGAACAGTTGTGTATGACCAAAACTTAATAAAAGTCAGTTTTTTTGTTTTTGGTTTTATCATCAGCGTCAAGCAAGCAACATAAACATGACAACTGAATTATGTATTAACATACAACAATCTGTAGTATACATGAGATTTGACAGTTGTCTAAAACTACGTCATGCATTTTGAGTCTCTCTATAATTCTAATGAAAATGTAACAATCATGCAATTACCGTTAATTAGGAGCCTTACAACTTACAAGCATAAGATCCTCACCTCTTCCCTTTTTCTTTCTCTAGACATGTCTCAAAGCTTTTGCATTGCATCACTCTATTTCCCATAAAAGCCTTTGTTGTTGTACTTTCGGACATCTCTATATCAACTTCTTCTTCATCATCATCTTCTCTCTTGTGTTTGAATACTCAAAAAATGGGAAGGCCACCTTGTTGTGACAAAACCAATGTCAAGAAAGGTCTTTGGACTGAGGAAGAAGATGCTAAGATTCTTGCCTATGTTGCAATTCAAGGTGTAGGAAACTGGAGTTTGATCCCTAAAAAAGCAGGTTTATCCAAATAAAATCTCTTCTTTCTTTCTTTCAAGAATCACATCTTCTTATTTGTTTTTTTTTTCTTTTGGTGTAGGCCTGAATCGATGTGGTAAAAGTTGTAGATTGAGATGGACAAATTACTTAAGACCTGACCTTAAACATGATAGCTTCTCTCCTCAAGAAGAAGAGCTTATCATTCAGTGTCATAGAATCATTGGCAGTAGGTAATAAATCAAGAAACCTAATTCTCAACTAACTAACTTTTAAAACAATGACAAGAATCTAATAAACTTATGTTTTCAGGTGGTCTTCGATAGCGCGAAAGCTTCCAGGAAGAACGGATAATGATGTGAAGAATCATTGGAACACAAAGTTGAAGAAGAGGCTGATGAAAATGGGGATTGATCCGGTGACTCATAAACCGGTTTCTCAAGTTCTTTTAGAATTCAGAAACATTAGTGGCCATGGAAATGGAAATGGAAACTCATCTTTCAAACCAGAACCATCTACCAACTCTGTACTCACACAATCTAACTCAGCTTGGGAAATAATGAGGAGGAACACAACAACAAGTCATGAGACTTATTACAACAACTCTCCTATGATCTTTTCATCTGAATTCCAAACTTCTCCATTTCATTTCTCTAACCATTCAAATCATCTGCTTAATGGAACCACATCTTCATGTTCTTCCTCATCTTCTTCTGCTAGTATCAGTCAACCAAACCAAGGAGCTAAAGCACCGGTTACTACATTCCGCTGGAGCGATTATCTTATCTCGGATCCAGCTTTACCTCTGAATTCTCAGACACAAGTCGTGGGATCCTCAGATACTAGCAACCTCACTTTTGGGCAGAACCAAAACTTCAACAGCCAAGCCGAATGCAACTCTCAAAAGATCGATACAAACGCCTCGGGAACATGTCATTCTCCGAGTTCCTTTGTGGATGAAATATTCGATAAAGACCAAGAAATGCTGTCAGAATTTCCTTAACTATTGAATGATTTTGATTACTAGATATTGTTGTTGTTGTTTCTCTAAAGCTAGTTTATGATTTTCAAGAACTATGATTTTTCAATAAGTTATCTCTCTTATGTGCTTATTACTTATTAACAATGTTTTAAGTTAGTCGGGCGGTCAGGGTGGGTCTAGCGCCTAGGAGATTAATCGGAGAGTAAACGGGGATTAATCGAGAATTAGTTTTCGGTTATTTTAATATTTTAAAAATATATTTATCTATTATATTAAATTTTTAAATAATAATTTTTTAAAAAATATATTAAATGCATAAAAATATAGTATTAATAATTTATTTTATAATTTTTATTTATATTTTAACATAATTTATTATAAACATCACAAGCTCTCAATATAAATATCTGTATAACAAAAACAAAAATTTTCTATACCTGAAAATTTAAAAATAATTAGATTATAGATGATTATGCGGAAAATAATCGGATTAGATAAAGATTAATCGGATTAGGCGGGGAGTAATCAGTTAACTGATTTTTTCGAGGAATTAGTCATTAATCGATATGGCGAGAATAGGACTAGCGACTAAACGGGATGTAATTGGAGATAGACTGAGATTTTTAAAATATGGCTTATCAGTAGTACCAAAGTTCCTTGTGATACAATCATGTCTTAAATATTTTACATACAAAGCCCAAACTCTCCGACTCGTGAAGAGGGTTTAACCCAATTTATATCCTTCGTGTTCCTTTCGTTTGCTACTTCAAGTTCAAAGCTTTGCAAACTCTAAAGTCGAAATTTTTAGAGCTATGGCGGTTTTGTTATCATCTTCCATAGTATCTCCACTAGGAACTAACATGGACATGAGTAAGAATTTGGGTGTTTCGTATTCTTATTTCCCCCCCAAAATCACCTCTTTAGTATTGCTACTCCACTGCGAATTCGAAAATTCGTCGTCTCGAGCCGTAAAAGTATGAAATTTTGTTTCTTTCATCCTTAAATTCATTTATGTAGGTTTCTTATTTCCAAAAGGTCTGGTCTTTTCTTAGTTTATGTCTTTTGGCATTTCAGATTCAGGAAGTGGTTTAGCAAGTGAGGATAAGAAATTGTTACTGGAACGATATGGTTATGATGCTAATGAGTTTACTTTTCAATCCAAGGTTGATTTGTTTTTCATAATTATTTGGATTTTTTTCTGATTAATTGCTGAAAGCTGAAGCTATGGTGAAAACATATTGTAGAAGATGAGAAGGAAAGAAGAGAAAATGAGTGGAAGGAATAGTCAAGAAGAAGAAGAAATAGTTCTTGTACAGCCAAGAACTACTCATAGGTTACTTCAGGTGTGTATTTGATTGTTTCATGGTGTTTTTTTTTTTTGGGAAGGTTTGTGTTGCTTGATTTCTCCAATGTATGGAGGGTTTAGGTTCTTTCAGGAACGGCTAAACGAAAGAAATTGCTTTCTCTTAAGGGAATGGATGTGAGACCTATGATGGAAGTTGTTAAAGGAGCAGCTTTTGGAATTCTTCAGGTAAGATTAATGAAACAATTGTGACTATTTCATAGTTTTATGAGCTGAGGTGTCACATGAATTTAGGGATTTAACTGTTCTGTGAGATTAACATTCCAATGACTGATTCTTCTCCTTATAGGCTGCTGGTGGTTGTCCAACGTCTCTGCGTCCTGGAAGGTGGTTGGATTTATATAGTGGTACAGGATCTGTTGGAATTGAAGCAATTAATCGAGGATGTTCCGAGGTAAACCGTTATGACAAGAAGTGTTTTATATGAATATTGTTGGATTCTCTTTTGTTTAATTGCTCACTAGATGTTTGATTATATCTTGGACTTGACTAATTATCCACAGGCACACTTTGTTGAGATGGATCATTGGGTTATTTCAAATGTTTTACAACCAAACTTGGAACACACTGGGTTTGTTGAAGCTTCAGTTATACACACTGCTCGAGTCGAAAACTTCTTGGAACGTGCAGATAAATTAGAAGGCGTGTCTACTCTCGAAGATGTTAAACAGTTTTCAATTCATCGCTTGTTATGGCGAACTTCAGCTTTAACTAGTATCTAGTTTAATATTGTTTTTTTCTAGCAGGTAAGGATGGAGCATTTGATTATATCAGCGTTACACCACCTTACATGGAAGTTGATTATGAGGTTCTGATGGATCAGATTTCTAAGTCGGCAGCAATTGGGGAAAATACATTTATTGTGAGTAGCTATATAATTCCCTTCTCAACACATATTATAAGAACTTTTGAGTATTTTTTCATGCTCTTCTGGAAAAAAATCTGATCTAGGTGGTCGAGTACCCTTCACGAACCACAATGCTTGATTCATGTGGATGCCGTGAAAAGGTAATTGTTACCCTTTTATCAGTTGTTTATTGAATGTGGTCTTGTATGAATTTTGATGAGAAATATTTCTTACAGATGACTGATCGAAGGTTTGGCCGGACTCATCTGGCTATATATGGACCAAAATGGGCTCAGAAGCCAAGAAAGACTTAAAGCCACAGTGAAATTCAACAGTTACATCTGGCCATTTTTCGGTTAAAGGCACTGAAAAGAGGCTGAGGTTGAAAAAGCTAGTTTGTTCCAACTTTTGAGAACTAGGGTAAATTGTTTCTAATTTTTCCATTTGCAGCATTTTCTTCTGTCATGTGATATAAGATCCTTTCATTTTCATCGCCATTTCTTCCTGTCACATACTCTAACTGTCATGTTAAATGCAGGTGCTTTTTTCATCAATTGCCATTTTGTTTGTTGCCAACTCCCAAGATGGAAACAAGTGGCAGTCTTATGATAATTCTGAAATCGGTTATAGTACATGTTGCCATGTATGTTTGTGAAGCAGAGATAGTTGTATATAGTTTAATATATGAAGTCAGAGTTTCACCTTTATTCCATTACATATGGCTTCTTGAGATTCCCTTAAGGTGTGAGTAAGCAACTTGATACATATGATTTCTATATGTATGTATCATACACATCAATAACCATCCTAAGCATTTCTTCTAACTAAAGATACCCTTTACGAAAATGACGTTACTGAGGTATGTGTTGAGTCATTCTTTCCATTATTCTAATTTAATCTACTTTAGGTAAACAACTCTTCAATAGAGCATGTAACTTGAAATTACTCGAAGGATATATATGCATGGCTTTGCTCACACAATCACTGTGAGAATCAATACTTTAAGGACACTATCCTGACCATGTGTAAGATCCTAAAGGATATAGAGGAAACATATATATAGCAATGAATTGTGGGGCCACGTCTGTTCAGAGTTTGGCTTTACTATGTTACATGGCAAGCTTCTCTTTCCCACCAAGGCCAAAAGGAAGTTTGCTTGTGTCATGGAAACAAACTGGCTCAAATCTTACCTAGCTGTCATTCAGATATGGATTCTTTTCTTAACTATTTGGATGTTTTTAAATCTGTTTATATTATTATTATAGTTTAAAGTTTATATCTTTGCTGTTAATTCAGTTCTTTGTAGGGAGGGAATACTTAACTAGGAAGACAACTCCTAGCTCCTTTTCACAGGTTTGGTTTTATTACATTCTTAATTGATTTTGTTATTTTTTAAACAATAAAGGAAGCATCCAAGTGATTTAATATAGTGGTAAAGGAAAGTAGTAAGCTTGCTAATACTCAGTAACTAAAGGTACAATGTCCTTTGCTTTTAAATAGCTTAAAATATATGTAGTTAGGGAAGCTTGTGAGGTCCCCAATGGTATGCTGCATGAAAATTCACAAATCAAAGCAAATAAAAAAGGTACTCGAAGGGCCCATATGTTACATAAAGATATGTTTTTCATAACTTTTCTCTTCCTCTCTCTCTCTCTTTACATGGACACCTACGTATTGTATAATGTTGCTTTGTGTGCTTCCATCTTTAAATAAGGCCAATCACGGATTTGTCTTCCAAGGTATATAAAAAACAACCTAAATGCTTGTTTTTTGTTTCTCATTTCGCTTTCTCCTTTTTTTAGCTTCTTCTGTTCAAAGATCTCTCTCTATTTATGTGACAGTCACTTCACCACCATCATGGATGTTCTGCTCAGTCTGTTCTTGTTTTTGGTTGGTCAATCTTTAAACAGGAAGCTGTAGGGACATAAGGTTGCGTTATGGGTGGAAATGGTGGCATTAGAGCTTTGGTTGGAGCTCTTGTGTATTTGGTTGTGATTGTGTTTCTTCTTCTCGGTATTTTAGCAAACTCTGTATCAAGTGTTCCATCTATGGAAAAGGTCAAGACTTCGAGGTTTAGTGGTAAGGATATGAATCTGTTTCATGTGAGCAAGCGAAAAGTTCCAAATGGACCTGATCCTATCCACAACAGGTTCTTAATCTTCTTCTCTCGAGATCTTTTATATTTGCTTCTTTGAGTATGCTATCAAACCTTTTGAGAATTTTTCTTGAAGTTGGTTTAAGTAAGTTTATACAAAAACTAATCTTCCACTATTAGTGTTTCCTCAATTCAAGATCTTTGGAAGTTCACTTTACACGGAAACCGATAATCACAGTTTTCTAACAAGATCATTTCAGCATGCAGAATTCTTGTTCTTTCCTTCTTTTCAGTGTCATTGTACATTTTGTGTCCATTAAAGAGCTTGTCTTTCTAAAGCAGATAATAATGTATTTCATGTTTTTGTTAAAGCTTTGTCTTTCTTTAATTTCGATGTTTTAAGATATAATTAAAGTAACTTGTAAAGAACTTGATCACTTTGGTTAAACTTTACTTAGCGTTTGTTTCAAAATTATTTCTTCAGGAAAGCAGAAACTTCAAGACGGCCTCCAAGAGTATGATATAACTACGATATATTCGACTACGAACGATCTGTTTGGCAGCTTCTCAAGTCTCAATTAAGTTTCCAAGTCAAGAAGCTACAGTTTATTCTTCTCTGGGGCAATCTATAAACTTCAGATTCAGATATATATATATATATGGCTATGAAAGTCATAGCTTTGTGAAGGCTTGCTCTGTTCTACAAGGTATCTTCTTGCTCCTTAGCATTTTGGAAGGTGAAGACTTTAACTTTCTCTCTTTTCTTTGTAGAATATTGTATCTGAAGTTTGAATACTTTCAGAAGCTTTGTAGGGTTTTTTTGTAATAACATTTGTATTAATTATTATAGGTTTATTAATGTCTATCTAACTCTATGTTTCATGTTTTCCTCATCTTTGTTTCTTTCTTTGCCTTTTCTTTATTAAATCTGTTAACTTTAAAGTTTTGCTTTTTTATGTTTCCTCTGGCTAAAGCAAACCATTAACTAAAGTTAGCTCTGTTTTCAAATATTATCCCCTCCTTAAATTACTGATTATATTAAAATACAAGACTCAATGATATGGCTTCTTATTAGAAGGCTTTGTACTTGCACAACTTTTGAATTACATATATTTTCATTGTTGGATTCTTCTGAACTTTGGGAATCTTATATTCTCTCTGTGTTTTTGATAGAGTCTTACAAAGTGAAAATACAAAAGGAGTGAATGAAGCATAGATTCAAACCTCTCTCTCTCTCTCTCTCTGTTTGCATCCTTTAGCTTCTTTTGTGGGATTGGTTTTGACTGTATCGATAAGCAGACCGCTAAAGTAAGATTCTTCAGAGAAAAAAACTCTCTTTTTCCTTTTTTCTTCACTTTCTTTTTGTTCTTAAAAGACACATGTTAAAAATTTGTTTTGTCACTCTTCTAACACAGCCAAGAAACAAAATCAATGTTTCAACATAACATGTCTTAATTGGAAAATACAATTAAGCATATGCACTTCTGTTTTTACAATAACATAATCTCTACAAAATCTTAAGCATGTTCTGACTTGGGAGATACATAGTACAAGATTATTATTATATAGACAACAAAATAATATAGTTTCATAATCTTGAAAAATATTCATTGTAATTTTCCTGCTTCCATAGAGGTCTGTTTTCACATTGTTTCGTTCTCTTGTGTGTCGAATATCAAAGGGAAGTCATCATCTTGTTCGGTGAACGAATAACCTTGTTTCTCAGCAATAGCTTTCAGTGATTGGTATGTTTGAAACATTAGCCATCTCTCTTTAGGCCTTGAAGTCACACAGTTACAAGCAATCTCAACAAATTTCAAGATCTCTTCATCATGACCTTTGCCTCGAATATTTTCATCGAATGCATCGATGATTCTTCCCGTGCTTTCAAGCTGTTTCACCCAATCCACTAAACTTCCTTTAAACCCTTCGCCTCCTAGAGCTTTTAGCCCAGTTGCCAACTCTAAGAGGACAACACCGAGTCCATATACATCGCCTTTTAGTGAGGCTAGCATTGTTGTAGAATACTCTGGAGCTACATAACCAAACTCTCCTAAATCACCTGTTGTGAAAGTGCTCTCGTTGTTATCCAAGGGGATCACAAGCCTTGCAAGTCCTGAATCTATAATCCTTGCATCAAAATCCTCGTCAATGAGAATCACATTTGAACAAATGTTTTGGTGAAGTATTGGAGGGCGACATCCATGATGAAGCCAAGCCAAACCTCTTGCAGCACCTAAACCGATTCTAAACCGAGTCGACCAATCGAACTCAACCGCATTTGAATCAAGCAATGAGTGAAGTGTGCCACTAGACATGTACTTATAAACAAGAAACTTCTCTTCTTCCACAACACAAAAACCAAGAAGTGGAACTAAGTTAGGATGACGAAGCTCCCACAACTGATTCATCTCATACCGAAACTCCCTCTCCGCAAGCTTACACGTACTCAAATGCTTAACCGCAAGCGCTGAGCCATCAGGAAGAAGCGCCTTATAAGTTGTTCCAGTCCTAGTGGAAACAATAATGTTCCCTGAACTGAAATTATTAGTTGCAGCCATCAAATCTCCAAATTTAACCTTAACCAAAGGCTTTTGAAACAAAGAAACTTGAGTAAGCTTATGACTACGAAGTCTCTGAGCCAAACTACTAACTCCTCTTTCAGTTAAACCGCTTCTTCGTCTTTTTGTCCACTTCAAATGATAATACCACCAAATCCCAAAAGCTAACAGCATTGATGCAGCAGCACCAAAAACACCAGCAGCAATGATAATTGCAAGATTCTTCTTACTTAAACCACCGCAACTCGAAGATAAAGGACGACCACAAAGACCTTTATTCCCATTAAAATCATCAGATGAATAACTCTGTGAGCTAAAGAACACAGGAATACGACCTGATAGATCATTGTTAGCTACAGAGAACCTCCTTAACCTACTCAAACCAGAGAATTGAACCGGGATTTGACCAGAAAGCCGGTTATCAGACAAAACCAAAGAGTTCACAAAGGTACACTTAGCTAAATCAGGAGAAATCACACCATTCAATTCATTGTTTGACAAATCAAGAGATACCAAAAAAGGTAACCAATCACAAAGCTCTTTAGGGATATTACCAGATAACTTATTAATAGAAACATCCAATTTTTGTAAACTCCCACAGAATTTAAGTGATTCTGGGATTTTACCAGATAAACCCATATCTCTAAGCTCAAGATTGATAACCCTATTCTCACGATTGTTCCAACAAGACACACCAACGAAGTTACAGAGAAACCCAATAGTTGAGTTTTCAAAGTTCCATGATTTCAAAGCTCCTTGAGGATCTGTAAGAGAGCTTTTGACTCCTTGTAAACATCTTATGTCATCTTCATCTGCTGCCAAAGCAAGAGAATAACAGAGGAAGAAGATGATGATGAATAATAATAAAGGAAGGAACTTTCTTGGTTTTGAGCTGATCTCTTCCATGGATGATGAAGTATGTTGAGAGTATTTTTCTGGGTTTGGAATAAAAATTAAAGCCAATGAAGTTGGAGAGAGACAATAAGTCTGCAAAGCTCAGACGTGTTGAACAGTCGTCTCAAAGAATTATAGAGTTAGTAGTAGTCGTCGACTAAGATGTCTTTTTTATTTAATTTTTGTTTTGTTTTCATTCATATGACTTGAAATTATAGTCAAATTTTTTTGGTTAATGTTTTCAAAGTAGTTTTATAACGAAAATTCTAACATTGTCTACTTTTTTGTTTTTTAATATTTGTGTAGTTTGTTGGATTTGATTAATGATATGCTTTTTTGTTCTAAATTTTACTTGTCTCATTTTATCATTTTAGACAAGTAGTACGATATATATATATATATGCATGTTAAAATTAATACTTTTATCACGATATTTTTTCGTAACGGAGAAAATAAAAAGTATTAAATATAACTATGTAAGGAAGTAAAATATAATATTAGAATAACTTTTACTGTTAAACGTGGTTGTATCATGCTAATGATGCTATTGTGTGGTCAACCAAAAATTAAAGTTTACCAATGACGTTGATAGCTAATCAGCTATTCATTGGTTGAATAATTTTTAGATATTTTGAGGATTGTTATAATTTTCATGTGTGACATTTTTTTATATCAGCAAAATAACACATAGTATAAACATAGTTAAGTTGGTAAATTGACTAAAATGTTAATGGATAGAAGACACTTGGAGCTTATCCAAAGATATCTTGATAGATGTCGTTATATTTAGCACTTGTTAAAGGGGAAATACTATTTGCAATTATTAAACGAAATGATATTTTTTTGGATTTTACTACTTACTAATTATTAAATGTCATTTTATTTACTAGATATACAGTAAGGTAGTACAGATGCAACATATTTTTATTGGGAAAGAGGAGATTATAATTTCTTGCGACCTTTTGAACACATACTTTATAATATAATGGAATTATTTCGACAATTGGCTCCATAAGCATTTTATATATCTCATAATTGTAAGTTGAATCGACCAAACAGTCATACTAATTCGATCAAATTGATTACTAATTCGACCCAATGCTTTAGTGTCCAGTCCATAGCTCTGAAAGAAATGCTGAAAATCGTTGAACCATTTAACCTTAAATTAGCATTTCAAAATACTTCTAATAGCAATGCTGAATAACATTTTATGCTACCTAAAATCTTCCTAATTTTTATTCCTTTTTAACACTTTATATTCTATAAGTTTATAGTGGTTGGGCAAAAAGAAACAACGGTCATGAGTTCAACAGAATACATCGATTCTTTATCATGTCGATCCCCACATCCCACATTTAATCCACGGCAAGTGGGACAACATTTTCATGTGCTCCGTGATATTAAAAACATTATTATTAAAATGCTAATTAGCTTATATGAACATTCGTGTATGTATATAAAACTCAAGTGACAACATACGAAGAAAACTCAACAAACTTTTTTATCAAAATAATATAAATCAACCAACTTCAAAAAGCAAAAATATACTTGGGACAACCATAAGTTTAATTATAACTATATATATATTTTATAATATCTTTATCAAGTTTCAAAACTCGCGAGGTGGGATAGGAGATTAATCGAGGATTAGTTTTAGAGTTTTTAATAGTATTTTAACTTATTTTAATTTATAAATCCTCATTAAATTTATAACGTTGATATAGTATAACATTTAAAATTTTATAAATTTTTTACTACAAAACAAATTCAAGTATTTAGATTATTTCTAAATTTTTATTTCACAAAAATAACATTCATCATAAATATATTTAAAATATATAATTAAAGTTCCAAATACATATGAAAATAATTTTGTTCATAGTATTATAGTAATTAAACTAGTAATTTCAACAAAAGAATAATTTTGGGTTGAAATTTTTTTTTTAATTTTTTCAAAATATGGAAAACAGTGATTAATCGACCGACCTCGGAACCGATTTGATTTTAAGAAAATCACGACGGTCGACCTTCACGTAGTGGATAGACAGCCGATTTTTAGAACAAATAGTAATAAAAATAATAAAAGTAATGTACTTTAATTAAATATTCTATAACGAAACAACTTAAGTAATGAAATTATACGATGCTTTTCATAAGTATTTTATTCGTTAATGGATAAACAATTTTTTTTTCTACGTACTCAAAAAACTTTAGTTATTATAATGTTTGACTATTATCCGACTATAACACAACAAAGAAATCGACAGAACCTATATATATATATATATATGATAAACTCACACAATATTTTAAGTTATCAACTATTATATATGATAAATGTTGCATCCTGAAATTTTCAACAGTTGATTTTGGTGAAAAAAAAAACCAGACACCACCATCTGAGATTATAACAACCGTCACACATAATGTAATTAATAACCTGATGTTAAGTCGTTTTCTATTCGCTAATTCTATTATAAATAGATCCCGCACGAAAGAAATGCTAAAAAAAATACGTTTAAAATTTGTATTATCAGAAACTTAAAACTATTGTTAAGATACTTTTATTTAATAAAGATGATGGAGATCATCGAAATTTCTCTAAAACAATCACGAGACCCATATCTTTTCAATTAGCCATCCTCAAAAAATTAAATTTTTTATTTAGATAAACCTAAAGAAAAAATCAAGGAAAAATATGATTTGGATTTTGGACATCGCCTTTAAAATATATATTTTGGACATGACTATTTGTTAAAAAAACGTGAACGACAACACGATTCCACAAAATGTTTTTCCAAACCTCAAAACACTTAGAAATCATTTAAGTAATGCGAAACTCTTAATTATGTGATTGTTAAGACGTATATATCTTTGACTCAAAGATATTAATCAATTAATTTTATCTAAAAATCGGGTGGATAACTTAATTTACAAAATAATATCTTGTTTTGCAAATAGATTGAAGACAGTTTTGTTATGTAACATGGAAACGGAAACAGTACTTGGAAGCGTAATATGAAAATAATTTTTATGAAAAAATTAAGAAATGGTTATGTATTGCGAACGTGATAATAATATATATATATATATATGTACTGTATATAAGTAAAATTAAATCTAAATTTTTTGAAATAATATAAATTTAATAAATAATACTAAAATTAATTAAAATAAAAAATCATAACAATAAATAAAATATATATATATCGGAAAGTTAGACAAAATTTTTTTATTTTTTTCAAATGAAAATTTTTAAAAAACAGGAGGAAACTGGTGGAAACGTGTTTCTATCGTGTTTCCAAATTAAATATTTTAAGAAATTTATGAAAATATGTTTTCATTGTGTTTTCATCAATTTTTGTTTCCAAAAAGTTTGGAAAATGGAAAATGGAGCTTTGAGCTAATTTTCATATTTACTAGATTTTGTATGCATCTGTATGGTCATAATTAGATATGAGTGTGAGTTGTCACCGTATATATTTGGATGACAACAAATTAGGTTTAGGTGTGTCTGGGATTGGTATGGTCAAATATGCACTTTTAAATTCAACTTATATTTCATTATTTTCATGGTGTCATTTTGAATAATTTATATTTATAACCACAATTGCGATGAAAAGGATAGCACCATCCAAAAGAAAATCTAAGCAAAATTGTCTCCCACCCAATGGCCTCACTTTTTGGGTCAAACTAAACTTTAAACTTATTGTGGCCATCACTCGAGTATTTCTTTTATAGACGCACCCAAAACTTATAGTATTTTATCCTATCAAATCCTATTTATTATTTGGAAAATACAATTAATAAAAAAATAAAGTAAGTTGTTATATTATTTATCATTGTAATCAAGAACAAAAATAAATAAGTTTATCAAATATATTTTTTATGTTTATAATCTTTATACTAATATCCATACAAGTCTCATAAATATTTTCTACTATCTATGCAATCAAGCACAATTAAATACAACATATTTTAATATTTTGTTGTCTTTTTCTTTAATTATATTTGAAAACAAAAAAATCTCAATATATATTTAACAACGTCTTTCAATTAATTAATACATACATTATATCCATGTTCTAAAAATCCCCGCCTACCTCCGATTACACCCTGACTAGTCGCTAGATCCACTCTCGTCGCCTCGATTAATGACTAATCCCTCGAAAAAGTCAGTCAACCAATTACTTTCCGCCTAATCCGATTAATCTCTACCTAATCCGATTATTTTCCACCTAATCATTTATAATCTAATTATTTTTAAATTTTTCAGGTATAAAAAAGTTTTATTTTTGTTATACAAACATTTATATTAAGAGTTTGTGATGTTTATAATAAATTATGTTAAAAATATAAATAAAAATTATAAAATAAATTATTAATACTACATTTTCATGTATTTACTATAATTTTTAAAAAAATATTATTTAAAAGTTTAATATAATAGATAAATATATTTTTAAAATATTAAAATGACCTAAAACTAATCCCCGATTAATCCCCGATTACTTCCCGATTAATCCCCTAGACGCTAAACCCATGCTCGCCGCCCAATTAACGCCTAGCGAATTTTACAATATTGCATTATATGCTACACAGTGTGAGAAATAGTTTAGTTAATATAGAAAAGTAATTAATAAAAATATAGAAACAATAAGCTGCTGCAAAATTTCTTTTAATAAATCATACTTTTTACAAATGTAGTTATAAACAAAAAAAAATTACTTATTAAATTTAGTTTAAATAAACAAAAACTATAATTCTTATTTATATATTACGTATGTTATTAACATATACGTAAATACTAATTACGATATATTGTTTCGAGTGCAACTCACACAAACACATTATCGGATAACTTGATAAATTGGGTTATGATTAACATGATGGAAATACTAAAACAAAGTGCTAAATTACTACTTACAAGTTACAAACTTAGTAAAATATAAACACTTACCCTTCTATCAATAAATGAAATTAAAATAAATATAAATACTCTCGTTTGATAAAGAATCACATTTCTTAGCAATTGATGCTTTTGATCCGGATTTGGAGTATGCTTTCTACGTTCATTTCTTTTCGCCCTTGAGATTTGATACGATTGAGAAGCACATTACGGATCCAATATTAATTAAAAAAAAAATCTGGCGATTTATTGATGTTCTGATTTAGTTTTGGGTTAGGGTATGGTTCACAATCCTTGACACTTTGCAAATTTCTACTCTTTTGAATCCTAATTATTTGGAATTGAATCCCAAAAGTTTTATGACTTGCAGGCTTTTTTTGTTAAGATCAGGCTGAATAAACAGATAAGAATTTATAAATTTCAGTAAAGATAAAATTGTAATATCACATATTTCAATTACACTTAGCTTAAAAAGTGGAACATATATTAGTGGAGTTATATTATGGTATTTTGTATTAGTTGTGTCGTTTTGTGCTTTTGTTTAACAAATTTCTTTGAGGAATTGGGGTTATATTGCAAATATGGTTTATTGTTTATAAGGTGAAAATCCTAAAAAAACATTGAAGTTGGTTAATACTTTTATTTTAATTTTTTTATGGTTTACAAATGAAAATTTTATTATTTTAAACTTTTAATTTGACATTTTGACATCTGTTGACTTTTGACTTCATAAAAAATTAAATAAATTTTAAAGTTTAAATCCCAATTCTAAAACTAAAAAACTCCAAAATAATTTTATTAAGTTCTAAATAATTTTAACAGATTAAAACATGTTTGTATGTGGTTTTTTGAGATTTTAAACTTAAAATTTTCGCTAATGTTTTGTGAAATCAAAATTTACTAAGTATTGAAGATTTAAAATAATAAAAATTTTATTCTCAAATTTTATAGTGGAAATTATAAACTATGAAAGTTTGAAGTGGGAATGTTATTCACCATTTTTGTTTTTTTAGATTTTTCTGTTTATATAGTGTAAGGGCTTTTTTACAATTGGGCCTTTACTATCGTTACGTGACGGTATATATGTTACAAATTTAGTTATATATAT
Source organism: Nasturtium officinale (assembly GCA_963854855.1). Taxonomy (NCBI): domain Eukaryota; kingdom Viridiplantae; phylum Streptophyta; class Magnoliopsida; order Brassicales; family Brassicaceae; genus Nasturtium; species Nasturtium officinale. Next base: position 11,932,020 of record OY978507.1, read on the forward strand.
TGTGAGGGCTTTTTATACAATTGGGCCTAATAGTATCGTGACGTGTCGGATGCTCTTCCGGTCCAACATAAAAATAAATGCTTTCCATAAATTAAAATACACCAAAGGATCTTCAATGGAAGATTCTTTCTCTAAATTCGAGATTAAACCCGACCCGGATCCAAATCTAGATATTTGACCCAACGCCAGCTCAACAACTACTTCGTCCGCTTGGTGTAATTACATCATCTCCGTCAACATTTCTGTTGTTTAACCGGAAACATCAAATCTCATATCATTCAACAAAATTCGAAATTGAAGATTTGATTTTTTTGTATGGTTTTGATCCCGGTTAAGGTTTCCGAAGCCGGAACTGGTTCGGATTTTTCGTGTTATCGAGGAGGAGAAAGTATGAAATTGAACTTCTCTCGAGAGTAAAGGATGATTCAGAGAAAAAGATTGGATTTTTTCAAAGGATTGATCTAACCAATCATGTGGTTTTCTTTCTTAAGACCCAGAGATCGATTCTCCTTAGGCGAACTCAGGTTTTTGGATTTTTGCTTGATCGGTTTTGATTTTGGGGTTGAACAAGTTCAGCTTTTTATTTATCTTTGTTGCATTTGACTTCAATTGTAATTGAGATGTGATTTTGTGAGTTTTGTGCCTAAAGTTTTGTTGTAATCTCTGTGGAATTGGAATTGAAATTGGTAGTTTGAATTTAGTTGCTAGGGTTTTTGGGGAAGTTGAATGTTGTGATGATTTGAATGGTGCCATTGAAGTTCACCATTTTATGTTAATCTTCTCTCAGTTTCAGTAATGGGTTAACTTTGTAGAGATTTATAGACAATTAGGTGGATTAAAGAGACTATTTTGACCATAGGAGTATGAATTTGTTCGACAAAGTTCATTAGGATCCTAGTCTTACGGCTGTTAGTTGTTTGTTGATTTAATAGTAGATGATGAAACATAAATGTTGAAACTTTGGTTTGCTTTTAGGTATCTGACTGATCAGCTGAGGAAATTTCAGATAGTCAATGAGGCTAATAAGGTCAGTGTGCGTAAAAGTCTGCGTTTTAGAAATTGGTTTGGCATTATTGTTCTTCTTTATTTATTTTTGTTTACCAAATGCTATTTTTGAAGGATTTTGTTGTTGAAGCACTGAGATCGATTGCAGAGATATTAACTTATGGTGATCAGCATGACCCTTCATTCTTTGAGTGAGTGTTTTTTTTGTCAATTATGTATCAGTCAATGCCGTTAAGGTTTTTTCTATTGGCATATGGTAATATTTTCAATTGTTGCAGATTTTTTATGGAGAAACAAGTAATGGGAGAGTTTGTACGTATTTTGAGGGTTAGCAAGACGGTTATGGTTTCTGTTCAGTTGTTGCAAACCATGAGTATAATGATCCAAAACCTAAAAAGTGAACAAGCCATCTGTGAGTTGAATGCAGTATATTTTTCTTTGAGAACTCCTCATGATAATAGTCTATTGATAATATTCTGTTAAAACTCCTTGCAGACTACTTGTTCAGTAATGAATATGTAAACTATTTGATAACCTATACGTTTGACTTCCAACACGAAGAGCTTTTATCTTACTACATATCCTTCTTAAGGTACGCTTTCTTGCTGTTAGCTCGGCTGTAGGAAGTACTGACCGGCTGTGTCTGATAACTGTTTTGTTTGCTTTATTTAGAGCTGTGAGTGGGAAGCTAAACAAGCATACAATATCATTACTTTTGAAGACTGAGAACGTGAGTATTCTTTAAGTTACATTATCCTTTGACTTTTATATTCCTTTATGGATTTTTATCTGCCATGTTTTAATTCTGCTTTTCTGCGTCTAGGACGTAGTAGTTTCTTTTCCCCTTTATGTCGAAGGCATACAATTTGCATTTCACGAAGAGAACATGATACGCACTGCAGTTCGTGCCTTGACTCTTAATGTATATCACGGTCAGTCACTTAGTTACAATAGTTCTTCTGATTTGTCACTTGTATGATAAAAATAACCAAAACTTTGATTATGTTCTGATGCCTTTAGTTTGTTTTTGCAGTAGGCGATGAATCTGTGAATGATTATGTAGTTAGTCCACCCCATACCGAGTACTTTTCGAAATTAGTTTCATTTTTCCAAAAGCAATGCATGGATCTAAGTGAAATGGTGTTGAACACTCTAAAGTAAGATTCAGTGCATTTTTTTTTTTCATTTCCCATGGCAATAGCTTGTAAAATTGATCATTACTTGTCAGAACCCATTGCCATCTATCTACTTATTTTGTTTGTGTTTAGTCTGCATAAATTTTATTCTTCTGAATGATGTACATTTGTTCTTGTTAAAGAAGCCCTTCCCCAGACTTGGGGGGAAAATTGTTTTCTGCCATTGATGGGATTGAGGACACCTTGTACTACTTTAGCGATGTTATCTCTGCTGGCATACCTGATATCGGGAGGCTAATAACAGATCAGATTCTGCAGCATCTAACTCTGCCCCTTCTTCTTCCATCTTTATGCTCCGAGGCTTTACATGTACAAAAAAATACTACTTTTCCCCTTCATTTCCTTTTCAGGGTTGATTTAGTTTTTCCTTTTGTGCCATTTCGGTAGCCTTCTTAGTTCTGACTGTTTGCAAGAGTATCATTTCTAATTTCTGTAATATTGGTTGTGTAATTATTTCAGGATATATCGATTGATCCTGTCACTTCTCTTTATCTGCTCTGTTGCATCCTGCGGATAGTGAAAATCAAAGATTTGGCAAATATGACTGCTGCTACTCTTTTCTGCCCTGTTAAATCTTTCATTTCAATTTCCCTAGTGAAACCTAATAGTAGCTTGGCTCCTGAGCGCCTTAATTATGGAAATGGGCATCCAGACAATGGTGTTGCTGAGGAGACAGATCAACCGTGTTCAAGCACTGCAGGCTCGAGTGAGGATGAGAATTCCCACTTTTGCAGTAAAGATTCTACCAAAAGTATATTTGATAGTTCCAATATTACATTCAGGTAATCTTGAACAAAGTTGAGATAGTTGCTTTTAAAATTCCTTAAGATCCGTATTAATAATATTCTTTTTTTTATTATTGAGCTGATGTTTTCTTTTGTCACTAGGGATACTTTACTTCAATATATTTCTGAGGGAGATGATGTACAAGCTCAGGGTTCCTTATTTGTGCTAGCCACTTTGTTGCAGACGAAAGGTATTTGTAATGGCGTTGTGTAGATTCTTCTCGCCTTTTCTGGTTTTGACGTCTGACATTCTATTTTTGGCAGAACTTGAGGAGTCAATGCTAGATGCTTTTGGCATTCTTCCTCAGCGTAAGCAGCACAAAAAACTTTTGCTGGTGAGTTTCTGTCATTATCGTCTATCCTTTCCAGCAGATTGCCAGGGAAAATCACATCATGGATCCTGTTACTAATACTTTTTACTGGACCATGAACCAAAAAATATGATTTTTACCTGTTGGGAAGCCGTGCTTCTTATTTAAAACTTAATTGGTAGTTTTCTCTGACAGCAATCTTTGGTTGGGGAGGACTCTGGTCAAGAACAACTGTTTTCACCGCAAAATGGTTCTATGAGAGATGGCGTTAGTAGTGAACTTGATTGGTGTCTGCGGAGGTTGGAGGTACTTAACTACTCTTGAATCTTTGTAACACCTTCCCCCCTCCTCCTATTTAATGTTGTGTTATGCTGTGATTGACTTATAAGCTCAAGTACCTTTAACAGGAGCAGTTTGGAGTATGCTGTTCATTGCCAGGGGCTACAATGTGCCCACGTGTACATAGACATCAGGTGAATCATGAATGTTTGTCTTCTTCTGAAATTCAAACTGTTAAAGCTAGCTTCTTTTTTATAACACTGCAGAAGTCCTTGTCTTGATTTAATATAATATGTGTAGGTGGTGGATGCATTGGTCAGTCTTCTCTGTCGGGAAAACATATCTGCAGACACATTATGGGATGGAGGATGGCTTTTACGCCAGTTGCTTCCTTATAGCGAGGCAGAATTCAATCGCAAACATCTCAAGATGCTAAATGTATGTTGCTTTCAAGATACACTGTTTCTCTTGCTCCTCTCCCGCTCTTTGTTGTTTACCAGTTTCCTGCTATGGCAGGTTGCAGCTGAGAAATGCACAAGTGCCCTTACCCGGGAGATTAGAGGTACCTGGCCTGATCTACTTATCACAGTACTGCTTGATGAGTGGAAAAAGTGCAAAAGAGGCAAGTAAAGAAAATATATATAGGATTTTGATTGTAAGAATATGTTCTCAATGAGTCTGATACCTTTTTTTTCCGACAGTGGTCGAAGCTCCATCCCCTCAAAAGGAGCCTAAAGCCGTTCTTCTCCAGCTGGATAGATCCTCTTCTAATGGTAAAAGTTTTTTTTATATTTTGTGCTGCTAGCTAATTATAAATGGGAATAGTATGGACATTACATTGTTAAAACTGTGTTTATGAAAACTGTTAGCAACTAAAGATCTTATACAGATATCGCTGTTAGCGAATCATCATTCACTGAAGGTGAAAGATTGAGTGAGGTGGTCAAGGTTTGTCAAATTTCTATGTAAAATTTTGTCTTTTATGTATATGTTGATACAGACATATGATAAACAAGCCTTCCCTCTTTAGGTTTTTGTGCTTCTTCATCAACTCCAAATCTTCTCCCGCGGTAAGCCTTTACCGGAGCAACCTCCTATCCACCCTCCTGCTGACAGACCTGAAACGCCTCGTGCCACAATTGTTAGTTTGGGTGTGTCAATCCCCAAACCTGGCACCGAAGTGAAGCTAGGTTAGCATATGATGCTTAATGCACCATGTCTTCACTAGAACTTGAGTTTGATTGATTTGTCTCATCTGTTGGTAGGTAATCTAATCTTTAAATTTTTCTGGTGCAGTTAATGCTATCATCTGTAGGGTTGCCTTTGAAAGAGGTAGGGAGCGTGAATTATCGTTTCTAGTATTATCATCTGGTGTATCTGGGTGGGTTGTCCTTACTGATCGAGATCATGGAATCGTCCGTGTTGCTGCACCTTTAGCCGGCTGCCAGGTACGTAGCTTACCTACGCTAGTTTCGTCTTTGCCCAAGATGCTTGTAATATCACGCACATACACGTCATCGTTCGCAAGGACAGAAGATAATAATGGTAAAACGATGTATCTTTTGGTTTTTATACAGCCTCGAATAGATGAAAAGCACCGAAAATGGCTACACTTGAGAATTCGACCATCTACATTACCGTTCTTGGATCCAACAAAGCGAGGAGTCTATGAGAAGCTAAAGTCCAAAGGTTTAGTAGATGGGAAATGGACATTAGCATTCATGAGCGATGAATCTTGTCACTCTGCTTGCTCAATGGTTGAACGTGAAATCGATCGACAATGTAGTGAGGTAGAAAGAAGGTTAGAGCCATTGTTTGATCTTGAAAGAAACCAAGATCAATAATCAAACATCACTTCTGATACTTGTCTTCATCAACTTGGTCCTCATCGTTGGGGTGATATCATTAGAAAGTTTGGTATTGATCTCTTCTTGTTCTTGAATCCTTGAATATATGAAACGCCAGGCAATGTAGATGCAATCGTAGCAGCCCCAGCTTTCATGATTCTTTCAATGTACCAAGTTTTCAGGTGCCTTAGCAGGGTTCTTCTCTTTTCTTTATCTCTGCATTTTTTTGTTTGTTTGTTACTCTTTTTGTAATGCCTTAATGTAACATCATTGTATATTTGAAAGAGATTATCCACTAGTGAGCTTTACAAAAAGAACTATATAGAAATATAAATGACCCTTGAATTCTAATCCTTGCTCTTGTTTTGAGCTATCATTGTATAGTTTTGTTTCGTTTATGGTTTGCATTTTTGCCTTTCCATTTATACTATAAAGTTTCAAAAATATAAATTCATATCTAAAAGATGTATCTCTTCTCCACCACATTTTCTTAACTAGATGGAGAATCATATATCCAAGAAAAAAAACCCACACGAAATCTGAACCCGATCCCAATCCAAAAACACCTGAACTGAATCCAACCTAAAATTTTAAAATATTAGAATAGGTATTAATCTTCTAAATCCTAACATCCAAACCTGAATTTGATCCAAAATCAAATGAGTATCCCAAATATATTTGTATACACAAAATATTAATTATATTTATTTTTGATATAAATAAATTATCTTAAATTAAAATTATAAATCCAAAAATGTTAATTAAATTTCATACCAAAATAATCAAAACATAAAATAACTAAAATATCCAAAAAATCATAGTTATATTTATGAAAACTTAACCAAACTTTAATCAAATTTAATAATTTTAGATATCCAAACCCGAATGGATCCCAATAGGTAAATCCAAAACTATAAATATGCAAACAAATCTTATACAGTTATACCTGTATATCCAAAAACCCAAAATATCCCATCTGAACTTCTAGATTTAGTCTAGAATGCATATAGAAACATGAAAAAAAAAAAAAAAAATCGGTTAGAACCGACAAAGAACTAAAAATTTATTCAGGTTAACCAAATTGAATATATTTATGAGAGAAATTCAAAATACATGAAGCACAGTTCAATAGTACTACATTCACATATTTCGATTGTTTCCAATATTTTGGTTTATATCGAATTTTCGAATCTAACCATAATTATTATCTTCGTGTTCATAATTATAATCCAAACTCATTTTACAAAACTACGAAGGATACAATCGTAGTTTAACAAAAAAAAAAAAGCATGTCTATTTCTCAACTGACCGGTGAAAGCCAAAAGGCAAGACCTTTTTTTTTTGTTTTCTTTCCCGGAGTTGAGAAGATGGTAGAATCATCAGATGTAGGTCTGAACATAAAATCCGATATCTGAAAATCCAATCCGAACCGATCCGAAAATATCCGTACCAAATCCGAACCGAACACTTTATAAAATCAGATCGGTTTTTGTTCTAAAAAAATTTCGGTTTCGGTTATAATCAGAATCCGATCCGATATCCGATCATATATCCAAAATATATAATATATGGAATATATATACTTATATATATAATTACATATATTCTTAAATATACAAAATATATATTAGTTATCAATATTCATAATTATATGACATATTCAAAAAGATTTTTTTATACTTTTCAACTAAAATTAAATTTTTTTTGATTAAACTTCTTATTTATTTTTTAAAAATAAAAAATTAGATTTTTTTTTTATTTTTTGGTTTTTCTCGGATTTTTTCGGATTTGTTTCAGATTTTTTGGGTTTTTTTCGGATTTTTCGGTTATTCGGATTTATTAACCGAATCCAATTTTTTCGGATTTTTATCGGGTTACATATAAAATTTGTGATCCGATCCAAATCCGATGAAATTCGATCCGATCCGATCCGAAAATACAATCGGATAGTGTTCGGATTATAAAATTCTATATCCGAATAATCCGAATCTGACTCAATCCGATCCTAAACCGGTCCGAATCCGAAAATACCCTGGCCTAATCAGATGTATGTAAAAAAAAACTTTCTTTTTATATTTTAAATAGTTTTAACGATTTGGGTTTGTCATTTCTTTAAGGGTTGACGAGTTGTATACCCACTCAATGTTTCAACTAAGGGTGTGTTCACACGAAACTTCAACTTCCAGATGTAAGCACACCATGAAACTTATACGCATTGTATCCCCAAACAAAATTTTAATTAAGGTTGTGTCAACAAGAAACTTAGACAGTTTATATCTCCATAAACTTTCAATTTCTGTTAAATTTAACATTAAATCAGACTAAAATTAAACTTAACCAATAATTTGGTTTTAAGAGATGAAATCATCTTAGAGAAACCCCACAATTAGCTGAGGTTGCTACAAAGATTAGATAACTATCTAGTCATGTTTCACAGTCTCACCAAGTTTTTATCTGACATGACATATGCTTTCAATTGTAAAACTGTTAATTCTTACATTGAAATCTCATAACATCAGGATATGTTCAGTTAATGCTGCTATTTTTTTCAAGTGCAGTTTATTTCGTTGTGAAGATTGATGCTACAGTGGCAAGGGTTTGTGAAAGAGAACATATCAACTAAAGCTTAAGCTTTGAAGTATGTATTTATCAAACTAAAGCTTAATCTGATAAGTATTTAACTATCTTGACACTGATGTTTATATTTTCACTTAAGCTTATTCTGACAACCCAATGTTGTTCCTTGATGTGTTCTTCAGTCATTGGAACTTAGAAGAATCACAATTATTTAAGTGTGAAACTTGAATACTTGATAAGCGTGGTCCTATCTATGATAAATCTGATTCAGAGTAAAAAATAGTTTCAGATAAATTTGTTTTGAACAAAAGATGAAAAACAACAGAAGAGGATAAAAGAGTGGTGCAGAATTGTTTACCAACGTTTTGAAAACGTAATATATTATTATTTTCACCAGTTTCAGTTATAAAAGGGGATTTTCTTGTAATTCATTCTATGAACATGCTAAAACTATAACAAAGAACAAATAAATTTAATTAACTTACTAAATGTATAACTTAGAAAAGTTAAATGTAACCAGCTTGCTGATTTTTTGGTTCTTTTTTGGCAGATAACTATTTTGCAAAAACTCTGTTTAGTGAAATAATCCGCTATATTATTATTATTATTATTATCTCCGACTTAATATTCTTATCCACTTTCAAAAATCTGATTTCTGTTTGTTTACAAAAAATTCAGAAACTCCCATTTAATACTATTTTTCTTTGTTGATCCATATGAAAGCAAATTCTTGAGTTAAGTACTCACTAGTATTAAATCATAACACTTTTAACTTTATAAATGAATCTATTTATAAAAAATATTCTAGAATAATAAATGTCTTAAATAGTTTAAAAATTACTCAATGCAATGCGAATCATATATCAACATATAGTACATAATGTTTTGGGATTAGAACATTTGCAAAACCATGTGTTTGAGAAAGAAGAACAAACATGGGGGCCACTGGCCACAGTGCCATGAAAAAATTAACATGACAGAGAGCAGCAGGCATGTAATGTGTTTTAATTATTATTTTTATAATTCATATTGTTATCAAATATTTTTCCTGATAATTCAATATTTCAAATAAGAAGAATACTTTTGATTACATTTTCCTGTTAGCATGCAGTGGTGTTCCAGTGGAATTGTTAACTTTGAGTAGCTAACACTTCTCTAATTTTATTTTTTTGACCATGTAAATGAAAACTCAATCAACACTATTTGTTACATTATATTATACTTGAGCTATTGTTTTGAAAAAAAAGAAACTATTGCATGCATTTACTAAGTGGTTAAAACAATGATCTTAGTGATTAATTTTGATAATTATCATAACTATACGCAGAAAATTAAGTAGTACAACGACTGAACTGGTGAATTAAACTTGCACAAGTTACAAAATTTTAGTTTTTTTTTTAAATATTTATCTTAAATTTACATATAGTGGAAGTTGAAAATGATTGATTTAAGGAAAAATGGTCTCCTGTAAAAAAAAAAAGTGGAAACTAGAAAAGCAGAAAAAACATAAGAAACAAAAGAAATCAGAAAAGCCTGAGATAAAGTAATAATAAGATGTTTGAGATAAGAGCAGATTTGAAGGGCATGCTTGTTCTTTGTCTCCTCCACCTTGCATGTTGTTCTTCTTCACCTTCTCTTGTCTTTTCATTTTCATTTTGTTCTTTCTGTTCACCATTTTGTCTTCCACAATCGGACCCACCAAATTCTTGTTTAGGAATCTTGAAATTTCGTATAAGAATCTCATCAAAGGAAGAAGAAAGAAACACAGCAAAACATAGAAAGAAAGAGATAACAATGGAGATCAAGAGAGACATTAAAGTAGAGAAGAAGGATGAAGAAGAGAACATGTGTACTTCATTGTTAACTGCAGTTGTTGTTCTCTCAATGGCTTGTCTTAAATACTTCTCTTCTGTATCGTATTTGATCGAACAATGGCGTTCTTTAGTCTATCTTCTACTCAATATCGTTCTCTTAGCTGTTTACTTCACCTCGACTCGTCTTCCTAGCTCCGAGGAGAATCATGATTTCAAGACTCGTGGTGGAGGTAGATTGGGAATGATGCGAGGGAAGCAGAATAAGTACAAGAAGAAGAAGACAAGGATGGTTGATGAACCGGTTTGTCCTGAACAAGATTTCTTAATCGTTGAGCCAAAAGAAGTGATCAAGAATTGTATAGTTGAAGAGACTAAAAGGGTTTGTCCTGAAGATAAAGAAACTGTGAAAGATTGCTTGTTTCACAAGAAAGAAGAAGAGTTTAATGGGGAAGAAGATGAATTTGAGCCAGGGAGGTTATCAAATGAAGAGCTGAACGAAAGAGTAGAGGCGTTCATCACAACGTTTAGACAACATTTGGTGCTTGATGCTCGTAGAGATAGAAACAGAGAAACTGACCAGAAGATGAGATCAGAAGACTCTAACTTTAGCATTAATTTAGGTCGGGAGGTCACTTGTTCTGTTTAGTTTCTTATTCTCTATAATTTTTTTTTTTCCTCTTATGATTTGTTCGGTTTTTGTTTGTTCTTTGGGCATCGTTTCTTTTGTGAGTTTGAGCTAAATAGCTCAAAAGATCACATATCTTTTTTTGGATGTAATGTCATAAGAAATCATGACTATAATTAATATATATATATATAGGAACAAAATTCTGAAAACATTAATTTCTTCTATGCAAGTCAAACAATGATATAAACCAATGAAATAAAGTCATCAAAGTCTTAGTTAATATTCGCTAAGATGTGTTATACTATGTAGTATAACTATCTTTCTCATTGGTTTATAAACCAATGAAATAAAATCATCGAAGTCTTTAGTTAATAACTATCTTTCCCAATGAAAAACATTAAGATGTGTGAATGCTTTCCCAAGTATAACTATCTTTAGTTTGGCATGAGTTATTGCTGATGCTGGGACCATATGAGCAGACGGATGACAATGAGAAAATTAGCTTGTTACCAAGTCAAGAGCAATACAATTGTCAACCTGCAACAAAATCAAGTTAAGTTGTTACAACAAGTACAAGAATTACAAAATGCACTTAGAACCAAAAACAGTATTAATCAGGTCAGTCACAATTTAACACTACTGAATTAAAGTTATAAGTTCTGAAGTTAGTAACGTGTTAAGTTGTTTTTATGGCCTATGTAAACAGAGACAAGAAGCTGATCAAATAGGTGAGAATTCAAGTAAAAGATAAGTAGTTACTAAAGATCATATCACTTATTTGTTATAAAAATAAGTAACTATTGGTATGTTCGGAATGACGATAAGTGTTAAACCTTTATATAACATATATAAGTATCACACACCAGTAACTTTCAATTGGTTTTGATACGCAACCACACGAATCTTAAAATGAAATGACGCAACCGTTGAGAATACTACTGTATCTTGTTTTTGCAAAAACAGAACCTATACATAAGATCTATATTCCTAACTACACATATTAAGAAGCATCATCGAGAAAGTTTGATATTCAATAGTCTATTTCTGAGCCTTAACTAAAGACTGGCTGCTTCAAAATTATTTTCTTAACTAACAGAGAGCAAATAGTTTAAGGACTACTAGAGATAATGGAATATATATATATATATGATCATGGATACATCAGACTGCGTGTTAACATTCCATATAAGCCCATTATATATGAATATAAAACTTTCTGGTACCAATATCTTGATTGCATGTCGAAAAGGTTATTTAGAAATGAGAAAATAGCTTGTACGAGTCAATATACCTGATCTTACTGAAGAAGTAAGCTCAAGACTTCCAAATTTTCTGCCTGGCAATGTTGGCATCGGCATCTCTTTTGCAACTCCTCCCCGAGTGAAGCCAATGTTTGTTCTAACTCAGAAGTCTGCTTTGTTTTCAATCAAGAGAAACTAGTCTTTTAAAAGAACGGCAAATAAAAATACAAGTACAAGAACTGGCTTGCTCTTATATTCTAGTGAAGAACAGAGCTAGCTGGTTTAAATGTGATAAATGATTGCTAGAACCAAAGCGGCGGAATTAAGGATATCTAGCGAGAACTTGAACTGAATTTGTTTTGTCTTTGATAGCCTCCAAGAGTAACATTTTCTTTTCATACTCATCAAGCTCCTTATGCAGCTGCAATAGAAAAACCAAGTTCTCAATCCCGATTCGGTCTCCTCATAAAATGATTAAAACAGGGAATGGGATAAGGTAGATAACAGTATTGGAGCAGCGAAGTAAAATTTTCAAGAATAAGATTGACTCCTGATCCATTCATTACCTGTTCTTGTATCTTCTGCTCAGCTAAGTATCCTTATTCCTCTTTTGCTAATTGAGAATTTAAATCAGATAGCATATTCTTAACAGCTTCTGAATCAGCTCCTTGACCATCCTCAAAAACTTTGACATCCACTATAAAAAACACATATCATCTCTTTCAATAAATAGTGATAAATCAAACAAGAAGAGTGAACAACTACAAGCATTGGCTACTCACTTGCTGTTATTACAGCCCTATCATCACTTCCCAAACTCAAATCCACTGTTTTCTGGAACTTTCTATTACCAACCAAGAAACTTAGAGACGTTTAGCAGCAGCAGAAGATCTAAGGGCATAAAATAGAGAAAATAACCTTATTTCCTTGTTTAGTTCAACCATTTGGCTTATAAACTGATCTCTGCATATCAAAAGGTGAATAACCTATTTACCAAACAAAAACCAAAGTTTATATCAAGAAGTAAAACTAATTAAGATGTTCAAAAAATGCAAATCACCTCAGCAATCCTTCCTTGTTCTTCATTTCACAAACCATCAAGTCATTAACAAAAATCTCAGTATACCAAACTTAGAAATTAATCAAACCATAAGTACTGAAACCTTAAGAGCTTCAACTTCATTGCCAATAGAAGAGACTTCATTCTGAAGAAGAGCAATCCTAGCCTGAGAAAAAAAAAACTAAAGTTTCGATCTAACCAAACACCAAAATCTCTGAAGAAACTCATAAAATACAAATGAATTAAGGAAAATTGAAACCTCCATAGATTGAATCGTAGTATCACTCAAAGACAATTCAACTTCATAACCATTAAGCTCTTCCTCTGCGACTTCTTTGATTCGCTTCGCTTTTTCAACTTCTAAATTCGCTGCTTCCACTTCCAATTTTAAAACCTCGACTCGTTTCTTCAATCCAACAATTCTTTGCTCTTAACGAGAAAAATCACAAAACAAAAAATCAAAACCACATCTATACGTTTACAGTAACTACGAAGAAGATCGAATCAACACCAAAACTTAAAATAATCAAATATGTATATCATTTTCTCCAGTATCTGTTCGATCTCTCATAAAACTAACAAGTAGATTCAAAATAATCAAATATGTATATCATTTTCTCCAGTATCTGTTCGATCTCTCATAAAACTAACAAGTAGATTCAAAATAATCAAATATGTATATCATTTTCTCCAGTATCTGTTCGATCTCTCATAAAACTAACAAGTAGATTCAAAATAATCAAAAAAAAATCATATCATCTTCTCCAGAATCTGTTCGAATTCGTTTTAAATTTCAGCTAAACGCCTTCCGATTCTTCTTCTTTGCCAAATATCGAGACATTTTCCAGGAATTGTACAAAATGTATGAAGATATTACCTCCACGAGATCGTTCAGAGGTGAAATCTCGGATCAGAGAGAGAAGCTGCTTCAGTGTATCGATTCCCGCCATTTGTTTCTATTGAAAAAAATATATATATATCTCTGTTTCTTTTTTTCTGAAGAAACTTGTTCGTTTTTTTTTTGCGAGAGGTGCACAAACATTTAGCAGTGTTGGCCCATATTTATGGAGGCCCAAGATTCTAAGCCCAAATAGTTTCAGATATTTAATTAGGAAATGGAGTATTAACGCCCGTCTCAAACTCAAAACATACGCGTATATATATGAGGCTGACACGTGTCGAACATGCTCAATATCTTTGTATTCTGTGTTTATTGTTTTTTTTCTTAAGATTCGCACATGCATAATTGTATATGTTGTTTTGAGTTTATTAATGAAATTAATGGAATAAAAAGAACTAGTTCGAATTTAATGAATATTAAATACTAAATACATTTTTCGATATAATATTGGAGGATAGCGTATTAATGAGATATATTTATGAGGAAAGAGTATTTGTAGGAAATGACTCATAAACAAACAATGTTAAAGAAATCTTTAAGGGTTAATTGGGCAGTGACCATCTTCTTACGTTTAATCAGAGTTGATTTATACGGTTTAACTAATTTTATAATAAAATGTAAATTTAAACATATATATATTAATATAATATAATATAATTAAATTATAAAATTCAATAATTTAAAAATTTTCAATTATAAACATATAAAAAATATCAATGTTTTGTATTTTAAAGTTTTTTAAATATCATAGTTTAAATATTTTTTATAAAAACATAAATAATTTATTAAACTCTCATTTTCTATATAAATCATAACTCATATTATTTATATTTAATCTATTTAATAATCGCATATTTCGTTAAATGTATACCGTTTTTTAGAACACTGCTCATAAACAATAACTTTTTTTTTTGGGATAATTTAGACTAAGAAAAAATTTATAACACAAGAATCATCTAAAACCTCATATTTATAGAAGTTTGAAGAATTTGTAATATATGTATACATTAGCCTTTGTAGGGGTTTTTTTTTTATTTTTAACAGCAAATCAAATATATTGATAACATAAAATGTTTACAAGATACAAAAAATATTGTAACACACAAATAAAGAAAGTTAACATAATTTCAATAAAAGAGTAAAAAAACCGTATTAAGCCCACCAAAAGTTTGCAACCAATCAGCCCTGAACGGTTATAGGTTTTTTAAAAACTTTAAAATTGTTTGATTAAAAGAAAAGATTTGAAAGTGCTATGGAATGCAAAAAACCCATTAACTATATGATATATATATATATATATATATTTGCGTGTTTCCACAGTTTATCATTCAATATATTCCGCTGTCAAAATGTGTAATGTACAAAAAGTGCGAAAAAACCCCAAGAAAATAGCTTATGGCACTGTTATTGTAGTAGTCGGTGAACAAATAAATGTTCATAGGATCCCCATAGGAGCCACTTCGAATCCACCATATTATTGTAGTAATACTTTAATTTCGGTGTTAAGACTTAATTGCTAAATTGACTACTGTAAACTATAATGGAAAACACGTTGAATTGAAGTGATATTAATCTTCTCCTTAATTAAATATTGTTTGACACAATTACTCGCCAAAAAGGTTACATATAATTAACTCCAAACAAATGTGAATATACAGTTTCATGTATAGTAATATACAATATAAAAACCTCACAAAAATCTTGGTACTAATTTTTTTTTTTTATTGGATTTTTTTGGGTAGTCATAGAAAGTAACCATAGAATACTTTATAATTAACTGACATAGTATGTATTATGTACTTTTTTCATAATATCCGTTTGGTTTTTTTTGGGTATTCATAGAAAGTAGCCACATAATAATTTATAATTAAATGACATACTATGTATTATGTACTGTTTAAAAATTAAAAAAATCACTGTATATTAAAATCAGACTATTTTATCTCTATGGAAATGAGATCACTGTTGGCGGTTCCATATTTCAGATAATTTATAAGGATGGATTTTTATCGATGTTAACAATATTATAAGATACAAATATTATATAGTAAATTAATATATAAACTGATACATTTCGGGACTGAATTTGTGTGTCTTATTTTCTATAAATATATTATTAATAATCTGAAAACATATATTTTGTTATTTTTTAGAATTTGATTTTTAATCAGTTTATTAATGTTAAAATAAATATTATATCATATATATCACTGTATATGAGATGAAATGATTTAAAAGTCTTAACATTTATGAAAATATGGAATTTCTATTATTTATTTAGTATTTTTCTAAAACTTAAAATATATTTGTTATTGTAATAATAGGTAACTTTGGTGTTATACGTGCTAATTAAATTATATATGTAACTAACAGTATAAAGTTATTTGAAATTGATTAAATTGGGTTATTACTTAATATACAAATTCATATTTGGGTCTGAGTCATACCTAAGATAAGTAAATACATTTGATATTCAGATAATATATATTGTTATGTTAAACATAATCAGTCTTGTATTCTCAAACATATATATTTATCTTGTATATGTGAAATTACTAATATAAATTATATATAGAATATCTTTATATGGTGTCTCAATGATCAATATATCATCCATAGTATCTTTTCTCAATTTTTCAAATTTTCCAAAAATAGTGAAATATGTAATATGAAACATAAAACGAAAATCAAAATAAAAAAGATGTAAAATATTACCTTTGGACATGACTGAAATTTAGAACATCATCATTTAAATTCTAAAACAAATAACCGAAACATTCTGAGTAAAAATAAAATACACATAAATTTTATTGTTAGTGATCAATAATCAATAAAAATAAAATACAAATGTTTTTCATGAAGCCATTTTCACTATTTGGGAAATAATAAAAAAACTTAACTATTGAAAATAATAATAAATTTCAATAAAATATAATTACTTGATTGCATATTTTCCTACATGACCAAGTGAATCAAAAAAACAAAAAAATATATTCATAATTAATTGTAATTAGAAGAAATAAACGAACTTTAAGTAAATCACAGCAAACCATTGATTGGAGTGCATGGATGATTTCTTCTTAAGTTTCCTATTAACAAAAAAACAAAATGTAGATGTTTCGTTAGTATTTAATAAAATAAATTAAATAATAGATATGTATTAAATTAGTATAAAAATATTAACATTAAATATAAATATCTGTATCTAAATAATGCATTATGTACTCAAAATGATTCTTTATATATTGAACATGATGAGAAAAAGTTAGCTTGGAGAGAAAACTAATTGATTTGAATTGAGAATATTATAAATAAATTAATCTAATATTCTAATGATTTATAAAAAAATATTTAATGACTAAAATATAAATAATTTCCAGAAATTGGAAATAATCTTTAATGGTTCAAATCTATTTACATTTAGAAACATTTATAAGTTTATACAAAGATATCATTTTTATACTTAATAAATGAATACATAAAAATTATATTATTTAATTTATCATTTTGAAAGAATAAATATGATTACATTTAACATTAAAACATATTTTAGATTTTTAAAGAATATATGAATTAGATATTCAATTATGAACTATTTAATTGGAAGAAATGAAACAATTTCCATCTATGAGAAAATCTAGGGATGTTTTTGAAAGATACCCTCACTATGTTTTATAATTTAAAAAATACACTCTTTCTATATTTTCATTTGTTTTCTTTAAACGTATTTATTTTATATGTGATATAACATGTTTATCTGATTTAAATTTAATTTTCTATATTTAATAAAAGGTAAAAGTATTATAGTTTTAAATTTTGAAATAAAGATTGTTTATCAAATTTTTGTATTGAAATTCACCAATATATCAGAATTTATAAATATTATAAAATTTATCTTTCAATGTTTATATGCTTCATTAATATTATAAAATTTTACCTTTCAATTTTATATGCTTTATATAAAGAGAAAAATCTCCAATTAGTGACTTTTAATTTCATTATTTTTTCTTATGCAACCTCAAAGTATTGTAATGATATTTTTATAAATTATATTTAAATTTTAGCATAAATAGTTTAAAATATGACGTCTCTTAAATAAAATTTTGAAATTTTAAAAATTTAGTTTTGTTTTATTTGAATAATATAATGAATGGTATGAAATAAATAATAATTTTATTTCAAAATGAATAATTAATGGCAATAATATTGGTTTGTTTATTTTATTGATTTTGAAAAATAATATTCATTTGACATCAGTTTTATTGAGAAAATAATTTAAGTTTCTTAACACTCAAAATTATGATTCTATTATTGTCTTTTAGGTAGATTTTTATTTTCAAATTTAAATTAAATCAAATATATTATTTCTTTTAAGATATTTTATATAATGATATTTCAATATAATTTTTTTAGAACTATGAGGTTATTCTCTTTTTCCATGTATTACTATAGATTACAATATATATTATATTTATATGATCATATACTGTTGACATATACGCAGTGGTATATCTATAAATTATTGTAATCCGAAACAAATACATACAAATATTCATAACAACAGGGGTATAATAATTATTTTTAAAGAAATACACCAATTTTAAGATTTTATAGGGGCAACTGCCCAAAGACATACATCCACCACTGCATGTACATGGATACAACTGGAAAAATCTGAACACAATTTTTTTGTTAATAGTTAAATATTAGTTTGTTTTAAATAATTATATATATAAGATACCATAGCACAACTGATATCAATATAACCAGTAAATTACCATGATAATAATGTATAATTTTAATATTACATGTCTACCACCATATACAAGTGTAATACAAAAATTATTACTATAAAATATATTTATAGATAAGTAAATTATCACGTTATAATATATATTTGTTTATCTAATACATATTTGATTTGTTAAGTTAAAAATATCTTGATATTCTAACTAGATCGATAACTACTAATACATTATATTTTTAATATTTGTTATGTTAAAAGGTATATCCTATCTTATCTTATGTCCTCTTCGAGTAGTAGGTAGAGTAACTTGGCATATTTAATTAATTATCAATGAGAAAGAACTAATTTTGAAATTATTATTACCATGAAAATAATTGTTAGAGAATATATGTATATTGACTAAGTTGACCCTTGTTTTTTGTTGTAATAAACGCTTGTCGGGATTGTTAACTGTGATTCATTTGTAATATTTATTGTATAATTTGCGATTATATAATTTTAAGTGTAGTCATTAAAATTTATGGTTTTAAAAAACTAAAATCATATCTGTTAGAAACCTTTTTTGTGAAAACGTACCAAATCTATCAAATTAAATCAAATCTTAAGAAGGGTTAAAGTTTACAAGATTTTCAACCATAAGGTTAGTCACAAATAAAATTAAAGGATTAAAAGCTTACAAGTTACAACATAGATAGAAAAAGAGATTGGATAAGCCATTGAGAATTGGACAAAAACAAAATATCAAGCAATATGCTACATGCGAGTTCATGTCCACTTTTGAATTAGACTGTTTGTGTAAAATTGTATTCATTTTCATTTTTCTCCCACTTTCGTAAATAAAATTTCTTTTGTTGATCAATAAATTTTACACTTTTTCAAAAACAAAGTAGGTATCAATTTTACACTCCCTAAATCCTAATGATGAAACAAAAATCGTCACTAGTCCATTACCAAAATTTATCACCGACAGAATGATGGATATTTCCATCGCTTGTACCGCGCAACTAATATTTTGAGACTTTTTACCTCTCTTGGAAATGGTTTATATTAAAGCTGATTCACTAATCTTATGTGATTAATTAGTCACACCCCCAATATTATAAAAAAGCTCATTTAGTTGTGAATTTTGTTTTTTATATGTAAACGTTTATTCACATCCTTATTGACTTATTTAGGTATCAAAAGTCGAAGAAAAGATAGTAAAGATTTTCTTTAACTATAAATTTTTGTTTTTTCACTCTTTCTACTACATCTCTTAAAATACATAAATTCAGAAACTATAATTTAAAAGTCCACGTTAAATAATAATGTTTTATGAATCCATCACTCAAATTAACATATGTGCTGCTCTATTTATGAGAAAAAACAAAATCCATTAACCATGTTGTGTTTAATCCTTTAAAATAGTAACTGCCCTCTAAAGGCTAGATTGGCTCATAATTTATGGAAAAGATAAATTAATCATGTCGTGTTCAATCATGATCACGTTGAGAGATGATGAATATGATGTTAGGATTGGTGGTTGTGAATGAGGGATAAACACTAGTAGGCCAAGTTGAAAAAGCAAAAAAAAATGTTGATATGATTGATGAGCCTTTTGCCACTTATGGAAACCTTCATTTTCTTATGTTATGGAAATCACTTTCGTACATTGTTTTTTTTTTTTTTGTAAACGGTTAAATATATTTGTTAGTGAAAAATCTGAAGTTGAGTTAGATACGTTGTCCCTAAGGAAATGGTATGGAGGTGAAGAAGATTTAGCTGGGATTGAAGGATATAGTAATTACTCAAAGAATATGAACCGTAATTAATAATTATATTTGTAACTTACTCATGTAAAACATATGTTTATATGTAATCTAGCTTTTGCCGTCTAATAAAACAAAGTAATCTAGCTTTTGTTTATTACAACTCAAAAAGAATAATATATGTATATTTATATTGTTTAAAACGGAGATCTTATTAATTTAATTTTTAGTTTCCATGTGGTCACACTCGTTTACAGTTTACTTTCTTTTTCTTTGTCAAACACAGTTTACTAAATTATGTATTCAAATAGTATCTTATGATTAATTATTAAGCTCGTACCATAAACGTCCAGTAGAAATCATACTCTGTGTGTGGAAAGGAAAACATGATTTATAAACATGGCAGCAGCTAATAAACACTGATGATACATATGTCATTTTCTTGTTTACTTTCCTTTTTTGTTGAAAAAATTATGTATCTTTCTTGGTTGGTTGATTAAACTACTGATTAAAAAATTAGGTAGCCAACTTGGAATCTGTAAATGAAATAACACTGTTGTAAAATGAGGTAATACATCCAGTATAATTTTCGTTTAAAATTTTCAGACTTTCATTTATATACCCTTACGAATATATTTCGGTGATAGATAAAATAAAACAGTGTGTATCAAGATTTAAGATTTGATAAAAAAAAATTCTAAAATGCAAAAGAATATTTTCTGGTAAACAGAACTAAGTTCATATAACAACACATATTATGAAAGGAATGTAGTATATGCTACAATTAGAATCTAGTGTGCCTAACCATAGGTACAATCATAACTTTAGGATCAAATCAAATAAAAATATAAATGCCCATTTATAAGAAAATAAATTCACAAATACTATTATCTGGAATATGGATACTACTGTGGTCTACTATGGTATGTGTGTGTATGTGTATGTGTATGTGTATGTATATGTATATGTGTATGTGTATGTGTATATATAAATAAAATAAATGTATATAGTTAGCAAGTACAAGTATACCTCAAAATATCCATAAAAAGAAATTTTGTTTTTAAAACCTAGCTATAGTATATTTTATTATAATACTAATAAATAATTTCTTAATTTTTAGAAATTTTTTTGATCATGTTCTATAATTTTTAATGTAATTTTGTACAGAGGTATAATATATTTTGAGATTTTTAGTTATTTTATATATCTAAGAATATAATAATTTTTGAAGATTCGATACTAATTAGTAGTTCTTTTGATTCAACAAAATCGGATTCTTATATCTTAAGATTCTAGGGTAAACTATCTATGTCTAATCCTACCGTTCACTATTAAAAATATGACTCATATGAAAAGTTAATTCTAAGTGTGGTAAATATTTTAGATGAGGTAGATGATCTCAATTGGGAAGACACATATGCTGATATTTAATGGAGGTATTTAAATAAAAAAGAATAAAAATTAAGAAAAGTTAAAATTATTGAAAGGATTAAGAGAAAGAATGTCTTTAGAAATACATTTAAACCCTTCAAATCTACACACATGTCATTAAAATATTGGTCAAAACATAATTAAATAATAAATAATTAATTTATTAATTAAATTGGTAAAATCAAATTAATATTTTTTTAGACACTCTCTTATCCAGATTACCGAAAATGATACTTTAAGTTTTTCTGTTTTTCCTGGTTTCTTAGAACATCTTTGAAAAAAATATTAATATTTTCTTATAGTTTTATTATATAATTATATTTAATTGTTTAATGAAGAATCAAACATCTATTATAAGAGTATGTAAAAAAGTTCTAAAATCTCAAAATAAAATATAGTT
The DNA here is from genome assembly GCA_963854855.1 of Nasturtium officinale. Lineage (NCBI taxonomy): Eukaryota > Viridiplantae > Streptophyta > Magnoliopsida > Brassicales > Brassicaceae > Nasturtium > Nasturtium officinale. The sequence goes on from OY978507.1 coordinate 11,953,990, forward strand.
TCTCTCTTTTTCTTCACTTTTTCTATTTTTAACTATTTAGAATCTCATCTAAAATTTTGAGATGAAACTTGTTTAGATACCCTATATAAAATACTTAAAAAAATAGAGAGAGAATGTGTAAGATGGTTAAGAGATTATACTATATTAAGGAATAGAGTATGAACCAATCTCTGGCGAGTCGTAGGATTTTTGGCAATGGATCCGAACTCGTGAAAGACTCAATGTCTTTCTGGCTTTCTCTTTACTTTGCATGCGATATCAAAGGGTATAGAGATAGTAGTGAGTGTTCGATTTGAGTGAGATTATGTCTTAGATGGAACAACTGTGTCTACCACTTTTTTCTTTCTTTTTGTTTCCTATAATCGGCAAAAGAAATGTCATTTCCTTTTATTGGTTTAAAATGCAATAAAATTGAATTAAAATAATTTTTTTTTTGAAAAGTGAAACATAAAGAATTAAGAAGGTGAACTTTAAAAACAATGTGTCCCCCACCCGTTTTTATTCTTAGTGTGCCACTAAATTTTGTAAGTAATTTACAAATCATTACACTTTGGCGAAATTCATGAAACTCCTTTTCTTTCGCTTCATGTAGTTATTTTATGATTGAATCATAGTAGGAAGAACTAATACGGCTCCCTAAACATGTTAATGGTAGTATTAAGTGAGTGGAATCCATAAGTCAATAATTATTGTGCAGTAAATTCAGATAAACATTTTGTTGTTTTAAAAAAAAAATAACAAAAAAGTTCTAAATTGAGACCAATGCGCCTTTGGGCGAAGTTTGAAAATCGTGTTTACTTAAGAAGTTTCAAATGAATCGCGTGAGACAAACTATGTAGATTAAGTTTTGTAGTGTCATGATCATTGAATCGACATTTCTGTATATATGTTATTGGGTTTATGTAAATCCATTATTTTAAAACTCTCTAGGTGTTAGTCGGGCAGCGAGGATAGCTCTAGCGCCTAGAAAATTAATCGGGGAGTAAATGTGGATTAATTAGAGATTAGTTTTAGGTTATTTTAATATTTTTAAAATATATTTATTCATTATATTAAACTTTTAAATAATATTGTTTTTAAAATTATAGTAAATACATGAAAATTTAGTATTAATAATTTATTTTATGATTTTTATTTATAATTTTAACATAATTTATTATAAAATATCACAAACTCTCAATATAAATGTCTGAATAACAAAAACAATTTTTTATACTTGAAAATTTAAAAATAATTAGATTATAGATGATTATGCGGAAAATAATCGGATTATACGGCGATTAATCGGATTAGGCGGAGAGTAATCAGTTGACTGACTTTTTCGAGGGATTAGTCATTAATCGAGGCAGTAAGAGTGGGTCTAACGATTAGACAGTATGTAATCGGAGCTACACGAAGATTTTTAAAACATGGTGTAAATCCAAGCTAATCACCTCAATAGTATCGTACTGTTTACTTTGCGCCAACTAGTTATGCATGCACAAATTTATTTATTATATTATTTTCTAAAATATGTTATACTAATCAGTGAGTGTTTTATTTATATAGTAAAATGTTATTATATAATAATGTTGGTTTATATCCAAAAATTTTCCCTTAAACTTAGGCTCATGATACTTAGCGTCATTTAGAGCAAAAAAATGGTATCATACACTGTCAACACTTACAAGGCCGGCTTAAGAGTTTATGTAAACAAAAGTTAGATAAAAGAGGACCCCAAAAATATTTTTCTTATGTATATTTCTTTTTTTTTTATTATCATTAAATTACAAAAAGTTATTAGAAGAAATTTTAGCAAAAAAATTAGGGTCCAAAGTTGGTCCAAAGTTTTTTTGGCCTAGCGCCTGTAAAAATATTGAGCGGTCTCTTATTCACATGTTTTTCTTGAGGCATTCATCTTATCACATTAAAGGATTCTTCCGGAACATGAAGGCCACACCAAATACTCCATCCACTTTTTCTGACTTTTCACTATGATATCATTTTAATGGGTTTCTGCAAGCCTCAATTCAATCACTCCGATAATATGATACCATCCGTTTTGTGCGGACTTTATATATATATATATATTAAATTGTTACTATATAATCTGTGGGATGTAATTTCATATCCTAACATTTATATCTATATTATTGTAATCAAAGGGCATACAAAAATGGAACAAAAAATTGAAAACATACGTATATTTTATGTTCGGAGGAAGAGTGATGAAGTAGCACATTTACTTGCACATCATGGCTCTTTGAATAATTTTTTTTCTCTAATTTTATTTTTTTTCTTGTTTGGTTAACTGATCATTTGTATCAAGATATTATTTGTTTAAGTTAATATAAATATTATTTAAGGTGAAAAAATATATTGTTATTTGTACCTAGATAAATAAGTGATCTGATCTGTATATCACATTAATCAAGGTAAGAAGTAAAACTAAAACCGCATAATCTAAGAAGTTCTTAAAACACGTTACTAGCATACACAAAAAAGGGAGCAAGAATAGATAATGTGGTTTTTTATAGACTGATAGTTGTAGTGCATCATTAATTTACAATCTCTAATAACAATAGTTGGTTTCACATATGCAAATGGAAAGGAAAAAAAACACAAGAAACTTAGCACTATTTATTTCGGGTTCTTCATTAATATTCAAACGTATTCATTTGGCTGCACGGAAAACTCAATCGTCAAAACATACAAATAAATTTTAATGTGATATTGAAATCCAATATATCTAAAACATAAAAAAAAAAAAAAAAAGCAACGCTGTAACTTTAATCCATTGGTCAAATGTTTAAATGTTTTTGCAAAATGTTTGAGGTTTGATTATAAGAGTCAAGAGAACGCAGATTTTTTTGTAAATTAATGAAAGCATAGTTTGCCAATAGTTTTAAAGTGCTGCAAACAAATCCTTCCATCATACATTCCAGTGGTTCAGAAATAATATGTTCATCATTAGAATGTCGTACATCTAGACAGAGAGAATTTGTATTATATAATCATTTATTTAATTTTTATCGTAATTGTGTATTATACAGGTGAAATCCTTTAATATATATATATATATTGCAGATAAACGTATATCAATAAAATATAATTAAATCAAATACTTTAAAATGATAATATATATAATAGACAAAAGAAATGTACCAAACATAAATGAAGAAAGTAAAAAAAAATAACATTTTCATTAGTAAAACTATTATACAACCAAGTGGTATCACAGTGGTTTGGGGTTGAGTATGTACATGTCTGAGACCTGCATTCGACTTCATTTGGCAATCCAACCTGTAGATAATAATTACGCAAATTAGCGTTCTGGATTTAAAAGAGATTAATAGTCCAATCACTTGAACTTCCAGATAAAAAAAACTACTATAAGAATATATTTTCAAAGATTTTGTGTATGAAACCTAAACTGTAGTGTATACTGTCTACCAATCTAGTAAATATTTTATAAACTACCATTTTAGTTTTCCAAAGTTAAGAAACCGTTTCGACAAAAAAAAAGTTAAGAAACCGTTCATATAATTTCATTGGATATATTTGAAAGAGTTAATGCTGTTTTATGAACTTCTTCTATATAAAATTAATAGAAGTCAACGTTTACATAATTTAGGTGAGCAGAAGAAAACGTCATCACATACGTTACAAATTTTGGAGATTGATTCACGGGAAGGTATCATTTGCCAACAAAATGACTGTTTAATATATTTAAACTGTAGGTGTATCTCTCTTCTTCATTAAAAAAACAAAAAACTATATCTGTCACTTCAAAGTTCAGATAGGGCATCTCAATTATTTATGTTGTGATAACATTTTAAACAAGCAAAATTACCTCGTTAGAACGAGATTTCAAGGACACATTAGTCTTCTTTTTGGTTTCCAAGCAATGATTGAAGAAGATGTGTCTAGATTTTAATTGAACAAGAAAAAAACATATTTACCTCTCTCAACAACCATAGTGAAAAGGGATTTTTACGGGTTGAAACGAGAAACACATGTTTTTTTTATGAAGTTTTGCGTTAGACCAGGACCAGAGTACGTAGATTACTTTTAGATAGTAACATATTTATACTGATCCGAGTCTCGGTTAGCTACTAATCGGATTATATATATTTTTTTTTATCCGCTCTAATTTAAATCTGTTGTTATTGGATTTGATTGTATAGTACACGCTAAAATAATGAGGATTATGATATTTGTCGATGCATGTTACTATACCAAGAAATATTTTTATACAGTAACAAGCACCAACAAAGATGCATAGTAGAAAAGCTTTTTCAGAAATAAAGACTTAATTAAGAAAACAAATCATAAGTTAGAAAAAGAGTTTTATGGGTCTTTAAAATTGTACAGCCACGAAATTAATCGAGTAATCTTTGTATCAGAAGCATTATGGTAAATTCAATTACTTGGCCTTGCTTTCAGTTTCATGCATCTAAAGTTCGGAGAAGTTTGACTTCATTTAAAGAGTGGAGGTCAGAGATTGAAGACTATTTCAGATAGAAGATTCTTTCTTATAGCTCAATGTGTGATAAAAGTAATCGTTTTCAATCATATTTTGGCTTTAGGTCATCGTTGTCTATTTGTTAAACTCTGGTTCATATAATTTTGGCTTTGTGCAATTAGCTATATGTTTCATGTTGTATCTTAATTTAGCTTCGTAATAAGCTTTATAGGGTTTGAATCCTTGTTTTGGTGGACGCTCTTGTAAATGACATTTTGTACTACTTTTTATATATTTCAACTGATTGGAAAAAGTAATATCATTCCGGCTTATGGAAGGAACGGTGTGGTCGAGGACTCAATAATAAAATGGTCCAAATATGTTTTTGATTATTATTTTATATGCTTTTTCTTATAAACATATACTAAAAATACTTTGACATATTTTTAGGTATACATATACTTATTTTTTTTTCATTTTGAAATCTAACCGAAATTCATATAACAGAAATTTCTTTGAAATGATATAAAATTGAAACTATAAAATTTAAAAGTATTTTATTAAAGGGAAAAAATGTTTTGCCCCACGACCCCTCAAGATCTTTAGCAGGCCTAGTGTTTAACCATAACCGTACCTTGAGATAAGGAACACACCTTACACTTATTGTCAGTACTATACGACATTAGTAATAAATAAAAATAGAGTTGTGTTTGTGAGAGGCTGCATGCAAAGGCTGCAAGGAGCTGCACATGACAGCATAGGGAATTGTTCGGAGGTTTTAATGTCGCAAGAAGACGAATTTAATTCCATGCATGTGCGTACTAGATATATCATCAACTAGTAGAATTATACCGCTTTCATTTTAAGTGATCACTCAGGAAATTCCATGCATGTTGTGTTTATTAGAAGTAAGATAATGGTTAATGAATATGGGATTTGCTTATACATAACCAATCATCATAAATTTCAATATTGCATATTAACATATGTCGTACATAGAAAACATCATGAATCGTTGTTTAAAAAAGTTATTCATCGCAATTACATATTACATATTACAAATACGTATACATAATCAATTATTATCAATATAATCAAAATTAGATCAAATATTTTTTTTCACATAATAATGTAATAGACGGAAAAACAAGTTATATAGTTATATAGTTGAATTTTTCTACTTCAGTTCGAGTTACCAAATTATGCTTAAACGTATAAATTATCAAAGAATTGCTTACGGAAAGTTGAATTATGGTTCCTTAATCGGAGTTACCAATTCAGTTATGTTTAAACATATATATATATATATATATATATGTGGTTAGAATGGGAAAAATTATCAATTGACAAAAGAGAAGGGAAAAATGAAAAAATTATTCTTTTGATTATAACAATTTCTTTTTTAAGATTATTTAGGGTTAAAACTTAAAAGAGAGAGGAGAAACAAAAACAAAGTATTCTAACTCACCAATCACACTTCCCTAATATTAAAGATAAATTCTGAACAAACAAATTATGGGGTAAAAGTTGTCGATATTCCCTTAAGTAAATATGTGTTTAAAAGTGAGAGAGAGTATAGTGGAGACACGCCTAAAACAATTGATGGTACAAGAGATGAGGAATATAATTTTTTTTAAAGGCCAAAAACATGATATAAATATTTAAAATTCCATATAAGTTAAACAGCCGAAGTTCCGGATTCTCTCTCTTTCTTTCTCTGTTTCTATAAATAGCAGCCAGCTACCACATTCGATGGACGAGATGTGAATGAAGGTTAGAACAAAGATATCACATAAAAAAAGAAATCCATAAAAAGAAAAAGAAAAAAAGATTCCCCCTTTTATTATTACACGAAAAGAGAACCTCTTAAGGTTTCTGCTGCCGTTTCGTTAAGTTTAAGGTGTCGTTTGATCTCTCTCGTTGTCTATTTCTTTGGAACTTAAGAGAAATGGGTAAACAAGAGGAGAAAGAGAATGGGAAGAAGAAGATGAAGGGTTTAAGAAGTGTTAGATCAATATTTATGCACGCCGATGGTGTAGATTGGGTGTTGATGGGATTAGGATTCATCGGAGCTGTCGGTGATGGCTTCACAACTCCTCTTGTTCTTCTCATCACAAGTAAGCTCATGAACAACCTTGGTGGTTCTTCTTTGAATATTGAAACCTTCATGCAAAGCATCAACAAGGTTATTTCTCTCTTTCTTCTATGATGTATAAATAATCACTTATTTTTGCTAATTAGATCTTAATTATTATCACCAAGATTTTTTGTAAAGTTTTTGTTGTTGTTAAGAATCCGTTGACATTTTCGGAGAAGATCAACAAAATTACAAATTGCTACTTTGTTGGTCAACAAATAATAACCATTTTGACTCCTCCAAGTCGTTTTAACACTTAACATTTAGTCTTCAATCTATGACACCATGAACATATATATAACAAAAGTAAAGAGGACTAATGTTTATTTCTTATATTTGTATAATCAACAGAACTCTGTAGTTTTGCTATATGTGGCTTGTGGATCTTGGTTTGTGTGTTTCCTTGGTAAGCCTTTTTTTAAATAATGTTTCATTTCCTTTTCTATCTAGTTGACCCCAATTAGATTAACGATTATTTATTTTTAATTTGCGGGATTAATATTTTTTAAACAAAAAAACACAGAAGGGTATTGTTGGACAAGAACAGGAGAAAGACAAACAGCAAGAATGAGAGAAAAGTATTTAAGGGCAGTGTTAAGACAAGATGTCGGTTACTTTGATCTTCATGTCACAAGCACTTCTGATGTTATCACTAGTGTCTCTAGTGACAGCTTCCTCATCCAAGATGTCCTTAGTGAAAAGGTCACACTCACCTTTAATTATCTTTTCATACTTCTAAATTTCAAATAAATCTTTCTGGTTTTCTAAACCGGCTTCATAATTATAATCATAACCCGGTTTTTGGTTTTTTGATTTGGTGCAGTTACCAAATTTTTTGATGAGTGCATCAACTTTTGTTGGAAGCTACACAGTTGGCTTTATCTTGTTATGGAGACTTGCCATAGTTGGGTTACCATTCATTATCCTCTTAGTGATCCCTGGCCTTATGTACGGACGAGCCCTCATAAGCATTTCTAGGAAAATTCGCGAAGAGTATAATGAGGCTGGTTTTGTAGCTGAGCAAGCCATCTCGTCGGTGCGAACCGTCTATGCATTTTCTGGGGAGAAGAAGACCTTATCCAAGTTCTCAACCGCGCTTCAAGGGTCAGTGAAGCTAGGGATTAGACAAGGGCTTGCTAAAGGAGTCACCATTGGAAGTAATGGAATCACTTTTGCCATGTGGGGGTTCATGTCTTGGTATGGAAGCCGGCTGGTCATGTACCATGGTGCTCAAGGTGGTACTGTCTTTGCTGTTGCTGCCGCTGTTGCCATCGGCGGCGTGTAAGTATTTATAACCCGTGCTTTGCGTAAGGATAATTTTTTTTCTATATTATATTACGGTACAATGAGATATGCAAAACGGACGGTTTAAAATATTAAAATATTAGTATCATATACAAATATTAGTATAGTTCGATCTTTGTTTTCGTTTTGTTACGTATTTACCATAAATAAAAAATAGATGCAAAGTAGAATGATAATATTATTCGTTTACATTTTCAAAACACATATTTGTAATATTTTATTTATTTTTTAATAATTGAGGATCCCAAACTAAAATTCAGACTATTTTAAGGTCTTAAAAGTATCGGAAATTTTTGTCATTTAAAAAGTTCACAGTGTGTAACATATAAAATGTTTTTTTGTTCCTTTTAAGACATGAGGTTGTCTTTTTGAGAAATTAGAAAATATGGCATAAAAAAGAAGAAGAATTAAGTTTTTGGTAATGGATTTTTCTATTACAGTAGTTCTCTTTTTCAACATTAATTTTTGGAGAAAAATGCTTCTAGTGCAATGTTAGTGGGCTTAGTATTTGTTAAACGATTAAAATATTCCAACTGTCCTCAGCTTTAATTCTATTGGTTAATTATTTTGTTAGCATAATTAAAAATATTCTGTTAAAATTAATTTATTATTTAATATAATATAAATATGCTATAAACATAGTAATTTTTAACGATCAAATATTTAGGAGAGATCAGTTCTAATTTTAACGATTAATTATTTTGTTAACCTATTAAAAAATATTACATCATGTGACATATATAGATTAACATTTTAATTATTATTTAACGTACTATAAAATATATATATATATATTTAACACACTAATGTATTTGTCAACTGTATTATGAAAAGTTTGAAAATTGATACTTATACCCATTAATATTGCAATAAAGGTATTTAGTCTGAAAATTGATGTCTAGAGAGAGGACTAATAAACAAAACTAATTTTCTAACTATCCATGGTTATTAAACTAATTGATTCAACTTTTTTTGATAAAGTTTTTAAAATGTGATTATATTATAATTTTATTATATATATCTAAATTCATTTTTCCCTATGCATTTTTGGATGTTATGGTAATTTTAGTTCAAGACGTTTGTATATAAATCAATGCTTATATTGATTGTTTTAAGAATAATAGCTAGATTATCAATTATACGTTATTTTCTTACAACAACAATTTTTTTTTTGTTAAAAGAGCCTGCACATGATGTGCCATTTTTTGCCAATGTAAGCTCTCATTCACTTGCTTGATTTTTTTTCTTGAGGAAATCCGTATTTTTAAAAACTTAATGAAAATTAGTTTTTGCCATAAAAAAAAAAAAATAAATAAAACCAAAAACAGATTGTTCATCTTAACAATTAAACTGTATCATGATCTTGATTTTTGGCATCTTTGTTATTTCTTCAGATCACTTGGTGGTGGTTTGTCTAATCTAAAGTACTTCTTTGAGGCGTCTTCAACCGGGGAACGAATCATGGAAGTGATAAACAGAGTTCCCAAGATTGATTCAGACAATCCAGATGGACAAAAACTTGAGAATATTAGAGGAGAAGTTGAGTTCAAGAACGTAAAGTTTGTGTATCCATCGAGACCTGAAACATTTATCTTTAATGATTTTTGTCTCAGAGTTCCTTCTGGAAAAACTGTGGCTTTGGTTGGAGGAAGCGGGTCGGGAAAATCAACCGCAATATCGCTATTGCAAAGGTTTTACGATCCGGTTGCAGGAGAGATTCTCATAGATGGTGTGTCCATTGATAAGCTACAAGTAAAGTGGTTGAGGTCACAAATGGGTCTAGTTAGCCAAGAGCCAGCACTTTTCGCCACATCGATAAAAGAGAACATATTGTTTGGTAAAGAAACTGCGTCCATGGATGATGTTGTGGAAGCTGCTAAAGCCTCTAATGCTCATGATTTCATCACTCAGTTACCTAATGGCTACGAAACTCAGGTTAGAATATTCCAAAAAATTTGTAACATATATTTTTATTGCATAGATTATATTAAATTTGTGTGTATATAAATATAGGTTGGGGAAAGAGGAGTGCAAATGTCAGGAGGACAAAAGCAGAGGATCGCAATCGCGCGTGCAATAATCAAATCGCCAACAATTCTTCTTCTTGATGAGGCAACAAGTGCATTGGACTCAGAATCCGAAAGAGTAGTTCAAGAAGCTTTAGAAAATGCTTCTATTGGTCGTACAACTATACTTATTGCGCATCGTCTCTCTACCATTCGCAATGCTGATGTTATCTCTGTTGTTGAGAAAGGCCACGTTGTGGAAACTGGATCACATGATGAGCTAATGGAAAACTTAGATGGTCAATACGCTTCACTAGTCCGCTTACAACAGATTGAGAAACAAGATTCAGATATGACCATCAACGTCAATGTGCAAATGGGTCCAATCGCGGATCCAATCAAAGATTTGAGAAGTAGTTCAAGACTCTCGACTCTTAGCAGGTCAAGCTCTTCTAACTCGTTTACAGGTTCATGCATTGTTCAAGATCTTTCTGAAGACAACAAGCCAAAGTTACCATCATTTAAAAGATTGTTGGCAATGAATTTACCCGAATGGAAACAAGCGTTGTATGGTTGCATAAGCGCAGTCTTGTTTGGAGCTATACAGCCAGCCTACGCATATTCTTTGGGGTCAATGGTATCGGTTTATTTTCTGACGAGTCATGAAGAGATTAAGGAGAAAACAAAGATCTACGCATTGTCTTTTCTTGGCCTAGCTGTGCTTTCTTTCTTGATTAATATCAGCCAACACTACAATTTCGCATACATGGGAGAATATTTAACTAAAAGAATCCGAGAACGGATGCTCTCTAAGGTGTTAACGTTTGAAGTCGGTTGGTTCGATAAAGATGAGAACTCGAGTGGTGCTGTTTGCTCTAGACTTGCAAAAGATGCTAATGTGGTAAGTAAATGAAGCTTATAATACGAATTTTTAATGTACAATAGCGTTTCTTGAACTTTTGATTTATGTTTTTTATTTATGATAGGTGAGATCATTGGTAGGTGATCGTATGGCACTAGTGATACAAACCATTTCAGTTGTAATCATAGCTTGCACAATGGGCTTAGTCATTGCTTGGAGATTAGCACTTGTGATGATCGCGGTGCAACCAGTGATTATTGTTTGCTTCTACACTCGTCGGGTTCTACTTAAGAGCATGTCGAATAAAGCAATCAAGGCTCAAGACGAAAGTAGCAAACTAGCTGCAGATTCTGTTTCCAATGTTCGAACCATCACAGCCTTTTCATCACAAGAACGCATCATGAAAATGCTTGAAAAGGCTCAAGAAGTTCCGCGGAGAGAAAGCATTCGTCAGTCATGGTTTGCAGGGATTGGGCTAGCCATGTCGCAGAGCCTCACAACATGCACTTGGGCTTTGGATTTTTGGTACGGTGGTAGGTTGATCGCGGATGGGTACATCACTTCTAAAGCCTTGTTCGAGACTTTTATGATCTTGGTTAGTACTGGTCGGGTCATTGCCGATGCTGGAAGCATGACCACGGATTTAGCCAAAGGTTCAGATGCGGTTAGCTCGGTTTTCGCTGTTTTGGATCGGTACACATCTATTGATTCCGATGATCCAGATGGATATGAGCCAGAAAAACTAACTGGTCGAGTTGAGCTTCTCAATGTTGATTTCACTTACCCAACACGGCCTAATGCGGTCATATTCAAGAACTTCTCCATTGAGATTGAGGCGGGAAAGTCTACCGCGATTGTTGGTCCAAGCGGGTCAGGTAAATCCACGATCATTGGCTTGATCGAGCGGTTCTACGACCCATCAAAAGGTATTGTGAAAATCGATGGCCGAGACATAAGGTCGTATAATCTAATATCACTTCGTCAACACATAGCTTTGGTTAGCCAAGAACCAACATTGTTCGCAGGGACAATCCGAGACAACATTATATATGGCAGATCATCTGATAAAATAGATGAATCCGAGATCATCGAGGCAGCGAGAGCTGCTAACGCTCATGACTTCATCACATCGCTATCAGATGGCTACAACACATCTTGCGGAGACAGAGGTGTACAATTATCCGGTGGACAAAAACAGAGGATCGCAATCGCTCGAGCAGTTTTGAAAAACCCATCAGTTTTACTCCTCGATGAAGCCACAAGTGCTCTAGACAGTCAATCAGAACGTGTGGTTCAAGACGCGCTCGAGCGTGTGATGGTTGGGAGGACAAGCGTTGTGATCGCACATAGACTGAGCACAATCAAGAACTGTGATGCAATCGTTGTTCTAGACAAAGGCAAACTCGTGGAGCGTGGAACACACTCTTCCTTGTTGGCTAAAGGTCCAACAGGTGTTTACTTCTCATTGGTGAGTCTCCAAAGTACTTCTGGTTAGTTAAACTATGTCTTCTCATCTTTTAAGCTATTTGTAATGAAATTGACAACATTTTATCATGTGTAACCAAATAAATGTGAAAAATGACTTCTCAAGTTACAATTACAACTCTATGATAATTTTTTTTGTTTTCTATTTTCCTTGATTCATTCAAATATATCATAAGAAAACTGTTACGGCTAGTGATTTTATCAATTAATAACCACATAAGAAAACTGTTACGGCTAGTGATTTTATCAATTAATAACCACCACCGAACTTCACATCTTCATATATCTAACAAGCTCATATTAAGAAACATCAAACTCTTGAATGAAGAGAGAGTAAAGATTGGTATAGTGTTTTTTCCACTGCTATTAAATAGATGAACTGCAAAAGAAATTAACAAGGACAATGTAATTAATATGAAAGTATTAATCAACCAAACAACAAAAATGATTAATGTGGTAATATTCAGGACTAAAACACCAACCTTCTATGTCCACAATTGAATACTCCGATTAGGTTCTCTGAGAATTGAGAAATTTGAAATTATTTTTGATTATGCCTTCTCTTTTACTCTGTTTCCAGATTTTCAATCAACTATCCCCATTTCATTTTATTTTATTTTCAACCAAATTTTTTGTTCCTTTTTAAACAATGCAATTCAAAAAGAAATTAAATTTATTACATGACACTTATATGCATATATAAGTGAATATCTGATCTATAATCTTTTAGCCCTTTGTGAAGATGATAGCTTGGAGCACAAGCTCAGTTCAGATGTTGAACTCACAACTTTATCAAACTAACCACATTGATATAAATAAAACTAGGGTTATGTTATTTTTGGGACCACAATTTTTATAGACAGTGGATTTAGGAATGTAATCACCTAGATTCATGCTTATTAGGTTGATTTAGTGCTACATTAGTCCAGAGATAAATAATTTAGATTTTCTTCATTTCTACACTCACAATGTGTTTGATAAAATACTGAATTCAAATTATCAAGCATTAATCAATCATACTTAGTGATAATTGATGCTTAGGATGTTAAGAGGTTAAGAAGACTTGAAATTCATTTCTGTCAGTCATTTAGCTTCTAATGAGAATTATAGATAGTTAAGTCATTAGTAAAGAGATTTATTTCATGCGAATAAGTTAGTCAAGTTTAATATTTTGAAACCAATGGATTTATTATAAGTAGTTGAATTAAACTTCACTAGTTTGTTGTTGCTTAGCTTAATCATCTATAACATTCTGAAAAAATATTTTTTCCTTATATTACGATTTAAAGCCAATTTTAGCATTTCCAGCTTTCATTTAGTTTCTAATTCCTTTTCAAAAGCATAAAAACTCTTTATTATTTTAGAGTGAATTAGAAATCTTGTAGTCTTAACGTGTTGATATTTTGTGTCTCGTGGATTCGAACATTAAGTACTCACGCACGATCATGTTTATTGATAACCTTAGACCGTAAAAAGTCTTTGTGATAAGATCACTTGTAGCTTCTTGTTTGTAAACACTATATGAGGGGCTGATTGGTTGTGTACTTTGAGGGTTTTAATATTTTTTAGTCTTTAATGTTAATTTCTATTCAATCAGATTTTAAAAGCTTTATTGATGTTTAAAATCTTAAAAACTCTAACTGCTCTTTCTAACATTTTTAAAAACTTTTAATTTAATTTTTATAAGTCTTAAATGAGACTTTTAAGGCTGTAAAAAATTGAAGTTACGTAATAAGTTTCAGATATTTTTGTTTGTTAATTAGGAAAAAGACATATTAAATTTAAAATAAATAATAGAAATTAATGTCTTAACTAATAATAATAATAATAATACAGTCAATTCTATTACTTGGTAACAATTTTCAAATAAGATGTTTTATGAAATAATTAAATAATTGAAAATAAATAATAATTACAGCTGACTAATAAGTTTATGTTAAAAATCTGATTTAAAATCATACATACAAAGAACATAAAACCATTTATTATTTACTATTCAAAACAATTTATTATTTATTATTTAAAGTCATAGTTTATTAAACTATTTAAAATAATTAAATCATTATTATTTAAAATAATATATTATTGATCAAAAGTAATTAAATTTAAATTTTTAGCACTTTTGTTTCTAATCGGTCTATTATAAATTAATATTTTATACACTTAAAGTCTCTGCAGCCACAGTTCCTACAGTGAAAAGCTTAGTATATAAAAACAATCCTAAACAATCGGCCTCAAAATGTCTAGTGGAATCCGAGAAGAGTTTTGGCCCAGACGTAGCATGATCTTATGTGAACTGGGTAAACAAGTTTGTGTGGTTCTTGCTTATTTTCGTTTAATGTCGCCTCTGCAACTTCTACTTATTCAATCACTGTGCTTTCTCTGTATTAGAAATTCACAGAGACACTATCTTCAATACAATCAAGAAATAGTAATTCTTTGATTCATTCATTTGTTGGTATGTTAACATTTGCCAACACATTATATATATTTTGATGTACATAAAACTGAAATACATCTGAGGATTTGTTCAAATATTGATAACCTTTTATATTTTCTAATCTTTAACAATTTACTAAAGAATTATGAAGGTTTTTCTTTATTCTTATCGTATTTTTCTTTTTATACCAAAAGACAAACCTAATTAGGAATTTAGAATTTAGGAGAAGAAAAACGGAGTTCATAAGAAAAAGAACAAATCAGAACTGTGTTTGATGTACATTTAACCTACATTATCGACTTACATTTATAAATTGATGAAGAAATTTCTAATGTTAATCGGAAAAGAGATTATTTCCCATTAGGATTTGAACGTTTATGCTTATAAATAAAAAATACTGATGGCGTAGTGTAGCACAGAAACATATATGACAAAATGCTAAGAAATACACAGAGAGACTTATTTTGTTAAGGAAAGAATCGAGAGAGCTCAATAAGACTTTTTAGATGATCTATGGATAAGCATATTAGTGATATTACAATCAAAGTGTGGCACAACTTCAAAATTGGTTTGTAAGCAATGAAAATTGTTTGTTGAAACCGAAAAATTTTCGGTGGTTTAGAGTTCATGGCTCAATACGAACGCGAAATCCCACAATCTTTAGCCTCTTATGTCTATTTTTCCTAGCTGACATGTACAAAACCCATAATGAAAAACACAAACATTATCTAGAGAAGATTTTACACACTTAACATAATATTTACCACATATAATCTTATATTTGTTTGTTTTGTCACCTTAAGCCCTACAATGTTATATCTAATGAATATTTAACTATAAACTTTATAATCTTAGTTTTCACATATAAAATTTAATAAAAACTTTAAAAGATAAATAAATATATCCATATAGAAATGTTACATAACATAAAACATTTTCACAACAACACAATATTACATCAAGAAAATTTAATACAAATACAGTAACACAACAAGAAAAGTAATAAAACTAGGCCTTTTACACTTTAGTCCCTAAATTTTTATGTCTAATAAAATTTAACAAACCATAATCATGTACATAAATTGAACAATTGATGTCCAGCAGCGAAGTTTTTTTTAAAGAATTTGAAGTTTGGGAAACATAGTTACTAAATTTTTAAATTTTTAAACCAAAACATAAATTATGTAGGAAGTTATTTATTTACTAATATTACCAAAAATAATTACTAAACGATATGCAAATCAGACTTTAAATGTTCTAAGTCTAGATAAATTGCTAAACATGATTATAATATGTTAATATTCAGATCTTAGATAAATTTACCAAACATAAGAATAATATAATGGGATAATATAGTATTAACAAAATAACTATAGTTTTAAATTGTTTACAAATATCAAAATGAAATTATTTTTGCATGAAAACTTGTAAACCATTTTATATTAAAGAACAAAAAAAGTAATCAAGTGTATATTGTTAATGCTTGATAAATGATTAAAATATATTGTTCATATAAATAAATTTATGATGATGTATCTGTTAAGTTCCAGTGGATATTCGAATTATTGGCCTTGGTAGATAAGTTAAAAAAAATTGAGAAGCGTCTAGTTCTTCCTTTGGGCCTTCTAAATTCTCCTTTGTGCTTTGGCTCAAACACAAACTTATTGATTTTTTTTTTGGTGACTCATGCTCGATTGGTTATGCTTATGCAAGATTAATGTTGTTGGGTAATCCATTTCCTTGATTAATATAGCTAAAAATTTTGAATTTTGAATAATCGAGTTTGAGGATTTGTGTAATGAAGACTTGTGATTTGAAGAATTTTGGGTATTGCTTAACCAACTGAGATATGGGCCTAATGCATCAATTTTGGGCATTTTTAGTAGTTTTGAACTTTAATTGATAAAATATAAAATTAGGTGTGTTATTCATGAATTTTAAAGTTAAACTATAGAAAAAATTAAATCTAATCGTATTTTTTTATAAGTTGATTTCTTTTTCTTATTTAAAAATTTGAAGGTATTACTTATTAGATTATATATACTAAATTTAATTATAATGGTAGAATTTGGTTTCGAACTATTATTCAGAACTTTATATTATAATTTTGTAAAGTGTAACATTACTTGGATAATTATCAATAAATTAAATTAGAGATTTATGATTACGCAGATTATAATAATTTTAACAGTAAAATTCATGATTTATTTATGTTACTGTTTTTTATAATATTGCATAAAACAAAAGAGCATAATTTTATTTTGCTTAGGATATTCGAAATCGTTAGACCGACATGGAACCTCATTTTGAGGTATGTAAAATATAATTCAAAATTCCTAAGGTTATAATTTCTAAAAATTCCTTGACAATATGAATAATAATCTGAATATACGAGTCTGTATATTTAAAATCACAATACATACAAAATCAAATGTCTTGCTTAACGAGGATAATTGATAATCAAGTAATTTCACCAAATTTGGTAATCACGAGAAATGAAAGCAACTCAGACGTACCAAAATTTTATTTCTTAATTATTAGGTTTCTTCTAAATAAGAAGTCGCTAGAATTGGTAATATTAGGAAATCTTGTATAATATGTAACATAATTCCAAAGTGAGATTTAAACTCATTACAAAAGAATGATGATATTGCCAGCCCACAGCCGCACATGCAGATGTATTCAAATATAACATTATCTTTTTTTTCTAATTTGTAAATAAAAAAATTATGAACAATTGCTGAAAGTGGCTTTTGTTTTTAAAATTTAAATTCATAAAAAAGTAGTTGAAACTTGAAAGATTAACATAAAACCAACAAAAAACATAATGGCTGCTTTTTGGTAAGCACAAAATAATTGCATAAATTTTTGTGTATCAAGAATCCAAGATGCTGGAGCAACAAATCTTCTATTATTCAATATACTAGTATTATAAAATGTCTTCTATATTCTATTTGAAAATTAAATCGAGTCGTCATATAGAAGATCAAATAATGAAAAAGATTATCGCTAATTACATCAAATGTGGACTATCGTATGGTCCGTCACGTATCCATAATAAATGTATGTATTAGTATATAAACAATTAAATTTTGATTGGTAACATTTACCAATCAACATAGAATATATTTTGTCCTTAGAACATAAAATAAATTCGATTGGTAACGTTCAATACCATGATCATCATTTTTTATTGTATGGAATTCAAAACTGTTTAACCATAATGGTATATCATAAACATATTTTTATTGGGTTTCAATGTTTAAGTTTGTTTATTGCTAATTTTTGAATATTTTAAATTAATTTTGGATGCTTAAATTGATTTTAGAGTATCGGTGATGGTCGGATAGTGCCAGATTGCATTGTGATGATGTATCGAAAGAGCGACAGAATGATTATTGTGGTATTGAACATATGTTCTACTTCTATTCGTGAAAATTATTGTACAAATCTAACTATGAGTGCAGGTATCTATGTTAGAACTTATGATCATTTTTCTTAAAATAATTGTACATGTACCGTACACAAAAGCCATCATAATTTAATTTGGTTGGAATCATCTATTCCACAACTTTTCATAAATATATATATATATATCCGTTAAAAATAAATATATATATATATATATACACATTTGAAGAACCAAGTTCTTGAGAGTATTGAAGTAGATAAGAACTCTTCAAATATATGTATGTAAATATAATTCACATTTTAAATATCCCGCACATTTTTTATCTGGAATTCGTATATGCTAAGAACAGTAATTCATAAAATTTGCTTATCCAAAAGACATTACCGTTGGGTCTTGTATAAATTGCAGAAATTTATTTCAACATTAAATATTGGATCTCTTATCAAAATTTGTAACAATTAGATATATTTGGC
The DNA here is from genome assembly GCA_963854855.1 of Nasturtium officinale. Classification (NCBI taxonomy): domain Eukaryota; kingdom Viridiplantae; phylum Streptophyta; class Magnoliopsida; order Brassicales; family Brassicaceae; genus Nasturtium; species Nasturtium officinale. Next base: position 11,972,554 of record OY978507.1, read on the forward strand.
ATGATTCTACATTTCTACTACTAGAATATGATTGTCAGTGTAAGAGAAATAATAATGAAAAGTTCTATTTAGGGAAACAAAAAATTCTAGTCATAGAGAAAGGTGAAAACCTGCAAATAAAATTCATCTAAACGAGGAATCCTCACATGCTTATAGTAAAATATAAGCATTTAATTTCTTTTGCAATACAAAGAGCATTGTATCCAATGAATGTGAGCTGACTATTTAAATATATAATTGTATTTTGGGCGTTGGTCAGTAATTATGTATTATTAAAAGGTTATTCTATATATAGAAATAAGTAGAAAAGCACATGGACCCATGTGTTCATTGGACTGTTATCTACCCATATTCCAAAATGCTGATTTCCTACAACGTAAAACCAGTTCATTGGATTTTTTTATCAGTGTTTTTAGGTTTAATTAATGATAAAATTAAAGATATTGTTATGTGTCTCTCAAGAAACATTTATAATCATTTTAAGACCCTATATTTGCTCAACTTAATATTAATTAATTATAAAGACATTATGTAGCTGCTATAACATGATTTCCTTTAATATGTTACATTTATGCCTATGCATGTAGTGTCTACGTTTACATTCAACTAATCATTCGTTAATCTTGATTGTTAACAAGATTTTATCTCAACAATATTGACTAAAATGGGTTCGTTACTTCTTTAAATCTATCATTTTTAGCTGTAAACAAAAATAAAATGGTTAAACTTATGTATTGATTGTTTTGTTAATGCGTACCATTCATTTGCGTAAAAGTTAAAATTTGAATACTCATGAGTCAAGATGTGTACACTTAAATCCCAAATTATATATATAAGAAAAGGTATTATATATATATATATATATATTCAATAATAACAAATAGAACTTCCCAAATACATATTGCATATTATAAAATATATATGACTAGAACTTACCAAAATATGTACCGTTTTAATCAAACAGTCAATATTATTACTAGATGTTAATTGGTCATAAAAATAAAATGTTTGGTTTCAAAAAAAAAAAGTTTCCTAAAATGTTTGCAACCATCAGTCCATATACAATGAACGAAATTCACCAATACTCATTTTTAGCGTGTTTCAAATTATTATTCCCAATATATAATTTAACAAGAACTTACCTTTTTTGTTGAATAATTAATTATAGGGGTTTCTAGAAAAATAAATATCTAAAGGAAAAAAACAAATGACAATGACTTGAGTTTCAAAAGAGCGTATATTGACTTTCTTCTTCTCTTTACAAAACCGCGTTTTGCTTTGATTTCTTCTCTTCGTCTTCTTCCTCGACATTTCTCTTTCTCTATCCCTCTTCATCTATACCAGAAACTTTTTTCTACACCAAACATTAAAATAGCCTTGCTATTAGAGATCTTAAGTCATTCTTGAAATGATGTCTAGTTCAAGATTAGTCTCTATACTAATAATCTTCGTTATAATCTTTACAACCTTCTTCACCGTTAGATCGATTCGATTATTACCAGATTCATTAGAAGATGCATCTTCAGATTTCATAGAAGCTCCAGCATACCAAAACGGTCCAAAATGCTCTGTTTTAGCTAAAAACAGACTCTTGTTAGCTTGTGATCCATCAGCTGTTCATATAGCTATGACTCTTGACCCATCTTACTTGCGTGGCACGGTATCTGCAGTTCATTCCATTCTTAAACACACTTCTTGCCCTCAAAAAATCTTCTTCCATTTCATAGCTTCCGGTTCAAGTCACGGTTCGCTTGCTACGACTCTCTCCTCTGTTTTTCCTTCTCTGAGTTTTAGAGTCTATACCTTTGATGAATCCATGGTGAAGAATCTCATCTCTTCCTCTATAAGACAAGCCCTTGATAGTCCTTTGAACTACGCAAGAAGCTACTTATCCGAGATTCTTTCATCGTGTGTCCAACGAGTGATTTATCTTGACTCAGATGTGATTGTAGTCGACGATATTCAGAAGCTATGGAAGATTTCTTTATCCGGGTCAACAACAATCGGTGCACCAGAGTATTGTCACGCAAATTTCACAAAATACTTCTCAGATAATTTCTGGTCCGATCGAAAACTCTCGAGTGTATTCGACTCGAGAACGCCTTGTTATTTCAACACAGGAGTGATGGTTATTGATTTAGATAGATGGAGAAAAGGAGAGTACACGAGAAAGATCGAAACTTGGATGAAGATTCAGAAAGAAGATAAGAGAATATATGAATTAGGTTCGTTACCGCCATTTCTTCTTGTTTTTGGTGGTGAGATTGAAGCTATTGATCATCAATGGAACCAGCATGGTCTTGGTGGAGACAATGTGGTGAGTAGTTGTAGATCCTTGCATCCTGGTCCGGTTAGTTTGATACATTGGAGTGGGAAAGGGAAGCCATGGGTTAGGCTTGATGATGGTAAGCCTTGTCCAGTTGATTATTTATGGGCTCCTTATGACCTTCACAAGTCACAGAGACACTATCTTCAATACAATCAAGAATTAGGAATTTTTTGATTCATTCATTTTTTGTATGGTAAATTTTGTCAACACATTACACGGATTCTATACATATATATATATATTGTTTTTTGATGTACATAAAACTGAAATACGTCTGAGGATTTGTTCAAAATATCGAGAGCCTATTTGTTTTGTCTAATCTTTAGACTTATGTATTGTTTGTTTTTACCATTTCTTATTTCATCCATATTCATTCATTTTTTGTACGGTAAATTTTGTAACACATTATATGGATTCTATATATATATATATATGTATGTATATATTGTATTTTGAACATCTGAGGATTTTTTTCAATATATTGAGAGCTTATTTATTTTGTAATCTTTAAACTTATGTATTGTTTGTTCAAAAAAAATTAGTTATGGCCTTTAGGATGATTGTTAACGATACAATATTCGAACATAACACATTAACACACAACATAAACAGCGGAGAAGAGAGTAAATAACAGACAAGAACACATGAAACAAAAGTACATACGCATAATCCGTTGACCAAATAATATCTCTTTCACGGTCAACGCTTAGCTTGGAAAGTATTTTGTGTTAGAGAAATCTTTAAATTCGATGTCCATCTTCAATGCATCATTCACGAGAAGACCTTTAGAAATATCCTTAAGATCACCAAACGGTACAAATTTCTGGAATCCCCAACTATTTGCTCGATCCGACCAGCTTTCGACTGCCAATGAGATAAAACCAAACATGAGATTACTTAAGTTATTTCTATATCAAAATTATGAAATTACTTAAAACAATTATTTGTTATAATTAACCTTTCTTCTCCACATGCTTAGAATCTCTCTGGTTTAGGACTCGTAGCTTAGTTTTGAGGTAAATCTTCTCGTACGGTTTAACATCAGCCGCAAATTCTTATATTTTTCATTTTCATTTGCATTTACATATTAAGTATATGAGATTCAAAATTTTGTTTAAAAGAATAATCCTTTTATCGTTATAAATTTCCATTTGCATTTTTTTGGTCTACAATTTATTATTTTGATTAATACATTAGAGATTATTAGAAAATAAAATCTTATACGAATAGGGTAGTGACTACGGTTGTACCTTGATATGTCAAGTACTTGTCCTCTTTCCTGTTATAAATGAAGAATTTGACTTCTGCATAAACTTCTTTAGGAGAGTTAAGGAGTGTTGAATTGGGAACGTGAAGTGAGACTTGCCCTTCACCTCCATCCTTTTTGTTTCAATGAAAATGTAAGAAAATGTAAGAGTTAAGGAGAGTTAAGAAAATGTAAGCCAATGAACAAAACTGCAAAAAAGAAGAAAAAGAATCATTACCATTTGTATCCACTGAGGCAAATGGACGGGATTGGTACTTCTCCATGTTAGGTGAATTTACTAGTTTTCTGAACGATTCGATTTTGAGACAATATGTAGATGGTGGTCGAATGCTCCAATATTCTCTCCTGTCAGAGATCTTATCAGAGGAAATAGGGCTATCGACAACAGAAATGGATGATGTTGTTGAAGGTTGTGTTGTTATGTGTTTGATGAATTGAATTGCAAAAAAAGCAGCAGAAAAAGCAAACCAAGCAAATGGCTCCATAGTTTTTCGTGCTCTTCCCTTCTTGAAACATGTTTTTCTCCTTTTTTTATCAAACCCTCTTCAAACATGTTTGGTTAAGTGAATTCTAAAGTGTGACTGTTACAATTTATATGCAGAAGATTTGAATGAGTAGTGGAGTTAGTAGGACAAAAATAAAGTCGGACCTGAATTAGTGGGAGTCCATGCCAAAATATATTATAGGTAAAATAACAATATATTATATAAATAATAAATTATGATATAAAATCAATATTTTCATTCTATTTCAATGTATATCAAATTTTATATAGTATTTTTAATAATTTCTGAACATTTTATATTATTTTCTGATTTTCAGCACTTTTGTTATAATTTTAATCCATTTGTATGGTTATTCCTTAAATATATATAATATATTTTGATTTTCTACGTAAAAAAAAAAAATTGGGGTTCCATATTGTTTATGTCTATTCAAATGTTTAAATTGGTCTAAAGTCGGGTACTCCATATATTTATACACACAAAAATGTGTTTTAGGTATATTGTATGAATGTGATGAGTAGCAAGTTTTTTTTTTTGGTTTTTTGATGTTTCGTTAAATGGTTCCTTACCACAAAAAGTTACCGAAACCATTTATTTATTTATTTATTGATAAATGATAACATTTATTGTGGAGGAGAAATGTACATAACTACTTATTCTGAATATTTCTTTAATCAAGACTTATCCACGTGATTTTTGTTGGAAATGTAATGCATTTACGTGTCTATTGTTTTTTTTTTGAAAATTATCATACATGTGCCGATGTGCGTGTCTTGAGACCTCACGTCGACCAGATAAGATTTCTAGAAGTAACGACCAGATAAGATTTGTTGTCACATGTTTCAAATAAATAGAAACTCTTGAAGTTGTACCTAATTTAACAAGAAGACAGAATTCCAAACAAAATTCCTTTATCAAAAAAAAAAAAAAAACAAACTGAATTAACTAGAAGCACACTAGTAAAACAACAACAAAATGGACCCAACCTCTCAAGACCACAATATATGTTGTTTACACAAGGACTGTAAAAAGATCGAGTAGTCTAAACTACAAGTCAATTTTATGCACGAGAGGAAGAGTTTTTATTTTACCACACAAAATTACCCTAAAATATATAGTTTTTTTTACTACAAATAACATACTAATTTTCATTTTCTTTAAATAATATAACAGTGTTAGCTTCAAGGATCAGACTGTCTAAGATAATGAGAAGTCGGGGCTGAGTTTTGGATGGGAAGACCGTGGCCATCGCCAATCACAACATTGTTATCCTAAAACATAACCCCTAACTTGTCATCGATAATTTTAGGCTATTCTATCCTAATCTTACAAAAATCCATCCAAAAAGACCATATTGGAATATACCCTGAAAAAACTCTAATCTAATTAGGTAAACCAAACATACCCTATAGATTCTAGGGTTACGTACCTAATTATATTATGAATTATTTAATCATAATATAAAATATGTTATATATATATATATATTTTGGTTAATTTACCATATTATGTATATTATTTAGTTTCAATGATTTAATGTATAAAAATATATTTTAAATTTTGAAATTTTTTATTATATTTAAATTAATTATTCTTTAATATATAAAACTAAATAATCAAAATATTTGTTAAATTATTTATTTTATATTATTTAGTTTTAATTATTTTATGTATAAAAGGTATATTTCAAATTTTAAAAATTTTGGTGTAGGTTTCAAAAACTAGAAAAGATGTAAAGTATATTAGCAAATTTTCTCTTAAATAATCTTTAAAAATTATTCATACTAACATTATTAAAAATATAATGATAATAAATTAAAATATAAATTAACAAAGTCAATAAATTAATGTTGATAAAATTAAAATAGTCGAAATAAATTATGAAGTTTATATTTTTTGGCCAAAAGTAACATTTTAATGTGAAAACGGGATTTAACATATTTGGCGGGAAAATAAAATTTACACATTTTTGCGGGAATCAAGATTTTGTATTTTTGGCGGGAAAGTAAGATTTTACGTTTTTGGTGGTAAAACAAATTATATTTTTGGTGAGAAAACAAGATTTTATGTTTTGGCAGAAAAAATGATTTTAATTTTTTGGGTAGGAAAACGAAATTTTACGTTTTTAGCGAAAAATAAAATTTTACATTTTGGCAGAAAAATGAGATTTTACACTGTTTGAGGAAAAACGAGATTTTATATTTTTGGCGGGAAAACAAGATTTTACATTTTCTGGCGGGAAAACAAGATTTTATAATTTTGGCAAGAAAAAGGGATTTTTTTGTTTTTGGTATGAAAATAGATTTTATGTTTTTGGCAAAAAAACAAGATTTTATTTTTTTGGCGGGAAAACGTGATTTTATGTTTTTAGCGGAAAAACAAAATTTATATTTTTGGCGGAAAAACGAAATTTATACTTTTGGCAAGAAAAAAAAATTATATTTTTTTGGTTGGAAAACTTAATTTTATGTTTTTATTAAGATAATCTTAACTTATTGGTAGAAATATTTATAATAATTAAAGGGAATTTTGCCAAAAAAACCCTTAAATTTTGCAAAACTTACCAAAATAAACACATACTTTTGTCTCGCCAAATAAACATTAAATTTTTATTAACTTTCAAAAAAAATTTAATATTGCATATTTGACTTGCCAAAAATAACACATCGTTATCTTTTTAACAGAAAATGTAAACACCATTAATCCGACATCTACTGTTATTGTTAAGCAAAACGACGTTGTTTTGTTAATAAGTTTGATTAATGAGAAAAATCCAAAACGATATCGTTTTGAATGTTTTTTTATTAAAAATTTGTATTCAAGCGGACTCGAACTCAGGATAAGAATGTATGTAAGGGGTTTTGTCGATGAGCTAGTGTCACTTTCGACAAATTACCAAACATAATATCTTATATATGGTATTTGAATATTTATTTGCTAATGAGCTTGATATAGCACTATATAGGGATTTTCTGACCAAACATAACGTAATTATGCTTGATTGGGTATGCATTTAAATATATATCTCTTTAAATTTCTTAAATCCGACAATTTTGACAGCGTCGGAGCATTTTCTGGCAATTTTCCGATGGTCTGGCCGACCAGAGGGGAGCAGTGCCATGATAAGGGGCAGTGCCACGAGAAGGAGCAGTGGGGATCTTGGCCGACTGAAGGAATAGGGCAGCGGAAGCCAGAGAAGAAAGTTTGGCTTCACGATATTATATAAGATATTATGTTCGGTAATATCCCGAAAGTGTCACTAGCACAGATGCAAAAACCTCACAACATGTTTTCTAAATCCAAGTTCGAGTCCACTTGAAAACAATTTTTTATATATAAATGCATGAAATCGACGTCATTTTGTATTTTTCTCATCAACCAAATTCAATAACAAAACGACATCGTTTTACTTACCAGGCGAGTTAACGACGTTTGAATTTTCTGTTAAAAATTTAACGGAGCGTTATTTTGGTAAGTCAACTATACATTGCTAAATATTTTTGAAAGTCAATGAGATTTTAGTGTTTATTTGGTGATGACCAAAGACTGTGTTTTTTTGGCAATTTCTGTAAAGTTTAGGGTTTTTCGGCCGAATTCCCAATAATTAAATGTATTTGATTGATTTAATATTAGTGTTTGATATTTATTAATTTAATATTAAAAATTCATGGGTACCCTAAACTGAATTGGATTGTTATATATAGGATACCCGTCCAATTTAAACTCTTCTCATTTTATTTAAATAAGGTAGGGTAATGAGTATCAATATTTCTAAGAGTTTAGGGTACCCATAGGGTAATTACCGATTGTTAACATCTCTACCCCTAGCTAAACACTAAACACAAACCATATACTATCCATTTTAACTTTTTTTACCCCTAAAGCATATGATGACAATCTGCTATCAAGACTGTTATATACTGACAGATATCCAGAATATAGGATGAATGTCTTTTGTCAATATTTTTACTCTTATAATGAAAAATAATATGTAATTGTGCATTTATTCAAGTCAAATATTAATAATTTTGATGTGCTAATGAGTCATTTTGAGTAACATCATAAATGTAATATTGACGTGATAATATCCTAAAACATAAATTCTAAGCACTAAATCATATACTGTATGTGTTGTTTGACAGAAAGCCATGCATCCACACAATAATGACCAAATGATGCAAATTTGGGATTAACAAAAACAGCATCATCAATGATGATTGTTGCCGATGTGATATCAGCATAGGCATCTATCTAACTGGAGAGACCGTATCCTCCAAGAAACAAGCAAAGCAGAAGAAACCATTACATGTAGTTCTTGGTGGTGGGCTTTGTTATTCCTGTCTTATTGACAAAGTTTATGATTGTGTTGGGTTCACTAAGATTAGCTAGCGAGCTGAGTAACAGTTGATTCAGACATGGCTGACATGATTAACGAGAAATGGGCGACGGTAACAAAAGTGTTAACCGATGGACATGGAAGAAGAAAAAAAATTAGGATACCATATAGAATGGGTTTATTCTCTTATGTTATTAAGAACGATATACATCAGTATATATATATACAAGTACTGAGATGCTAGATTATTCTAAGGATATACAAAAGTTTTTTCAAATGATTATGTAACCCAGTAAAGATCTTTATATGAAATCATCGATAGGAAAATTTCTTACAAGTACTTCAAATAAGTCTTTTGAGCCAATTTATGCTTCTGACCTTGAGCACTTCAAATAAGTCTCAAATCTAAACCTCTACTTCAATTAAACAATTCTAACCAAGGGATACAACCATCAACCATCAACCATTCTGCTTCCGATTTGATGCCTTTTCACCTTCGATTTCACAATTTCAGATAAACAAAAATGTGAGAAAACTGGAAGAAATGAGAGAAAAATGCAAAACAAAACTCATGTATCAAAGGAAAGTCATCTACCAACGAGAAGACAACACATAATAGGTTCTTAGAGCATGTACATCAATAAACAAAATTATAGTGTCTTTAATTATAATAGCAATATAAAAAGAGATAAAAAGTGAAATTATCTTTAAACAATTTAACAGTTTGTGTCTTCTGTTAGATAATTTAGATCCCAAAAAGTGAAATGTTTTTAAAATTTTAATATTAATTTATAGTAAGACACTTATAAAATATAACTAATAAAAATGGTTTACAAACTTTTAAAACTCTCTATCTAGAATCGTTTTTAATGTTAAATATCAATTTTTAATTTTGATTAATTAAATAATAAGAACTCATGAGAGAACTCCGGAAGAATATGTTCTTAACCACTGAAAATGTTTTTGTTATTCAAAAACACCACAACTTTTTTGTACTATGATTTCTTTAGATTTTTCCTTGAAAATTAAAATAATTTTTTTAAAAACATGTCCAATCTTTTTAGCATTCTAGCCTTTTTTTTTAAAAGTGAATCAAATAATTAAAACAAAATTAAGCGACCTAAGAAAATTTATTTATAAATTAATCAGTATTTTGTTTTTACTAAACCGAATAACTCATCTACCCAACCTACAGATACTTCGAAAGCAAAATGGAAAAAGTAAAAACATGAAGTAAGCAATGAGTAAAAGGGCTGAGAAACTACGCTGATGAAAAACAAGAAGTAATAATTGGAACATCATTTTTTACAAAAATAAAATAAAAATAATAATTGAATTGTGATTTGGAGGGAGAAGAAAGTGTATATTACTTGTGGAGCCTCACAGTTTACTGACTTTCTCGTTAAAGTTTTGTCTGTGTAAGAGATGTTCAAAAATCTTCCTCCTCAACAAAGGAACCACTGCTTTAGAATCATTGCAAAACTGGATAAATCAAAATTCTTTATAAAATTATATATTTGTTTATTTATATATTTTTGGTACGTAGTTATTTTTCTAGTTTTGTGTATAAAAATACATTCAAATTAATATAAAGGTTCAAGGGTTATATTTTATTTTTGAGAAAATATGTAGTTTTTAATTATGTTATTTGTAAAAGAGGTAATTTTTATAGTGTTTGTCATTTGGATAGTTTTTAGTTTGCAAAAATTTAACAGATCCTTTGTATTTTCTTCTATTTTTCATAATAGAATTATCAATTTATAATTTCCATTCTAATTTAAAATAAATTTTATCATTATTTCCAGAGCCTTTTCCGAAGAGATTTCTAATGCAATATCCGATGAGATTTTCGGTGCCATTTCCGACAATATTTCTGACGAGATTTCCTATGACATTACCGACGATAATTCCCGCAAACTTTCTGGTGATATTTCGATGACATCTCCGACGATTGTTTCGGCGACATGTCTAACAAGATATCTGGCGACAATTCTGGTAAACTTTCCGATGACATTTCAACGAGATTTCCGATAATATCTCCGACGAGATTTCCGACAACATCTTCGACGAGTATTCCGGTGTCAATTCCGACGAAATTTCTGGAAAAAAATCTGGTAAGCTTTCCGACGACATGTCCGACAAGATTTTCGGAGACATTTTTGGCAAACTTTCAGACGAAATTTCTGGCAACATCTCTTACGACATTTCTGGGGACATCTCCGATGAGATTTCTGTTGCCATTTCTGACGAGATTCTCTGGTAACATCTCTGATGAGATTTTTGGCGATATCTTCGACAAAATATCTGGAGCCATTTCTGACAAGATTTTTGGTAACAATTATGGAAGCTTTCCGAAGACATTTTGGGCGACAACTCCAAGGAGATTTCCAGCAACATCTCCGATGAGATTCTGCTAGCATCTCTGACGAGATTTCTGATGAGATTTCTGGTGACAATTATGGCGAGCTTTCCGATGATATTTTCAGCGACACTTCTGGCAACATCTCTGACAAGGTTTCCAGCAATATCTTCGACAAGATTTTTGGCGACAACTCCGACGAGATTTCCGGTAACATTTTTGATGAGATTTCTAATGCCATTTCTAACGAGATTTCTGACGATAATTTTGGCAAGCTTTCCGACAACATTTTTGGGGCCAACTCCGACGAGATTTCTGCAACATCTCTGATGAGTGTACATCGAGAGTGCACACTGGGAAATGAATGTACATCCAGGGTGTACACTGACTATAGTGTACACAGAGAATATGGTGTACACAGATAATCGGGTGTACAACAGGATGTGCACTGAGATATGGTGTACATTGAGATATGTTGTACACTAAGATATGATGTACACTGGTAATCGGGTGTACAATATGGTGTACACTGGTAATCGGGTATACAATAGGGTGTACATTGAGATATAATGTACAGTGGGAACATGTTGTACACTTGTAATCTGGTATACACCCAGAAAAATCATTAGAAATGGTGCTAGAAATGTCATCAGAGATGGCGCCAGAAATTTTGGCAGAAATCTTGATAGATAGGTCAACGAAAATCTCGCCAGAAATCTAGCTGGAAATGTCGTCGGAGATGGTGCTAGGAATTTTGTTGACAATATTGCCAGAAACAACCTCCGGTAATCTCACTCGAAATCTCGCCAAAAATTTCGTCGGAGATGGTGACAGAAATATCATCAGAGATGATGCTAGAAAACTCATTGGAAATGGTGATGGAAATGTCATCAGAGATAGTGCCAGAAATTTCATTGGAAATCTCACCGAAATTCTTGCAGAAAGGTCATCAAAAATCTCGCAGGAAATCTATCCGGAAATGTCATTGGATTTTGTGCCAGAAATTTTTATAGGAAATCTCACCAGAAATATCATCAGAAATCTCGTTAGAAATATTGTCGGAAATCTCGCCGGAAATATAATCGGAAATATCGTCGGAGATAATGTCAGAATTTTCGCCAAAAATGTTGCCGGAAATGTCCTCAAAAATATTGCTAGAAATCTCACCCGAAATATTGTCGGTGATGGTGCCAGAAATTTTGTAAGAGATAGTGTCACAGATATAGTCGGAGATGATGCCAGAAAAGTAATCGGAAATGGTGCCCGAAATGTCGTCGGAGATAGTACCAGAAATTTTGCCAGAAATCTCACCAGAATTCTTGCCTGAAATGTCACCGAAAATGTGCTTGAAATTTAGCCAAAAATATCGTCGGAGATGATGCCAGAAATTTAGCTGGATATGTCCTCGGAAATCTCGTCGGAGTTGAACAAAAAAATATTTATAAAAACACTTACTTTTCCAATTTTTTTTATTTTTCGACACATTATAAACCACACTACAAACTACCTTATTTCCAAACGTAAATTTGTAAACTACATTCTTTCTGAATTAAAACTTAAAAACTACCTTATTAGCTAATTTACTCTTTATGTTTCCTCATTTTAGCATATGCCCGAACATGATTTATGGCTCGATTGGTTTAAATGTAGCAGTTGCGGTTACTGTATAGGAGTTTGTGGAGATAGGTGATTACGGTTGCATGCGTTATTAATGGTTTTGTTTTGTTTTGTTATATTATATATATTTTAATATATATATATATGAATAAATTTATATATTTACGCCAAAAATGATTACACTACCTAAAATCGCATACGATATTACTATGTTCATCGTTATTACAAAACCGTACATTCGACTTAACATTCTAAATGGTAAGAGGAGGGTCATCCCTGACTAACACCTAACGCTTTCTGTTAGAAGGTTCTAGAGATAATATTGTTGTAGAGATAAGTATTAGAGATATTGTGATAAGAATAACTCTCTAGAGATAGATATAAATCTAATCTCATATGTGTATATATTGAAGTCTAATGTGAATAAACAAACATAACAGTTTTTCCCAAACATCTCTTGATTCTAATATGGTAATAGAGTCTCTCTGAAATATTTGTTTTTACGTTAAAAAAATCAAAATCAAAAGATGAGTGACGAAGGAAAAAAAACAGAAACTTCATCGAAGATGAGTGGAGAAGGGAAGTTGCCCTCACCGTATTATCTTCATCCTTCTGACAACACTGGGGTGTTGATCTCTCCTGTTATTTTGACCAGAGAAAATCCCGCACAGTGGGCTACCAAAATGGAAAATTCGCTTCATGCAAAACAAAAGTGGGGTTTCATTGATGCTAGTATTGGGCCGCCGGAGGAAGAAGGAGATGGTCTTTAACAATGGAGAACAGTGAACTCCATGGTGGTTGGCTGGATACGGGCGTCTATGACGCCTAACCTCAGATCAAGCTTTGGAGCGATCTTAAGCCGCACTTTTCCATCGGCAACGCAGTTCGTCTTTATCAGCTCAAGTTAGAGCTTGCATCGTGTCGCCAAGAAGGTCTATCTGTGATGGATTATTTTGGCAAGCTGTCAGCAAAGTGGGAAGAGTTGCTCAATTATAAGCCACACTCTCAATGTACCTGCAGTGCTAAGGAGAAAATTCACAAGGAATATCAAGAAGAGAGAGTCCATCAGTTCTTAATGGGTCTCGATGAATCTTGGTTTGGAAACGTGTGCACAAACATAATAGGGATGGAGCCACTTCCAGATCTTAACAGTGTTTATCAAAGATTGTACGAGAAGAACAAAGGTAAACGTCGGTTCGTACAGATCAAAAGCAAGAAGTAACAGGATTTGTGGCCAAAGCAGAGCCAAGCAGTGATACTTTAACATCAAACGGAGTTGGTGTTGCAACTGCTTGTAGCCGTGATCGTCCACTCGTGTGCTTACATTGTGGTAGTAATGGTCATGATAAGAAGGATTGTTGGCAAATAGTCGGATTTCCTGAATGGTGGGTAGAAAAGAATTTAGGGCATTGTGCTGGTGGCAGAAGAGGTAGAGGGTCGTTCTCTAATGCTGGTGGTAGAGGAAGAGGACAAGCTTTCTGATCTAATGTCGCACAAATAGCTCCGGCATCATCTGTTCTACCAAATTTCACGGCTGAACAATGGACATCTTTGTCTCAGCTTCTTGATCAACAAAAGCCAACTCCTATTCCTGAAAGGTTAAACGGTAAGGAGCAAACAGGTGAAGTCATTATCGATAGTGGAGTGTCTCAACATATGACTAGTGATTTAAGTATTGTTGCGGAGGTTAAAGATATGGTGTCATGTCCCGTAAAGTTTGCGGATGGTAGTCACGTATTCGCAACCAAGTGTGGATCGATAGTTTTTGTTGATTTTAGAAGTTTAGGGAGAGATAAGGATGAAGATAAGAGAATTGGCGTAATAAGAGAGAGAGAGATTGCTGAATTTTTCTTTTTATTCACACTCATTCAACCAATACAATGCACAAGTATATATAGACTTTACAAGCATAAGCTAAGGAAAAAATATCTAAGGAAGAGGAAGAGAAGAGGTGTGATGATGGAGTGGTTGAGCTGCTCCAACAGTGCAGCTGCGCCCATGCTGTTCCCATTCTGTGCCCATACCTTCTCCCTGCAGCGCCCATGCCTCTTTTGCTTCCTCACTTGGTTTAGTTAGCTTGTCTAGTTGATATCCAACAGCTTCCTTTTCTTCTAGTTCCTTATAAACTAGCTCTCCTTCTAGTTCCTTCACAACTAGTTCTTTCCTTTTCCCTCCTTTTCTTGAGTTTGAATTCTTCTTCTTGAGATCACATATTTCAACACTCCCCCTCAAGATTGGTCGGTGAATATCCTTTAGACCGATCTTGCCATATATGTGATCTCCAATGATCGAGGATGTTGCCTTGGTGAAGATATCCGCTAGCTGTTCCCCACTTGCTACGAATGCGGGTTTGATGATTCCTTCTTGAATCTTTCCCCTCACAAAGTGACAATCCACTTCTATATGCTTGGTCCTTTAATGGAATACCGGATTGGATGCTATATGTATTGCAGCTTGATTATCACAATACAACAGCATCTCCTCAGCCTCAAGTATCCCAAGATCTTCTAGGAATGCCCTCACCCATATCAATTCTTTTGTCACCTCCTTCATAGCCCTATACTCGGCTTCAGCACTTGATAAGGCTATAACTTTCTGCTTCTTACTTCTCCAAGTGACTAGATTACCTCCCACAAAGGTACAAAAACCGGATGTGGACTTTCTATCTTGCTTATCTCCAGCCCAATCCGCATCACAATATCCTTGAACCTTTGTGTTTCCATTAGCCTTCATCCATATGCCTTTTCCAGGGCTGTTTTTTAAGTACCTTAGCAGCCTCTCAATCATGTTCCAATGATGCATAGTTGGTTTTTGCATATGTTGACTCACACGGTTCACTGCAAAGCAAATATCCGGCCTTGTAATAGTAAGATAGATGAGCTTGCCCACCATCCTCTGGTATCTTTTAATATTCTCCAATGGCTCCCCCTCAGGACTATCTTGGTAACCTTCTTCTATTGGAGTTTTGGCCGGTTTGGATCCTAACTTCCCGGTTTCTTCCAAAAGATCCAGCACATATTTCCTTTGGGAGATGAACATCCCATCTTCAAACCGTGTCATTTCAATCCCTAGGAAGTATTTAAGCTCTCCTAGATCCTTTATATCAAAAGCAACCTTCAAGAGTTCCTTGATTCGATCTACTCCATCTTTGTCACTTCCTGTGATGATTAGATCATCAACATAGATCAAGACCACCACTACTACTCCTTTACTTTTCCTTGTGAAAAGTGTATGATCAGCTTCCGATCTTATGAACTCCTTCTCCAAAAGACAAGCACTTAGCCTTTGGTACCATGCCCTTGGAGATTGCTTTAGCCCATAGATTGCTTTCTTCAATCTACAAACTTTGTTGCCTTCCTTATGATATCCTTGGGGTGGATCCATATACACTTCCTCTTCCAAATCCCCTTGCAAGAAGGCGTTCTTGACATCCATCTGCCATAGATCCCACTTCAAGTTCACTGCCACCGAGATTAGGATTCTGATGGAATGGAGCTTAGCAACCGGAGCAAATGTCTCGGTATAATCCTCCCCATAGATTTGAGTATACCCTTTTGCTACCAACCTTGCCTTGTATCTTTCTATCCTCCCATCACTTGTGTATTTGATTGTATACACCCATCTACACCCAGCTGGCTTCTTATCCCTTGGTAAATCGGTTAAGTACCAAGTATGATTCCTTTCCATGGACTTCATTTCCTCTTCCATGGCTTTTACCCATACTCCACTCTCACACGCTTCTTCATATGAGTTAGGTATGGATTCCTTGCTGATTTTTCCAAGAAAAGCTTCATGCTCCATAGGTAAGGATGCCAACGAGCAAAAATGCTCAATGGGATATGTAACAGTGCTAGTTTGAGTGTTATCTCCCCCTTGTGATAAGAGAGTGATGTCGCCAATAGGATCGAGATCTAAGCTCGCCGTACGCTCAGGGCATTCTCTTATCACACAAGGAAGATTACTCGCACTAGACTCTCCTTGAAGCATGGCAGAGTTGTTGTAGCCATAGTAAACACGTTGTCGCCTCTGTCTTGTACTTCTTCTTAGAGGTACTGTTGGCTCAGGTTCTTCTTTGACAATGTCAATGCTTTCTACACCTGGATTAGGTTCACTTTCCTCATCCGTGGCTTCATGATCTGAGGTTGGGTCATTCTCCTCATGTACATCATCCCTTGTTCTTGAATCTTCAAAGAATGGTATCCACTCCATAAATGGTGAGCTCATACCTTGAGGGGTATCATGATTCTTAGCTCCATAGAAGCTCTCCTTTTCATTGAACCTCACCTCTCTTGATACATAAACTCGTCTTGTCTCTGGGTTGTAGACCTTGTATCCTTTTTGTGTTGGTGAATATCCAATGAATATACACTTCATGCTTCTAGGTTCAAGCTTGTTTCTTTGACCTTCTGGTGTGAACATAAAGCAGCTACATCCAAAGGTTTTGAGATGATGTAGGCTTGGTTTCTTGTTGTACAATGCCTCAAATGGTGACTTATTATCCAGGTTCTTGGTTGGAAGACGGTTGATCAAGTAGTTTGAAGTCATCACAGCATCTCCCCAATGAAGTTTAGGTACTCCTTTGGTAATCATGATGGTCCTTGCTACCTCCATTAGGTGTCTATTTTTTCTTTCAGCTACTCCGTTTTGTTGTGGAGTATAGGCGCAAGATGTTTGATGGATGGTGCCAAGGTTGTTGAGTAATTCCTTGAACCGCTTGCTTATATACTCTCCTCCATTATCACTTCTTAAGATCTTGATTGTTGTTTTGAATTGTGTAGACACATAGTTGATGAAGTTGGTGAATGCTTCATAAACTTGATCTTTGGTATGTAGAAGAGTAATCCATGTGTATTTTGAGTAGTCATCTATGAATAAAACAAAATACTTATATTGATCTCTTGAATTACAAGGAGCGGTCCATACATCCGAGTGTACAATGCCAAAAGCTTCATCACAAAATGTAGATGAAGTAGGAAACACTTGTCTACAATGTTTCCCTAGTACACATGCTTCACATACTACTTCTTTTTGAATGAGATTGGGTAAGGCCACTTTGAGAACTGCAGAGCTTGGATGTCCCAACCTTTCATGCCATAGTGGACTATCTCCAATCTCCTTCCTACTAGATACTTCTACATCCGCCTTCATTCCAAGCGCTTTCACATCCGCTTGTTTATTTGTGTGCAAAAGATATACTCCATCCTCTACCTTCCCTTCTCCGAGCACTTTGTTTGTTTTAGGGTCCTGAAACTTAACAAAGTCAGTCCCAAACAATGCCACACAATCCAAATCCTTGGTAGCTTTATGAACTGATAGAAGATTAGATGAGAAACTAGGCATGTATAAGGCTTTTGTTCCTTTTTTGAAAAGTTCTAATTCCCCTATCCCTTCAATCGGAACTGAACTCCCATTTGCCACTTGCACATTCCCATGATAAGGCTCAAGATTTTTAAGCATGTCTTGATCCTTAATCATGTGATGAGAAGCCCCTGAATCCACAATCACTTTGTCTTTTTTTATGGAGCTTTTAGAACCGAGGAAGCCCTTACCAGATTCAGTGAGCTTGGCTAGGCTCTTGATGAGGGCTTCGAATTCGGACCTCTTGACCGTATCCTCAACTGGTTGTGCCACACCCATGAAGGCTCTAGGTCCACTTCCATTCTCCTTTAGCCTCTTAGGCCTCAAGTGTGGATGAAGGGTCCAACACTTCTCCTTAGTGTGTCCCTTCATTTTACAATGCTCACATTCCAACACCCTCTTGTCGAATGTAAGATTCTTCCTTGCAAGATGTGCAGCCTCGCTTGGTGCACGAAATAGGTCTCTTGACCCTTCCTCTCTTTGAATCATGCCACATACTTCCGCTAGACTTGGCAGCTTCTCAAATCTAAGTATGTGCTTGATAAGATCTTTGTAGGATGCGTTGAGCGCCAAGAGAAGCCCAAACACTTGATCTTGGTCACGCCTTTCTCCTAACTCCTTGGGGTCCATAGTTTGTGGCCTCAAGATCTCCAGTTTGGCCCACAAGCTTCTATACTCCCCAAACATTTCCTTGAATGGCTTCTCTCCTTGTTGAAGCTCATTCAACGCCCTCTTCACCTCAAATATCCTTGATATATTTGAGATGTTTCCATATACTCCCTTGAGTATATCCCACAACTCCTTGGCGGTATCCGCATATGAGTAGGCCGCCAGGATAGATGGCTCTAGTGAGCTTTGAAGAAGTGAAAGAGTGAACTGCTCTTCTTGCTCTTCCTTGTCATTGTATGGTTCGGCTTCTTCCTTAGGTTCAATGAACTTCCAAAGTCCTCTACCTCTTAGAACGGTCTTAGTAGTTTTTGCCCAAAGAAGGTAGTTATCTCCTTTAAGAACAACAGAAATCGCTACTCTATTCACCTCCATTCTCTTGTAGTAATACACAATCCCAGCTCTTTCACAACTTGAAGATCAACCGATCTCAAGGATATTAATCTCAGAGTGAATAGAACTTGGTAAGATGTATTGCTATAGATTAGAAGGTTTTGAAGATAGCTTAAAGGGATTATGAAGAGAGTTTAAGCGGTTGGATAAAGAACCCGCTCTGATACCATGTTGATTTTAGAAGTTTAGGGAGAGATAAGGATGAAGATAAGAGAATTGGCGTAATAAGAGAGAGAGATTGCTGAATTTTTCTTCTTATTCACACTCATTCAACCAATACAATGCACAAGTATATATAGACTTTACAAGCATAAGCTAAGGAAAAAATATCTAAGGAAGAGGAAGAGAAGAGGTGTGATGATGGAGTGGTTGAGCTGCTCCAACAGTGCAGCTGCGCCCATGCTGTTCCCATTCTGTGCCCATACCTTCTCCCTGCAGCGCCCATGCCTCTTTTGCTTCCTCACTTGGTTTAGTTAGCTTGTCTAGTTGATATCCAACAGCTTCCTTTTCTTCTAGTTCCTTATAAACTAGCTCTCCTTCTAGTTCCTTCACAACTAGTTCTTTCCTTTTCCCTCCTTTTCTTGAGTTTGAATTCTTCTTCTTGAGATCACATATTTCAACAGTTTTATCCACTCATGTGACATTGGATAATATTTTGTTTGTGCCAAATTTAAATTGCACATTACTTTCTGTTGCTAAGTTGTTAAGCAAACTGGTTGGTTTGCTGTCTTTACTGATACGTTGTGTGTTTCATAGGACTGTTTTAGAAGGACCCTGATTAGAATCGGTGAAGAACGGGATGGTGTTTATTTTTATCGGGATGTGAAGATTGCGAGAGCTAACAAAGGCCGAGCTTCAGAAGATCAGTCGTTGTGGCATCGCAGACTAGGTCATCCCTCTTTTAGTGTTTTGAGTTTTCTCCTTTTTATTTCTGGTGTCAAGAATTTACTCGACAAGTTCGGAAGTTGTGATGTTTCCTTCAAGTCAAAACAAACTCACGAGGTTTTTTTGAGAATTCCAATAGAGCTGATGAAATTTTTGGTTTAATACATGTTGATTTATGGGATCCATATCGTGTACCATCATCCTGTGGAGCTGTGTATTTCTTAACACTAGTTGATGATTATTTTATGGCAGTATGGATTTATCTGCTTCTAGAGAAGAGTGAAGTCAGGACGGTTCTGGCAAATTTTGTGGCTATGGCTTCACTACAATTTGGAAAATTGGTTAAGATAGTATGTAGTGATAACGGCACAGAGTTTACATGTTTGTCGAAATTTTTCAATGAAAAAGGAATACTTCATCAAACATCGTGTGTGTAGGAACACTGCAACAAAATGGGAGGGTAGAGCGCAAACACAGACATATCTTAAATGTGTCTTGATCTTTGTTATTCCAAGCTAACCTTCCGATTAAATTTTGGGGAGAGAGTGTCCTTGCTGCAGCTCATTTGATAAACCGAACTCCATCATCGGTATTACATGGAAAAACTCCATACGAGTTACTTTATGGCAAACCACCATCATATAACTCTGTGAAAATATTTGGATGTTTGACTTATGCACATACAGTCTCACGTGAGAAGAATAAATTCAGTGAATAGAGTAGTCGTTGTGTCTTCGTCGGGTACCCATACAGACAGAAAGGTTGGAAATTTATGACATGGAAAACAAAGAAATTCTTTGTATCTAGAGACATTATCTTTGATGAAGCAACTTACCTGTATCAACTTGACAAAACTGAAACAGTAATTCAGCCATTTCTAGAAGAACAAATGTTCGTAGACAGTGATGATTTCGAAAATATTTAAGTCCCAGTACAGCCCCTATCAGATATAAACGAAGCAGAGGATACTCAAGTAGGCGATAATCTCTCTGAGGATACCCGTATATAAGAAGATGCTCCAACTGAAAATCAAAGAGAGTTGCTTGGTAGAGGTTGTAGACAAAAATTCCCATCAATAAAGCTGACAGATTATGTTACTCACACTGCAAACTGTTCGCCCGATAAACACCATCCTACGCCTCTTCCCGACTCCAATACAGCGGAATCCTCTACGGTCAAAGGTAAGACACCGTATCTCATAGAATACTTTGTCTCTGACAAAACATTTTCAGAAAAACATAAAGCATTCCTGGCAGCGGTCACTGCTGAAGAATTACCTCAATATTATCATGAAGCCATCAAGGATACAAAATGGAGACGAGCTATATCAAATGAAATCGATGCTCTCGAAACAAATCAAACTTGGGATTTGGAAGACTTACCTCCAGGACAGAAAGCAATAGGTTGCAAATGGATTTATAAAATCAAGTATCATGCCGATGGGACTATTGAGAGATACAAGGCAAGGCTGGTTGTCCTTGGCAATCTACAGAAAGAGGGGAGGATTTTGAAGAAACGTTTGCACTAGTGGAGAAGTTGACAATAGTCCAAGCATTACTAGGAGTGTCTGCGGCAAAAGGTTGGGAAGTTCATCAAATGGATGTATATAATGCGTTTCTTCATGGTGATCTAGAGGAAGAGTTATACATGAAACTTCCTTCTGGTTTCCGACCCTCTGATTTATCTAAGGTATGTAAGCTCAAAAAGTCGCTTTATGGACTAAAGCAGGCTCCGCGTTGTTGGTTTGCAAAGCTAACTGTTTCTCTATTGAAGTACGGTTTCACTCAATCTTATGAAGATTACTTGCTATTCACTTTTGTTCAAGGAAACCTTCAGCTGCGAGTACTTGTTTATGTAGATGATTTGCTCATCAATTGTAATGATTTGAAGGTACTAGAGGAGTTTAAAGTTTATTTGAACACATGCTTCCACATGAAAGACTTAGGGCGTGTGAAATATTTTTTAGGCATAGAAGTGGCCCGTGCCTCGACTGGTATATTTCTCACACAGCGAAAATATACCCTTGATATAATTGCAGAAACAGGACTACTAGGAAGTAAGCCCTCTAGTACACCAATGGAGCTTAATCACTCCTTGCTTTTGGATAAAAGTCCTATGCTCAAAGATCTGGTGAAGTTTAGAAGGTTGGTTGGTCAGCTAGTGTATCTTACCATCACAAGGTCTGACATGTGTTATCCCATACATATTTTATCTCAAGTTATGCATGAGCCGCGTGAGGCTCATTGGGATGCAACTGTTCAAATAGTTCGGTATCTTAAAGGTTGTCCGGGCCAGGGCATAATGTTAAACGCCGATAGTGATCTGCGAATACAAGCATGGTGTGACTCTGATTATAATACTTGCCCACATACACGTCAGTCTTTGTCTGCATTTGTGGTCAGTTGGGGAGTTCTCCAATCTCTTGGAAGATAAAGAAACAAGATATTGTGTCTCATTCTTCCGCTGAAGCAGAGTACCGTTCAATGGCGGCTGCATTAAGAGAACTGAAATGGATGAAGCGACTACTAGAAGATCTTGGTGTGGTACATAAAGGTCCTATGGAGTTGTTTGTGATAGTAAATCTGCAATTTATATCGCTTCAAATCCAGTGTTTCACCATCAAACTAAACACATTGAATCTGATTGTCACACTGTAAGGGATGCTGTCCGAGATAAGTTACTTGTCCTCAATCACGTCCGTACAACAGAGCAACTTGCGGATCATCTTACCAAGTCATTAGGCACCTCAAGTTTCAACTATTTACTGTCCAAGTTGGGCATTTATGACTTGCACACTCTAACTTGAGGGAGAGTGTTAGAAGGTTCTAGAGATAATATTATTGTAGAGATAAATATTAGAGATATTATGATAAAAATAAATCTCTAAAGATAAATATAAATATAATCATAATCTCATATGTATATATATTGAAGTCTAATGTGAATAAACAAACAGAACAGTTTTTCTTAAACATCTATTGATTCTAACACTTTTCTTAACCGTTAAAAAATGTTGAAAAGTCTTGGTCAACAATTTGATAAATATAATATGTAATAATATAAATGTATAAAAAGACCAAAACCGTACTCTTGCATCCATTGTTAAAAGATACTGAAAAGTCTTTGTTTTTATATAAAATAATTGAGGCTCTTAAATCTAGTTTGTCAGAACCACTCATCTTTGGTTTCTAGTTTAGCTTGCGACTACGCAGTCACTTCATTTTTTTCTGGGAAAACATATTGCAGGCCAGGAAGGAAACTACATTGACACATGAATATTCAGAGGAGTACGTTTGCAAGGTAACTAGTTTAAAATAACTTATATATTCATATATACACATAGATATGAATTATAACTGTAAACTGGTACCTGTCCGTGTTCGGTCTAGTCAAATTCATTACAGAAAGGTTATGGTGTAGCCCTAAAACAAATTGTTATATACATATTTGTCTGGAGAATCTGTTGTTGTAGTGATATATATATCTTGTTGATGCAGGTTGGATCCTGAGAATCAAGAAAGAACTGGAAATGGGTGTGTTAAAGAAAGCTTCAAGAAGATTTCAGAGAAGATGAATATGTTTAAAAACTGGAGAAAGATTGTTCTTTTAGTTTGTGTGGTTGCTTTGGCTATTGATTCTTTGTTTTTCTTTATTCCTGAACTAAATACTCCAAAAACATGTTTCACTTTCAGTAAGGAGCTAGCGATAGCAGTTTGTGTCCTTCGTACCTTCATTGACATAATCTATCAGATTCTCTCCATATTTCATTTTTACAAGATCATTGATCCTTTTTCTCAAAAGCCTTGGAGAGACGTGTTGAAAGAGACTCTACGAAAAAAGCTTATTCTCTTTTTCTTGATTGTTGACATTGCTTCAATTCTCCCCATTCCTCAGGTATAGTATATAATATTATCTCTTCCTTTGTGACATCTACTTTAGTCATCTTGCTATTCTTTTCTTTTCTTTTTTTCATTAGAAATGTGCAATGCAATAATCTTGTAGGGAGTGGTTCTCGATGTCTTTAGACGGCCTACCTCAGTTGGGGCAAAGAGAATACCGATAAGGTTTAAGAAGTGGCTCGTAATTGTTCAATATGTACCAAGAATAATTCGCATCTATCCGCATTACAAAGAAATGACAAGAACCTCTGGTACAATAGCAGAATCAAATTGGAGTGGAGCTGCTATAAATCTTTTCCTCTTCTTGTTGTGCAGTCATGTAAGTCTTTTACCTATTTCTCCCTCCCACTACTATTGTTTCATTATACGTTATGAAGAAACTGTTCCAAAATGTGATGATGGTTAGGTGTTTGGGGCTTTCTGGTACCTGAATGGAGTACAAAAGAAGATCAGATGTTGGCGTGCCGTTTGTGCTAATAATACCGGATGCGATGTGAGAAAAATGTATTGTCAAAATGATGTAAACAACATACCATTTCTTAACACTTCATGCCAATTAATCGAGCCTGAAGAAATTGCAAACTTAATAGCGAACTCATCCACACACTCAACCAATGTGTATGACTTTGGTATGTACATAGAAGTATTGAAGTCAGGCGTGGCCGAGGTAAATCTAAGGGATTTTCCAAGGAGGTTTGTCTTCAGCTTTTGGTGGGGTGTCAGAAACCTTAGGTTTGTACTTCTAAAACTCTCATAAGCTGTTAGGAAAAAAGAAAAAAGAAGAGATGATAGCTTAATCAACATTATGTTTGATGATTACAGTACGTTTGCTCAAAGCCTAAAGCCAGGCAACTCTGCAACAGATATCTTTTTTGCTATCATCATCTGCACTTCTGGCTTATTCTTGTTTGCTCTATTCATTGGAAATGTTCAGGTAATGCATAATACCATAGAGATAATTATATTTTTGATGTCGTGGAACTAATTTGGTTGGTGATCACAGAAACACTTGATATCAACTACTGTCAGACTAGAGGAAAAGATGGAGAGACAGAGAGACACAGAAACATGGATGTTCTCTAGGAACCTACCAGATAATCTCAAGGAACGCATTAGGAAATATGATAAGTACAAATGGAGAGAATTCAGGGGCACGGAAGAATACGCTCTTCTTAGTAGCCTTCCAGAAAACCTCAGACTCGAAACCAAACGATATCTTTACAAGTACCTAATAAAGCATGTTAGCTCTCTTTTTGCCTCTCATGATGGTTTGGGAGCAACTATGAATGATTGGCTTCTAGAAAAACTATGCGACCGGGTAAAGTCTGTGTACTACTCGGCCAACATCTGTATAGTGAAAGAAGGTGACCCGGTTAAGGAAATACTGATTGTAACGAAAGGGGAACTGGAATGTACAACCACATCTAGTGACCCGTCTCGACTCAAGGAAGGTGACATAAGTGGAGATCTTCACGTTTGGATTCATAATTCTACTACTTCTCCCCACCTCCACACCTCAGTTAGAACCATAAAGACTCTTAACGATGTTGAAGGCTTCATACTAGTGCCTGGTGATGTCGAGTTTGTTGTTTCTTATTTAGATCGGGTTCAATGACTGAAAGTCAAAGAAATATTCAGGCAAGGCTTAGAAACCAAAGTAGCAGTTTTGAGTGTGTTTTTTTTAAACTATCTTAAACAAACCACATGACCTCTTTTTTTTAATTTGGTTTCAGGTTCCTTGCAAGACCATCAGATAGTTCCAGGTCTCCAGACTGACGATTTGGAGTATTCAAAAGATAAGCATTAGTGTATAATTGAAGGAAATGTCTCTGATTATATTAAACTTGGTTAAACCAGAGCATCAAACCGGATTCATCTTCCCACTTTTCCAGTTCCCTTGTAATATTCCATACATCTTGTCTTTGTATTGTTGTGTTTAATGTTTATGTAAAACCCAAAAATAGACGGTTTTAATCTGCCAAAAAAGTGTGCTGTTGGCTTGGGTCCGCAATCAGATATTATGTAGTATCGAAAGTCGATGATACTATGTCCAATCCAATCCATAATCGGTCATATCCAAATATTGGGCCCAACAATCTATATCTGATGTGAGAGTTTGTCTTCGAGTTTCAGTTTTGGAAAAAGGAAGACATGAGAAGACTCCAAAGCAATCAGAGTATTTGATTGAGAAGTACAAGGCCCAAACCAAGACGAAGCCCATCTCATATAAGTCAAAGGATGCAAGCTGACGCCATTCGTTTGTTTCCGTAAAAGAGAAGCTCTGCATTTGTACCTGCAAGTATGTCTAGACAAAAGAAGAAAAAGCAGGGGACAAACTGGAGAGAGTAGATGAGATGGAAGAATGTGTTTGGATGTGTGTATAAATATAAATTGTGTTTGTATAAGCTTAAGTAAGAGCTGACTATAAAAGTTGATTCTAGTGGATTCCGGGACACAAGCTTCCCGGCGTGAGTAGGATTTCACACTGAGACCTGAACACGTAAAAATATCATCTTGCATATTTACTTTCTCTGCAATTTCTGTTTTTTTACTCTGCTTCAAAGTTCTATTCTTTCAAGTTAAAATCAAACAAGTGTTATGGAGAGAAAGAGTAGTTTATGGAGATGAAACTCGTGACTTCATCTTCCCAAAACTCTACACCTGAAAATATCGAAATCAATGGCTAGGAGATTATGTGCTGTGTGGATTTATTAGAAGAAGATGTTTTCGGGCAGGTATATAAAGTCAGATAAAATTTGTATATTCAAACCGAGCCGCTAATTTAATCAGTGTTCAAGAAAGCGATTTAGCCGACCAAGAATTGAGAAGAATACATGAGAACGTAAACGCAAGGTAAGAAATTAAAAGGATCTAATTGATGGAGAAGATATTGAAGAAACAGAACTTCCTCTTCCACAACTTTTCTCATCTCTCATACTAAAAGCTTCCATAAACTTCTCATTCCATCTCAAACTTGTTCCTCCATTAGTAGTAATACTCTTCTTGTTACAGACATGATCTGTCGGAAACGGGTGTTTTAAACAGAACCTAACTCCACAATCTTTACATGTAATGTTATTAGAAAAACTCAGAATCTCTTTGCAACGTTTTACAGGACACATTGGTTTCTTTCTCTTGTTAGGATCACAATCTTTTGAACATACTGGTTCAAATTCAATTCATTTCAGTAACCTTAACCCTTAACCGCAATACCCAAACTGATTTGTACATATTGGTTCAAATCCTAGATCTAGGTTGAGCTACCGACTCGATTTAATAGATGACAACTTCATTTTTTTTGTTAACGGGATATAAATCACAACTCTTATCTCAATTAACATATTAATTACCAATCAGCAACTAATGACCCAACAAACTCAAACTAATTAGTTGAGCTTAGCTTTACTCTTACTGAACCATAATCAGTTCTGAACTGTGTTGTTTCATCTTAATCTCAAATGCAAAACATTTACTTCTCATAATCATCACATTCAATCTCAATTTATTTGTAACAAAACCATCATCCATATAGATTATATGTGTTATAACATTACATGAACAAAAAAAACATATGAGCAAATTACTCAGAAAATTCACAAACCATCATAAATCTCAAATTTCTTCCCCAATCCAAAAATAAATAAAAATAAATACATATATAAAAAAACTTAGTTAATGGCATCGCACCTTCTTCGGATCTCTCCTCTTCGACCAGTCATAACACCAAATAAACTCAACTTCTGCATAGCTTTAGCAAAATCTTTAAGAAACAAATCTTGATCTCTAGCATAAAGATCAACAAAGGTTCGGGTTCTCGGGTCAGAATATAACCCATGATCCGATTCAAGTAAACCAAGACCTTTAGGAATATTCTGATAATACATATTATCAAACTTGTTAGGAGTCATAATATCATTAAACACAGATAAAGTAGGATCTTGAGGATAATTAGAACAAGCTTGTTTCAAAGCCACAGCAAATCTCGGGTTATACCCAGTACTATTCTGGGCGACCCGACTCACAAACTCTTTACAATGTGAAAACCCAATAGAATGGGCCCCACTAAGAGCAACCATTTCTTGAATAGTAAAACCTTTAGATTCAAATTGGCTAATGATTTTCGAGATCGGTGTTGAAGGTAGAGGTAAAAGATCATTTAAAAGAGATGATTTAGAGATTCTTGAATCACGACGGCCAAGATAAACGTCGTAGTAAGGACCACCGACGGTGATAAGAAGATCACGTGTAGCAACGGTGATAATATCAGAGCAAGAAACAGTGTTGGGACAAGCTAGTTCCAATGCTGTTTTAGCTCGAACTATAACGTCAAAGCCATCACCAGGAAGTGAAAGATTGATGGATGAGTCACGTTCTGCTTTGTTGAAAGCTGTAGAAGAGATCAAGATTGAAGCATCACAGCCATTAGAGAAACAGTCGTGGAAGAAGAGACGTATTGTTGCGGCTGCTGTTGTTGGTGTTGTGATTTGTTTGTTTGAGATTGTGTCTCTAACTATGTCGAAGAATCTTGGACATGAGTTAGAGTAGAAGTCTTTGGTTAAACGTGATTTGGTTGTTGTAATGAGGAGTGTGATGAAGAACAAGAGAAAGAGAGATTTGAGTTTTGTCATTGAGATTTGTTTGGGGCGGCGAGAGAGAGAGAGAGGGTTAAGAATTAATGGAAGGAAGAAGATGAAGTAAGTGGGAGGGGAGAGTGAAGTTAACGCGCTGATGTATACGCGCCACTAATCACGGGAATGTGTGTAAGTCAAAAACTTGGGATGGTAAGGACCATAAGGTGGATAGGTCCGGTTTATTTTGGTTAAATGGATATGTTGTCTCTTGTAGACCGGTTTAAGTGATGTAGTTTTCGATCTGAATGGAAGCTAGAAATGTACTGTATATGAGTAGATTAATTTTAAAAATGATAGATATTAAAATAATTTATAGTTTAATTGTTTGTGTCACCTTATATATGTGTGTCTATGGTATGTTTTTTTTTTCTTTCTATGGTATGTTGTTGATTAAGAAAATATATATCAATTTCAAATTATTTAGAATATCAAGTCTGTCTATCTGTAATTAACAAGAAATGTGTATATTTGGATATCGAGTCAATATATTTGGTCAGAATTGAAATTAAACTCGTACAAATCTACAAAACCAATTTAGTTATTTTTTGGTTTTACATCAACGAGGCAACAATCATTATTTAAAATTGGAAAAAAGGAAAAACGATTTTTGAAAAACCAAAGAAAATGGAT
Organism: Nasturtium officinale; assembly: GCA_963854855.1. Taxonomy (NCBI): domain Eukaryota; kingdom Viridiplantae; phylum Streptophyta; class Magnoliopsida; order Brassicales; family Brassicaceae; genus Nasturtium; species Nasturtium officinale. The sequence goes on from OY978507.1 coordinate 12,001,430, forward strand.
GAATTTTTTACTTGTTATCAAATAGGTGAAATTTGTCGACGTAAAAGAAAAAATAATATTTTTGGTATACAGAAAACTAGGAGGTATTAGTTTCGGAAAAATAGTATTTTTCTATTTAAGTACTAAAAAACCAGAATTTGCTAAACTATGTAATGATAGTTACATAAACTAGAAATGATTTGTTCAATTTCATAGCAAAATTAAACTATTCGTGTAGATAAATTAAATTAATAGCAAAGGTAGCAAAACACGGAAACAGACTAATTGACGGACATTACGTAGTTCACATGCAGCTCAACTTGTTTTGTTTCATTGTTTGTGTTATTGCTTTCTCATCCACGCGGAGAAGACAAAGAAGCAAATCTCACAAGTCTCATCGATTTTATTCGATTACTGAAATTTTACGTGGCGATTCGGTAGTAAAAAACATATTATAAGTTTATTTTTCAGATTTAGTTTACACGTTTGATTCAACACTAAAAATGGTGGTTAGTGGTTGAAAATTAATTTGTGGGGATTTTTTTTTTGTCAAAGTTTACAGTCTAATAATTAATTGAACTTTCTTTATAAAAAATCAATTAATTATTACACTGTAAATGCATTTTTTCTACCACTTATATATATCATATCTCTCTCCTTTTCATAGTTAAAGTAAAAAAGAATTGAACCGAAATCTAACATTGCTTCATTGAAATTTTAAATAGTTCCGTCACAAACAAGATTTGAAAAGGTATATCCAAAGATTTCTTCAATACAAAATACTATATCATATTTTAATATATATATATATATTTGTAAATCATGAAGACGAGTGGATATATAAGTCGAACGCGATATACAGTAACAGTACACTGTTTTAGGTTTAATTTTCAGATAATATTCTATTTTTAATACATACATAAATATATAATCCGAATACTATAAAGTGTCTCACATTGTAATAATCTAATATTTATGGTGCCATTTATTCGGTCTAAATAGAAGAATAATTTTAGAAGACACTCTTAATTACTAGTCGAAATTGTTTATTTTTTATAAAATAATTTTTTTGTTGGTACTATAAATTTCAAAACTATTTTGAGTTTTGGTTCATAACTCTCTGTAAAAAGAATATATATTTTCGAGTTCTAAATCCTTCAGTACTTTTGTGTTGAAAAAAGAAAAGAGGTATTCTTTAGCCTCGAGTAAAATCTATAAATTTTACATGATTTTGTAAATTGTACCGTTAGTTTAAAATTCAAATAAATGTATGATTACGTTACCTCTGCATAATTGATAAATAAATGGTCCCAAAAATCATGCTTAAAAGCACTGAGTTTAAGAAACATGTTTGGGCAGTTATGGCAGTCCAAATATCTATTTGATGAGTTTATATTATAATCACCGCATAAACATTCTATATGGTGTTTGTGACTGTACAATATTTTGTATAAGTTTTTATATGGTATTTGTGAATATAAATTTTGTATAATGTCGGTGCTAAATGATAACAAAGAGGCGTCTTGGGGTTGGTTTGTTATTTGTGTTTGTAATATACCCAATAGAAGATAAAATATATAACAGCAAAATACAACTGGAACGGTCCAAAATATTCGAATGATATAGACAGTGAAGAAATTCCAAATATGTTTTCTGTCTTCTTTTTCCCATCTAATTGAAAGGGTATAAATATATTAAATAAAATTGAGAAAATACATATTGGAAAACTTAATATTTGCTTAGGCTATAAAATTAAATATATTTTAAGTTCTTATACCGATCGCGTTTGTGTCTTCTTTGTTGGACTATGAGTCTACGAATATATAAATATGGACATATTAAACTAGCAAAAAAAAATGTGTTTCATTTTTATTTATTAACCCAATGGCCATTTTCTTCTCCCCAAACTGAGAGACACCAGATTCGAACTTAGGTTTAGTGGGACGACAACGACTAAAGGTGGAGTACAACTGAAACACGACCCACTTCTTCCTCACAAAATAAGATTTTATATTTTTCTCCTTTTTCAAATCTGTTTCTATTTTACCTCTTATCTGAAAACATATAAAATATTAATTATTGACTGGAAAATATTACAGTCCAGACTTGTAGCTTAGTTTGTGTAATTATTATACATTCGGAGTTAATTAGTACATTCTCGGTAATAGTTTATATTTTTCGGTGATAATTTGTGTAACAAAATATATAGTTTACATTTTCGGTAATACATTTTTTAATGTTGATGATGATAATAAGATGTCATTATAGTTAGATGTGATGATGAAATGATGGTTATGATGATGATGATGATGATGATGATGATGATGATGATGATGAAGATAATGATAAACCAAGTTGAAATTAATTTTATGAGGCATATTTTTTTAACTATTGGAGATTTCTATCTGTTGATTGTAGAATCCTAAATTTAGCATGTAGTTTAATAATAATAAATAAACACGTTATTTAAACGAAAAATATATTGAAAGAGTAATATGAAAAAGAAGGTTGTGATGATAGGTAGACACAGTTGTAATTTTTGTGAAGCATGTGTTTTGTGGACCTACATGATATGCATTATATTGCACTGATCTTGGCGGTCAAAATCATAAAAAGAGTTGACTACAAAGCCCAATTGTTTTGAAAAAAAAAATCATATTATCATGGGATAACAAAGTATTAGACCCTCCTAAACTTGGTCGACTTTGAATAACTATTTAAATTATATTGTATACCAAGATTTGGTTCGAATAATTCAGTGATAACCAGGAGTCTACAGTCTCATGATGGTTTATAAACATCAGTTTTTGTTTTTTTTTTTGTTTTTTTTGAAGCCGAAACTTTGCTATATCCTAACTTTTTTCTGGACTACCACTGTTTATCCAGTCGCTAACTTTTCAAAGCCGAAGCTAGAGACCAGCGTCTACTACTCTTGGGATGAACTTGCCCATTGACAGGAGTTTTTTGCAAACCTACGACATATAAGCATCTAATGAAAATGGTGATTCAAAGCCAAAAAAAAAAAAAAATTGTAGTCCCTTTTGTATTTCATGGTAAAAAACAAATGACAATAATGAATAAAGTCAAATATATTTTCTTTTTCATTTTTACCATGAAATATAAAATGAGCCATAATTTTTAAAACAATTGAGGGAAATGAAAAATCTATACTAATAAAAGAAGATATTTGAGACTCAATAGGCTGTACACATCAGCAAACAAAAATTTCCTAAAATCTTGACACATCAGCAATATCTAATGTTAATGATTTTTCCTATTAAAAAAATACTTTATTTTCTAATCTTTTTATCTCTTCTTATTCTTTCCCATCAAAATTTATTTTGTTTATTAGTATAGTAATTTTAAAATATATAAATATATATATATATATTAACCTTTTACTTCTATATGATTCGTTTTGTTTCCTTTGCATGTATGATTGTATGAAGTCATGGCAAATAAAAATCGTAGATTAAACGGGTTGTGGTTCCATGAGATGATGGTCTTACAGAAGACACTAAAAGATACATCGAACAATATCTTATGATTATTTATTTTAATATGTTTCACTAGATTTCTATCATCTCATGTGTTCTTTTCAATATGTAATGTGTACTTTTGATCTCTTGTATATTGTTTTCATTAGTGTGAGTAGAGTTAAAGTTAAAAGTTTTGAGGTTCAAACATCCACTTCTTCTATAATGGATATAGATCACACAAGGTTCTTTTTTCTAATCATCTCAATAATTTTTTGTCTCTGTTTTCTCCCCTTAAGTTTTCAGCTACATACATCATATATTTTTATATCTTGCCGAGAACAAAATAAAAATTTCTCCTACATATTTTCTATCCGTTCCATGGCACACAACAGTTGGACAGATAAACAAAATTTTATACAAATCACAATATCATCATTCTTCAATTTATTTAAATAAACAAATATGTTTAATGATAAAGTATGCAAGAAGGTAATAAAATATATAAAGTAACGCTGCGAATATGATAAAATTTAATAATTTCTTAACCAGAAAAAATATGTTGAAATTTTAAGTTTAATTTTCCTTTCTTTTAGTAAAAATAAAAGTTTATAATACATGCATAAAAATGATTTCATACAATTTTTTAAATATAAAATTTATTTTTATTTATTGTTTTATATATATAAAATATCAAATTCATTTTGATAAATTTCTACTGAAATTAAATATTTTATCACACAAAATAAAAAAAACATATACATAAATAATTTGCATGTAGCACGAGAAATCCCCTAGTAAAAATAAAGAGAGTAACATAGACTTAAAAGATGTGGCCAACTGCACTACTTTTTAATAGAAGAAAACATTGTTTAAAAATGGGCTTAAAAATTTAAGATCTAAAAATTAGACCTGGGCACAAGAAGTATACTTGTGAGTTGTGAGTAGTCTTGAGTACTCGTTCAATTACTTGAAAATTTGGTTTAATAGTTGATTTGTACTTGATATATCAAGTAATTGTCCAAAATCTGATAACTTGCAAGTAACTTGACTCATTCTTTTTTCAAGTGACTTTACCCAATTTTTTACTTGTCAAGTCACTTGATAATACTTATAAGAGTAAAAGAGAGATATCATAAGAGTGAAAGTGAAATTCTATAATTTTAAAAAAAATGAAAAGTGAGGAAGTTGGAATTCGATTTACAATTCTTCTTCGTGACTGGTGACTTTGTGAGAGGCTGAGAGTAAGAGATCCACTAAATGTAACCAAAAACATGGTTAGCCCGCATGTCTTACGGGTCTTACTTGTACACAATATTCAAGAAAACGCTAGTCGCTAGTCGGGCGGTGACCCTCCGTCTAATGCATACTAATCAGGACCTAGATGATTTTATGCAGTTTAAATGGTTTAAATAATTTTGGAATAAAAATATATATTTAAATATATATATATATATATATATTAACATAATATAATATAACATAATAAAATAAAATTATAAAACTGAATAATTTTAAAAAATTTAAATTATAAAAACGTGAAGAATATCAATGTTTTGTAATTTTAAGTTTTTAAATAACATCGTTTAATTTTTATTTTTATAAAAACATAGATATTAAATAATTTATTAAATCTGCATATTCCGCATAAGTCGTCATATAATTAGCGTATAATTTTTTTAATTATCATATATTTTGCTAAATCTAATTATCTGTATAATATAAATCGATCTTTTAAAAATTTAAACGGTTCACGCGTTAATCATGTGGCTTAAAGAGGCCTACCGCCTAGACGACGCCAAGGTGGCCGCTTAGAACGCGTTTTAGAACACCGGTTGTACATGATATTTGTTACTTGATCAAGTAATATGTAATGTAATTATGTATGGGACTAATGGCGTTGACCACCGGAGTTAGAGGCTAAATTGGAGGAAGTAAGTTTTTCAAATGTAGATTAGAAAGGGACCTTTGATAATCGATACATCCCCACAAAAGCAACAAAGATCTCAAAATATTAAACACCTACTATCCTTTAACACACACAAAAAAATAAAAACATTAATACATTCACTGATATTTTGTAAAGCTTAAATTAAAAATATCAAAAGACAAAAATTTCTGAAGATGAGCTTAGAGATGAAGCGAGTAAGAATATTAAAACGTAGAAGAAGGAGAAAAATAAGGGATTGGACTTTGAGTTAGACATTGTTCAAGCTCATTGATTTTCTTGAAGCTTTTACTTAGAGACAAGATATGAATTGTTAGTAGTGGACCTAGTGATTGACAAAATGCAATGGAATTATAGTCACTGCCATGTTTGACGCATTTCTAAATTTCACTATAATATCTTGTAGGGATTTCATTTTCACATAAATATTTCTCAAAACGGGTTATCAACATTCTCAGCCTCGATTCCTTGTGTGACATTTCCTCATGAAATTCACTATCTTATTGTTTTCCACAATTATCTGCATCTCACATCTCTCTAGTTTCTTTCGACTCAGCGATTTGATCCTTAGAAAACTGAAACATTAAGAAGTCATGATAGATCTAAATATCAACACGTCCTTTCAAATCAAATATACAAACTTTAATTATATGCATTAACTAACACCATTACTTTTTTTTACCTCCATAAGATAGTCTAACTTCTTTTCCAATCCTCTACACCTAGTTATTAACTTATTATTAGTGTAACAATATGAGATTATTTCCATATTCGATATTGTATATATTTAGGGAACCCCCTAGCTAAACACATATAAATATGGGTATTATACAATCAGTAATAATTAATCATACAGTTCATAATCCTATATGGTATAGAGAAGATATTGTATTATGTCCTTTCAAAATCAAACAACTTTAACAAATTACCATTTCCTGCTTTTAACCTGAGAAATTCTAGTGGCCTCCATAAATAAAAAAAATCAACCATAACTGTCTTTTCAAAATCAAACCATAAATGTTAGGTCTAGGCAAATTATCTGAAATCAGAGATCCGATCTGAGATCCGCTCCGATCCGATCCAAAAAAAAGAGGATATCCGAGGTGGCTAGATCCAGATATTTTATTTTGAGATCCTGGATATCCGGATCCGTGTTTATGTATAATTTTTATTTAAAATATATATATAATACTTAAATATATATTATTTAATATATAAAAAATTAATTAAAATATAATAAAAATTAATTTTACATGAAAATTTTGGATATTTTAAAATTTTACAAAGTAAAAATATTTTAAAATATTTTTAAAAATTATTTTCAATTTATTTTTTATTTATTTTTTTAATAATTTTATATTATTATTTTATGAATTTTACTTATTTATCACGGATCCGGATCCGGATATCCGAGGTGGCTAGATCCAGATATTTTATTTTGAGATCCTGGATATCCGGATCCGTGTTTATGTATAATTTTTATTTAAAATATATATATAATACTTAAATATATATTATTTAATATATAAAAAATTAATTAAAATATAATAAAAATAAATTTTACATGAAAATTTTGGATATTTTAAAATTTTACAAAGTAAAAATATTTTAAAATATTTTTAAAAATTATTTTCAATTTATTATTTATTTATTTTTTTAATAATTTTATATTATTATTTTATGAATTTTACTTATTTATCACGGATCCAGATCCGGATATCCGTGGATATTGACAGATCCGGATCCGGGTACGGATACCCTAAAAATCTTGGATATCCCCTAATAAATGTATCCTTTCACCATTTCCTGCTTTTAACCTCTTTGAAGGACTCCACCTGAGTCGTATGAGTCTGAAACATGAGAAAATTCGAATAGACACATTAAAAATCAATCATATGAGTCATAACAACGTATTATAAGTTTGTAACTAATATGTGGAAACGTAAACATAAGCATTAACGTTTAATACAAATATATATATATATATATATATAAGTTATTTAAGAAGAAGGCCTTTTTGTATATTTATAAGTAGGAGTATTAGTGTAACAAAAATTTGAAATACTAGTGAACATCATCTGAAAAGTAGACTTTAATATTTCCAGCTGGCTTTTCATTCATTTTCTAATTAGCAGAATCTTAATACAATACCATCTAAGAGCTATATATATAATTTTCAACAATTATGTCAAAAACCATATAACAAATTCGTTCCAATTCATTTATCTGAAACAGAACATTATAAGTTCTTGAAAATTATGTATAAAACCCACATATAAGAAAGGGAAAAAGAATTTAAAAAACAAACAAAAAAATAGCGAATATAAACGTCTTCCGTTTCCTTCGTCTCTCTTGCCTTGATTTAGTGTGTGTCTAGCTGATCTGTTCTCCGATCAAATCCAACCCTACAACCAAGAAAGACAGTCCCTGAAACAGCAAGAAGTAGAAGTGTAGACCGTGAGCCGATAGAAAGCTCCTTGCAGCTGCGGTTAGCAGCAAAAACGCAAGCCCGAGCTCCTTCTTGAACACCATGTTCGTCTTCTTCTTGTTCTTCGGCCTCATTAGCCCTCCAAGGGTCTTCTTCACGGTTTCTTGGCCCGCAAGATTGGTTTCTTGCTCCTTAAGTTTGCTCAGAAGCTCCAAACCGGATTCAGAGTTTCTCCTATGTAACTTCTCTTCCTTTTCAGCAAACGCTAGCAAGTCAGATTCTGATGATCTCCCGGTTTTCTTTGTCACAACCCATTCGTAAGCCGAACCAAACTGGAATAGCCCGGAGATCATGGCATTGAACTTGGTTATCGACATTGTGTTTTCGAAAAGGAGGTATGGGACTAAGAAAGGGAAAGATTTAGGTGATGGGAGAATGTTGAGAAGTGAAATGAAAATAGGAACATAACAGATGATCCATAAGGGAAGCTCGGCTTCGGGTATGAACATTGTCAATGGAAGAATGATGCAAAAGAGTGTGAAGGAGTAAAATGGTAGTATAAGCTTCCTTAGAAGAAAGAAAAGGAAGATCAAATTCGCCTTTTTCCCAACAGATATCTACGCAAAAAAACCAAAAACCAAAATCAAAATCCGCAAAAACAAAAACAATTGAGCATATGAAGTAATGTTTTGACCGGTTAAACTAACATCATTAGTTATAAAAATTGTATTTAGTACCTTTGATTTTATGATTGAAGGAAGACATAACCGGAAAAGTTGCATAGGACCAGAATGCCAACGATGTTGTTGCTTCTTGTAAGCTTCATAAGACTCAGGCAACTCACAAGTGACTTCAACATCATTGAGGTAAATAAATTTCCAGCCATTGAGATGCGCTCGAACCGCAATATCCATGTCTTCCACAGTTGTTCTCTCGAGCCACCCACCAGATTCTTCCAATGCTTTGATCCTCCAAACTCCTGCGGTTCCATTGAAACCGAAGAAGTTTAGAAACACTCCATTCACTTGCTGTTCTACTTCGAAGTGGAAACATAAGTTTATGTTTTGTAGTCTCGTGAGAAGATTCTCATCTTTATTTACAAATGACCATCTTGCTTGAACTAGTCCTAGCTCTGGATTCCCCTATAACAAAACAACACAACACTCTCTTTTAAGTTATGTGTTTTTTCAATAACATGGAATATATAAAAATTAAAATCTCAAAATTTCATAATCAATTGGTGTATACAGTTTATATGCAAAGTTCCAAAATAAAATATATATTTTAAATGTAAACGCACTGAGTAAAGTTTGAACATTTTTTTTTTTAAATAATACACTAAAACTTTAAGGAAAAAAACATGATTACAATATGTAAATGTAATAACAAAGTAACAATTGAAACCCGACACAAAAATCAGTCAAGGTTAGTTACAACTAGATTTAATCTGAAGACTTGTGATTGGAAAAATCAATCACAGAATCAAGATTTTGTTTGTAATTTTTTATTTTGTCGGTTTCTTTGATTTTGTACTTAATATTTAACAACTTGGATTACCTAACATTAAAAATAATCTTATATTTTCCTAAAAATATATATATAAAATTTGTCGGTTACTTTCAACATGACCCACCGAAAAAAGAAAGAATAAAAAATACTGAGACAACTGTCGGTGACGGTGACGAGCATAATTCATAAGATGCTGAACCAAAAACAAAAAGGTGTAATTAAATTATCTACTATGAACAAAACTAGAAAAGTGTAAAAAGAACAAATCTTTTTCACTGAATTTTCTCAGAACCATCATCGTATAACTTACGAAACTTCACTAAGATACATGTTACTTATTTTTTTTAATTGAAAAGATTTATGGAATTACCTTAAAATGAGGAATAGTCTTCTTGAGGAAATCAGGATTAGGAGTAAAATCTGCGTCGAAGATAGTAACAAACTCATAATCTTTAACATAATCACAAGTCATTGCAGATTTCAAATTCCCAGCTTTGTAACCAGTTCTGATCAACCGATGCCTGTAGATTATGTTTACGCCTTTTTCGGCCCATGCTGATACTTCTTCTTTGATCAAAAGCTGTAAATTTTGATCATCTGAATCATCTAGAACTTGAATTAAGATCCTTTCCTTTGGCCAATCAAGTTGTGAAGCTGCTCCTATTGATTGTTCATACACCTAACAACAACAAAAACATAACAATTACTACAAAACAGAGCAAAACAGAGCAAAAACAGAGTAAGTTTAAGTTTACCTCTCGTTCGTTACACATTGGGATCTGAACAAGAACCATTGGGAAATTGGAGGCTTCTTCCAAATCGAGAGAATCATCTTTGATCTTAGGTTCGATCTTTTTATATTTGATCCAAAAGCAGCCAAGACAAAGAACTAACCTATCAAGACTCTGAATCAAGAAGAGGACAGTGCAGAATCTTGAGAGACTGATGACAAGAGGAGCAATGTAATCGGATCGAAACGAAAGCCAAGCTATATAAGACCATTCAACAAGGCCATAAACCTCCCAAGAAGGTCTATTAATGAGATCAAGATTCCATTTCTTGTAATGAGCAACAATTTCTATGGACAAAGCAACAATGGAGATGACAAGACAAGCTTTGATGAATCTATACATTTGTTTTCCTCTGCTTTTTGGATCTTCTTCTTCATTAATGTTTTTAGCGGAGAAGGCGATTCGCTTTTTGACAGAAGCTATAAGCCATGAGAGACAAGAGAAGACTCTATGAGCTTTGAGAAGAAGGAACCATGAGTATTGTTTTGGACTGATGGATTTACGTTTCTCAGGGAGTGAGGAAGGATCTGAGCCGTTGATTTCTAGTAAAGAGAAGTTGTCTGGCTTCTCCATTGTCACTGCTACTGAATTTGGAGCCATGAATTGGAACCAAACAAAAAAAAAACAGAGAAGGAGAAGAATTATAAAAAAAAAAAAAAAAAGAAGAAGAGAAATTTGGGTATTTGATACTAAAAAATGTTTTTCATTATAAAGATGAAACAGAGAAGTGTAGAATCTGTTGTGTCACTGTTTCATTGAATTTTCCATGAAAAAATGGATCGTTTGTTTAGGTTTTCGCAGACAAAACAGTGAGATCTCAGATCAGAGTTTGAGATACGATGGTGTTAGCTTGTGTAACTGAAACTTTTGATAGAGAAAGAGAAAAAGGAAAGAGATGAGTATCATGTGCTGAAGTGAACAAACTGGTAAATAAAGAAGAGAGAAGAAGAAGAAGAAGAGAGTCTTACTTTTTTTTTTTTTTTTTTTAATGTTTCTGATTACTCGTTTTGTGACGGCAGTCAAATTCTCATTAGTGGAATTGATTTCTTTCTATGATTTATGGTTATTTCTTACTTTGAAGATACTATATGGTTTTAGTTTCGAAACTATACGCAGATTGTTTTAAATTTAAAAATATTGATTGTAAATAAATTCCTAATGAATAAAATAATAACTATTCTAAATCAATATATATATATATATAAATACACACGTATAAAACGTTAATATTTTATTATTTTGGTAAATAATAAATGTAAGATATCGACCATACAGCCATTTTTTCTATTTTTTTCTTTTATCTCAAATTAATTTTTAAAAATTTCAAATTTAATATTAGTAGCATTTTTATTTGGTATATTTATTTAGTACATAACTGAAGAAATTAGAAAACAATTAATGGAGAAATTTTTGTCTATCAACTATAAAAAATCTATTAACAAAAATCAACGAAAACTCATATTAATGTGAATGTGACCAATAAAAACGTGGAGTTACGAGGACTATTTTGGTTAAAACTTACTTTGAAAAGCAAAGCCGCATCTACTGATTTGATCATGTGGGAAAGAGGCTCTAGTTTATATTATTTTAGGAAATTTTCGATCTTTATATCAATGAAAATGAAATTACTATTAAAAATGTATTGGCATATGGATCCTACTCTATATTTCCAGTCATAAAACTGTGGGTATGCATCCATTTACTCATATATTTATATATACTATGTGTGCAATAAAGGAATAAATATGAATTAATAAGCTTTTTTATGAATTAATAAGCTGATTCCAAGAAAAGGCCAAAAATCAATTTGGATGATTGGTAAAGGAATTTGCAGGATGACAACTTGGTCCAGCCAAGCCATATCAAACGTATATATATATATATATAACGTAATTAGATCAACTTTGACAAACTATAGTATTACTTTTATTCAATGTAAACTAATAGATTAAGTGACTCTGTTGTCACTTCACTGTCTTCCAACTTCTATTAATAAGTATAATAAAAATTAAACCTACTTCATAGGTATACGCTTACTGTATTCCATTAATTAGTTCTTAACCTTAGTAATATGATTTTCTTTGTTAGAAAAATCCATTTATAAACATACATACAAATAGCATATTAAATTGTTGGTTGGGCTGGACTCGCTCTAGTTATGAGATTGATCTGTATATTTTCGCTATGTTGGTTACGAAAGCACACGAGCAGTATATTAGCTATTGAACCCTCAAACAAGAAAATAATAACAAGGAACACAAGATGTATATTAAAATTTTAAATTAAAAAGATATGAGTTATAATATTCAAGTTTATTAAAAAAAGACACAAACCGTAACTGGTGAGAGAAAATCAAAGCACATGGCAAGTTTCTATTTTGCGAGCATAAATATTATTATAAAATTTTGTTTTGGCATTATTATATTAAAATATATATTAGTTGTGTGTATCATATTCATATATCACAATATTGTTCTAATATAAATATTAACTTGAAATAATCGGTGGATAAATATTGAACTCAAACCGGTTTTGACTTAGGAAGAGAATATAATTTATAACTCTCACCAAATTTGCAATGCATGAGCCACACAAGTTAATCAGGCACAAGTGTTTTATATCTTCACGTAATTTTATTCTCTTATGGAATACTTATGATGCTTATGTGATGGTTATATATTGACCTATATATGAATGAGCAGTTGTCCATAAACGCGCTTGAACTGGTAAATGGTGATACTATACAGAGCTTGTGTGAAAGGAGCCGATTATTGAAACATTCGCATAAAATCCTTATTTTTATACGGTCCCAATTTAAGCTTATATATATATATATATTTCACTTGTAATTTTTAAATATTATAGTATTTTTTTGTTTTGAATTGTTTTTGGATAATTTATGATTTGTTATTGATTTTTTGTTATATTTAAAATTATGTTTTATATTTGATTACATTTATCAGAAACATGCCTTTATATTTTACCTATGGCCCTAAATTTTGAGCCCTGGCCATTTATAACAATGTCTACAAGACTAATCTAACGTATATATCACTCCTGAAGGTACTTATTTGTCTCTGTTTTTAGCAAACAAATTTTATGAAGAATCTTGTTTTAAAAAATAATATAGTTATGAGTTTCTTGTTGATGGAGATTCCTCCCATTTAGCGTTTATTAGGTTTCAATTTCTTAATAGCGTGGCCAACAAACAAAAATTTTAATCTGTATGTATTAGGTTTTGTAATTATTTTTAAAAAAAAACTATTTGCATAATTTTTATGTCATTAAGAGAGGCACATGCTCTCTCCTCAGCACAGTTTCACTGAAGTAAGGTCTATCATATGAGGAGGCGAGCTTTTGTATCTTGTGTTCTCAATCATATTTTCATTTTAATACGCAATATAATATATAGATATATTGCGCACTTACATAACAATATTTTTCAATAATTTAATATTAATATAAATACACTGATTCTTCTAAGAATTTTCAGATGCAATCGGTGATGAGGTTTTGTTTTTAACTCATTAAATTTTAACTTTTCTATCGTAAAACAAATATTTAAAAATTTTGATTGGTCAAAATCAACAATAAGACAATTTTTTAACTGCTTAGAAGTCAAATTCTGTTTTATCTACTTTAGTATATTTGTTTTATTTACACATACTGATATGGAAAGTCTCGAACATCGCTACTTTTATATGTCCCTAAGCAATAGGGAACGTACCAAATCTTGTTTACTTGAATAACTTCGTAAGTTTCCATTACATTTTTTGAGTAAAAGTTTCGAAACTTCTCCATGTTAAAAGTTTCCAACAAAGTAAGTGGGATCCAAAATCAAGTACTTAGAGCCACTATATCCCTTTTAGACTTAATTGAGGCTTGAGTGGTAAATTATGAATACCAACCTCGTTGAATCTTTAATTATTAAATAGGTGAATTATTATATCTTTTGATCAACGTTAAAAAAGGTGAATTATTATAACTTTTAACATTATCTTTTGTAGAACAATTCCAAAAGTAGAAAATAAAACCCGCAAAAAGAAAGAAATATTTGACTAGTAAAGTTTGGAGCTTAAAGAACATATGGGTCATTAAGAATTCATGTGGATGTATGCGAGTGTGTCCTAGCAACCAAGCAAATGCAAAATCGAGGAGATATTGAAGAGATAAGCTAAAGTGAACATGGGACATGTCTTCAACTCTAAAGCTAATGTTTTTAGTTTTTGTGAATTTTCAATGGCATTGCCACATGTGAGATTGTACTATACACACGTGGTATGGCCTCTCTGGCCATGATTGTATAATAATGTGTATATACATTTTAAAACTTAGATTACAACCATTCAGTTGAGTTTTTTTTTCTTTGATTCTGATTTGGGCCTATGAATTTCATAATTAAATCCCCAGGTTTCTCATAAAATAGCTACTATAACGTATACATCATAATAGTTGGATCTGTATTTATGTTTAGATTTGCAATATAATCAATCATATACTTAACCAGTGATTATATATTTATATATATATATATATAAAATTTGATATAGCAAATTTCTTGTTAGATCGAAGAAGGTTAGTATTAACGGTCCTCAACTAGCAAATAAAGAATAGGAACAATTCTTGTATATATATATATATCGTATATAGATGATAGATAGTAAAACAATTTTTAGAGAAGCTTCTCGTAATAGCCGACAGTCTAATTTCAATTGCAACCACGAAATTAACAACTTGAAATTGTATATTCTTTGTATATTCTTTGCAATGACATTAAAATAACTACATCCTAATCAATATACAGGACCTTCTAAATTCTTTCGTCCAAAAAGGAAATTAAAAAACAACCGAATGTGAATATACAGTAGATTATTTATATTCAGAGTACGTTCTTTTATGGGGGTATAAAACTCAGAGTTATATGCTCTTTATGTATTTAATATTTATTATTTATTGGTATAAAATGTATGTATCCTGAATAAATATATCACAGATAAATACCTCGATTGAAATTAATATCTGAATAGTTCAAAATAAATTCGGTTCGGAATATAGTTTGGAAGAAAAACTTCAAAATCTAAAATTGTGTAATTAACTACTTATGCATTAATCTCTGAGAGACGATGGAAGTTCATGACGTATGATCCAAATTTATAAGTCCTAACTACTAGCATCTAATTAGATTAAAGAATTCGAGGCAGTGTTTTGTTTTTGTTCAGAGTTAGTGTCTAGTGATCAAGTGTTCAACTATGCGGATTAAAATACAAATTTCGTCATATTGTAAGATGTGCATTGAGTATTTAATTTAGCAAACAGTATTCTAGCTACCAAGCAGGGAAAAAGTATTAAACCCAAAAAGAAAACATAATATGTGTATGCGACATTTAAGATTAATAAAATTGGGTGATATAGATATATATATATATACATATATATCTTTTGTTAATGCATTGGATAATAGTATAACCAAAATTTAAAAAATGCACTTATCTTTTTGTAGTTTTTTTCAGATAAATTGTAATACAAAATCATTGAAATTACATATCCTTGGCTTTCTCATCTCAAGACTAACCAGTTGTATTGTATCTACTCACTTCTTTTCTAGAAATTATAAAGCCTTTGCCCAAAACCAGCCTCAAGAGTGGAAAAGGAAAACTATATGTACAAACAAATGTTGATAAGTTTGCATCAGTCACAAACAATAGAATTGATATTTGTTTCTCTTAAAGTTTGTTTCCTTGTCCATTAAAAAATGCCAGTTGCAGAATGCGTATTATTACTTCTGATTATCGGGAATCTCATTCAAATTTTTACTGGACCTCATTATTAAATACACCATCATGTATATATGATATTTTACGTGAATTGTTGATATTTGGTACCACTAGACTATACATTTAAAGTAGAACTTAATTCTGGGTTCGATTCTGATATTAATATAGATTATGGGAATTTGGAAGTAAATGTTATTTTAACTCTTTGTATATATATGTCTTTTTTTAATTGATGAAATAAGCTTTTAAAATAATAAAAATAAATTATATCTTTAATTTCGAATTTAATCAATAAAGCAATAAATTTTGAAACATCTAATCAAAACAGAGTTATTTAATAAACCATAGTAAAGACAAAAAAAATCCCTAAAATTGATTTATCCCCAAAACAAAAAAATTGTAATTGATTTATATCCTAATCTTCTTCTTCATCCTCACGATTATTGAGTTCTTACACTCCACCATTACCCAAATCGATTTCTTTCTTTTTCTAGCGACTACTTAAATAAATATTTATCATACGCATGAAGAGGAAAAAAAAACTCTAGTTTAATTTAAAGAACAGGTTTTTAGAAGAATAAAAATAAGAATCTTTTTATTTTTTTTGGGAAATGGTAAATATTTTTAAATTTTAATTCAGTTAATAACATTTTAAACTAAATATTAGCACAAATATAATTTCTATATTTAATTTTAATCATAATAGTCAGTTTTCTAATATTAAGATTTTGAGTCAATCTTTATGGAAATTTAAATTTTATCATAATACATATTCTAATATGTTTTCAAACTTTTTGTAGAACAAGAGAGCAACAAGAATATGTCTCTTAACTTGTAACGAATAAAAAGAAGTGCAAGAATATGTATTCTAGTTTTAAAATGCATTTTTCAAGAAAAAATAAAAGAATATGCATTCTAATTTTTTAGAACATGATCAAGTATTATTAGAAAACACATTCTAAATTTTGTAGAACATGTTCAACGGTTAGCTAAGTAGCACTGGAACAAGTATGTGGACAAGAAACAGAGACAGGAACGGTGATGGAAAACGGTAATTAAAACATTTAAAGATACATGGATGGCATATATATATTAATAAATATATATAATATATATTTATAAATACCCAATAAACGTGGTTAAACCTTAATATATATAGAAAATTATAATTAAATCTTATAACTTGATAAAATATAGAAATATACACAGAAAAATAAAAATAAAAACAATAGAGAAAGAGAATAATAATAAGGGATAATCTCAAGTCATACAAGTATACAAAATTTCAAATACAGAGTTATAGTTCTTAGTATAAGACCAATGAATTTTTCAATTGTTTCTGTGTAGATAAAAAATATAAAAATTAAAGATGTGATTAAAAATAAATTTAACACCTCACAAATACATCATAATTCATAAAAAATATTTCAAAGAATTTACTCAAAAATATCTCAAACGTCCTCATCAGTGCCGTCCCCATTATCTTGAAACGTTATGAGGACGTTTCGACAATGTCTCCATGCAGTTTCGGAAGCGGAGACACAACGGGTACGGGAGACGGTATCATTTTACCGTCCCCGTGCTACATAGACGGTTAGAATACGCATTCTAACAGTTAGAATACGCATTCTAAAGTTTTGAGAACAAATTTTATCCACCTAAAAAACTAATTTAAAATTTATATTTCAAAGAGTTTATTTTTCAAAGTTGGTTACAAAATTGTTTTCAACATTATTAGTTGTTAGTTAAAATAGATATTATTCGAGTAATAGAGACAATTTTGAAAAAAATAGAAAAATAAAGGTATAAATGGACAAAAAATAAAATGTCATTTATTTCAAAAAATTTCATATAGATATGCAGGATGATATGCCAAATTTTGCCAGCTATACCAATATTCAATTTGGACAAGAATTTTGGAAAATCCAAGTTTCTTGACTTGGATATAATAATTCATTTGTTTCCTTGATCACAAAGTTATGCGAATTATAATCATTACCATATGTAACTTTATGTTTTACAGAATTTGATTTTTTCTTCAACTTTATTATTTATCATAATTATAAACCCTCTACTTTCTGGCCAAAATAGAACGTAATTAGTAAATGAATTTTTCATCCTAATCAAGTACAACTCCAGCTCAAACAAAAAGAACAAATAAAAGGGAAAATTAAAGATAAAACTTTTTTTATTTTTTACGACAAAAGCATGAATCCATTAAATTACCATAATTCACGGCGTACTCTCTTTGTAGAAATTTAATACATTAAAGAAATTACACAAAAATGGCAACAAAATTTCTACAAAGAGATTACGCCGTGAATTATGGTTCGACGTAAACAAAGACTTCGACCATTCCACAATTCACATGTAAACACACACACCCCCATCGTCTACGCCACGTGTCATCATTCAACGGCTACAGGTACATCACCAATGAATAAGCAACACAAATAGTCATAGTAATTCATAAATCTCCATTGATAATCTTTTTCTTTCCATTTTTTTCATTTTCACTTGAAACTTTTTTTTTTAAAGGAAAGAGAATAATAGAAAAATATCTCCGTGTGTATAAAAATATTCGTGGGGTTTGTTTCTAGGAATGATCGACATGCAATGATGTTAAAGCGGAGAAAACACCAAAAATATATACGGGCATCAAATTTGGTATATGAGTTTTAGTACAGTGGTTAAATATTTCAAAAAAATTAAAAAAGTATTGAGTTCAATGACTCTTAGTTGCTGAAGTTTTATATATTATTATTCATGAATTAATTTTTTTTTTACTTTAGGTGCAGTATATATACGGGCCGGTACTGATCAAATATTTTCGGAGAAAATTCTAAGAAAAAGCTGGAAAATGGATAGTGATGACAAATACTCTCTTCTTTACAGGTTTCTTCGTTTATCAGAATCCTTTTAAGTCCATCGCCGATCGAAATGTTCTTTCCTTCATACCTCAAATCGGTAAGGTAAAACCAAAAAACTATACTAATATTTTTTTTTATCATTTCGTTTAACCAAAAAAAAAAACGTTTTTGCATTTCTGTAATTTGTTACTTTATCTTTTTTCCAATACAAACTCATTCGTGGGATTATATGTTATTTTTCTTTGTATTTTTTTAATTGATATTATGTTGAACTATTCTTACGTTTTTTTTTTGTTGTTTTTGTTAAAACCTCAAATTTTCACTTTTATTTAGTTTTTGAGATTTTGTAATATATGATTATCAATATCACATATTTTGTTTCGCTTTTTTCTTCCACCAAGTCATATTACGAAAACTTTGTGGGATCTTATAGATGATTTTTATCTGTAAAATTAGAAATTTATGATATTATGTTGAACATATTCCAACTATATTGTATGAATTTCACACTTTTTATGTTTCTTGAGATATTGTCTGAAAGTTATATTGATTTTTTTTTTTTTGGTTAGATCCTAAATTGATTTGTTCAAGGGACATTTGATTCCAGACAAAAGAGAAACTTTATACACAAACTCAAGCTGTACAAAGATTCCTGACTCAAAGGACAGCATAAAACACGGAAGAACAGAGAGATTTCTTATTCTAGAGATGGAAACCCGATGGCTGCGATCTTCCGATGTTTAAACCAAAAGCGTTTCTCGGTCTAGTTCGAGGCAAGAAGATGAGTTTTATTGGTGATTATGATAGCAAGGAACCATATGGAATTTCTTCTCTGCTTGTTATCAATGGTATAGTAACTATTACTTTATTTACAAGTAAAGAATAAATTTCTTTTGCTCAATTTTTTGTTTGTTTTACTTGTGTAGCAAGAAACTCTTAGAGATATTTATAAAGATGGAGATGATAGAAACAGGATTTGGTACTTTCCTAATCACGATTTCACTCTCTCGACCTCGTGGACTAGGTTTCTTGTTGAAGGACGAGAGAAGAGAGATGGTAATGATACAGGAACTGGACTGTTTGATCTAAATACTCGAAATATACTCTTCCGATATACAAATGAGTTGGAAGCAAGTGGTTAAGTTAAATGGTTATGGAGGAATCGATCCTTAACATTAGGGGTGGGCAGAAAAAACGAAATCCGAACCGAAAAATCCGATTCCTAAACCGATTTATGTACCCGTAAATCCAAACGGTTTTTATATTTTTTATTTCCGGTTATCCGAACCGAACCCGAACCAAATCAAACCGAAAACCCAAAAATATATCCGAAAACCCAAAATAAAGTTATATATATGAAAATATTATGTATATTTTTGAAATTATACTATATTTTACCAAATTTTATAAAAATTAAATATATTTTTATTAAAATTAAATATATTTTTATTAAAATCTAATAAAAATTTTAGTTTTTTTCCCTAAAAATATATCTTAATCCGATCTGAATCCGATACCTATCCGAACCGAACCCGAACCGAATAGTTATAAAATCCGAACGGATAATGAAATCTTCTATCCGGATCATCCGAATCCGAAAAAATCCAAACCGAATCCGAATCGAAATCCGAATGCCCAGGCCTACTTAACATCGACCAGCAGGTAAAGGAACTGTCAAAATGGGTGGGCCGCCCAATGTCCATATATGTCCAATTCATAATGGACCGTTTTTGAAAAACCATTTTTGAGCGGACCTCTTAGGCCCTATTTGTCTATGGAAATCATGGACAATACAACTTGGACATTGAACTTTCATTGAAATACAAAATTCTAAGCCAAAATCGATTAGGGAAAATATGGAAAGTTTCACTTTCTTTGATAACATTACAAAATTAGAGAAATTAGGTTTAGACAAAATACTCAAAACCCAAAGTACCCATCTGAACCCGATCTGTAAAGTAGAACCAAACCCGAATCCAAATTAGGAAAATATCCGAAGGGTCCTAAATTTCTATACCCGAAAAACCAAACTCGAACCAAACAAAAAAACTGAATAGGTACACGAAATACATGAAATATAATTATATAACTAAAAGTATATATATACATATATTGACTATATGTATATTGTATATATATATATTATCTAAAATTATAATTATAAATTTAAAATATAAATTATTTTGGTCATAATAACCAAAATACTAAAATTTTCAATATATTTTAAAATTTTTAGTTATATTTGTGAAAATTTATATTATTTTATTTTTTCTTCTAATATTTTTGATACTCGAACCAAACCTGTATGGATTCGAAATGAATCTGAACCGAAAGCTATTAATCCCCAAAAGGTATGAAAATTTTAAACCCAAAAGATACAAAAACCAAAAATCCCGACCTGAATCTGAACGGATACCCGAATGCGTAGAGTTAAGAGAAATTTTAAAACAATTAAAATTTAAATTCAAATTTAAAAATAATAGAACCCACAAACAGTATATTTAGTTTGGGCCAAAATGGGGTTGAGAATATACAAGTAAAGCCCAATTGACAGCTATAATGACAGTTTATAATGATTGTGTCAATTGGTGTTTGCCTGGACCAATTGACTCGTGGAACGAGTTTCTAATTGCGATAATTAGACGATTAAGCTGATTATTAGTGTATTAACACAATATGGAAGAAACATTCTTTTACATTTTTGTATGATTAAGTAAACATATAACGTTCGTTTACCACATACATATAAGATTCAAGCATTTGGATATCAATAAGTATGCACTTAACTCCATGAATTAACAGACTTAAACATTGGATAAGTTCTGCCAGAACAAGAAGATAAACCTTTTACAGCAATTTAAAACAGAAACATAATACCATAAATACAACGAGACCATCAAGTTTGATCTAATAGAGATTAGTACACAACGAATTGAGAATAGATATAATCAAATTCTTCAAACAATTCCTCAGAAATCCTTAGTTTCTTACACAACATTCCTATAAATTTTGAAGAATTTGCTTATATCTATTCTCAGTTCATTATGTACATTGTCTCTATACTGTTCCATCAAGTGTAGCTTACACTCCAATTACGACGAGACCATAAGTTCAATCTCATTTAATTTGTGCACAATGCATTGAGAGTAGATGTAAGCAAATTCCTCAAGCTACTCCTCAGAAATCCATAGTTTCTCAATAGTTAAAAACAACATTCATATTTAAAACTCAATCATGAATTACATTACCAATAAGCTAAGATTCAAGCATTTAGATATCAAGAAGTCTGCACCAAAACAACATGAACTAATCTTAGATATTAAAAAAACTTTTATACGTTATTTGTATTACATATAATTTAAAAGTATTTATTTAGTATTTTCTTAGGTGTATATATATATATACCAATATCTAACATAATAAATCATACTTATAAATATGATACAGATATTTTCAGCATAATAAATCATACGTATATATGATAAAAGATATTTTATTTGATAAATTAAATTACAGAAGATATTACTATGTGTTATGAGAGTCATATTTTTTTATCATAATCAACTAACATTAGTAAAACCATTATAGACATCATCTATAAATTATTTACCAGATCTAAATTTGCAATTCCCATTTTCTTAATTACTCTTCAGTCAAAAGTCTATTTTATTTATTATTTCCTTTTTCTCTTTGGGATCTTCAGCCTTGACAAAAAGAAATAATATATTACTATGTATGTACTTCATCACATCTTGATTATAATTCTGATAACTCAAATATATACTATATAAATATATAAAGGTTCCATCTAATAATGCGATCTAAATTATGAATTTCCTTTTTAGGCAAACAGATGATCGTCAAAAATATTAATCAAATTAGAAACCTGTGAGATAATAAGTGACAAGGAGGAAGAAGAAGGGCGCCACTGAGATAAGAATAGGCGAGGAAGGTATAAGAGTTAAGGCCATTTGTAGTCTCAGCTTTAAAGAGAGTATTCATAGCCACGTTGCCGGTTTCAGTCGCCAACATCGCCGTCAATAACAAGGCTTCTCTCCGGCGGAGATTGAGGGAGACCATTGTCAGAAATGATAGAGATCTTTAGTTTTTATTTTTTGGAATGAGAGAGCATTACAAGAATCAACTGAAGTTGTGTATATTATCCCTTTTGGACCAAGGAAATGAATATATTATGGTTTTTAGTGAGATTATACTATAATAACTTCATTTCTTAAAGTAATCGTTAGATTAACTATCTAGGAATGAGTTAACTAGAACGATCCTATTTTTTTTTTTTTTTGTCAAAATACACATTAGCCAAATTTTGACACCCTTTTTGGTTTTTCCCTTTACTTTGTTTTTTTCTTTTTGGATCTAATTTCACTCATCCCACTTTTTCGACATTCTGGACTATATATAACCAGAGATTACCAAATCCTTTAACAAAATGTTTCCCGCAAATACACTACATATAAATCATCCTAATCAAAATCCAAATGACCAAGTAGTCAACATACAATATTTACAATGTGTTGTGTATCATAAAAGTTGTCGGTATTTACACTATTCCAGAAACGTTTATGAAAAGAAAATTTCTTTGTCAAATGATACTTTAGATAGTGTTCTCATCTAGTGATATAAATTTGTTTTAAACTGTATGTAATAACAACAAAAAAATCAATTAATCCCTCCTAATGTGCAATTTTTTTTTGTTGAATCGGTAGTGCTAACGACCAGCCAAGTATGCATGCACGAATTAAGAAAAAAGGTATGCATGCACATACAAATTTTTTTTATTTATTAAAACAAACGTAAACATTATTCAAATTTTAATAATGTAAACATTATTAAAATGTACGTAAACATTATGAGCATGTAAATATCTCCTTGGTTCTAATTTAATATTTATTTTAAAATTGGTCGTTGTTTTCCTTCAATAGAAGAGGGGTTTTCTCTTTTTCTGAAAGTAATAACTGATCCTTCTCTTCGTTTGCTTTGCCCCACATCACAGCGTAAAACCCTAACGTTATTAAAATTCCTCCAATCAAACTACAAAATGAAAAATATCGAAGATGATTAGAGGAATATTTTTTTTATAAATATGTTTATGAAGACTAATGATTCACATACCATCCGAGATATAGAGAATCATTAAGAAAAATGGCGCTCATAATCACTGCGATTAAAATCGACAAAGGCTTAAATATTGCCAAGTACACAGGTCCTTTGTGACGCACTGTCCATGAATGAATCACATAGTATACTGCAATTATTATTGCCTGGTATTTTATAAGAAAATTATGTTAGGGTCACAAGAAGGAACTTTGATAAATTTTGAAAATATATGTATAACGTACCATAGTTATAATGGTAATCAAAGTAATATCGAATCGAATGATCCAAATGCTTGGATTGTTCCTTTCAATTACTAGACCAATCGATAAGGTCACGATTGAAACACATACAGTGTAGAGAAACGAGATTGTGAATGCTGCTGGATATTCTCGCATTATTTGTGCCTGTAAAATATTATTATATAGAATGAACATTGGAATAAAATTGATGTTCTATATATATGAAGATCTCAACTTCATATATATGATTAAACTTCGTTAATTAACCACTTATTTTATCAAACAAAATCCTTATCAAAGTTTGTTGTTATTTTTTTCCACCTCCACGGCAAGTTTTGACAATTTTCAGTTTTATATATCAGGGAATCGTATGTCCACGGCAGATAACAAAAATAAATAGTGATTTTTCTTAAAATGTATGAAAATATAGGGTCTTATAATAATAAAATATATAAATATAAAAGGATATTGTATATATGCATAGTTAATTGGAAGATCGACCCAAAGCGAATCGAGTTTAGTCGACATGACGAATCGATATCAAAAATATATATAAAAGATCATAGATAAATGTAATATTTAGTTTAGGAAATTTATCATTATCACTAAATGAATTAATTATATTTATTTTTTATTAAATTAAAAAATTAAGTTTATCTGAATTTCTATATAATCATTCTATATGCAAACATTTTTCTTACGAAAGTCTAATATAATTCTTTATAAAGACATATGTACTCTTATTCTTATCAAACTTATCAACAATCAACACATCCTAGGAGTCAGATTTGGATCTAGTGTAAATTAGCTCCTGGTTTCAAAAAAGATCAATGTTATCAAAGGAATATGTATATATGATTTTATACAGAATGTGAGAACGAAAAAAAAATAATGTAGAGCAAAACATCAACATGATGTTGGCTACATCCCACCAACAAAAGACCAATTGTTTTAGGGGTAGCGGAACCGAACTCAAATAGGGAATTTAAGCCGAATAAAATAGCTCTTATAAATGATTAACCATACCAGCACGATATTTGTGATATCACAAGGTATAGAAGATCAAGTATTTGTCAATATATAAAAATAGTCCATATATTATTTTGTTTCAGAGCACAGAAAGGTCCAAAAGTTAATTGTGTTGAAATACTGTGTGTTAAAAAGTGAAACAAAAAATGCAACATATACTAAATGAATAAATTATAATTTGTAATGTTATTATTTTATACTCACAGCAATTTATCTAGTTTATTTTTGTATAACTGATCGATGGTTGTAATTTATTCTCAAATTTATAATTTCTATAAAAGGAGAATAATTATCCATTTTATTCTTTTATGGATTTTATATTTTATATTTGTCACCTCTTAATAATTTTTTATTAAAGGACAATTCATTAGGCCACAATGATATTAAACTCAACGGTTTGTCGCCACGATAAAAATCCAAAATATATTCGGGTTTTAGTTTAGAATGAATATTTTTTTTGTCTGAAATACCCTTTCAAAATATTAAAAATTAGTTTAGTTTAATGAAATTTGGTCAAAATTTTCGAAAATATCTAGTTTTAGCAAATTTGATTAAAGACATTGGGATATTTCTATTGTTTAAAAGTGGTTATTTTGAGCATCTTTGGGTTTATAATTAAATGTCAAATATGTTGGTTATTCCATGTTTAAATAAAAAACTATTGTTTGGTATACTTGTATTTTTGGGTAGTTTGGGTATCTACTAGGTTATTGGTTCTATTCTAATATAGGAAATGTTAAAGAAACTGATATTTATGACTGTGCTATCTGGTTTGGTTTCTCTCCATTTGGTTTGATCCAATTTGTTTTTTTTTCAGTTTTGGATAATTTTCCCAGGTCTACTTTCAATCCATGTGTTTTATAAGAGCATTTTCATTGGAAATTCTTAAATGGAGGTTATTCAAAAAAAATTGTTATATTTAATAATAAAATATTAAAAAGTAGATGTGAGAGAGTGGTTGAAGTTCTTATTTTAGAAATTTAAGAATCTTAAAAACTTTGATAAGAACCCCTATTTGCCACCTATCATATATATTGGTCATATTTTATTTGGAAATTAAAAATTTATTATATAAATAAATCTTCTTAAAATAGTGTTTCTTGTTTGTTTAAGAACCTATAAAAAAGGTTTTATGGATGGACTGATCTAAGTTGTTCTCTCTCTTTTTTATGAATTCATTTAGAACATAAATTTGGAAATGAATTATGTTATGTTGTAGGAATAAAAAGTGGTACCTGAAGAATGAAAGAAACAGAGACAAAAATATCTCTTGTGATCAGAAGTGCTCCACCGATGAGCCAATCAGAGTTTGAAGATGATAATGGTTGAGAAAGTTGACGTAAGTTTAGATCCGGCGGAGAAGATGCGACGAAGACACGTGGCCCATGGTAAAGCACAACCACAAGTGCTCCTATCAATGACAATATTGTCCCAATCACTTTGGCGACACTACTCCTTTCTTTGAAAGATACTTTTTCCATCCTTATTCAAAATTATAAATGATTGTGTTTACGTTTCATTCGAATAGAAAAAGAAAGGAATAGTTGTATAGTACTAGTTACCACACAAAACAATCAAACAAAGACGAATTAATATGTATTTATTCTAATAATGCAAACAGCCTTGTTTGATTTGGACAAAAAGCTTGTGCAATAGTGTGAACTGTGTGATAGTAACAAATTTTGATTTTATATCATTTGAGATGTAGAACCTGAATAAATGTAAGTACTGAAAAAAAAAACCAGACCCATTTATATGCATTTACCAATAGTTGCTACAAATGGTAATGAAAATTTCCACTACTTATTTTAGTGTCGATAAGCCAAAGCAAGTTTCAACCATTTGATTTATTTTAATTTTTTTTTTTTAAATACGAGAGATTTTCCCTGTAAGGCTGTTACAGGTTATTTCTATTACATAGTTATAAAGTGTAATTTGTTATGTTAGGTAAATGTGATAATGGGAGGAAAACTTCCTTATATAAACCTATGTTCTAAAAATTCCCGTCTAACTCTGATTACATCTTGTCTAGTCGATAGACCCACATTCGCCGCCTCGATTAATAACTAATCCCTCGAAAAATTTAGTCAACCGATTACTTCCCGCCTAATCCGATTAATCCCTGCCTAATCCGATTATTTTCCGCATAATCATCTATAATCCAATTATTTTTAAATTTTCAAGTATAATTTTTTTTTGTTATTTAGACATTTATATTGAGAGTTTGTGATGTTTTATAATAAATTATGTTAAAATTATAAATAAAAGTTATAAAATAAATTATTAATACTATATTTTCATGTATTTACTATAATTTTTAAAACAATATTATTTAAAAGTTTAATATAATGGATAACCTAAAACTAATTCCCGATTAATCTCCGTTTACTCCCCGATTAATTCGTTAGGCGTTAGGCCCACCCTTACCACCCGACTAACGTCTAGCAAATTTTAAAATATTGATATAAACACTATGCAAAACTCCATAATTAGGAAAACTGGAAAAGAAACAAAAAAAACCTGAAGATAATGGCGAGGATGTAGGTAACAGCAGGAACGATATTGCTAATGGCGGATGATAATGTTGGGTTGCTGAGTTTGATGCCTATGTATCCTGTGATCACATACATTGATCTGTACATTTTATTTTAAAAAGCCATATTGATATTATTAGCAACACTACAGTAGAATATAATTCCGTAAAATTATAATTATTTAGAAGAAGAAGAATTGTGTGGTTGGATTTACCCTACTATTCCAAGAAGTCCTATCTTACAAAGTGTTGAGAAACTTAGTGGAGGAAGTGATCTTGACCTGATTAAAAAAAAACAACATACAAATCAGATGAAACCAATTAAAACAAAAAAAGATTGATATCTCTAAGATATTACAAGAAACATATATATCAAATGAAGTCAACTAAGAAAAACTCCACGATATTTATAGAAACTTACCTGTTGGAGAAGAATAGAGAAGGAAGAAGAAGAAGAGAAGCAAGAGGATAAGAATAGCCAAGGAAAGCGTAAAGGTTAAGTCCTTTAGAAGTTGCTACTTTATATAGAATACTTAGTCCGACAAGACTAGTTTCCATAGCCAGCATCGTCGTCAAGAACATGGCTTCTCTCCGCCAGTGGCTTACGGCTCCGGCCATTATTGGAAATGATAGAAAGCTTAGTGTGAATTGTGAAATATGAGTCTTCAATTTATTATCTTTTTTTTGTTGCGTAACTTGCGTTTATTGATGTTAAGGAAACAGTCGTATTGACGTATTGTAGGTCCAACAATAATCTTCTTTTTTTTTTTTGGGAATTTTCATCCAATAAATATCGTTTATTGACCTTATTATAATATTCTAGATCTATTCATTACAAAACACATGCCAAATTACAAGTTCAATGGACAAAAACTCCATCAAACAACTTTCCAAACAAATAAAACTAAATATTTTTGACTTCTTGTATCATAGACCACAAATATCTCCGCTGAAGTATACGACATACCAAAGATGGAAATGCAAAATTCATTTCCAAAACTCAACATCAGAGTCACAAACGTACTTCAAGAATTTTAGACCAATCGGAGCACGGATAAGCTTAATTCTCATTTTCGTTCTAAACATATCTAACCATTATGTATTTTATTTTTTTGGCTAAATCCAACCTGAATGGTTAATCTTTTCAAGTTCTCATTTTCTTTAATTAACACTGTAACACACGTTACACACCTCTCCATAATCTTGTTTTTTTTCCGCCCACAAGTATAGGGAAACATAACATTATTTAAAATACACCCACATGAGTCTCGTGACCAAAACAAGTTCAATAGCAAACCCAAAAGTTAAATAAGAAAATTCGTTTGGTTTTGTGGACCGTTTTTATTAGTAGCAATAAATCCAGTAGATAAAAGGGACTGCATTTAGTATTTTTAATACACGTGGTACAGACTAAACTTTAAGACATCTGATAGAATTATACGATGATGTTTATGCTGAAATTTATAGGGGTTGGGGAAAAAAATTGTTAGGAAGTAATGCATAATATTTTTGAGGGGACACCTAACTGAATTTTTTTTATTTTTGGTAAGGTTTCTATTTTACACTGATCCCGATTAGGTTTACACATGTAATTGACTAATTTCTAATTATTAGATTATTTTTTGTTTTGAATTTTTTTTGGATAATTTATCTTTTGTTATTAACTTTTTATTATATTTAAAATTATGTTGATTACGTTTGCTAGAACTTTTTTTCTATGTTTTGCTTAGATCTCCGAATTCTCATATTTGGTCTTGCACTTTTTACATCTTCCCACTTTCCATATTGCAATCAAATAAGTGAAATACATTCTTAAAAAAATAACATTGTTGTTCAAATTTCAAATACAATTCCTTGAAAACTACCAGAATATATCTTGACTTTCAAACTTTTGCTATAAGAAATTATAAATTATGGCCATCAGTTCAAAAATGCTAGAAATGTTATACTTAGCGGCATGATTCAACAAAAGCGGAACTCTCTTTGAATGTGACGATGATGCAGCATAAGTTTCAATATGTACCTTCTCTTCCATTGAAACCTATTGATATCAACGTTCCACCAATCACACTACCAAAATACAAAGAATAAAAATTGCTTGGAAGAATGGCCCTTTATTTCTTGTAATTTTATAATGTTGTAAATCTTTATATACATATTTTAACTAAAAGTATATATTATTATTTATGTATTTTTTTTACAAAAAATATATTCACCATATATTTCCAAATAAACGGTAGTATGCGATGATTCGTTATACGATACTAGAGTTATATTTATACTCTAATCTATATATTCTTCACTTAGTATCTTAAATGAAGAACTATTCTAGCCTAATCATGTCACGGTGAACGAACTAAGCAAAGAAAGATTAACCACAAAGACTTGTAGATATCCTAGATTACAAGACTGTGATTAGAAATTAAACACTTGATTCCTAAAACTAAATATCAAATTTGTCTCGCAAATAAATTATAAAGACATCAACATATGAAACTTTCATACATACATATACAGAGATCTTGTCTGGTCGATGATAGATACTCAGACATGTTCATCATTCTTGTAACTTTCCAAGAGAGGAGTCTTCTGTGATGCCGATGGAGAATTGAGGTCAGCTTCATTGGCCTCCTTGTGGTCCACCTTGTTATCATCTTCGATCAAGGCCACTTCCTTGGCTTTGCCCCACATCACCGTGTAAAACCCAATTGTTATTACCGTTGCCCCGATCAAGCTGAGATCAAGATTTAAGCACAAAAACAAAAGAGTTAAAGAGAGCTGAGAATGAAAGATTAACAAATGAACATTTTGCGTAGTTTTTGGAAGGATGATATGACTTGGAGGTATGGTTCCAAACCAATCTTGGATAAATGCTCTGCCTCTACCAAGATTGCAAGACTACTAGACTTGATTTGGATGTGCAAGTGGTTTAAAGTATAAATATATTTTTACCTGCCAATGTAGAGAGAATCTCTAAGGAAGATAACACCCATTGCAACAGCAATCGCAATCGACAATGGCTTGAACATTGCAACAAATAAAGGCCCTTTGATCCGCAACGCCCATGTGTGGATAGTATTGTTTATGCAAGAACCAAACAATCCCTAAAACATAGAGATACATTCAACAAAAAAACAAATATTTTACTTGTTAAGTACTAATGACATTCATAGTGTCTAGGAAAAACCAACACATGATGAATAAGTATTATGTTCTTACCGAGCAAACGATTGATACTAAAGCAATATTTGGTTTTATTTTCCATACACTTAAGTCACTTCCTTCGGTGAACAATGTTACAAGCGAGGTCCAAAAGCTCACTCCAAAGCTATAAAAGCAAACTACTGTAAACTCAGCTGGATACTCTCTCATGATTTGAGTCTACAAAAAGAAAAAGAAAAAAATCAAGATCGTGTAATTCTATTAGAAAACAAACAAGCCATAGAGAGTTCATTAATGACTATACCTGAACAATGTACCACAATGGAACACAAAAGTACTCAACAGCAAGGAAAGCTGCACCAAGTATCCAATTAGGATTTGTCGATTGAGATCGTAAAGAAATGGAATGTGCCGATGTATCAATAACCACAGGACCATTGTAAAGAGTCACAACAAATGCACCACCAATGGAAACAACAGTTCCTAACATTTTAGCCACACTACTTGTTCTCTTAAAAGATACACTCTCCATCCTACACAATCAATACGAGAATGAGGCCCAAATACAACTAATGGACCGAGGGTAATTTCGTAAATTGATAGTGTAAAAGGAATATGTTTATGTAATAGAATATATAAAAGTCGTGGTCACCTGAAAATGATGGCGAGCAAGAAGGTGAAAGCTGGAGTAAGGTTGCTGATTGCAGAAGCAAGTGTTGGAGAGCTATAATTGATTCCTGTATATCCCATTATGTTTGAGCAGCATCTATATTATCAAAATGATTTTATTTTATTTTTTGGTTTTAAATATTCTGGATTTACAAAGATGAAATTAACACTCCAAAAAATAAAATAAATAAAAATATTGATTTGATTTTTGCAGTAAAGTCGCAGCTTTTCGAAGCAACCTTAAGCCAAGTGTTCTGTCTCTGAGATTTTTTCAAATACAGCAAGAAAAAAATCTGAGAATTTCAAGAACTATCATGTAATAATTTCATCTTTTTCAGAAACCCGAATTGAATAATTAAAGCTAGAATTAGACAAAAAAAAAAAAGAGCTTTACCCAATTAAACCTAGAAGCACAATTTTGTAGAGGATTGAGAAATTCATAGGTGGAAGAGTTCGTGATCTGCGAAATTGACAAAGACCCATTACTCAATTTCAACAAAAGATTAAAACTTTAGCTTAAAATTTATAAAGATCGGATCAAATTTAGGGAGAAGGACCTGAAGGAACAGAAGAGAGAAGGTAGAAGAAGAAGAGCAGCAAGACCATATGAATAAACGATGAAGATATGAAAGCTCATGCCTTGTAAAGTTGCTGCTTTGAATAAAGTGTTTAAACCAACGTTTGCACATTCCATTATTACCAACGCAGTTACAGGCAATACCTCTGTCTGAAAGTATTTTCCCGCCATCTTCTTCTTCTTCTTCTTCTTCTTCTTCTTCTTCTTCTTCTCTCAAGAGTCTTGTGTGTGACTTATAGATGTGGAGATTCGAAGAAGTGTGTTTTTTGGTTTGGTTTTTTTTTTAACACGAATTTAAGATGTAAAGATGAGAAACAGAGTTTGTTCTGTTTTTTTGGAGAAACAAAAAAGGTGAGTGGGTGAAAGTTAGATTTCAGCAAATGTATTGTATAGTCAGTAGTCACACACTTGTGAGAGATGTGAAGCAGACAAAAAAAGCCATGTAACATGCTGACATATATACATATATATATATGTGTATACAGTGTGTAAATACTTGTATAAATAATTATAGAATCGTCTCAAACTATTTGAAAGTCGACAGTTTTTATTTTTATTATCAGAATTATGTTTTATAAACTAAAAAAAAAATTCAAAAAATTAGATGTCTATTTGTATGTATATTTTTGAAAATTTTATTTTAGGCTCTAATATATGTGTATAATTTTATTAACTTGAAAACTATAGACCTCAATTAATTTCTTAAACGGAATTTTGTTGCTTTGAAACTTTACTTGCTAAAAATGGTTATGTATAAATATATTTCACTATTAGATATATTTATTTATTATATGGCTTATGTATGGAATGGATTCCAAGTCCATGTACAGTATTCTAGTCAAGAAATTAAAAGATCAGGTCAAGAAGTTTGTGGGTGGTCAGTTAATGTTTTTATTGGATGCTTCAATAAATTTGACTTTTTCGCAAACTTCTAGCGGAAAAACACAATTTAAATCAGCTTACAGTATTTGACATCCAAACAAATAAAGATCAGCTTATTTTGAATTTTGAGTTTTAAGTTTTTGGTAGAGGGACAATTGAGCTTAAATTGGTTTTACTTGATAATGTTAATAACCTTAGTTAATTTACGGATATATCAAAATTTGATTAGTAGCGGCTAGCAACGAACCATTTTTCAATTACCAAAGAAATGAAACTATAAAATTATACATATATATATATATATATATATATATATTTATTTAAAAGAATGATTGAAAATACTTAAAATAGGTGGTTGAGACGAATGGTTTGAAGTTGATATATGTGAATATGAACTATTTAAAATATATATATATATATATATAGATAATTTACCGTTATTATTTTAAGATTGTTGAGATATACTATATAGTTTAGGTGAATTGTATATCGTCAAATTCTAGTTTATTTTTTTGTTCGACCTCAAAGCATTTCTTGAGAAAGGTTCATTGCAACCACGTCGCTCTCTTCTAATAACCTATATTTTTAAGTTAAAGCGGAGTGAGACTAAAGTATTCATAAGATTTATATTTTCTTTTCTTCAAGTTCACAAGATTATATCATTATCAAAGACAGCAACTAAGTCCTAACTAATTGTCTATATAATAATAATTCAATACCAAAACACATGGTTTAGGCCATTCGTCAAAAGTGGAAGCATGCATCTTCCACACGCTATAGACTAAAACCTTGGTAGCTCATTAAAACGTGGAAATGGATGTTTTATATAGTTTAATGCATCTCAGTATAATTTGTCAAATAAATGGAAATTTTCATTCAAATTATCATATACTATATGCATTGATACAAGGGGATTGCCTTTTCCAATACCATGTGACATTAGCCCATCTTTAATAGCTAAAAGTTCCTCCTAATAATGTCTTTTAGGGACAAATATATAGTTGTTTTTTCTGAGTTGGGTTTTTTAAAACATTGACTAACTTATCCATATATAAGAACATTTGAGTCTTGAAAAAAAAATATACAAGGACATTAGCGTATTACTTTGATGTCAGTCATATAGGAAAATACCAAAATCTAAAAGAAAATTAAATAGAAGCCGTGATGCGCCTGTGTTTGTGTAAAAAAAAATCAATTAGTGGCAAGAGGTTGTGTCTCACAAGTTAAATAAAGGAATACGAAACCTTTTTTTATTATATAATAGAAAACGACGTCAAATACAAAAAGACGATAAAAAACTATTCACAATTATGTGCCACACTATTGTCTCATTTCTTACCCCCAAATTATATAGATAACAAAAAAGTTTTTTAAGAAAATCAATTTCAGTGTCAGTAACTATTTTACATTTGTACTCAATTGCTAAATAAGAAAATAACATATGATTACTGTACCTTTGTATCACCAAATGTACAATAATTACCGCAACTATATCTCACACTAAGATAACTCAAAATATCAGTTTCAGTGTCACATAGCATATTTGTGTTAAATCAGATGCTGCGTGATATGGTTTTTGCTAAATCAGATGTCACATTTTTTTTTAAATATAAATATTTTAAAGTTTTATGTAATGTTTTGGGTATAATTGTTTTGTCACTTAAAATAATGAAACGGAAATATAAATATAAGCTGAGTCATTTTATTGGTATTTAGCATTTGTTGCCACAACAATCGTATGACTCAGACTATAAACAATATATTTTAAAAAAATTACAAATCATCTAAGTTAAAAAATGATAAATGTTCAAGAATATACCTTATAATTGTGGGAATCCTACAGTTGTTTTTTTCTTTTTGTATCAAAAACCATATTGTTATTACGAATACGACTACATAAATTATTAAACAAGATTTGAACTGATAACGGTAGTTTTATTTATTCATTATAAGTTAAAAAATAACTAGATCCACAATACTCTATCAAACTTTAAAATAATTGGTTTTCTTAAAGCTAAATGACATCTGAAAAAGATGTAAAATCATGAGGAAAATGAAAAAAAAAAGCCTCCATCAATGGTCAATGATTGTTATGATGATATTGATGATGACACAGAGAAAACGTAGCATTTTGAA
Organism: Nasturtium officinale; assembly: GCA_963854855.1. NCBI lineage: Eukaryota > Viridiplantae > Streptophyta > Magnoliopsida > Brassicales > Brassicaceae > Nasturtium > Nasturtium officinale. Next base: position 12,036,547 of record OY978507.1, read on the forward strand.
AGAAACAAACTCTACAAAATAAAGGCCAAAAGCAAAACAAAAACAAAGGATAAATTAGGGGAAAAAAATCTAATGGAAAATTAAACTAATACAGAGATTTTTAGAAACTATCCATAATCCGGTGAGGAACAGGAGAATTGATGACCTGTAAGATCTGAACAATCTCCGCCATTGTTGGTCGATTTGAAGGTATCTGAGAGGTACATACAAGAGCAACTTTAAGAACAGGCAAAACCTCATCTTCAGAGTAATCTTCTTCCATCATAGGATCAATACACTCCAACACATTTCCTTGTTCTAACAGAGTTCGAACATGGTCACTAAGTATCACAAAGCTGTCTTCACCATACTCCACCGGTCTTCGACCAGTCACAAGTTCGAGTATCAATACACCAAATCCGTAAACATCGCATTTCTCGGTGACCCTTAAGTTCTGACACTCTAGTTCAGGTGCTACGTAGCCTAAAGCGTTTTGAAACCTGTTGTTGTTCATTGTGTTCCCTTCTTGTGTTGTTAGAAGACGAGATAGTCCAAAGTCCGAGATTTTCGGGTTGTATTTTTCGTCGAGGAGGATGTTTGTTGGTTTCAGGTTGAAGTGAACTGTTGTTGGACGGAATGTGTGGTGGAGATAAGCGAGTCCTTTGGCTGTACCGAGGATGATTCTGTATCTTGCGTTCCAAGAAAGAGGTGGTGCTGAGAGTTCTCGTTCGTGTAACTTGGACTGCAAGTTTCCGTTTGGGATGTATTCTGTTACCAGAAGCTGCATCTCCGGTGTCCAGAAATATCCTTTGATCGATACAAGATTAGGATGCTTCGCTTTCGCCAAGATTCGAACTTCTCGATCGAAATCTTCTAGGTTTTGAATAATCGGCGAGGGGACAAGTTTCTTGACTGCCAAGTTTCTCCCCTGTTCTCCTAAAGGTGCCTTGTAGACTGTTCCAAAGACTCCTTCACCAATTCTTGATGCTTTGTTGAGAAGAGACTCAGGGTTTCTGGAAAACTCTTGGGACGAAGATGAAGAACGTGATGATCTTGAGTTTAACAGAACAAGTTTACCCGTCACTAAGCTTCTTCCTGATATTGAAGACCCTGAGAAAATGCTCTCCAACGCATTGTCTACAAACGCAAGCCTTCTTCGAACAGACGCGTTAAGCAGCGTAATGACTATCACTCCAGAGAAGATGAGTATAGCAGCTGCTATTGCTACAATCACTGAAACACTAAGGAACATTCTGCGGTGGAACTTTCCAGAACCATTGCTAGCTCGGTCTCCTGGCATATCGTTCCTGTTCCCGTAGGAGTTCGGATCGATGACTAGAGGCTTTGGAACATTCAATGTGCAAGGCCCTCTCAACAATGGTGAACAAATACCTAGGTTTCCTTGAATAGCACTCTGGTCTAAGCTTTGAAACACATCTCCAAATGGTAACCTTCCGATGAGTCGGTTAAACGAAATGTTAACCAATAACAGGTTCTGCAATTTCCCGAGCTCTTTAGGTATTTCTCCACTAAGCTTATTGTCCTCTAGCTTTAGAATCTTGAGCTCTTCTAAGTTTGAAAGGGATTTAGGAATTGGACCAGTAAGATTGTTATGAGACAAACTCCTGCAGCAAGAAACTTATAAATGTTAGGTCAAAACATTTATAACTAAGCAATAAAATTGATTTCTATGAAACAGAGACTTACAGCAATTTAAGAGAAGAACAGTTTCCCATTCCTTCCGGTATAGAACCGGTTAGCGAGTTACCATCCAACTGAAGGATCTGCAGACTTTGAGACGCGCATATATCGGCTGGAACCGAACCAATTAGTGCGCTGTTCCTAAGATCCAAGACTGTTAAATTCTGTAGAAACTCGATTTCAGGAGGAACTCTTGTGTTGAAGTTGTTCCATGACAAATTGAGGTATCTCATGTGGATGAAGAGCCCTACTTCACCAGGTATGTTTCCAGTGAGATTATTCCGTGAAAGATCGAGCATTATAAGTGACTCGAACAGCCTGCTTGAGCCTCTTGGGATCGAACCGCTAAAACCATTACCCGAAAAATCCATTTCTTGAACGCCAAGATCAAACAAACTATCAGGAATGTTACCGCTGAAGCCATTGCCTTTAAGCTGAACAATCATAAGCTCTTTGCAAGATTCTAAAGATTCCGGAATCTCGCCTGAGAGTTTGTTCTCAGACAAGATTAGATCCTTTAAAGAGCTCAAGTTACCTATTGAAGAAGGAAGCTTTCCTGTTAACTCATTGCTTGAGAAATCCAAGTGCACTAAACCAGTCATGTCACCAATCCATACAGGAAATTCACCAGAGAGCAAATTATTCGATAAATCAAAATGATTTAAAGATTTTAGCCTCTGAAGAGTTGTAGGAATCTCGCCAGAGAAACGATTGAAACTCAAATCAACTCTGTTTAAATGAGGACAGAATCCAATATCTGAAGGCAATGATCCTGAGAAGTGATTCCTTTGTAATTGCAACACTTTCAAGTTATGCAGAGAGATAATCCCCAAAGGTATTGATCCAGAAAGAGAGTTAAACGATAGATCTAATGTTCTTAGCCTCTCAAGTTTCCAAAGTCCTGAGATGAAACTAGGGTTTCCAGAAAAACGGTTTCTTGATAGATCAAGATTGTTCAAAACAGAGCATTGAAACAGAGTATTTGGGATTTGACCTTCGAGATGGTTATGAGATAAAGAGAGATACCTAAGAGATGAACAGTTGTTGAAGAAACCATCAGAGAGTGTACCGGAAAAGGAGTTTCCGGTTAAGTCTAGGTATTGTAATGAGCTAACTGAACGGAGAGAAGATGGGATTTGACCGGAGAGATTGTTGTGGCTAAGATCTAGCTTCTTGAGATGATTGTTGTTTGAGAGAGCGTTGATGTTTCCAGTGAAGTTGTTGTTAGAAAGTGAGAGAACTCTTAAATGTTGAAGCTTTTGGATTCCTCTGTTGATTTTTCCGGTTAAGGCTAAACCATCAAGAGAAAGCTCGGTGACTCGAGATGTTTTGGGATTGCATTTAATGTAGCTCCATGAACAAGGAGAGTCATCATCTTCATTCCAAGAGTTGAGTTGTGAAGATGGGTCGTCGAGGTCTGATTTGAAGACAATGAGTCCTAAAACGTCGTCGTTTAGTTGGATTGAGTTAATATCACCATTGATAAGTGATATCATCAATATCATTGTGAGAAACAGAGTATATGAGATCATTTTTCTTCTTTGATTGTCAATTTATCTTGATGAGTAGAGAGATAAAAAGCTTAGTTTGGTTGGGGGAGGAGAGATTGAGATGAGAGAGTTATGGCATTTTGATGAAAGTGAGAGAGAGAGAGAGTGAGAAAGAGAAAGAGAAGAGTTAGTTTTGTGCCAATGAGAAGAAACTCAAAGTGTTAGTGAGTGTAAGATTCTGAAGTTAAGCTATATGACAACAACTAGATCGAGTTGCATATGATCCTTAAGGCTAAATGGACCACGTGATCTTACTCCGGTCTAACCAAAAATGTTCGGTTAAATTCGATTTTCTCTTAATTAATGTGTCTTCATTTGTTTAATACAGAAATGCAGACAAGTCATTACCATTAATTTATACAATATCACATGTTTTATGTGGCGAACACATCAAATGAGAGAAATTTAGACACAACCACATAAGAATTGTAAACAACTAAACAATAAGGTGTGTGTATCCAATAAATATAAATCTATAGTCTTTACAACCATAACATTATATATATAAGATAGATAAATTGCCCCAACTTGCACGTAATAATCAGAAATTTATATCACAATAAAGGAGGAGATGAGATAAACAAAGATATGGGTCAATAGGTATAGAGACCTATGAATGTTGAGAATCCAAATAAAATATGATGAAAAAAAATAAATGATATATAAAACAGAAGCAGAAAAGAACAAAAGTTGAATTTGGTGTCATTAGAACAAGAGAGACTCGTGACTGACAAAGTTATGAGAAAAATACACCACACACTTAGCTTATCTGGCTTTTTGTCCCGACTCTCTCTATCCTCCTCGCCTCTCAAATTTATACTCAAATTACGAATTTAAACTAAGCTCTTTATGATTATACCCTATTGTTAAGATAGGTTGATGTGTTTCTTGGCTAGAGACATTTTCTTAAAATACCATTGACTACATTTTGTGGTCATGTTTAGTTTTGGTACACGTTGGTTTGATTAGACAATACAATCACTATAGACTTAGAAAAAGAGAAACACATGCAATGACTAACTTTTTAATATTAAGTTATTGCAGTGAGTATTTTTATGAGGATTATTTTGATTAGCATTATACTTTTGTAGTTTTGATAGTATCTTTTGAAATATATTTATAAAAAAAGACAGTCTCTCTGCCAAAATATATAGTAAAAACAAAGTTAAAATTTGTTTCATTGTCAATGATGTGATGTGATAAATGTCTAGATAAACATCAATAGAACAAGAATGCATATCCAATCACTTATTTCATATGTAATTTATTTTCCTCATTTTATGTATTATTACTATCATTACATTCTGTTTTATATTTGTTTTTCACGATTCCATCCTTATTCCTTACACAATAATAGCAAACATCACCGATGAGATATGCAAAGTTGAAGCTGCTGTCTGATGTTTGGGGATGGAGCATGTTCTCAAATCTTGGTCGTTTTTTTACCATTCCAAGATAATATTCTTCATGCCAAAACAATCTTGTAACAGAACGAAATTCATTCAATTTCTTCAAAGTGATAAAATTTGAATTTCGAATTATTTTACATATACGACGTATATTATACGGTGACACTGGAGTTATTTTTAATGAAGGGTTTAATCAAGTGGGCACAATCCTTAACGTGAAAAGAAGGATTTGAACCTTAGCTTTTAAATTTTAAAGTTTTGGTTGTTATTATTAGTCTCATTTCTAGGTTTATTTTTGGTTGGCAGATTTTGTTTGTCCGGCGGTCATATTAAAACTTTCATAGAAATGATAAAAATGGAGAGTATTTCTGCTCAATCGCAAAAATACTAAACGAAAGTAAGATTTATGAATCTGATTTTTAGTATGTTGAGAATACATTTAATCAGATAATAAATACATGTTAGGAAAAACTGTTATTGGTTTCTCCCGAAGCCGGTCCTGACAAATTCGGGACCTCAAACGAGCCCCAAACTAAAAAAAAAATTAATATTTAATTTTATAACATATATTTTTTCAATTTCTTAATCAAATAAAAAACAAAAGTTGATAAACTGGAATAAAAAATACAATAATATCTTTAAAAGTCAAATAATAACACTTCAAACTTTTTGAAAAACAAAAGTAGTTGTTTCTTTAAAATCATTCATCAAACTTCTATAATCGAGGTTTTTAAAATGGTTTTTTCTATCCATAAGTATCCAAATATTCAATTTGTTGAATGCATAAACAATACATAATAACATAAACAAGAAAATAAACATATAATAAATTCTAATGGATTTTTACCTTAAATTCAAAAAAAAGATTCTGATTTTTTTAATACTAAACTATTCTTGTACAGTATACCTCTTATTCTTTTTTTCGTTAACAATATAAAATCAAAAGAAATTGAGAAGTCATGTAAATGAGAAAATAAAATTAATTCAGTTTTTAATTATTTAATCTACTATAATATTATATTTGTTAAATATTTTTATGATAAAATTTGATTATTTGCCTAATTAATCATTTTCTATCATTTTTCTTAAATATATAATTTTGTGTGCAGCCCCTAAAAATTGGAGGTCCATTCAAGTGTTTCATCAGCATCTGCTCAACACCCGCTCTGGTTTCTCCATTTATAAGACCACTTCATCAGAAAGTGTTTAAGGGTATTAAGCATGAGTTGCTTAATTTAAAAACTAAAAACAAATTAATAAATAAGCTAAGCATCAATGTTTAAATAAGCATCAATGCTTAAATAAGCATCTTTAGCAGAGATGCTTAAGGAAATATGGCGAATTCTTATTGGTTGAGATTTTTTTAATTTTTGTTTTGTTTCTTTTTCCATTTTCTTCTCCTTTTTAGATAAAACTAAAACATCTCTCTCACGTTATGTATCCATTGGAGTTACAAAAAAATTAAGCAATTTTGAAAGGTTACTAAAACACTAAATTTGATTAAAATAATACTTAAACACCTCTTTAACGTGCTAACGATTGAAGATGCAATCAAACTTTGGTCATTCCATTATGTTTTCTAGGGGTTTAAAAAAAGTATATAAATATAAGATATTTAAGGAAACATCTTATACATTTTCATTCGTTGGTATTACTACATTTATAGATCTAAGAAAATTGATTTCTATGGAATGTATCCCTTCCTAGCTTGTGTACTAACGTGAAACATCATCACATTGTTCTAAAATTTATTTTTTTCTTCATAATATTTTCCTTATCCTACATATAGTTGGCCATGATTTTAGTAATGGACTTTCACTTTCTTTGTGACTTAGGCATGCCACTTTTTCTTCGACTCATCAAACAAGGACTATTGTGATCAATTCCATGCTTGTATTTTGAGTCTCAATGCAACTGAGTCATTATTTGCGGTCTTCTATCTCATGCTTTAAAAGTGATTACGCTTTGTGGCACAAAATTCAGAATTCGCTTTCTGTTGGGAAATTTTCATGGGTTCACGAGTTAAAAAGCTGCTGTCAAAATTCTCAAACAAGGACAATGTGTCCAAGACTACATCGGTAAATTAAAGTTTATGGAGACATGAGATCAAAACTACGAAAAATGAATAGAAGCATGGTTTGTTTCAAAATAAATCAAACTCAAATCTGCATTTTTTTTTCTTTTTATAGGTTAGGTATTCAGCAAATTTTCATAAACAGATACATCTGGTTATAATGAAAACGTTTTTTCTGTTTGAATAAATTTAAATTTAAATTAAAAATAATTAAAAATAAAAATTGAAGTTTTTTTTACTTCGGGAGTGTTGACCAAGTTCTTCACAAAATGGGAATAGCGTCTCCTCTAAAAAAATATTGCGATCTTGTATTAATTGATTGTCTTGAAGAACGAAGATCATCTTTATCCCTGATCTTTAAGTGATTGTCTTAATATATAATTTTATTTAAAAATTAAATTTAAAGAGAAAGTGTTTTAATGAGAAATCATTGTCTTCTACAAGACAAATTAGACCCTAGAAAACATGTGTGTATTTAACTTTATTCTATTTAATACATAAAGATCCAATATTAAAATTAAAGATGGAGATGGTCTAAGTTCATAGTCAGCCTTTAATCTATTTTGATTTACAGAATCACTCTGTGTATCAACTTAGAATTGAATTCAGGATACAAAAGAACCAACCCCTTATAACACCACTAGGCCACCACTCCCATTGGTACATTCATTATAAAAATCATGCCAAAACGTAATGGTTAAGTGTTAGACCACTCCAACTTAAAACCCATAATCAACTTAAAACCTTCTATCAAAAACTCTACTAACTGCAAATCGGGGGATTTGCTTGATGCAACTTACTTGTTTTATCCGGGTTTACTGTTCGTTACCATGTGGATTTTAGTGATAGACATGGACTGGATTCCTGGCAGGATCACGAGTCTACCAGTTGGGTCGGCAGGTATAGGTGTCAAAACATTGTCTTCTTTCATACTAAAATATCTAGAAATTCTGTAAATGTAGGGAAATCAAAAACGAAACCCTTATATTTTCTAGAAAAAAGAAAGGGAAAGTTAAAAAAAAAAAAAAGACTGTCAATGGATAAACAACTCTTTCACACAATGTTCAAGAAAGTGGTAGGTGGTAGTCGGGTGATGACTCTCCGCCTACCGGCTAGAACGTCTAGTCGGGATTTAGGTAATTTTATGCGTTTTAAATAATTTTATAATAAAATATATATATTTAACATATATATATAATTTAAAAACTTTAAATTATAAAAACGTGAAAAATTTTAATGTTTTGCAATTTAAAATTTTTCTAATTAACAACGTTTTTTCTTTTACAAAATATATATATTAAATAATTTATTAAATCATAATTCATAACTTATATAATTAGTGTTTAATTTATTTAATAATCGCATATTACGCTAAATCTAACTATACGTATAGGCGACCGCATATATCGTTTTTTAGAAGACTGCTTTCACATAATTTTTCAGCTTTTTTACCTTTATGGTTTCCCACAAAACCCCTTTCAAGTTTAAAAAAATATAATTTTAAGATTCTATTTTTCATATCATAATCATTTGTTAATCATGTCAAATCAGTAACATAAATATTTTTTAAAAATATCTTACATTTTGACTCTCTACTTCTACTTTAGTTTTTGAGTTATATTATTAATGTAATATTTTAGCTCTTCTTTTTCTTTCTCTTCAAGAAAGGCATAGCACTTAAACCTCCAACTGAAGAATTCCCAAAATCAAACTCAACATTCTCATCCAATGATTCGTCTTCTTCATTTCCACGTTTACCTTTGACTCTCTATCTTTGGCATCTCTGCATCTTCCTTAGCTATTTCATCTTCATCAAAACTCAAAACCCATTTATATATGATCGACGGCCTTAATTTTTACACGGCGTCGTTCTGTTATTCCAACTAAACCTGTTCTGGTACTGAACTCGAATTCAAACAACGGAAAAAATACAGGAATATATCCTAAATTTTATACTCAAGAAAACAAAATTTAAATTAAAATCAAACTGATAAACAAATGAGTATCTGGTATACCCAAAATATAATTATATAAATTAGTTATCCAAAGTTACAGTTATAAATCGAAAAATATCAATTAATTTTAAATCAAAATAACTAAAATACCTAAAATAACCAAAATATTTAAAAGTTTTTTAAAATTTTACAACAAAATCATTCTTGAACCAAAAATTATAAATGATTTAATAAGTTTTAAACATTTTCACCCGAAATTTTAGAGACATGATCCATTTTTTTTAACTAAAAATTATAAATATCTAAATAAGTTCAAAAAATTTAACCCGAAATTTTAGAAGATTTGACCCAAACCCAAACGGGTATGCATGGTTTATGAGCTAACTCGACCATCTCAATATTGGCACATATTTTTACACTTCAATTCGTTTCATTTGGGATATCAGAAGCCCAAAGAAAATTCAGCCCGCAAGAATATGTTGCGGGTGGGTTTCTTAACCGAGTCATGTTCCGACAAACGCGAAGACAAAAAAAAAACAATGAAAAATGGCCGACCAAAAAAAGATAAGCAAAAAGAAAAAGGCAAGTTTTAGGTGAGCTTAAAAGATGATTAGATGTATTATGTATATATCCGTTAAAATCGTATCATGTCAGTGTTAAACCTTAAATTCATTTTCATCATTGAAGACTAGCACTTAAACGTGGCAGTATTAAGATTATAATTAGTCTCTTCTAGAACCAATGATTTCTTAATCCTTTTAGAAGCATAAATAATGAGTTTCTTTAGCTTCTACAGCTTCATTAATGGCAGTGACAGTGATGATTTAACTATTGGACTCGAATAAGTTAAATGATCATATTTCAAACTGGTTTCAATATTGATCGATCTATGAAATTATTTTAATCAACAATTAATAACGTCTCTGCGTTATTTTACAGGTTCAAGCCTAACGGAATAAGTGAAACCGGAACCATTTTGGTAGAAAGGAATCTCAAACTAAAGCAAATGGTCAAAATACAAACGAAAGATTCAAGTTTCAAATTAGTGATATGAAAGACCGGTACAAGAAAACATTAATCCACTATCGGTTGTTATCCATTAACTGTAAAGTGTTAGATAGTGTATTATTTTGGGTTAATAAATATTTTACTTTAAATATTGTGTACCAAACACGATAGAATTGAAACCTAACAAGGAACAATTCCAAACCGTCCATATAAAAATAGTCTAAATGAAGAAAAGCAAAAGCTTCTCGGTCTCTAACAAAAAGAGACATACAGATTAAATTATTGCATCATTTGATACTATTTACTATTGAAACAACGCAACTCCACCACCCAAGATCGGTAACTCGTGCATTTTGAATTCACCATTTTATATATAACAAAATCCTATATCTTTTTTAATATTAAATTTTATTTGTATCTACCAAATATGTTACTTCCATTATACAGAGAAAGTTGGTTCGGAAAGTAGATTAGAGGTTTTTAATTTGCCCAACGGATAGATCTTTTGAAATTTTGTTAAAAGATTATTTTCATTATTTCGTAGATATTTTAACACTCTTTATTCTAGAATAGAAATTACAAATCTGTCACTATTATGCACTGCCCTAAATGGATGGTGAATATTGTAGTGTACAGTGGTGGACGATGAATAGTGGAAGATTGCGGTAGACGATGATCAGTAGAAGATTAACAATATACTATAAACAGTGAACAATGCATGGTGAATAGTGAATACGTGGTTGCCAACGAATTAATTAATTAATAGTGAAATGTGAATATTTTCATAATATTAATAAAAAATTTTGTCCACTAAATGAAAACTACCTCCCAAAAAAAATTAAGGTACATTGTAATATGTATTATCAAGTTTGAGTTGCAATATATATTATTATTTAATATAAATTGTATTAAAAATTAAATTATGTAGTATCAAACGTGAATTATATTAGATTTATGTGGTGAAGAAAAAAAATCAAAATCAAAACATTACTATACCACATGATATTTTTTATAAATCATACAACATTCATATAATTCATAAAATAATTTATCATTTGAGTTATACATTTTATAAATAACATACCTCAAATTTATAAATCAATCATACAACATTCATAAATCAAATTTAACTTCAAAGTTTCTAAACACTTTATGATTGGTGACATTTTTGAGTTATTAAAACATGATTTTTTATATTTATTTGATCTTGCTTTAAATTATTTAGGATTGTTATATAATATATATAATAAATTTATTTATTTTTCTATATATATTTTTACTAGATGTTTCAGAGCCAATATATATATATATATTAATTAATCTATAAAATGAGTTATTTTGTTTCTTGTCTCACTAAGGATATGTAAATGGGTTTAAACTCTTAGACCACCCTCATCGGAAGGTGTTTAGGGGTCCTAAGCATGAGTTGCTTAACTTAAAAACTAAAAAGAAATGAAAAATTAATAAATAAGCTAAGCATCGATACTTAACTAAGCATTTTTAGCAGCAATGCTTAAATAAATGTGGAGAATTCTTATTGGTTGAGATTTTTTTTTTCCATTTTTTCTCTTGAGCTAAAACTAAAACCTCTCTCTCACATTGGAGTTACAAAAATTTAAGCAATTTTAAAAAGTTGTTAACTTTTACTAAAACACTAAATTTAATTAAACTAATACTTAAACATTTTTTCAAGGTGTTAAGGGATGGAGATGCTCTTAGGTTTAGTTCACCATAATCCGCCATTGGGCGAATATAGAGAAAATATATTAGCTCCATTAAAATGTGGGTCATGCAGGCAAAGCTAAATGGATTACGGATTTTAGTGGGTTATGTCTGCGACCTAGCGGTGGGTTGGCCCATGGGTTAAAATATTTGATAAAATGAAATTTATTATATATAAAAAGAAATATTATAGAGTTTTAAAATATAATATGTAAAAAGTGATAATATAAAGAAAAGTAAAGTATATAATTATAATTTTACAATAAAATTTAATTTTTGATACCCACTTCTAATAATATTTTGAGTAATAATTCATAGTTGTTTATAAAAATTATTCTAAATATGAATATGCATGAAAATTAATTTATTATACGTCCAAATTTAAACTTTGAAAACTTTAAGAATATTACAAATATTTAAATTTTATAAATTTACATTAAAATTAACATCCAAAAAATACATTTATAAACAGAAAAAATTACAAATTTATTGTTGAATAGTTAAAAATATATCAAGGGGTTCGAATCTAGTTTAAATATTCCCTACTTTTATTTTTCTAAACTTATGATAATTTATAAATTTATAAACTTATGAGGGTGTCTAAATTTATTATAAATCATTCCCTACTTTTTATTTTTTCTGCATAAAAATGTATGGATTCTTTGGGTAACTCAATATTAGTACAATGAATTAGATTTAAATACCTTTAAGAAAACAAATTATCCAAAATATGTCCGGTTTTCATTTGTATTTTTTTCATTTCATCAATTTAATAGAAAACCATTGTATAGAAATTTATATCTTAATACAAATACTTGCTTTGACGATATTTTTTTATAGCACGTTTGATGTTTTGTTATTTCTCTGAACTAATAGGAGTATGCTTGATTGCGCTTTTCGAAAATTTATCAATCGTTATTTATCGTTGGATATTTTTAATGTCTTTAATACAAATAAGTTCATACAAGAAAAAGATCTATTAAATCGACCATTTGGATTAAAAAAAAATTAATTGGTTTTTATCAAAAGAACAATTAACAGAAAAAAATTTCTTCGTGTTCTAAAAATATATATATATATATATATATATTAAGGCGTCATTTATAAAAGCATTACTTTTATTTTATATTGATAACCAATAAAAATGTAGGTTTAGTAGCTCTCTTATTTTTTTCAAAAGATTTATTTTCTTTTTACGTTAGCAATAGCTCTCCATTTCTTTATTAAGACAATACATTTTACAAGACATACTTAAATGTTCTTTACGGGAACGTGGAATGAGACACCTATTTTTAATTTTATTTGGTCATCGAGTGAAACCCTATTTTAATTTAGTCTTTCAGATAGGTTAGCAAAAAGTCAAGCTAAATGTAAACATCCTATATGTTAAAGACTTTAAGTCAAGAAACATCTCATGCCCTATGTGATGAATTCCGTTTCTTATTTTTCTATGTAAAACGTATTAAATTGATCAATTTAATATATATTGTGTATAAATGAAAGTACTCTTTTTGACATGTATTGTATAATTCAATTAGCTATCACATTAATCTAATTAAGATAGATGTCATTATATAAGAAAAAGTGCAAATATTATCAATTTTAGCATAGTGTACATCTGCTATAAGAAATTTAGGTCGAAACATTTTTTTTAGCTTCACATGGAATCGAACCGACAAGAATGAGTCAATCCACATTTAAGGTGGAGAGCTTACACAAGCAAAGTAATAAGAGAGATAGGTAAAAGTGAATCATTCGGCGATGAAGAGATCAGACTGTTTCTTATTATAACACTGTCCATCTGAGTTGTGATTGTTAGAGAACGAGATACAAAATTAGTCGCTATCTTGAATCCAGTTCGTAAATAGCAACAGCATGCAATATAGGCATGGTTAATCTAAAAACTGTAAAAAGATTTATTTGAATCAACCTTTTACCAAGATTTGTTATATATCTATTTTAAATTCCATATTCCATCTAAGGAATATATGATTTCAAATCTTACATTTTTTATTTCTGAAACTTGAATTATTTTATCTAATTTATAGTAATTAATTTACTGTTTAAAATCAATTGTAAACACTAAAACTACATAATATTAGAACTAAAAAAACCTTTGCTTATGTGGTGGTAGAGCAGGAGAGATTAAAAAACAAATGTGTCAAGAGTCTCTTTTCAGCCATTATCTATATGATTTACCATCGTGAACGGTAAATCTTAACATGAATTAGTTTTGTTCTAGTATTATTAGTAAATATTAACATTATTTTATTTATATTATATAATCATTTTTAAAGTGGTTGGAGCCGTTGGATTGACCCTTAAATGTGAGTCACTTTGTCAAGCAATCGTCCTAGAGAAGAAAGCTATTTCCTCGAAATATCTGATATTTAGTTTCCAATTACTATTTCAAGAGTATTCGTAGGCCTCGAATATCTCTGTATACTAGAAGACAATTATGTAGGGTTAATAGTTTATCAATTTGATAAAATAACCAAACGGTCTAATATATAGTTAGGGATATCATCCTTTTTATTGAATATAGAAATATAAATCGGTTGGGAACGGAAACAAATATATTTGAACGAGAACGGATCAAAGAACATTTGGTAACTACACTAATATGTAAGGAGACTTTATAAAACAAGTAGGGTTACGCTTGATATACTACCATTTGACGCAATGAATTAGACAATTTTAATGGAATTTATAATTTTCTAAATGAACATTAATGACCCTTTAACGTGCTGACGAGAGCATTAACGATTTATCAAATCACATCACACGTGAGCTCTATAATGTCACATACCAAAGTATATATGGATCGAATCTCGTGCTAATCTAAAATTTAACCACTAAATACTAGTCTTCCTATTTTCTCAACCATTCATTACTATAAAGTCATCTAAGTGTTATGAGAAGAACATTATACTAAATTAAGACATTTATTATTATTATTATTACAACATATCAACGTTATGTTGATACCCATCTCTGGGAAATAATTATTTTATCTTCAAACTGAAAGCATATAGATTTTTAGAATCATGGTTACATTTTTTCAAGAAAAAATGTTTGCATCGGAATCAAACATTCGAAATCGACATTGTCGCATGCTTACTTTATTTGTATAATAAATTTTTACAAAAACCATTGCTTGTTTGTACCTTCCCACAACATCATGTAAAGTCGTTTCCCTTTTCCTTCAAACTTTTTTTTTTTATCATTTGCAACTATCTAAATAAATTCATCTGTTTTTCAATTACGAACTGCAGAAAAATTGATTATTCTAATAGCATACATATAATGCAATTTATTTTCATCTATTTTCAGTACCTAATTTCTTTTTGGTTCGTATTTTGTAGATAATCTATGTAATGAACGTTTATTACATGGAAAAAATATCATATCTTATTATATTATATGAAACCATAATACAAAAGACCTAGAGTAAATATACATTAATAAATGATAAATTCATACAAGTCTCGTATTAAAACTTGTGAATTATCAAAGCTCTTTCTATGTTCTTCAACTTCTGCACTCAAGTTTATCTTCAAATCCAGTACCATCTTCTGCATCTCCATAGTCGGTAGAAACTATATCTTGAGAGTTCCTGTTTTTTTATAGTTTTGTAGAAGTTATAGGTACAGATGATGCTGCCTTTGCAACTTTTAACTGATTAAAAGGAGAAATCAACACATTTTTATAACTTAACCGAGACAAGGCTGAATCATCATATCTTTTTCCAATAAATACATAGCTTTATTACTATACTGAAAAATACATAGCTTATTACACGAATACAGAAATGATAAGGCTTATAGTGTAACCAATCTTGGCAAGAGCAGATCCATCAGAGGTTAAAACAAGCCATGCACATATGAAAATACAATCAAATGACATGTTTAATCAAATAAAAATAATTACTAATTTATTGGCAAGGATTATTTCAACAGAAATAATGAAATTAAAGGCCATTGTAACAAGATGGTCACAAAATCTCTGTTATTGGCGTTTAGCTCCTTATGATGTTTTAAGCTCACTGTATAAAGAGCTTCTGTGTTCTTCCAAAACTTGTCCTGTGAATCAATTAATAAAACACACACAAAAAGTAAGGTAATTCATTTCATCAAACAGGTAATGAACAAAATAAAATCTAGAATTGGAAAATCTCACAACCTTGAATGATCAAAGATTAATAAACATCTCTCTTCAAACAATCTGATCGAAACCATTTGACTAATCCTAATAAGATATCAAGAACAAAGACAACATGAGGATAAAACATATAATACATAAGGCCTAATTAATTTTGGACGTTTCTTCCATAATACCCTCATGTCGGGATCATAGCAGATCAAGCTGCTTAATAACTGAAAAAGTGAGATATGTCTCTTTTTGTCAAAAAAAAAAAGAAGAGATTTCTGAAAAAGGGGAAATGAAGAGAAAGATGTTCATATGAAATCCATGAAAATCAATAGAACTTTTAACTTTTCTATCATATGATAAATAATTTAACACAACAACCCAAATTTACAAGTCACTCAAAAATATAGAAAAGAAGAAGAAAATAAATGTAGCGTGATTTGATTTTTTTTTTATCTAGATCGCTCGCTTACACTCCCGAGGATCACTTTCAATATTTTTGTAAATTAAATATGGCCGTGAATATGTTTATTACAAATAACTTACAAACAATGCATGTGTAATATATACATGTATACTATATAGGTTAGGCATAGTTATAATCATTTCTCCAAAAAAAAACAATAAGCCAACGAGAAAGTATTGCACGATAATTTGATAAATGTCATGATTGTTTCCTAAAACCGAAAGAAACACATTCAAATGTCGTTTTCATATCAATTCCTTAAACTTCTTGAGTTTCGCTTCGTCATCACAATACGTATACACATACTTATATATAAGTATTCATGAATATCTATATTTATACCAACATCTCATCGTGTATCTATAAATATAAGCAAAGACCACATACACACATATTAAACATACCAAATTACATCTCTCTCTCTCTCTCTCTCTCTCTCTCTCTCTCTCTTGTTCTTGCTTTGCTTATTGTTCGTCCTTCTTGTTCTTGTTCGAATTTGCTTTTTAAGTGAAATGGTTAGCACGACAGTTGCGAGAAACATTGTGGGCATTTGTGGTATACATATGAATATGAGTATTGTATACATGTATATGAATATTTTGAAGAATCATTAACCTCTTTTTATTTAACTAATATTATAGAAACTATTTGTTAACGATTGCAGGAAATGTTATATCCTTGTTCTTGTTCTTATCTCCCATGTATAATCACTAATCTCTCTACCTTAATCTTTTGGTTTAACACCTCGGATCTCTCTCGTACACACATACCAAATTATAATGAAACCACAATGTTTAAACATGATTAACGCAGACCAACGTTCATAACGATTTACAAGAGGAAAAGAGTGGAAGAATACAAAGCCGATCCATACTTAGCCACGGTCCTAAATTGCGCACTATGGGTCTTGTATGGCTTACCAATGGTCCAACCTGATAGTCTCCTTGTGATCACCATTAATTCCACTGGTCTTGCCATTGAGCTCTTCTATCTCGCTATCTTCTTCTACTTTTCACCCACTCCTCGTAAGGTATAATATTATACATTTATGTCTCTCTTCCTTTTACTTAATTTTTCTAACATGTTTTTTTTGGTAATTTTTTGATCAAAAAAGATGAACTAAAATCGATAAAACGGATCAAACTATTGTTTTTTTCCCAATATGACCTAGTGATATATAAGAAGGCAACGACATATAACTTTTTTTTATGTTAAGATTTTCTTTGATTATTATGTATCGTTTGATTTAAATTTTATATGGAGAATCTCAAAAGAAGTTTAAAGAGAGTCATACATAATTTTATATTCGAGTTTGGTGACAATATATATGTAGCAACTAAAAAGAACTAAATTTGTTAGCTTTGGTTTAATTAGTTGTAATAAAACTGAGATGAACAAAAACTAATTGAAGTGAAGTCGATTCAGCTCTTGTATTTTTGCTTAAAATGAACACTGTGTCACTATAGTAATAAGCAATGGTATACAATGATTAATTCCGTTTTGGGATGGTGATATGAAAAGAAAAAAAAGAGTTAATTTACACAAAATTTACTCTGAATTGGTGCAGGTGAAAGTGGGGCTATGGTTGATAGGAGAAATTATGTTTGTAGGAATAGTAGCCACATGCACATTGCTATTGTTCCACACACATAAACAGAGATCTTCTTTTGTTGGAATCCTTTGTGTCATTTTTGTTAGCCTCATGTATATTGCTCCTCTCACCATCATGGTAATATTTATTTATTTCAACTTCTTCTCTTTAATAAACTTTTATTTAAATAATAAAAATAAAAATCATGAAAGTTTTGTTGTGAATGAAAACAGAGTAAAGTGATCAAGACGAAAAGTGTGAAGTACATGCCCTTCTCTCTCTCACTTGCCAACTTTCTCAACGGCGTCGTTTGGCTTATTTATGCCCTTATTAAATTCGATCTTTTCATCTTGGTAAGTATTAAATTAGTTATGTTACTAGTATTTATATACATATATTACTGATTTCAGTTTTTTTATAGATTGGAAATGTACTAGGAACATTATCAGGAGCAGTGCAACTTATAATTTATGCTTGTTATTACAAGACAACACCAAAAGATGATGAAGATGAGGATAATATTTCTAAGGCTAACTCGGAATTACAACTCAGTGACAACCATGGGCAAGCTAAACGAGTTCCAGCTTAATTATATATTTTAGATTATTCAAATATGAAATTATTTCTATGTCCTTGTTCTGTTTCTGTTTTTTCGAACTTTTGGGGAATTTAGCTATAAATTATTATATTACGTTCGTGGTTTATCTGTAAAATTCAAACTCATTTTCGTTTGAGAAACATAATAGATGAATGCTATAGTATAAATCTACACGTTGCAGAATTTATTCTGAGAAAAGTTGATAAGCTAGATAATTTTTTATAGTATATAGAATCAAATTAACTAGTCTATAATTTACGACGCATTGATCTTAGTAATCACAAAACATCGCAAAAATTATTAGATCAGGTTCTCATAACTCGTTTCCAATGTATGTGCTGATTTCTTCTCTAAATGGTATGAATCAATGTTTCATATTTCATATTACAAAATAAATAAGTCAAAAGTTACACTAAAATCTAAATTAACGATAGACATCTTATGTACCAAAATCAGAAAAAAAAAATTTGCACAGTTGGACAACAATCTCAAAAGGGTAGTGCTACCAACTTACATAGATAAACTGGTATGTAAAAATTATAAAACATAAAAATCTGATTTACCAATAAATAGATAAAAGTTTTCAGCAAAATAAGATATGGTCTAAGTTGTTGACAAAAAATATGTTCTTAATTTCTTTGTGGAAAAAAAGAAAATATGATATTAGATTCTTTATGAGCTAATAAACCGACAGAGTAGACGGATTACCGTAATATATATTTTCTCGCAGCATACTTATAAGATATACCACTCTAGAAAACTTCACCATCAAAAATATATTGGATGTCATACTTTGTATAAAAATTTGCTATCGGTAACACATTTATAACCTTAACGAATTTTTTTTTTGGCAAATAGTTTTTTTTTTTTTGTATTTATGAGCTCATTGTTATTGATGTATTAGTGTTTTGCCGAAATCTTCGTATAAAATAAGTATTTGGCTTTAGTTAAAAATAAAACTAGATGATTATACAACTAAATATTGATAGGTAAAGTAGAGCTTAAAATTCTAAACTTAACTTACAACTTAATCGTGAGTAGTGGCTAGAGATCATTTTCCAATTTAATTTAATATATGTAGTTTCATTCAAAGCCTCATAAGTTGAAATTAGACTATGAAGTATGGCTCCTACACAAATGAGAGCCAAAACATTTTTCCTGAAACCTCAGATGAACCAAGTATCATCAAAAGTGTATAACAAATATATAAAATTTCAAATACAAAAAAGAAAAAAAAATCTTACCAAGTTATAAAAATTGAATGATATTTCTGGCCTCTGCAAATTTATCAAAGGTGGATGTTAGTAACAAGAGTTTCAACAATTTTATTTTATCCTCGATTACTGTTTACTAGCTTTAACAAAAAAAAACTCTTAAAAACATAACAATCCTCAAAATGCTGATAACATTTGATTGCATTGTTTAGGCTAATTTGAAATTCGAAACAGCAATCAGATGTAGTTAGAAGTTTTTAATTTGGTTGTTTAGTATATATGAATTCTAAATCAAAGTATTGTTTTGTTTGAAAAAAAAATATGAGAAAATTATTTTTGTAAAAACAAAATAATTGCAAGGAGAACACAATTTTCTCAATAAGCAAATAAGATTTGAGATTAAAAAAATAAGGAATCTAGCCACTATCAAGATTTGCTATTATGTTTTCTCTCCACGTGTCTCAAGACAAGATTTATATACAAATCAACAAATCTTAACAATGGAAGCATATATATGTTTACTAATAAATAATGATTTTCTTTAATAAATGTAAGAGATTAATTTAATATCAAAATTGAATGTATTCATAATAATAACCCACATATATATAAGATCTTAACAATTACCATCTCATACACATATAATTCAAAATTTACCAGATTCAGCAAACTAATTATTTTCCTCTAAATTGTATGGAATGTTTTTGACATAAATGATAAAAAAATTCCCATATAAACACACAATTTTCATAAAATTAATATTTTAACCCTTTTTAACAATGTATTAATTAAAACAAAATCTCACATTTAAAACATACATATCAACATATTGGCATAACCATATTTTACTATCTTGTAAAAAAATACAGAAAATAAAAATTAATAAATTTATATATTAACATAATTTAAAGTAAACTGATTATCTAAATTTGTAGGATGATCTAGAGTTTCAAACACAAATGAATGGTGAGAAAAGCTAAATTTTGCCAATTTCCATTAAATCCAATAAAATATTCACTAAAAATAGTTAATTTAATATCTTGAGGGGTCACTTGACACCTCCTACCTAATCCTTGAGACATCAATATGTTATATGTATTATAAATATGCATGATTTATATATTTTTAAGTCATCTAGTAATTACAAAACTAAGAAGTCATGGAAAACAGAAAAGATAAGAAAAATGAGATTCATGCCAACTGTATTCCCTTTGATATAACGAGGGAGATACTTCTGAGATTGCCTGCAAAATCTCTGATGAGGTTTCGATGCGTCTCAAAGCAGTGGGCCTCTGTCACCTCCGAGCCAGATTTCATCAACTTGTTCACGACTCAATCACCAAACCAACGTTCTTGTCTTATGCTTAACTTCCAAAAGAATGACAAGCAACTATTCTTATCGTTCTCGCAACATAAGAATCCCGAAAAGTATCATCTCATACTCAACAAGAAGAAATGCTATAAGTCATGTTTACAGGTTCAGACTGTTCATGGTTTGATCTCTTTCCATTATTTATATCATATTGTCATTTGGAATCCTACCATGAGACAATATGTTACCTTTCCCAAACCATATAATAAACGCAAGTTTACAAGAAGCTATCTAGGATATGATCCTATTGAAAACACTTATAAATTAGTGTGCATGTTATATAACCGCAGTGATGAGCTTTACGTTCTTACATTGGGAACTAAAGATTCATCTTGGAGAAAGATCAAAAGTATTCCTATGAGTTACTTTCCATGTAAAGGGATATGCATCAAAGGAGTTTTATTTTATATTGTTAGCGATGGAGTTAGAAAAAAATTAATGGTTTTTGATGTGAATACTGAAAAGTTCAAGTTAATTCAAACACACAGTTGTATGCATGATCAAGGCTTGACGAGTAAGCTTTCATTGCTGAACTACAAGGGGAAGTTGGCATGGGTTATCTTAGAATCATCTTTTTACAGTTTATGGGTTCTTGAAGATGCAGAAAATGAAGAATGGTCATGCAAAGATTTTCATTTACCTTTTTCCCCAAAAGATCCAATTATGAAGGTTAATTACTTTCTAAGTGGTGTGACTGATGATGGTGAGTTTATCTATGTATCAGTATCATGGCAGGATAAAAAGATTTATCTATCCTATTATGATCCAAAGAGAAACAGTAACAAGAGGATCATAGTTGAAAGATTTGAAGATGAAGAGTTTTGGCTTCGTAATGGATGTCGTGACGATGGAGAATTTGTTGGAAGTTTGTCAAATCATATAGAGAATCTCATGTCTCTAAAGAGCATTGCTTGTTCACCTTCTGGGTCATTCTTTCGAGCCTTTTAGTTTCTGTTGTAATCATGTTTTTTTATCTCTTTATCATTTGGTCATAGTTTGTCGTTTCATTGTTGGGAGTCTTAAGAAAATATAATAGATAATATTGTATACCAAAGTTAACCAAATAATTCATTTTCTAAAAATTAATCATGCACATCGTCTAAAACTATAACCATTACTCTACAAGCTAAACCTTAAGACCTGCAAAACAAGAATGCATGTGCAAATGTATTCCTTATATCTTAAATATGGGATGTAAATGCATGAAGTTAATAGTAAATCAATACTTAAAGCAATAAAAAGACAATATATACTTGACAAGATGATATAATTTTACAAAAGTTTTCAACTAATCATAGACAATTAATTATATTATTTTGGTTTGGAGGAAAAAATAACTATAAAGTAATTAATACTGGAATTGAGATCAATGCCTTATTTAAAAGTACAACAACGTATATGCATCTCTCACGACACGTACTATAAAATCCAAATACTACTAAAAATTACAACCAATTCTTATTCGACATAGTAATATTAATCTGAAAATATCGGGATAATATTAAGGATTGTTAACTTTGAGATAGATCACTCTAACGCAAATTAACACATAGTTTTAGAATTTAAACAAGAGAGTCCAAGCACCAGCAGTAATAGTCGGAGCGAGATATATAGAGCATTTCATCAGGAGACATTCTCTCGACCTCACTCTGCCTCCAAGCCACCTGGTTGCTACGGTTCTGGGCATCGGAGGCTAAAGGGTAAGCTTCAATCTTGTGTCTCTGATATCTCATTCTCGTGTAAAGCCTCATCGTCGCTACACAATCTTCATACGGGTTTTGTATCCCAATATGAACATCATACCTGTATTATAATACATGATTAGTTGACTATAGACATTTTATGTTTGGTTTAATTAATCTCAAGTACTTTAGAGTACTTTTGCGGATGTACATGTAAACACGAGATATATGTGTGCGTGTGTATGTAGATTTAGAAAATGAATATATTATAAAACATTTGATTCTTTTCACGTGTTGAATCTCTTCCTTATAACTTTAAGCCCATGCAAAGCATCGATACCCACAACACCAAAAAATAGATTCGTCAATGGATAATATATGATATATATATATATATATATAAATACTCACATATGTACCATTACTAACGTACTAATTCATGCATCTATTTCAGTCAATATGTTACTTTTTGACACAATTTTTATATTAATGTAAATATCATTTAAAATGTGAGTAATTCATTTCACAATAGAGCTCAGAAAAACTGAAATGAGACCTTGCCAAAAAAATAATATTTATTAGATATATTACCCGAGATAGGCTTGCGTTAAGTATTTGAGAGAGTTGCTCAGCTTGCTTGTTTTCATCAACGGAGGGTATTTTGAAGTATCCCTACATTACATACACCAGCAAAGTGATATTAAATTTTATCGTTGTTAATGTATAAACTCACATAAAATCATGTGTTCTTATTGAACGAAAGGTAACACTAATTAAAGAATCTTGGTATATGTCAACCTTATCATGGATGAAGGATATTCAAGTTGAAGGCAGTCAAGATCGTGATCGATGCCATGTCCCACAAGAATCCTTGCTTTTCCACCTCTTGTACGAATCTTCCACATGGGTTCTCCATTATAAAGAAACTCTTGAATCATTCTTTGGGCCTGTTTCAATGGCATTGCGTCCCTTAGATTCTCCGGACGTATCCCTGTCGTCTCGTACCTATAGCTCGTCACAGGCATAGACGGTTTCACATAAGTATGGAACATAATGTTGTCACTCTCATCCGTTATGCAAACCCTTGCGCAGAGATCCAGCGACCCATCGCTTCCTCCTCCTACCATCTTGCAAGAGAGTGCAACCACTCTTGGAGACCGCAAGGAAGTGTAGTCGATCATGGCCTTCTCTCTTAGTCCTAAAGACGCCATACGAGTCGTCAGCCCCTGAAAAATAAAATAAAAAATCATATTGCTTGTGTGTCCTTTCATAATTTACAAGCTCAGTTACAAAAAAAGAAAAGCAAAAATTAGAAGAGAATATTACAGAGTTGACACTCGAGAATTGGCATCTTTCTTGATGGATCCTACGAGCGTTCGGGCTTTCGCAAATCGCCATGCAAAATCTGCATCCTCGAAGGCTGAAAATGTTCTTGCATTCTTGTTTTGGCAACGGCCCTATTGATATAAAAAAGTTTTTAGAAAAGTTTTCATTAGCAAAGCGTAAATATGAAATGATATATATCTTTAGATATTATGTAAAGTGTAATATAGACGTTATTATTTATTTACCTATAAGATGTTCCCGGAGGGACTCAAAAGATCGGCAATGTTTCTTGCAAACGCCACAAGTAGGTTCATGACCCGAATGATAAGAGATCTTCATGTGCTCCACCAAATGTTCCATTTTGTTGAATTGCCTATAACAAGCGGCACACTTGTTCCTGCACATTTATTTTCACCAATTGATTATACATAGAATTTGGATATGATATTGAATGCACTCCTTGCGTCTTCTATCAATTTTCTATTTTCATAAAAACAATAGTTACCTTATAAGGGTTTCTGGGGACTCCATTGATGATCTGTAATCCATGGTTCGTATAGGAAACTTCAAGCAAAAACTTAACAATTTGAGAATTGAGAGAGTTTCAGTGAGTTTTGTTCTTGTTTTATAGCTGTGTGTGAAAAATGGGGAAGATGTGGGAAGGTATTTATAGAAAAGCAATGTTGACAATTTTCATATATGACCGTTTAGAGTTTTGTAAAGGTTTACAAAAAAGGACGTCAAACACAATTGACGTAGATGCCTTAATGCGGTGGGGTGCTTCTCATGGTAAAAAGAATCACACTTGTAGTTTGTCTTATAAATTTTTTTTGTCTAACTCCTATTATTCTTTATATATATATGCTAATCCAACTATATGCTATAATTAATAACTAATCTTTAGAAGAAATTAGATATTTAATTATTTTCCACCTTATAATCTGATTAATCACTAACTAATCCGATTATTTTTACGAGAAAAGCTAATCAGGTAACTAGCCAACACCAAGTAGTTGCATGGAAGAAGAAATCAAATGTCGTATTAATAAAAGAAAAGAGGGCTTGCGCGCTATATATCCATAATAAGTATCGTATATCAGTAGATACGGTTCAAACTATGATCCTTTTTTAAATACATATAAAATATAAGTTTTATACCTAGATACACATTTGTAGAAAGTTCAGAATATAAATACCCATACGATATAATATGTCCCAATCGAATTACCCATTGACCTGGGTTTCGGTTGGTTAACAAAATTAAAATATTTTCTTAACCATTTAAAATCAAGTTATGAACCGATTATGACCCGATTACTAATTTTAAACCAGGTTATATCTCGTAACCTGTATTAAAACCTCAAATCAACCCATCAATCCCCAAATTCGAAAAATTCCCAAATTGAAACCAGATAACGAACCCTAAAAAGCCAGAAATTTCAATTGTTCATCAAAAAACTTGAAATCGAGTAATCCATTGTCCAATATTGATGTCGTTACTTCCTACAGATGCATTCGAGAAAGAGTTCGACGAAGAAGAAGCTGAATGCGACCAAGCGTTCATCGAGAAAATGGTCAATGATTTCAGAAACGAACCTTCGGTTCAACATGATGTCTATCCAGAGAGCTCTGATGATGAAAGAGAACCTTAAGAGGATAAAGAGCCAGTGCATATCAGGCGTGGAGATGGACGCTTGTACCAGAACCAGACCTTCTTCAACGGAGTAGCTTTCAAGGAGTGTATGCTCGATTATGCATTGAGGACTGGTTTTAACGTGACCCGGTACATATATGATAAAGATAAATTAGGGTTTAGTTGTCTAGGTGGTGTTGTAGAGGGTTCAGGAGATGTAGATGATTGCTTAGATATTGCAACTGATGGTTTAGATAGTGTAGTAGGTGATGATATTAAGAAAATACGTAGAGAAGGTCAAAGAAAACGTAGAGCTGCTAAGAAAACAAGCTGTCCATTTTTAGTGTATGCAACGATTCTGCCTAAGAGTTCAATGTGGAAGATTATCAAGTTTGTAGAGAATCATACTTGCATTCCTAATGGAGATATTGACATTGTTAAATGTCCTATGATAGCGAGGATGTTCTTAGATAAGATAAGAGATAAACCGGAGTATTACATGCCTCTAAAAATAGAAGAAACTATTAAAGAGAAATTCGGAATAAATGTCTCTAGGCCTCAATGTCAAGCAGTTAAACTGAAGGCTTTACAGTGGATTGAGAGTGAATATGATCACCAATTTGCTCGTCTTTGTGATAATGCTGCTGAGATAGAATATAGGAATAAGGAGTCAATTGTTATTATTGAGACAATTACAAATGAAGCTGGTCAAGATCTCTTCAATAGGTTTTACGTTTGTTTTTATGCACTTAGGAGAACATGGATTGACACTTGTAGACTTTTGATAGGTGTTGATGGTTGCTTCTTGAAAGACAAAATCAAGGGTCAGTTATAAGTGGCTTTAGGTAGAGATGTAAATAATGGAATCTATCCAATAGCTTGGTCTGTTGTTCAAGTGGAGAACATAGAGAACTGGGTCTGGTTTGTGCAGCAGTTGAAGAAAGATTTGGGTCTCAAAGATGGTGATGGTTACATTATGATCTCTGATCATCAAAAGGTAATGTGTATGTTTGAGCATTAATTTAATAGCTTGGTATGTTGTTCATTAATTATTGTAATGTTGATGTTTTAGGGGCTGATCAAAGCCGTGGAGTTGGAGTGTCCAAAGATTGAACATCGGAAATGTGTTAGACACATCTATGCAAACCTGAAAAGCAACCATGGCAACAAAAAGCAGATGAAGCCACTGATATGAAATCTTGCATGGAGCTACAATGAAGCAGATTATCAACAATATTTGGAAAAAACTCTTTTGCTATGGCACATGTGTTTATGAGGATGTCATGAAGATGAAACTAATGACATGGTACAGAGCCTTCTACAAACTAGAGAATTTTTGTGAAGATATTGAGAACAACTCTACAGAGTCGTTCAATAGTTCAATCGAGAAGGCAAGGAAGAAGCCATTTGTTCCTATGTTAGAGATGATAAGACGACTAGCAATGGCACGAATCTCAGAAAGATCTGCCATATCACATAGTCACACATATATGATTTGTTAGTTTATGTATGATTGTTAGTTTAGGTTAGCGATTTGATTTATGTTTGATGAATGTCATATTTGATTCATTTAGGTATATGCACTCCTTATGTGGCAAAGTTCTTGGCTAAAGAGAAAGACAGAGCTGGTTTGTGCAAGGTCACTAGAAGCACAAATGGAATGTATGAAGCTGTTTTAAGTGGATGTTCTTACCGTGTTTCATTGGAGAAGAGGACATGTACCTGCATGAAGTGGGATATATGTGGAATCCCTTGTGAGCATGCTTATGGAGTAATCTTGAAGCAGAAGGGATTACTAGTGGAGGACTTTGTTTGCCATTGATTCTGCACTGCACTATGGAAGAGGAACTACACCGAGGGACTCACTCCCCTGAGAGGTGCAAGATTCTGGCCACAAACTGATGGTGCAAATGTTCATGCTCCTCCTGAACCACCACAAACTGGAAGGAAGAAAGAGACTAAAGCTGACAAGAAGAGGAAAAGAGGTAAGAATGAGTCTCCTACCAAGAAGCAACCAAAAGTGAAGAAAAGAATCATGCATTGTGGAATTTGTGGTGCAGCTGATCATAATTCTAGATTCCATAAGAAGATAAAACCAATACATGCTCTACCTCAAGGCCCTCAGTCATCTCAGGCTCACTCTGAAGCTTAGTATGTTGATTTAGGCTAATGTAGGATTGAAGATGGTCATCTTAGCAACTGATTCACATTTTTTTGGTTTTGTATCAGTTTATGACCAAACTCTTCTTTTGTCTCGGTAAACTAATGAAAATTCTCATTGACATCGATCTTTGATCAACTTATGAAGATATTTTTTGGTTCATGTTTGCTTTGATATGGATTCAATAAACATCATATTTATGTTTCAAATAAAGACACAAAACACAACTAATAAAAATCATGTTTCAACAACGAAATACATTACATAAAACAAGATCATAAGATCATCCATCATTAGTCAACCAAATAGAATACATATCATCTTCTTCAACTAACTATTTTGCTAACTCTAACCATGATCAAGCAACCAATCACAACGAAAATCATCATCTTTTTCATCCGAGATGATGATTCTTCCAAGACATCTTCAAACCTTTCAAATATCTCTTTTTCAATCTTTATATGTATCTTCTCAAACACAAATTTCTCAAACTCAATTCTTTTAATTGCAATCGCTTTCAATTCTTCCTCAAGCTTCGCATTTTTAATTCCCAATGTATCAACTTCGTTTAGAAGTGCCTCATCAACCCATTTAAATATATGGTTGTCATTCTCAATGTACAATATCAGAACACCCATAAAACAACCAAAACCAACTAGAAACTACAAACATAAAAATATCATAAACAACTTAAACACAAAGATTTCGAGCATATTACCCTCTCAGCTGCGGCTAGTTGACAGCAAAAGTAAAGTTTGTAAGGATTTGATGTTGATTTTGACATCAACTGAATAATTGGTTCTCCACACCAACATAAGCTTGGCACGCCCACGTTACTCGTCCTCTTCTACGACCAGTTGAAGAAGAAGCTCCAGAAACATTACTCATGACTTATAAAGTTTGGGAGAAGCTTGGGAGAAACTTGGGAAACACCTTGCTTACTTTCGATTTAACGATTGAAGCAGAGAAATTAGAAGTCGGGTTAGGCGGATTGAAGAAGATAAAATTGGGGATTTTAATGTATAGGATAATGGGTCGGGTCGAATTGAGTGAGTTGGGTTAGGCGGTTTATGTTTGACTCGGGTTACCGGATCGGTTAACTATCAAGGTTTGATGGATTGGTTTGATGGTTTTCTGATTTTATTATCTATATGTATTAAGATTTCGAATAATTCATATATATGTATTTAGAAAGGGATCATAGTTTGAGTCATATCTACTGATATACGATAATTTACGTTTATGAATACTTTCTAAAAGCTTATAAAATGTTTTTACATCATTTATTACATTGCCTAAACATTTCAAATATTTTTATATAAAATTTAAGTATGTATTTGTGAAAACATATATTTAAAATAAATATAAAATATAGTATTTTGAGAATTTTAATTAATATCACAGAATTTGATACGTATCAAATTATAATTAACAGATTGAGTCACATAAATTTTTATTTGTTTGATAAAAACACAAAATAGCGATACAAATTCAAAAAAACAAAAAAAATCTAGTAATGAAGCGCAGTTTATGAACTTTTGTCAGAGCAACAAATTTATTTTTTCCCTCTAAAAACATGTTATTGGAATCAAGTGAATGGTGATTCAGTGGTATTGAAACTTGAGAAATAGTCTTAAGTCCAAATAGTCTAGTGGTCTTGAGATAATTTGGTTTCTTGAAATTATTTGGAACCAATTTTTTTCTTCAGACCATTTCCCAATAAATTTCCTGCCTTTTCTTGTGATATCTTGAGACTATTTCTTGGAACCGTGATCTTGGAACTATTTACTACACCAAATTGTTTTTTTTGTCTTAAGACCAGTTTTTTGTCTCAAGACCAAATTT
This sequence comes from Nasturtium officinale, assembly GCA_963854855.1. Lineage (NCBI taxonomy): Eukaryota > Viridiplantae > Streptophyta > Magnoliopsida > Brassicales > Brassicaceae > Nasturtium > Nasturtium officinale. The sequence goes on from OY978507.1 coordinate 12,065,982, forward strand.
TTTCTTCTTCTTTATTAGTATGCGTTTGAACTTGATGAATTCATTTGAACTAACTATGATTTTATTTATAATAAACTTCTTTATTCAATGTAAACGTCATCAAAATAGTGCCTCGAATATTGAGTGACATTATTAGATATATAAATCATACTGCAAAATGATAACATATGTTTCAGATTCTTAATTTTGACTTTAAAACATTTCGCTTGAGGTGGTGGCGTTCTTGAGGTTTAAAGTTTTTGGAACACAGATGACTATCTTTTGACCGAGCAATGGGCCAAGTCTGAGATTCTAATCTGTAGTGTTTGATCCAAAAATATTCTAAATTCTTATAAAAAGTATTATTCATGACTAAAATTGTGTTGAAGAATAAAGCGAAAATGGTCCTTGGTATCAGACCATGTATATACTCCTTCTAACATACAAAATCCAATATTCAATGTTTATTTTTTCTTGTTGAAAATGTTTATTTAACACGTTTCATCTATAATAATTGCCGGGGAACTATAATCGTTTCCGTTTAAGTGCTTATATTTCATTTATCTTTTGATTTGATTGTCTTTTTCTTCTCTTTTGTTTTGCCTATGTATTTACATATGCATGGTAAAATTCTTTAAAAAATTTAGTTGAACCCATAATATAGGTGTCAATTCAATTAAATAAAATTTCGGAACAAAAAGTATTATTGCTTCTAATATAAATAAATATATATATATATATATATATGTTACAAAATTTCTAATATTTTCTTGGCAATAATATATATTATGCGAGTTTGAAATAAGATAATGATACAAGGATAAATTTACTACTAAGCATAAACCAATTTATATTACCTTAACTAGTTAATCCATAAATGATGTTTGATAAGATAAATATGTTTTCTGAATTAATAAATAAATTGGTTTGAAACAATCAAGAGGATATTTGTTTAATCTATACATGATATTTGATAAGATAATTATATGTTTTGTAAATTAAATTAATATATAGTATTATAATACGTAGATGCAAACACAAAAACATAAATAATTTGGTTTTAAACAATTACGTCCATCAAGTATATATCCTCTAATTTTTTGGTTAAGAATATATTTTTGACAAAAAAATGTTTTCTTATATGCGTAGAATGAAATGTGGGAATTCAGTATAATTAATTATCGTTTCGTATCAATTTTCCCCTCCATTAGAGCAGATTATACATCTATGGTGTAACCATTTTCCTGGCGTATGTACTACACATACTTTGTTTATTAAATTAATGTTCCATATATATAAAAATTTGTAGAAAGAGGCACATGAATGGTAGGTCCATGCACATGTACTTAGGTATATTCTCTGTAATTCCGATGCTTTTTTGTCAAGTTTCATGACTGCATCTATTCATATATACTCAAAAAGTAAATCCAACTACACACTAAAACCAGAAACTATTTAGGTCCAATATATTGGATTCTTGGGTCAAAAAACATAAATTTTATCTCAACTCAATACCTTAATTTATTACTGTACTTTTCTTAATTTATACCTTCCATTAAAGAGATGTCAACAGATTTTTTTCTTTCTTGATAACATAATTAGAAACTGCGTTCAATTCGTTTTGTTAACGAGGAAAGACCTTGAATAAACTTGGTGTAACTAAACATTAAACTAATATAAAATTTTAGTAAGAAAACAAATGTTCAACTAGAATATATATATATATTAATTAAACATTCTAAATTTTCTACTTTGTTGTTGTAAGCATCTAATTTTTTCTTAGTGCATACTGCGACTGGTTGATCTGTATAACAAAGTTTTGTCATATTTGACCTAATGCCAACCAAAAAAGGAAAAATCACATCGTTCAAATATTCTTCTTTAAGAAATAAAAGATGAAAGAACCGACCATCTTGTCTATATTCTTGTAGCTGTAACACATGAATTTCAAAATATATTATTAAGTACTATTAATATATTATCGTTAGTTTACTGTTTACAGTTACGAAAAGTTTAGGTTTACCGTTTATAGTTTTGTTTATTCAATAAGAAAATATTGACTCTTTACCGGTAAGTTGTAACTATATAAGTATTTGAATTCTATCATAAAAAGAATACATTATTTCTACCTCAATGTATTATTTTAAAAATAGAATTCAAATCCCACATAGCTAGAAAAACTACCTTTAACCAGTTGAATTTTATTGAGAGTGGAAACTTTGATCAGACTATTTTCTATTTCAAATTTTCAATCAAGCAATAAAAATGTATTTCCCATTATTCTAAGACGACTGATGACATTATACGAAATATATATATATATATATATATATATATCTAAATGCAGAATAGATTGGTCATGAGAAGAACTTGAACACATTATGGGACAGTCAAACTTTGTCCACAACCATTCGTATACTTAAAGTAAATATAATGCCTCTACTCTTTTTTTAGATACAAACTTTCAGAGAACCTTTTAAAAAAAGATTGAGAGATGCCTATTTGACTAAGAAAATAAATACCCTTTTCCTTTTTGAGTTTTACCATGGAGTCATGTTTATACACACATATGGTTGGAGAATTTTACGTTTTTCCTTACTTTTTATTTTATTATACTATTTGTATTTTACACATGTATTTGATATATTGTTATGTCTATTCTCCATTATTTTTTTTGGAACATCTTTCCATGGTCATTGAATTAATAGGTATGGATACTCGTAAGGAGATATACTATAAATTAAGACATTAAATTGTCGAACGAGCCTAAACATACCAACTTTTAGATCACGTTCAATGTGTTCACTTAGATGACTATACCTCAAATCCCATTGCTAAGTATAATAAGCTCATCAATTGTTAATTCCAACAACCTGGCTATGCCTTTTGACGCATATGTTAACCTAAGAATTGTTAGGGTTTTATAATTGTTCTAGCTATTCCCATTGCAAGTCCAATGTCATTAGCCTCATGCAATGGAGGAACATCGTTTGTCCCATACCCAGTCACTGCAACTACCTTTTCAATTTTCCTTAAGTTGCTGGCTTGAATACGTTTTTTCAATGGCAAAGACCAAGCCATTACCTGAAGACAGAAAGAAAGTTTGAAATTTTTGTAGAAACATGTGAAGGATATGAATTCACTCTATCTAATCTCAGATGACTAATTTTGAGGATATGTTAGAGCTTTTTTAAATGAGACATCAATTTTTGTAAGTATACACATGGATGCTTCAAAGTATTTTGTGGTTTTCTTGGAGCTTGAAAGAGATTTTGTAATAATGGTTTAATTACAAATATTTACTAGGTCATTAAGAAGTCAAATCCTCAAGAAGAACTTATGGTCACTATGTATTTACATCAAGCGAAATTCAAAGAGAGAAAAACTTACTTTCAAAGTGAATCCTGACAAAGAAATTAAAGCCGCATCTAGTAGATGATATCATAAGAACTTAAAGTAACATCATTTCTGAAGCAGACTACTTCTTTAGGTGATATAGGTTGATCAATAGATGAACATAACGAGTAAGTGACATCCAACAAAATCATGAAACTAATAATGCTAAAATGACTCTTATATAAAATAGTTTCTAAAGTGCTTTTCTTGACTGTGGTTGGCTCTTATATAATCTTGTTGGATTTATATCTACATACATAACAAACTGATGGATAGATGATAAAGAAGTCTCATGCAGTCAAAATAGTCATATGATCAAACTAATGCATAAGCATAGAAATGAGTATCAGAGGAAGTAATAAACCAGATTTGCAATAATTACCTAAAAGACTATTTTCTCCATGACCTTCAAAGACTAGCATCAAAGCCAGACCAAGACAAAGATAAATAGCATCAAAGCACTTGAAAGATCGAATTTCAGCAATATAGTATTTGATCTCAGTCTTGCTAGAGATCTTGATTACTACACCGGCGTCATCTTTGAAGCTGCATGTAAAGGATCTGATGTAAGTATTATATCACTCGCACTAGATTTAGTCTTTTTGTTACGATAAAAGATTAAACTCATATGCAAAACAAGATCCGGCCGTGAGGTAAAGCTCATAAATTAAGGGCTATAGGCACCAAAATATATATTAATGTTTAAAAAACACTAATATTGCTAAAAGTTTTTGTAGTACAATGGTTTATGTCAACTTTTTCTCTTAAGAAGAGTGAGTTTTAACCTTTTACTACTATATTTTATATATATGGTACAAAAAAAATTTTGTGTTAATCAATCCAAAGTATTGTGCCGTCCCTATACAAAACAATAAAATAAAAGGAATCTTCTGATTAAAGGAATTACACAATAACTTATTCTTTCTGGACTCTAAGAGATTATTATTATTTTTTAATTTGTCATGCGTTCTAAACAGTCCATAATGTTTAGAGACAGAGACAGACCTGTTTGCTTAGTGAGAACATTTTTCTTTTTTTTTTGTTGCTTTGCTTAGTGACAACTTCTCCATGCGGTGGGTCGTTCTTATGTTACTCTCATCATGTTACATGTGGATATATGTGTGTTTATCCGGTTGTTGTTTTGTTTGACATTCATGAACATTACAGATATTATTTGATAGTTCCCTTCAAAGTTGTAGACCAGACAAGAGTTGATCAAACATACTTGTAGTTGTTGACACAAGCTCAGTAGTCCTTTTCAATCAAATTTCAGATTTCAAAAGATTTTGAAGTAACAAATACTTTATATACACAAGATAAGTGTTCAACGTCTTTAAAAATGTGTAAATTTATGATACATGAAACAACTCAAACGAAGCAATTACGTTTACTCTGTACTCTTTATTAACAAAAAAAAAAACAATTCCCAATAGATACAATACAAAAGCAAATGCGACAATAATATATAATTTTAGTATCTCTGAATCAGAGAATTAGTAAAATCAGAAACATAAAACCTCAAACCTCGTCTTTCTTTTTTTTTCTTTCTCTGTTGACCGTGTAAGTACCGTATTTTGTATATATATACATACTAGATCGGAACATAACCCGGTTCATTAATAAACCGGTCTCTGTCCACAATTAGGTGCAATTTCAGGGTTTTTGTCCAAAAGGGTAACAAGTGCTCTGTTCTTCTTGCTCCTTCCTCTTCCAGCTTCTTTCAACAACGCAGCTAGCCTCTGCTTCTCGTCCTCAACCTCGGGGTTCGCTGTCCCAAGCTTCTCTTCTCTTGTACCAACAACATACTCCAGTATCTCTATAGCATCATCTAACCTGTAAAGCAAGTAAAACATTTCTTGTCCCTCAAGAAACCCCAAAAACATAACTTGCAGAAGACATGTTTTAAAACGTTTTTCAATTTACCTCCCCATTGCATCGTATGTTCCAGCAAGGTTACTGTAGACTGCTAATGTATCGGGATGATATGGACTATACTCTTTCTCGAGAATGGTTTTAGCTTCTTCGAACAAATCCGCAGCTTCATTGATTGCATAACGTTGAACGCAAGCTAGTCCCATTTGATTCAAAGCAATCCCAAAAAGAGCGGTTCTCTTCTCTCCGCTATTGCGGAATTTAGAAACCGCACTCTTGAATATGTTATAAGCTTCTGTGTAGTTCCCCATCATGTAAGAAATCACACCCATTTGAGCTTCAATACCCGCGATCGTGTTCTGTTGACCTGGTGCATTTGCATACATCTTAAAGGCTCTTCTTAGCAACTTAAGTGATTGATCAAGTTCATTCATTGATTGGTATATCGCGGAGATCTCTATAAAACCCGTTGCAACCTCTTCTATGGGAGTTCCAGGAGAGGGTTTTAGGTAAATCCTAAGAGCATTTTGGCAGTAGGATATCGAATCGCGTATTTTCCCGATTTTGTTGTACAAATCAGCTAGCCTGACATAAACAGAAGCAACAGAGGAATGATTCTCACCTTTTGCTTGCTTAAACACAGCTAAAGCCTTCTGGTAAGCGAAAATCGCTTCATCAAACCGGGCTAGAGCCATGTAAGCATCACCTATACTGCAATCTATAGATGCAACATCTTCTCTGTGATTCTGAGAAGACATAGCCATGCTTGCCAAAACATAATGCTCAAGCGCAACCTCGTAGTCTCCTTTGGCATCGCAGATAAGGCCCATCAGTTTCCTATCAGCAGCTTCTTCGATCGAAGCCGTAGTATTAGACCCGTTTTCTTTGTGAATATCCAATGCCATTTGGCAAAGCCTCGAAGCTTCTTCGAATTGCATTGCTTGAACATGAGCTTCAGCTAAGTACCTACAAGTTTCGCCAACTCGTGCATCTGATTCTCCAAGAACTTGTCTTTGAATCTCTAAACCCGCTGTATATAGCAAAATTGAATTTTCAACCTGACCCATTAAACCATACAAGTCACCAAGCTGCATACATCCTGCAAATTTCGCCAAAGCATGATCCTCACCATCTTCAATCATCGGTATCTCGATAGACCTCTCAAGAACTGGCACAGCCTCATTGTATCTCCCTAAACCCGCGTAAATAGCTGCCACTATATGCAAAGACATAACCAAACTCAACCCATATCTTTTCTCTCCTTCAAAACATTTCTCAAAAACTTTAACCGCTCGCAATGCCAAATCTAGAGCCTTGTTCAAATTCTCACCAGAAGAAACAATCTCTCTAGCTTGCTTCAACAACAAAGCTCCAAGCTCAGGACTCTCCTCATCCACAGAAACCAGGGATTTCCTCGAAGAGATCCTCGAACCGGGGATCTTCGGATTAGGCGGACTCGTTTTCGCAACCCTTTTACCATTCGAATGAGATTGTAACAGAGGTTTCTTCTGACTCAAGCTATCTTCTTCCTTCATCTCCAAGATAATCTCTTTCTTTCTTTCTCCAACTTCTCCCACATCTCCACCAACCAAATGTCTCAACTCCAAATCGATTCTTGATTCAGCTCCATAAGAAATGAAACTTGCCCTCGATGGAGACTGATCATCAGAGCTCTCCATTTCACATACGTTATGATAAAGCTGTTCAATAGAAGCGTTCATGGAACCATCAATAGCTAGATCTATAGAGCTTAAAGGACTCCTAGGTGAAGTTTGAAGGGGAGAATCATCTTTTCTCCTCTCGTTCCTCTCTCCTACTTCCATGGCCAAATCAAACTATAAATCTGAATATAAAAAAAAAACAGAGAGATTTCAAGATTCAAAATTGGTTAAAACAAGAAGATAAAATCAAAAGACTCTGACTTTTTTCTGTTATTGATTAAAAACGAAATTGTGAGCCATAAATCCTTAATTGAATTCAGTTACTAACAGAGTACACATCACAAACCCATTATCAAATTCAACGAAATTCAGAATAAAAACAAAAACTTTGAAGAAATTTGAGATAAAAATCAAACCTTTATGTTGTTTGTAACTCTTGTAGAAACACAGAAGAAGAAGCCAAATTTGTTGCTTGGTGGCTTTAGTTTGGTGTAAGAGATAAAAAATGAAAATGAAGGATTTGGTGTCTTGTACTTTTCATTTGTTTATATATTGCCTCTCATAATCTCATAGCTAAATTTTTATATATATGAACATACAACTCTGTATAACTAGAGAGATGAAGCAACACCATTTAATCATTTATGCACAGCCTCCTTTCACTGTCCTTTTTATGTTACAATAAAAAAGGTACAGCTTTTTTTGGGTCTACAAGAGTTAATTAACATCTCCTTTTGATTTAATTATTAATAAAGGTGATAATTGACTCTCATTTTTATGTGATTAGTGATATTATTCGGAAAAAGTTACTATCAAAACCAAAAAGAATTGAAGGAGATTCATTAACTCTGAAGAAGATTGACTCCTGAAGCAATAAAGAAGATGACTTCTCTTCTACTCTCTCTCTCTGCACATATATATATATATATATATATATATTGTATTTTAGATGATCTTTCCGAAATATAGTTTCCTTGAAATGCAATTTTTATGTGTTAAGCAAATTCTAGTAGATAATTAAACAATAAGTTTTTGAGTTTGCCCGTTAATTAGCCAGCTAATTAAATGCTGTGGAAAGATCACAAGTCTACGTCCTTTCAAATTCCCAGCTGTATAATAGTGCCGTTGAGATTCCGCCACGTGTATTACTTAATTATCATTATCTCTAATCATCATCTCATTATCTCTGTATCTTTTTGTGTAATAAAAATTGTTGTGTTAGATGATGCACAATTATTTACTATGGTCTTTAATTCTTTTTATGAAAATAAAAAAACTGACCATCTAAATTCAAAGTATTCTATCAAACCATCTCTATCTAAATATTAGTATCTAAAAAAATCAATAAAATTAAATATTAGTAATTATATTCTCATTTAATATTTTAGATTATTCGGTTCTAAAATTAGAATCTGAAAATGTATCTAAATATGATATATCAAGAATTGATTAGACAAAAAAAAATTTTTGTCATTTTTTCTTTCTTTCCTTCCTCACCTTACTCGCTTTCTTTCATTCTTTCCTATAAATGTGACATGATGAAAATTAATTTTATTTAATAATTTTTTTCATTAAAAACTTGGTTAGAATCCTAAGCAATGTAGATGCTTTCACTTAGATTAATTTAGTAAGGATGTCTCCTAATGACGAAACGATGTGACACGTGGACTACAGCTGCATACCAGTAATACAGCCTGGTTTTATGGTCCAAATGTGGTCCACCTTCAAGCCCATTACGGCCTTAGGGTTACTGTAGGGTCTACCCAAAATGTAATTTTAATGAACAGTGATAAAAAATCAAATGACAAAACTTTATAGAGTCAGTACGTTGAAGTTTTAATAGAAAGATATAAAAAAGAAATAGAGGCTATAAATGGTAACAACATAATTGTGGAACTGCTGTGGAATTTGATGGAAAATAATAGTGTTACATCATTTGCAATAGCTTAATTTTCACAAACAGTAAGATGCAAAATTGGTGGAATTAGAAAGATTGAGGAAATTCAGTTACAAACGAGTGAAAAACATATAATAACAAATAAAATTGATTTTTTTTGCTTCTTTTCAAAATTACCAAAACTAAAATTTAATTTTGGACATTTGGTATCCATTTGGATTCGATTTTGTGTTTAAGATGTTTTGGTACTATGGATTTAAGATATATTTAGGTATTTTAAAATTTTTGTTGGACTTCGGCTTGGTTCCATCACCTAAAATATGGGAAAAAAAATTTAATTAGTCAAATTTGAATAAATATTAGGTATATTTTCACACATATAACCAATTTAATGTCGGTTCTAGTATGGTTTTTTCTCTTCCGGGCATTTTGCTCGTGGTTTAAGCTTTTCTATTGTTATGAATGTTAGTTTTTTGCATTTCTAAGTTTTAATACATAATTAATCTATTAAATTTTGAATATTTCAAAATTCACATTTTCAATATTTTAATTATGAATATTTAAGATAATTTTAAATTTTTATTACATATTATTTTATTATTTATAATATTTAATTGGATGTAAATTTATTTTACAAATCAGTCATCTGTATATTTAGCTATGTTCTTCCAGATTCCTTTATTACCATTTAAACATTTAGTTACTTTGATAGGTTACACACACACAAAAAAAAATCATAAATAAACTCTGCCATATTCTATATTCAATTAAATGGGGCAAGCCCCACTTTTAATTTAAATTATTTTTTTATAAAAATATAAAATATATTATATAATATAGTTAAAATATGATATAGTAAAATAAAATTTATATATTTGATATCAAGTATACCAATAAATTTTATTTATTAAATCAAATTAAAATTTTATTTTTGCATTATTTTATATATTTTACAAAATAAATAAAATAAAAATATATTTTAAAATAAATAAATTTTTTTTTATTTTTTTGTATAGGGCCCCCCAAAAATCTGAGGTCCGGCTCTGCTCAGAAGCTCCAATCTACTACGAGACTAACCAACCAAGTGACCAACAAAATAGCCAAATAACTTAGCAATTTTAAAACCCATAATTATACAACAATATTTATTATTTATTTCATTCTTCCAAAAAAACCAAAGAAAATTATAACTATATATATACACTAAATTTTACTCTTTTCAAAGCCCTGATTCAAAAATTATATCATTCAACTAATACTGAGCGATATGGTTTAATATCCTCGCTAAAATATAGTCAAATACGACAATCTATCCAAATTTGTATTCGTTTTTTTTGGGGTTAACCTCCAAATTTCTGTGAAAAAAACTGAATTTAAAAATTTATTTTGTATCATATTTAATAATGGAGTCGTATATAGTCCAATGCTAATAACATTAGTGGTTGGTCGATCATATACAATTGACTTTCATTCTTACAAGAGACAGAGACAGAGACAACCCCCACACGGTTGTTCATGATTTCAAGACCTAACAGCTTTTCTTCTTTTTGATTTGTATTTTTGTATTGCATACAGAGTTACAGACACTTTATAACCTCATATACTTTTTGCCTTTTTCCTTGAACTCTTTCGCCGCTCGAATCCATACAATAATATCTTATCTATTCACTAAATTATTTGGTTTTTATAAACTCCGACGCGTTTTTTATTCAACAACCGTCATTTCAATGATGTTTAGGGTCGGAACTATATATAAAATTTTGACAAATTTGGCGATACGTACTCCTAACAAAGTTTGATAAAATGGCTTCGTTGATTTACCATAATTATCTAAAAATTTACATATTCAACAATAAAAAATACAAAAAGAAATGTATAATGGTTTAAATAAAACTTTAATTATTTATTATTTCTAGTGAAAGATAGTGTTAGTACGTTTGTAGCAAGTAAAATAAATCTTATGATACAAATCTGACTCACGAAATCGGCTCTTACAGGTTGAGGGGGATGCATAATCCTTGCTACAACGACCATGGCTACTTTAGAAAAAAGAAAGGTTGGCTTAGGGCCCATTTTTTTGGGGTCAAATAAGGGTCTCATAATTTTATAAATGATTTTAATAGATTTATTTTATATAATTGAATTTTAATAGAAAGATTATTTGCTTTTATATATATATATATATATATATATATATTTTAATTTTACTTTCTTTGATGACATATCTCCTTTCTTTTACTTAAATTTTAATTAGATATAAAACATTTTGATGTGTATTTTCTTTTTATAAATTATAATTTTATGTAAAATGTATCTGTATCTAATTTTAAATATTTTTACTGATGTTTTAAAGTATCTCTAAATGTTTTAAAAATTATTTTGTATTTCAAAATACTTTTTAAGGGTGAATCTTTTATTATATATTTTAAAATGAAAAATTAAATTTCACTTTACACAAAAATATTACTATATTAAAATCAAATTTATTTTTTACAAATTAAATTTAACAATAAATATAAAACTGTACATATTAAAAATATTAATCGCTTAGGGCCCTCCAAATAGTATGAACGGTTCTGACTCAAACTGGCGATAAAATCAGATGAAAAGGTATATGAATAGAATGCCCACACAAATAATGCGGAAACACTTTGATAAACCGATGAATATTTCAGATATTTCACACCAGATAATTTGTGATATAAAACTTGAAAGAGATTTGATTAAAAACTTAGATGTTTTTTTCAAGAGAGATTACACGAGAATATAGATGTGGATCGAAGTTTCCAACAAGTCAAAGATGCCTAATTTATTCAACTTAACAGATAAAGGTTTAGAAAGTCAACATACTTGCAATCAACATAACAGCCAATGGGAACCTCCAATACCATATTGGATCAACTGTAATTTTGATAGCAGCTTTCATAACCCTAAAGATAGCATCAGTCTTGGTTGGATTATCAGGGATATCGACATATATAAATCTGTAATGCCCAACCGTATGTGAACCTATTTGTGAAATTCGATAACAGAATATGAATAGGCAAGACATATGATTTCACATCGAACAAACCCCGAACCAAATGCTAAATTCTCCATCTGCGAAATAGATCTCTCTTTACCACCCGAACATTGAGTTAGCATCAACAAATCCATCCCAAACACAATGTTAGAGGAATAGTCACCACTCTTTGGCTCCATTGGTGTAATCATATCTACAATGATCACTTTCCCTTTTTCTGGTAGACTCTTCCAACAATTCTTTAGAATCTTTATACAATGCTCATCCGTCCAATCATGTAATATCCACTGTCCATAGTTTAAGGGTCCATTTTATTTCAGAAATATTGTACTTTATTCTTTTGGTGGTAAAATGTTAAGTATGAAATATTGTACTTAATTAACCTTGAAAAAATAAAACTTACTTTCATGAGAATGACATCTCCCTTTGGAACTTCTATAAACATGTCCCCGGAGACATGCTCAACTCCTATAATTAATAGAATCAAACAAAACAAAAAGTTTAACAAGAGGTTTATTATTAGTTATTAAAATTAACATAACATGTATGTTAAGTAATTTGTACCTGGATAAAAAGGAGCATGAGATAAAGCCTGAGCTAAGTCGAAATTGACACCTTTAATATGAGGATACTTGGAAGTAACTAGACCTAGTGTGATACCAATTCCTCCTCCTACATCCACTAAAGTGTTAACATCTTCAAATCCTTTGTAAACTTCTAGAACCTTCTTCATCACCATTGTGGAAGAATCCGACATTGCCCGGTGAAACATCTCAGAGAATTGTTTGTCCGAACCAATATATTCAAAGGCTTTCATGTTGTGGGCAGAGCTAAATGCATCTTTTCCTTCTAGTATCACATCCTTGAGATGTGTCCTATGTAATTAAAAACCAAAAAAAAAAAAATCTTCAATAGGTTTATAATATAGTAGAAGTGTAGAACATTTAAAAAAAAATTGGTTAATAAAGGTCAACTATTAATTTGAGTTTTTCGAATAGTGAACCACATACCAAGTCTTGAAAAGGACTTGGCTATGGAAAAACAAAAACAAGGAGGAGAGAGAACCAGAGCCGTTACTATCTTTCAAGAAAAACTTGCAAACCGGTTCGGCTGCATATACCATCCCTGTATTTCCGGTTAAACCGTTCTCTCCGGTTTCAATCATACGGCACTTTAAGATCGAGTGGCTGACAAGTAAACGTAGCATCCGGTCCAGCAATACCGGCGCCTCCGGGTTGGTGGGTTTGGTTGGGAGACTAATGGCTATCTCATAAGATGAGAGCCACGTGTCATTTCCTGCAGCAGCGATTGTGTCGATGACGCCAAGCTCCAAGGCAGCTTTGAAAACCATGGGGAAAGCCAAAGTGTTCATAATTCTCTCTGCATGCAAGCTCACCATTTTCTCGTCAGCTTCTTGTTCTTCTTTGGTTAAAACCGGTTTAGGGTAAGTGGTTAAGGGTTCTTGAAGATGGTTTGACATAATTGTTGTTAACTCAAAAAAGATTGAAGAAGATAGATAAATAAGGACTGAGATAGATTTGGGTTGGGAATGTGGTCTTAACGCTCACAGTTAGTGTCATTTTGTAAGGAGAAATCTCAAGCCAAGTGAACCGACTTTGATTTGGAGACTACTGACCAATGACACAAGATTATGTCTGATATTTTAATATTTAGGGGGATAGACGAAAAGATAAGGTTCACGTAAATGGTTTGCCATTTGTTCGTGTTGTTGTTAGTGGAAAATCATAGACAGATAACAAAGTTGAAAGGTAGAGACGTGCATGATGACGCGTGTAGTCAAATGAATCAACGATTCAAATGCCATCAACTAATCTCATTTTCTAATCTAACAGTCAATGAAATATATGATATTTTAATTTTATCTTTACTAAAATTTATGAATTTATTTTAATTTTATGACAATTGGTTCAAATGAGTATAACTCTGCTTGTTCCTCCACTTTTTTGATTTCCCTCCTCTCTCAGCCCGTCCCAGGTCCGGTCTTATCCTTGGGTTGGTTTTTGTTCTTAGTTCGGTTTCTGTACCACTACAAATTTTAATTGTTTAAAAATCGTGAAATTATGATTACTTTTTTTGGATTAGATGCTTTATTAGTAGCTGTTTCTGTGCATATGAAATCATATATGGATTCTCATTGCACTAATATTGGATTCTATGGATTGAATTTGTTGTGTGTTCTATTTTACGTAATATGTTATTTGGTGAATCTCTGCGTTCTTATGCATGTAATTAGCCAAGTTAAAAACAGGGGAAATAGTTAATTTTGACATTAACAATCAAAGTATCATTTTATACATGAACAATTGATTAGTATTATAAACTAATATTAAATTCAAATTTTCTATCGATGGTTATACAATAATGATAAAATCATAGTTTTTTTTAAAAGTGATTATTCAGTTGTTACAGACGATAACTCATACGCTGAACTTTACCACGTCGTTTTAATCATCTCTCGAACTATTTTTTAAAAAAAACTTTTGGTTACACCTTAGGCTTAAAACTAAATATAAAAATCGTGTGGGAAGACATTTACAGGTAAAATATAATCATAATCAATATATATGCACATATATTTATTTGTATATTATGTATTTTGAAAATCCTATTTAAAAAAAAAAGGGTTTGCTTACATACCTAGGCTCAAACCTGAGTGGAATCACAAGTAAATGCAATCACAATGGAGTACATATACATATTTATAAAGTTTATCGCAAATTGTGGCTTAATATGAAATGAATTTGGTGAACTTGGAATAGGTGAAAATCCTTTTGAAGAAAACGAGTAGTTGGAATCACAAACTACATTGATTTAGGTTTTGAGCTACAGACAAGGTAGTTAACATCTCTTAGCAAAACACAATTGTATCTAATGTTTGTCTATTATATGGAAACATAACCTTCTTTTTTTCATCTTAATATCGAAGCGTTGATGAATCCAACACAAAAGGCAATGTCTCAGATTCTTCATTGCCGATGGCTGCCTCTTGGCAGGCTAATAAGAACTTCTTGCTCAAGGTTAAAAAAAAAAGCAATTGGTAATCTTAGTATATAACATTTTCAATATTTACAGGGTAAAGTCCGGAGCTCGAAGCTCAACATTCTCATTAGCATTCAAGTCTTGGTAGAAACCATCTTTCACATCTAATGTTTGGGTATGTCTTCAATAAATGATTTGACCAGAAAAATCTAGATGAGCATAGATTCTTGGTATGTAAACATGTTGAGCTCATTTCTTTTACAGCAACACAAAATCACGCGACTGGAAACATAGCATATGGGTTCGGTTTTCGTGTTGATAACTTAAGAGAAGCAAGGTCAGTCTTTTTGTGACAAATATCAGCTTCATTGTTTCAAAGAAAATTTGTATATTTTTTTTTTGACATTGCAGTTACCAAAGAGCTGATCCAAATTTTGTGATGCTGAAACCAAAAAAAAGAGCATCTGGCTGAAGGGATAGTCTGGAAAATGAGGAAGAGACCAGTGTTACAATCCGATTTAGAGCCAGAAGATTTCAAGGAACTGCCTAAAGAACGCCTCAGAAGATTCTCTGAAATGAACCAAAATAAGATCAATGAAAGAAGATATTAGTAATAGCTAAATTACTCTGATCTAATGGAGTTTTAGTATTATAGTATATTAGGTTTTTAGGGTTCAAAATTAGAAAATGCTACTTTTTTGTTTCGGTTATTTTTTTCCTTTTTCTTTTTCAATTATAAAAAGTAAAACCAATTGTTATTCGTTTTAATTTTTGGTTTTAGTTATCTGGTTTTGTTTGGTTTTGTTCCAGTTTGTTTTATTATTTTTTTAAACTTAAAATTAGAAACAGGTAATTAATTACTTAACACAATTGATCTAATACACTATATAATAAAAAAAAAATTCTTCTAATGACTTTATTAATTAGCCAAAATGTAATCAGCTTTTACAAGAGATGATAAAAACATAGGACAAAAATCATATAAAACTCATTGTTGATCAGATGTAGTTATTGTTCTAGCCAGTAAATATGCCCATTTGTTACGCTCCCTTGAGTTATAATTGAAAGTAATACCTAAAAAATCTTTTTGCTAAAAGTTGATTTCGCGGATACAATATTGTAATCGTAGATTATTAATATTGCTATTAATAATATTATTCATATTTTTATTATCTCGTTTGAATTTTATATAGCGATAGCCAAAATTTCAATCCTTTTATAGAGCCATAGTAAGCTGTGCATTCTGCTTCTTCTACCGTCAATGGTCCTTGAAATTTTTCCATTGCATATTGTTGAAATATGCCACTCTAATTTTGAATTATCCATCCAAGGCCAGAGAAGTATTTGTTGGTTTTTGGCAAGGAGAATATGAGATGTGGTTGCTTCTATCTTGTGTTGTATTTTCATCATGACAATCTACCCATTCTTTCATGTCAAAAATGTTTTTGTTGAGTGTTGTAATTGAAGTCTCATTATTTTTATTGAATATTGATCATTTCTAATTTTCCATAACATCCACATACTATATAATAAACTTAAACATTTTTTATTATGTGGGAAAGCTACAATTTTCTGTAGTTTTGATTTTATTTATTCAGCTCTGTTTCAAATAGTTATTTAGTATCCATACACTCAAATTCAACTTAAATATTTATTATGTTAGTTTTAACTTTTAATTTATCTTACAAACACTAATTATTATTTAATTGTTATTTCCGTAAAAATGAAACTGGATTATTATTTCCTTATAAATTGTGTTAGCTATTATTTACAATTGAATCTGAAATATAATTTTCAACCATAATCAGCAAATTTTCTTAATTTATGAAATTAAAACTCATTATAAATTTAATTATCAATTTTGATTGATAAAATTAAAATATTACACATCATAAAACTTAAAACACATATTTTATAAATATTACATACACTTTTGCTTTAAGATCTACAAAAATGTCTTCTATATAATAACAGATAACCATAGTTGGTAAATAAAAAAATTTCATATCGGCAAAAGTTTGTTTAAACATATGTCAAAACTTTACTTGACAAGATCGCGATACTTGTTAATCGATTGAGTCAACTGCGAGTTACGATTTGTGTCATAACTAAGTTAAAAAGAATTACTTTAATTTCCATTTTCAGATTGGAATATGTGATGACTTTAAATTAAATTTCATATTTTTTATTTAATTAGATGACACATGTATCTAAATATTTTCATATATAATTTCTTAATCAAATAGGAAAATTAAATGAAAAAGGAAAATATATTTACTTATAATCATTGAATTTTGTATTTCTGATTTTTTGAATCTTCTATTTCTAAACAAAAATGGAAAAATAAGAAATCTTTTTTAACATATAGTCATATGCTAATTTACATCTTATAAAGTTCCAACATTTGTTCTGTAAAAGCTAACAAAGAAAACTATTATAGCATATTATATATCATGTATTTCACCCATTATTTTATCCATGGAGTGTGTAGTATTTGTACAAGATTCTTTGGCTTTTACTTTCTTGATCAAGTTCTCTCATATATAAAAAAATCTCCATCACTACAATATTTTTTCAAGTATTGTAACTCAATAATTTAAAAACAAATTTAAACTTATATTGTTATTGTTTGCAAAAACAAAGATGAGTTATTGTTGTCCAAATATCAAAATAGGGATGTCACAAATGAACCAAATTATACTACATGATTTCTATTCCATCACACCATTGCCTAGGGAATACAACAGTCTTCAGACTCGTTAATTATTTGTAAAATTTACAAAAAAACAAACTTGTTCAAAGCTTCAAGCCAATAAAAAAAATTCATATATTTTTTTTTAAACAAACTGTGTTATTAGTGAGCAAATATTAAGAAAACATCATCGCATTGTTGTTTTATATGAAATATATTCAGCAATGTTAGAACTTTAATAGTTATTTTAGCTTACAAAAATTATTTTATATGATATTTAGTTGTCACATTACAAAAAAAAAGATAATGATTCTAATTATCATATATTCATATTATTATCTTTCAACTTATGTATTATATATATAAAGCATTTCCCAAGAAATCATACAAAAGAGTTGCAAACTTATTCTAATAATTATGTATTTATATTGTTGAGAAACTCATGATTATCAGGAAGTATATAACTGAAATTTTTTTTATTAGATTACATATTCCCACAATATCCATTTTATATTATGATATTTATGCAAAATAACTATACTAATATACTGACATCACAAGTTTATTTCTTAGTCAATCTTAATACTTCATATTTTGGATGACTTTATAGTAATGCGTGCATTTTCATAGGTGAATATTTCATCATCAACACCGCTCATTATCTTTCTATCTTTTAAAATTACATTCTTCACACTTTTCTTCAATGCATCCATGTCAATACCAATTTCAAGAATTAGACCACAATTACATTATTTATTTATTTTCAAAATCACTGTTCAAATTACTTAGTTTTTTCTGGAGTGAAATAAAACAGAGACCACAATCCCAGAGTTGATGAAAACAGAAAGTAATGGCGACGAATAGTTCGTTTCTTCTTTCTTCTTCAACTCTCTTCCTTCACTCTTCTCCTTGTTCGATTTCTCTTTACCCAATCCGATCCAAACGCTATTTTCGAATCTTCTCCAAGCTTCAACTAAACAACAACAATGAAGAATTAGCTCTTCTTATTTCTTCTCCCTTCTCTTCCGTTAAACCTTTCTTCCTCTTTTGTACCTCTGTCGCTTTATCCTTTTCCTTATTCGCCGCTTCTCCTTCAATAGAATCAGCTTCAGCGTTCGTCGTCTCTACTCCACGAAAACTTCAAACAGATGAACTCGCGACTGTTCGATTGTTTCAAGAGAATACTCTTTCAGTTGTTTACATTACAAATCTTGCTGTGAGGTTGAATTTTGATTTATTTTTATTATTTTTTTGATTTGGGATGAATTATTTCGATCGATGAAGATTTGAATTTGAATTAGGCAAGACGCGTTTACGTTGGATGTGCTTGAGGTACCTCAAGGTTCTGGTTCTGGATTTGTTTGGGATAAGCTTGGTCATATTGTTACTAATTATCATGTTATTCGTGGTGCCTCTGATCTCAGGTTCCATTTTTTTTTTTTTTTTTTTTTTAAATCTGATTGATTTTTATACTTTTCAATTCACTGTGCTTCCATGGATTTTGTAGTCATTGATTCATCTACAATTATGGAAATTAGTAGTTGTTGTTGTGGTAGTATCATGAATTTCAAAATGTAGGATTATTTAGCACGAACCTCTAGAGTTTTATTTTTTTGAATATTTATTTAATAATTTGTTTTCGTCTAAGTTGTGCTACCAATTGCGGAGTGACTTTTTTAATTAATATTTGATCAAGATAAGGATGTTGCGGTTTTACATATCGATGCACCCAAAAACAAATTAAGAGCTATAACTGTTGGAGTCTCTGCAGATTTACTTGTTGGTCAGAAAGTCTTTGCTATTGGCAATCCTGTGAGTATATTCATCTTTAAAATGATTAGAAAGAAATATATATAGCAGTGTTTTGCTTTAGTGGTTTCTATTGCTGGATGGGTTCAGAAAGCTTTATGTTTTCTGTGTATACATACTCTTAAAGTAAGAACCTTTTTTGTGCAGTTTGGACTTGATCATACTCTTACTACTGGTGTTATAAGGTATGTTCAAATTATCATCGTCATTCTTAAATCTTTGATGTGTTCTTCCACTCTGAATTAATGAACTCGTTAAGATAGATGAAAGGTATTTGAGGATATATGTTTCCTTTGTGCCATTCTATTTACCAAATGGCTTTAGTTTTCTTTACTATTCATAGACATAAAAGTATGAATATTCATAGTTGTGATTATTGTGTGATTGCTACAGTGGTTTGCGAAGAGAAATTAGTTCTGCTGCAACTGGTCGTCCAATTCAAGATGTGATACAGACAGATGCAGCTATTAACCCTGGTAACAGCGGAGGACCTCTACTAGATAGTTCAGGAACCCTAATTGGTATAAACACAGCTATTTATTCTCCTTCTGGTGCATCTTCTGGAGTAGGCTTTTCAATCCCAGTTGACACTGTGAGTTCTCGTTTTTTTTCTTTTTTTTCTCATTGCTCCTTGATTCCATTAACAAAAAGAGTAAATGTGTTTCGAGCTCTGTTCAGGTTGGTGGTATAGTTGATCAGTTGGTGAGATTTGGTAAAGTCGCAAGTCCATTTTTTTCTTACACTCGATGGTTTAAACATTGAAATGTGTATGTAAATGATTGTTTTGTTCCACAGGGACTTCAGTCAACAAAACGTGATGGTTACGGGAGACTAATACTAGGAGATATAATCACATCTGTGAACGGTACAAAAGTTTCAAACGGTAGTGATCTATACAGGATTCTAGATCAATGCAAAGTTGGTGATAAGGTAAGAGACCTGCGAGTCCAAGAATCCGCATTTATGTTAACTGGTTTATGTTTGTTAGAGAGTTTTGACATTTCTTCTGATGATTTTGATTAGGTGACTGTAGAGGTTCTAAGAGGTGATCATAAGGAGAAAATCTCTGTAACTCTCGAACCAAAGCCGGACGAGTCTTAGAACGTTCATTGAAAGAAGTAAATATAAATGTGTAGGAGAAAAAAAAGGTTCGGTTGGTTTACTATTGTATATCAATTGTTCGGAAAATAGATCGTCCAATTATGTACATAAAATTTGGTTTATATTTGCATATCCGGTCTTATGGTTTAGATTGATTTTTATCTTCGGTTTTACACTTACCAAAACAAATCTTACATATGGTGGGTTCAAACATGAAAAATCAATTTTTGGCCAACAACATTGACCAAAAGTGAGAGTAAACCACAAGAATCAAATTAAAATCGACAAAATGCAAACACAGAGTAAAAAATAGTAGTCTGTTTTAGAGTAAGAGATTTTACTTAGTAATAGAGTTTAGAGTAAGAAATAGACTGTGGAAAAGCTAAACTCTCCAATTGGAATTTATAAGTGTTAAATAATATTAGAGGGGTAGACTCGGATGAGATCAATTATCTTTAATAGATTATAGATGAACTAAGAGAACTAAATTTTATTAATATAATCGGAGTTACAAAACGAATTGAATGATAAAATTCAAGAAAAGATGGGCTTCCGCTTCTAAGTGTGTAGTTTCGGTTTTAGGATTGATAATCGATGTCTGTAGCTAGGGCTGGGACTGAAAATTTGGAGGTTCTAGGCAAAATATAAAGCAACACATCTAATAAACATACTCAAATATAAAATATAGTTTTAAATATATAAAAAATTAATAACAAAATATAAATTATCCAAAAACAATTCAAAACAAAAAAAAATATATTATAATATTTAAAAATTACAAGTAAAACATATATATATAAACCTAAATTTAGGTCTCATAACAACGGAACTCTATGCGAATGTTTCGACCCCCTCCATACCGGCCCTGTCTCGAGCCCTCCTTCGAACTCTTTTAAATAGGCTTCAATCCTCGTATCTCTGCAAATCTCTCCTCCACATGCTAATAAACGTCTTCCCGAGATCTCCTATATAGGAGTGACTCGATTCAGCCTACCAATTCTGGATCTGGACTGTTTGGAGATCTTCTAACGGTCTTCCGTAAGTTGTAAATATAATTGGGCCTAATGCATATGTCGGCCCGGTTTATTATTGTTGTCAGAAAGCCTATCATCCAATATGGGCTAGGCCCTTCTCGGGGTTGGATGCTAACCCTATGTCCAACAGTAAGATTGGAGATGTCATAAGCTTCTATATCTACATAACCGGAACTGAAATTAATCAGAAGTAAAAAAAAATGGAACGGATATCCGCAAATAAAAACAAACATTCAGAACAGATAAAACAATAAAAAGTGATTAGTTATATTTGTAAAAATTTAACCAAATTTTAATCAAACTTTTATTTTATTTATTAGATACGAGAATCTAACTTGAGTCCCGTTGGAAACAACCCGAATTTGAGGCAAAAATTAAAATACACGAATGGATCCTAAATCTCTAATAACAAAATATTTGAAATCAGAAAGAGTTGATCTCAATTCAATGAGTACTCGAATGCTCGATCTATTAGTACATGTTGATTAGGAAACCACATATAATGATAAAATGATGTGAATTTGAGAAAAAATTATCAGAATCTTAAGATGGAAAAAGCGAAAGGGAATTATGATGAAAAGTATTTGAGGCGAATACCTTTTACCTCTAGTTTTTTTATATTAAATTTAATCAGAAGAATATTTACACAAACACTTAAACTTTTTTAGATATGTCTCAAAGTTGTAAGAGAAAAATAAAATCTTCTAAAATCTAGTGTGCCAGTCATTCCATCTGTTTAGTCTAATAAAACTATAAAAGTATAAAACCCGTAAAAAAAAACTATTATGGGTTTAAGTCAATTAGATTAAAATATAACAATGTCGTTTTATTAAAACGTATAGACTAGTGCACATTTACTAATCCTACAAAACTAACCTTTTACATATTGTGAGCCAGTCACGCGGTAAGTGCATGCCAACTTTTCACCTATTGGAACATTCACTTTTATATTAATAGTGATGTTCTAAATAAGAATATAAATAGGTGGATCCGTTTATCACCTAAAAGCTCATCAAGAACCTTCAATAATATTAATGTATTTAAGTTTTTAATGGAAAATATGAATGCATGTTACATTCTATTACCTAGAAGATGTGACAGATAAAACTTTCAGTTTAATATTACAATGGGAAAAAGGTTAATCTCATGTATTGAAAATATAAACTCGAAAATTCATAATATAAAAATAGCTTAATACCCGTGAGTATATTTATTACTACCATTTGTTATGTAGTTTTGGTACAAGTTTTTAGTTTTCACTTTTCACCATTCAGAACTACGCACGTGCTCAGTGACAATAAGGGGACCTGAGGATAGAGATCCCCAACATGGACTTTAATATTTTGTCTTCACCAACAAGACTCTGACATGGTATTTATTTATAAATATATATATGGGTTTTCATTGTAATAAGGAGTTTTCTAAACTTGCCTTATATGGTTGGATTGATACTAAACCAAACCGGTTTAATAGGGCTTCGTTTACGCACTTCAGAAATCTGCGGGGTCATAAATCACGGGAATTTTCATTGGGATTTTTGTGAACACTAGGGTCAGATAAACTACGTTCGAGCAGACTTGGTAATGATTATGATCCTTCTCTGCTTTTCGAACTAAATATATTTGTATAATATATATGTACATACGACATGTCGATTTCCCAACTGCCTCGTTGACGTTACAAGATAACTTGTTGAGAACTTGACTATGCTAATAGTATAAGTTTGTTTGGCTAAGCGAATTTTAACCAATTTATTATATTAGACACTTAAAAATTGGTGTAATAACTGGTTTATTACAAAATATATATTAATTTTTTAGGCCAAACCTTTAAAGTAATCAAGTCCAATTGCACTATCACCATTTGTAGTTTCTTTACCTTAAAAGTATATTGCCCCAAAATCAACAACTTATATTAAAAAAAATGAAGAACAACAATAATTTTAAGATAATAGGGTTTCGATACAAATAACTATATATAGTAGTCATAAACTATGTATGTCTAGTTATTTCTTTTCAACATATGAACTATGAAACTATAACTATACACTAGATTATATCAGCGTTATGGGCGGGATGACATTATTATAGAAATATATATAATTTAGTCATATTTATGTAATACAATATTTTAAAGATTAATATTTTTAAATTTTATTTTATTAATACAGTTTTAATAATTTTATTTTTTGGAAATTATAAATTTTATTGTGTGTACCAATTATATATTTCTATTTTTATATATCAATAAAATTCTTACGATATTTCTGCTAATGATATATTAAATGAATTGTAATATAAATCTTTGTTTTATACTCTGTATATTTTTGTTGATTTTAGACCATAAGTGATTTAGCTTTTATTAAATGAATATTAATATAAATTATAATTAATTTTATATTATTTCTTTAAATATTAATTTTATCCTTAATAAATTCTGAATTCAAAATTTTAGTCATATTTTACACTAGCACTTACTGTAATTTTTAAGTTTATATTTCAAATATAAAGTTCTTTCATTTTATATACTATTATTAAGGTATATGTAAAGCTAGATTGAGAATCAAAATAGGGGTAAGAAGCGGCATGGAGACACGTAAGCAGAGGTAGCTTCTTTTCCGTCATGTTAATTGATTAATTTGAGCCAATCTCCTTTAACTATTAACAATTTAATTAATCAATTCTACTTAACTTGTTAGTTGGGACTATATAGTAAAATGCTCATCACAACCATATTATATATTATCCATATTATATATATAATATACAATATTTGCTTGTATATATATTTTTTAAATATTATAATGTTCCGTACCATAATCACTCCCCATACATAAAACATAAAACTTATGTAGCACAAAAACGGAAACGGGTACGTAGAAGCGATTTCTTTAAAAAATTAGGAAATGAGTACGTGTTGGAAACGTATATATATATATATATTACACATAGTATATATAAGTAAAAGTAAATCCAATAAAATTTGAAACAATATAATTTTAAAAAATAATACTAAAATTAATTAAAAATAAAGATCATAACGATAAATAATATATTTATAAATATATATCGGAAACGTAGACAAAAAAATTCATTATTTTTCAAATGACAGTTTTTAATAAACGGGTGGAAATACGTTTCTATCGTGTTTCCAAGTTAAGTTTTTAGTAAACGTGTGGAAATGCGTTTCCATTGAGTTTTCATCAAGTTTCGTTTCCGAAACGTTTCAGAAACGGAAAACGCACATTCGACCGAGTTTACATGGCAGGTCAGATTAGTTTGGTTCCAAACGTCACTCGAATTAGCGACCTATAAACTTAACTTAAGATTTTTAACAGTTGAGCTATAGATACTTAATTTTTTTACTCGTATATTCAATAAAAAATTATATGACCAAGAAATTATGTACTTAAATTTAGGTCCATTATTTTTTTTAGAGGAGAGAGCAGAATAAGTTAATATAATATATCTTTTTGGGTGAGATTAATATATTATCAGGATCGGTCCATAGGACAAACTGTCTAAATCATTGTTTAGAGTCACCTAATACTTTTCTTAATTTTGGGGCACATTTTTTAGATCATACAATTTTAAATCTATTTAAAAAAAAATTTCTAAGTTAAAACAGTATTTTGTATTATATTTAATAGTCTATTAGCATATTTTTAAAAATAAAATATTAAAGAAATCCACCACAAAAAATATTATTTTATTTTGTACCACCTTGGGACCAGTGGGGGATCAAGAATGTAAAATTATACAAGATATAATTTAATAAGATAAATTTGTCTAGACCATAATTTTAATAAATTTAAAACTTTTGCTAACTTATATAAATATATAACAAATTTTAACTAAAAACTCCATTAATTTTAAAATGGAGCATAAGACACTTGTCTCGCCTCTAATAAACATGCCTCCGCCCCTGGACTATACATTGATTGTAGTAATTAAGCGTGTAGAAATGCAATAATACAGAACAAATTAAGATAATTCTTAAACCAATTTCTCACGAAGAGTCACTCTATTAGTCTATACTAGAAATTGATTTTCCTCAAACACATGATTGTTAGTCATTTGGGTTGTACAAATAGATATTAATTTTTGTTTTCGATCTATTGGAATATCCGGAGAAAAAACATATTTATGAGTTGCACCTCTAATTAATTCGGTGTTCTCCGGATCCGGGATCTAACCGTGAACTATTAAAAAGAAATCCATATGCAGATCATCCATTATACGCAAAGAGAACGCATGAATCAATAAATGGCCTCATCTGTATCAAACAAAAAAAATTATGTCCTCTCGACTTTTCAAATATATATGGAATTTGCTGTGTGTATATATATAACAAAACTATGAATATGATTTTCATACGGATATACTTAATTTCCACTAATATAAGTTATATGTTAGTTTATCTATCAAAGTTTCTCAACTGAAAACACTAAAACAAAAGAAAAAAAAATGTCATAAAACTTAGAACTTTCAAATTATGCTCATTTAATCCACTTTGTTATATATTATTTAAACAATTAGCTTTGTTGATTTTGTTTTTAAGCATGAGTTTTGATTGACCCATTTAATCAAAACATGATATTAAATCCAATAACAGATGTTAGTCCATCGTTAGTTCTCCATTACTTTCAAAATGAGAATTTAATTAAAATCAAAGAAAATATTAATAAAACCTCAAATTTTCAAATTATGGTCATTTAAATCGTAAATTTTGTTGTATATCATTTAAACCATCAATTTTTGTTGATTGTTATGCATAAGTTTCGTTGATCCAGTCAATCAAAATATGTCATTAAATCTGATAAACATATGTTAGGATGTTGTTAGTCACTTCATTAGTTTCAAAATGAGAGTTTGGAATAAAACCCAAATCTAGGAAACCTCAAATCGATTTTAACAAACCTTAATTTCCTAATATCCCCAAATCTATTTCAAATTCAAAATGCCAAAATGATACACAATGGTTCGATTTATGTTTATCGGGGTGAAGATTCAATTTTGCATGATGGCGGACATGGAGCTCCACCGCATGTCGCTCAAGAGTCTGCTCGCAGAGATAAAGGTCTAGCTCCACGATGGCGTCAAAAAAAAGAATATGTGAGAGGTTGAGTCTGAGGCTGAAAACATTATTGAAGTGTAGCGTGAAGTGGAGATTGACGGTGAAGATGACTGTGCGGTATATGGTAATGAAGACTGCAATGAGGTTGAGGATGCACTAGGTGTTGAGATAATAATGATAACGAAGTAGATTGTAGTTTAGGTGTTAAAGAAGATGTGAACGAGATTACTCTGTTAGTTACTCTATTAACGGATTTAACGACATGTTTTGACTGGTTGGATCAACAAAAACTCATTTATGAAAAACAAAATCAACGGAAATTTTTTTTAAAGACTTACAACAAAATTCACGGTTTAAATGATGTTTTATTGACATTTTCTCTTACTAGTTACTCTAAAACGATGTCGTTTTGAAATTAAAAAAAATTGGCTAATGAGAGGTTAACACTTGTTATTTATTCTGTATCAGATTTAGCGTCATGTGTTGATTTGCCGAATCATATGTATAAAAACCAAAGTCAACAAAAGTTAAGTTTATTGATATTTTTACAAAAAAGTAATAAAAAGTTTCTCTATTGAACTTTACTATAGAGAAAACCAATAGCTTTAAACTGTAGTAGTTTTATGGTCTTTAGCTAGTGGGAAATAACAATTAGAATACACTAGGAAATAATACTACGTACAATCTCTCTCTCTCTATTTCTCTCGTTATTTATATTACGTACCATCTCTCACGAAAACAAATAACTAATCAGAGAAATCAAAGGATGAGAATAAGGAGAAGAGAGGAAAAAGAGAATATTCAAGAATTCAAGAAAGGGTTATGGACAGTTGAAGAAGACAACATCCTTATGGATTATGTTCTTACTCATGGCCAAGGCCAATGGAACCGTCTCGTCAGAAAAACTGGTTTCTTTCTTTCCCTCTCTCAGACCTATGTGACCATATGTTAGATTTTGCTTATAAGTATATATATTTTATTCCATAACTTGATAAACTTTCGTATAAATTTTTAATTATTAGGGCTCAAGAGGTGTGGAAAAAGTTGTAGACTGAGATGGATGAATTATTTGAGCCCTAATGTTAAGAAAGGCAATTTCACTGAACAAGAAGAAGACCTCATTATTCGTCTCCACAAGCTTCTTGGCAACAGGTTCATATTTGTCCCTTTCTATATACATAAATTTATATTGTCGTTTTCATCAGGTTCATCTTTCTATCTCATTAAACTGTTAAATGTAATCAGGAGAAAATAGACCATAAACAAGAAATGTCATTGTATTGTCGTTTTCATCAAGTGAATGTTTTTTTTTCATCAAGTGAATATCACTGGCCAGAAAACGAAAATAAATCATGGAGTTGTTGTTTTCAGGTTTAAATGTGTTTTGAAAAAGTAGATGCTCAAAAGCTACGTACCTTTTGTGGGAAGTACTTTGGTATCATAAATATTTACTTCATCTCTTAAATGAAATGTGATCAGGTTGGCGAATAATGGTGTTTTTGTATCTAAAGCTGGATTTTTATATATATTATGATTCATAACTTTCAGATATTATGCTAAATTACTTTAAGTAATTATGTAAATCAATTTATATGGCTGCCAAAAAAAAAAATTGGGCCATCAAAATTACATTAAATTCTGCCATGCCAAAAATCACTCTTAATTTCTGCGAACATCATTTCTGACATATTCTATCATTACCATATAAATCCAATAAAAGTTAATCATGAAATTTTTTGTTCCAAAAAAAAAAAACGTTAAAAGCAATGTTATCATTTAAAACCACTATATGTTTAAACTCAACTGGTGATGTATTTGAGGATTATTTAAAGTTTAAGTAGGATTATCTCCAAAACACGTTTAAGAAGTTATAATGTTCTTTTGAACTCATAATAAATTTCTTAATATCTTCATTCCTTTTTTTAGGTTTTAGCGAATCAAATATTTATCGACTCAGGTCCATATCTACATGATTTAAATACTTTTTGAAAAAAAAAACTTGCGCTATATAGGTTAATATATGATTTAACTATTTGCGCTATATGATTTAAATACTTGCACTACATATCTACATGATTTATTATTTTTTTATGATTTAAATACTTGCGCTATATAGTTTAATAATATTAATGTCATACAATATGATTTTATATATGTATCTTTTGATAATGTTTTCCCAAAATTTAGATGGTCTTTGATAGCTAAAAGAGTACCGGGAAGAACAGATAACCAAATCAAGAATCACTGGAACACTCATCTCAGCAAAAAGCTCGTCGGCGATTACTCATCCGCCGTAAAAACCACCAGAGATGATGAAACTCCACCGTCATTGTTCATCACCGCCACAACTTCGTCTCTTCACCATCAACAAGACAATATCTGCAACAGTACAGCCAAGAGCTTCCACGGTATCGTATCAGGTTCGTACGAGAATATACCAAATGCGGATTTTTCACAAAACGACGTCGCAATGGCAACTACTAATGATCTAAGTCACTGTTATGACACTAATGCTTTATGGGTTCATGAAGACGAGTTCGAGCTTAGTTCACTTATTATGATGGATTTTGCTTCTGGTGATATTGGGTACTGCCTCTAGTCTCTAGACTTATCTAGTTTAATTACTGTTGTGTTTTTAACTGTATTAATTCTGAGATAAAATGACGATTAATTATGGATATGAATATGAAATATTGATATACGAATAGTGGTTGGAATTGCGAAATTATTCTGGAGGTGGTGATGATTTTGATTCTCATGGGCAGCAAATTTCGGCCTTTTATTTTTTCGGGTTGTAGCCTTACTAATCTCGGCTATGTGAACACTATAAGATATGTATTTG
This sequence comes from Nasturtium officinale, assembly GCA_963854855.1. NCBI lineage: Eukaryota > Viridiplantae > Streptophyta > Magnoliopsida > Brassicales > Brassicaceae > Nasturtium > Nasturtium officinale. The sequence continues at coordinate 12,095,363 of OY978507.1, forward strand.
AATGTTAAAATCGAATTTATTTTAAATGAGAAATAAAGCTCTAAACTGGATAGATCAAAATGAGCAAATATTCTACATTAGATGGAGAAAAAGTTTACCACTAATATATAATGTTACAAAAAGATAGCTTCGTTTATGATCCTAAAGATTTGGAAAAACGATGACAACAAAAAGAGATTATGGACTAATTTTGTATGTAGTTTTCCAACCATTGTTCAATGTTTTAAGAGTAATAGGTGGTTCACTTGTAAGGCTGAAAATCATCTTCTTTAATGGTAACAAATAAGAGTATACAATTAAGATTATATTTAAATAAATATAATAAATTGAAAATATAATAAAAATAAAATAAAATACATTTTAAATATAATTATTAAAACATATAAAATTATACTCTAAAAGATACAATTCAATTTATCAAAGGTAAGGTTAATTTTTTTTATTTTTAATTTATTTAATTTATTATGTATATTAAATATAATATTACGTGAGGTATTCTTATTGAATGAATTTAGATGAGCCCAATAAAAAGGTTTCTCTAACTGAATCCAATAGTTTTTCATGAGGTATGTAAAATTTCTTTTTTTTTAAATCGATTTTTGTATTTTTAATATTATTCCCTATATGTTGCAATCTGTGCTAAAATATATTATTTGTGTACATTCAGAAGTGGAAAAATTTGTTCCGCTCGCCTTCCGGTTTAAGTATGGGTTTAACTTCATAAGGTATAAAAAAGTAATATATAAATTATAATGCTTTATGATATCATTAGCCCTTTAATCATTTAATATAGCGAATTATTAGATTAGTGGAATCGTCTCTTTTGTTTATTCTTCTACCTACTCCTTCTTTTGAGTTCTTATTATCAATATTCATTGCTCAACATTATCGGAGAAAATGGAGGCTGTAACAGCGATAAAGCCATTAATCAGAGTCGCTGCTATCTCCGGTTCACTTCGGAAAGGATCTTTCAACAGTGGTCTCCTCCGTGCCGGTATATTCCTTTTTCCATTGCTTAATTCTCATCAATTTTTGAAGCTTTCGTTTGCTAACATTTTGATGATTTTGTTCAGCTATTGATTTGACAAAAGAGTCAGTTCCTGGAATGCAAATTGAGTTTGTTGACATATCACCGTTACCGTTGATTAATACCGATCTTGAAGTCAACGGTACTTATCCACCGGTCGTTGAAGCTTTCCGGCAGAAGATTCTTGAAGCTGATAGTGTTCTTTTTGCTTCTCCTGAGTATAATTTCTCTGTTTCAGGTTTGTAACTATGGTTCATCTTTGTCTTAGTAGTCATATGATAAATTATCAAGAACATGTTTTATTTTGAACCATTGATTTGAGTTATTAATATAACTCATGGGATGAGACCAGCTTAGGCTCAAGTTCTGTTTCTTGAAAGTAACACTCATTGACTGTTGTGAACTTGTGAATAGTTTTGATTTTTGTGAGAAGTTGTGATGATTCTTATGTTAGTTAAACTTAAATACTTTATCGATCTGATGCTAGCTCTGTGTTCTTCTTTTTTTTGTGAACGTTGTAGACTTTTTGCTTAGATTCTTTGATTATTGTTGGCTTTTAAAGTTTCTTTTTTGTGGGAAGTTTTTAGATTTGATATAGCTCTGTTTCTGTGACCTTGTAGTCTTGTGCTTAGTGTTGAGGAATGTAACATGACTCTTTTGTGTATATTTGGCTTGTGAAATTTCGATTTTTTGTGGGTGATTGTGAAATTTCTTGTGTTTATATCCAAAATTCATTGATTTGATGTAAGCTCTGTTTCTGTATACCTTATACGCTTTTGTGTAGTATTTTTGAGGAATGTAACATGACTATTTGAATGTTTTTGGCTAGTGAAATTTCGATTTTTTTTTGGGAAATAGTGACATCTCTTGTGTTAATTTCCAAATTTTTATGTGAACCTTGTAGACTTTATGATTAGTGTTGAGGAATGCTACTTGACTAAGACTTATTCCAAGTTTCTGCAATGAAAACTCTTTCTATATGCTGACTCAGTTGTGTTTTATTTTGTTTACCTTACTTGTTCAGCACCTCTTAAGAACGCGATTGACTGGGCTTCAAGATCCCCTAATGTATGGACTGACAAACCCGCTGCTGTTATAAGCTCCGGTGGAGGTTTTGGTGGAGGAAGATCACAATATCATCTTCGACAAATCGGAGTATTTCTCGATCTTCATTTCATCAACAAACCTGAGTTCACTCTCAATGCGTTTCAGCCACCTCAGAAGTTCGATGCAGAAGGAAACCTTATCGATGAAGCGGCTAGGGAGAAGTTAAAACAAGTCCTTGTCTCGTTACAAGCATTTACACTAAGACTTCAAGGTAAGTAAGTAGGTACCTTGGGTCAAATCTTGATCATTTGTGTGATGAAAATAATACCAATTGTTGTGATAAGAAACATTGTGTTACTTATCGTATAACATTTTCTATATCTGTATTTGTATATTTGTATACATTCTGCTACAACATTGCTACATTTATGTGCAATAAACAAGTGATGATTTCGTTTTTGTCCAAAAAGAAATATTATGAACACAAAACTCAGTACGAAAATGGTTTTCTAGTTTTCTTATTTCAAATTCCACGAAATATAATTTTTCAATTGCGGCGTTAGTTAGAAATTTGGAAATATAACGAAGAGACAATCAAAATCCAATGTTTGGATATTACATATTCCTTAATATCCTTCTCAACTCCGTTCCTAAACAATTGTGCATCTTTTCATAAACAAGAACACATCGTTCCTAAATAACATGTTCTTCCCTGATCTGCATAAGAAGCTACATATGTTTTATTGCTATTTATTTAAGTCTGGTTTGCATATGAATGAGACTTTACATCATAGAAACAGAAATTACATATTCCTAAACATTTTTACATGCATGTTTTTTTTTGTCGTCTATATTTATTAATTTTATTACAAATTATGAGAACTATTACAAAGATAATTTTTTCACGGACAATTCCTTCCGACCTTTATTAAATCCACTGCAGACAATATTTTATTCTCCATGCTCTTAACGGATACCACTTCCTGCTATGCGTAGAATCACGGCGAACTATATTTTATATGCATGTTTAAACTATATTTTATTTGGACAGATTTTGAATTTTTCTCTTTAAGAGATTATGGCGAATCTTTATTGTGTGTGTGGAGAGTGGAAAACAAATGATAACAACTAGTGGAGATTTGTAGCGTATCAGAAGAAAGGAGCATCTCTCATTGAAGTTGATGTGAAGATGAGTTTCAAGGAGGTCTTAGAAATGGTGATTGAAGACTTTGACATTGATTTATATATATGTCAAAGAGGTGAAGCTTAGCTATGCACTTCCAGATATTCTTCTCCTAAACCAACCAGTTATTCTTCTCCTAAATCTTATATAGTACCTCATAAAACTTGTGATTAGGATCCTTTTCTTATTCATTTCTGTATGATATTAAACTTTGTATTTTTTTTAAATAACTTTTTATGATGCAGTTGTTGCAATTTAGGAATGTTGTCCCTATTGACAATGTGGAAAGTACGAAAGAGATTAGTCAACTTCAGAAATCAGAATACACATACAAATGTATGTCTCACATCTAGACAACAACATGTGATTTTAGGATAACTTTCTTAAGCTCACTTGTCTCAATAAGATTTTCTTAATTTTCACATATTAATAAAAATAATAAATGCTAGTTTTATTGATTATTTTTGTGTTAAGTTCATTATTTGCTACATTTATTTTTTCTAATAATTGTAATCAATGCACAAATATTACATGTTTTTAATTGATTTTGAAAATAAAAATGCAGTGAATATATATAGGAAATCAAACATAAAAAATCCTAAAAACTATACTTTCTAGGACACTTCCTAAAAAAACTTTTGTTTTAATCCTGTTTTTTTTGTAGTACTTTTTTGTGATGCAATCAGTGCAACTGGTGAATGTTGTCAATTTGACCCATTTTTAGAAAACATCCATTAATTATCAAAATTGTAAATTTGACCCATTTGTTTTATTTTATACCAAAACATAATAAAATTACGATATAACTGAAATAAAAATCTTTTTACATGAAGAAAATTACTAACATAACATTAAAACAATAACAAACTCAACAACAGTTGATAAAATTTTAAGCATAATCATTAGTGGTTTCCCTAAATGATCAATTAATATATTTTTAAGTGTAAAATAAACTAACACCGTTTACTATTTTTTTTTATGAGCTAACAAAAATAAATGATCTACATTTAGTTAACCATGTAATTTAAAAATATTTAAAGCAACAAAAATAAATATAAGTTAAATAACTATTATATAAATTAAAAATGTATACTATATAGTAGAGTAATGAATAGGATTACAATAGATTAGAGGAAAAATAGAGTAGAAATTATAGGAAAATGCTACTTACAGTTACAGGTACACAATGTATCTAAGCTGTAGATGACCCTACTCTAAAATACAATTATTTGATTAAAGTAGATAGCATTTACGAAAACACGGTCCAATAAATTCACAAAATTTGATGTCCCATCTGGAAAAGTTTATTTTTTGTCATTAATTTTTTTTTCTGGGTCAATCTTTTTTTGTCTTCATTTATATCCGTGTTTGATTCATTACCTTCCTGAAACTTCCTGAAACAAAGATTAAGTACACAATGAATAATCGCAACTTGCAACATTTTATATAATTTGCCATTTTAACCAAATATAATATCTGCAACAAATATTTTCGTGAAAGAAATATATATATATATATAAAAAACAACATCATATGATTTATAAACATGATCATAACCTAGAAACAGGCAAAAATTAAGATGTAATTATTATAAAAATAAAATAAAAATCATTTACATCTTTCTCAAGCTCTGCGATATCATAGTTTATTAGATATAAATACAAAATCGTATTTTCTTGGAAAGTAAAATAAAATAAACAACTCTAATTATGCAACACTAAAAAAAACCATTTGCAACACTAGTATACTTTGCCATTTATAATCAAATACAATATCTGCAACTATATTTCATAAAAAATATACAACAACATCATATGATTTATAAACATGATCAAAACAAGAAACATGCATAATTTAAGATGTAATTATTAAATAAATACTCATTTACATCTTTCTCAAGCTATGCTATAATATAATTTATCACAGACGATTATAAATAAATTAAAACAAAATAAACTCTAAGTTTTGCCATAACGATTAATATTAGAAAAAACTCCAAAAACAAGATTTTGCTTATACGGTAAATATGATTTTCTCTTATCTTCATCCTTAATAGCTTTATTCCTCAAATAAAATTTCTCATGAGCTGAAACTGAAACTTTCTCCTTCTTCTCCATCTTCATCTGAGATTCTTCAACATTTGAATTTAAGAATTTAAGTGATTGTTTACCATCACTTTTACTTCTTTTAAGTAAATCTCTAAAACGCCATCGTTTGGTTGACCATGATGATGTTGAAGATGATCCTGTAGATTTACTTTTTCTACAACCTCCACTTGGTGACATCTCAGCCGTTGATCTTGCTGGTGTCCATGGACAATACATCTCGTTTGCCATTGTATCTAACTCATCTTCTTCATCATCATCATCGGAAGAAGATGATGAATAAATTTGTTGCGGTGGTTGTGGTTTTTCGTTGCGTTCTCCGATGAACAGATCTTTTAACGGAGTTATAATAACCGGCGAAATATTTTCAGGTTTCACGGCGGAGCTTTCGGTTTCGGCGGTTAGAATCTGATTAAAAACTGGAAAAACGAGTCCACCTTCATCGGAAGAAGACGCCGTCGCGAATTCGAATGCATCGTTACCTTTCTCATTGTAACAAACTCGTTCGGCGATTTCAACAAGTTTATCACCGGAATAAGTACTGAAGCTAGGTGAAAACGACGCAGTATCATCGTCTTTGTTTTCCATTTGAATCGAAACTATCTTCTTCACCGAGTTTTACAGTTGAAACAAAAAAAAAAAGTGTGAGAGAGATTTTTTTGGTTTTTTTTTTGCTTTAATGGAGTTTTTTTTTGTATTCTCGTGTAAATAGCTTTATATATAGGAGAAGTGGTTGAAGCAAATGGAAATGACAATTTCAGTAATTAAGTGAAAGTTTATTTATTAATGATGTTTCATTGCAGTTAAAGATCGAAAAAGTATGACGTGGATTTTTTTTTTTTTTTGCTAGAAGCTTATTCTTTTATTTGATCCGGAAGTTTTTGTGGTAGATTTTATTTAATGAATCTTGAAAATCATTTGACAAAGATATATCATAAGTTTAAATAAAATTTAAAGTTATGGACCCATTTTGTATAAAGAATATCCTCTGAAAATATGGAGTGAAAAGTTTACGTTGGAACAAGAGATTGTAGTGCTATGCTTGGAAAAGTTTAATTAACATTAGTTATTAGATTGTGGTTGGAATTTTTCATATATTTGGAATTCAATGGTAATTTAATTATAAAGGTACAATTTTAATGAAAATATACTATATTGTAGATTACGGTGAAAAGAAGCTCACTTCAAAATGGGAACAATCTGGTAAAGCTCCTATTCTTACACAACAGTACGTTTTCACTATGTAATTTATGATAAAGATTTAATATGTATATATTATTAAAAGTATTTCTATAACGATTTTAAATGATGGCTGACAACAAAAAGTAGTGATTTTTAATGGTCTATAAAATAATCTGAAAATAAACTTTTGGTGAATTTTTTCCTGATTTACTTTCTCAATTAATATAGATGATAATTTATGTTTTCAAATACACACATGCTATAGTGAAAAAAATCAGCAAAACTTATTTACTAATGCTAACAGTAAAATACACATACTATTTTTGTTATTTCTGCCAATTAATCAACGGTTTACATAAAGCATAAATCATAGCTTACGTTTAATTAGTTGAACTGTCATGTTTAAGTAACATTTTTTTGATGTTTACATATTTTAATTATCGATTTTTCTTATGTGATGTATGTGTGTGTGTAAAGTTGAATTGATTGTACTCCAAGCAAGTCATTACTCGTTACAAAGAAAATGATTACGTAATTGCTGACGAACGCAAGAACCATGATTCATGGCTGATGTGTTGCATCAAATTTTTATTTTATTGTTGTAATCTTAGCTTCTCGAAAACGAAGGTTCATAATTGTTTATTTTTGTTTCATTGTATTGTATCAACCGCAAAATAAATAATTGAAAGCAATAAATACGAATCTTATGATGAGAAAATTTCAGATGGGCATATATACATGTGTATGTTTATACGTATATACTTCTAGATGTCCTTATCACTTTTCTTGACCAAGTCTTATGAGCTAAGCTAAATAGAGTTGAATGTATCATTGTCAAAATCAAATGACCTAGACAAATTATTCGAGATCCGATCCAGATCTGGTCTCATCCGATCCAAAAAGAAGATATCCGAAGTGGCCGAATCCGGATTCGAATATTTTATTTTGAGACTCCAGGTATTCGAATTCGATCCGAATCCATTTTATTTATAATTTTATTTAAAATATATGTATAATACTTAAATATATATTATTTAATATATAAAAATTATTTAAAATATAATAAAAATAAAATTTAAATGATAATTTTAGATATTCTTAAAAATTTATAAAGTAAAAATGTTTTAAATAATATATTAATATTTTAATATTATTTTCAATTTATGTTTTATTTTTTTATTTATTTTTAATAATTTTATATTAATATTTTTAAAAATTTACCTATTTCTCACATATTCAAATCCGGATCCGAATCAGAATATAAGCAAGTATTGACGGATCCGGATCAGATCCATAATTCTTCGAATCTGATGAATCCAGATCTAGATTCAGATACCCTGAAAATCCCGGATATGCCATCCATACCCACACCTAAAACCAACCATTTCACAATTTTTTTTCTTCCACCACTACCACTAGACCAAATCGTCACATTATCCGGATTCGTGTTATATTGTATAATATTAATATAAATTAAATAATGTTTTGCGTAATTGTAAATATCAAATGCTAATTATCATATCATGCATTAAGAAAACGTTAACCGATCAATATAATTAATCTCACTACTACAAATCTATATCCATCCTCATCTCCTCCTTAATCATTTATTTACAAAATAAAAAAGGAAAAAAAAACAACTAAGTTGCTTAATTATGATCAGTTCCAAGAATCTCTTCTAGACAAATTTGCTCTTAGATGATTTAAAGTAAACTCAACTTGCACCGGAAGGTCGCCGGCAACCTCACTAGTCCCAGTCTCTGGCCGTTCTGTTCTCCTCTGTTCAACAATAATATCGTGGTACATTGGTCTGAACTTAATCTGAAAGGCCTTGTAAGAGAAATATGGCAAGAGAGCAGAGAACACAACAAGAGCAAGAGTGAGCCAACATAAAGGACTCAGTGCTGAGGTCTCGACAAAGACTTGAAACGCGGTTGTGGAGAATGTAGGAGGAAGAGAACCATAGATGACAAGAAACAAATACCAAACCCCAATGCTTCCCCATATGAAGCAATGCTGGATCCAAGTGAAGTAGTTTATTGAAATCGCCATTTGGAAATTCACTGTCCAGACTACAGAAGAGTACATTGTTACTCCAAGAACCGAGTAATCGACTACTTGGCCATCGATCCGAAAAGCTTGAGCCGCCATTGTGTTGATTGTGAGGAAGAAAATGATCATTGAGGTTAGGATACCATTCAACATCCAACCGAGGATCTGTTCCCAGCTGAATAATATGTTCTGTACTCCTCCTTGGTAGAGTATCGGATACTACGACAAATAAAAGAAAGAAAAATCAAGAAACGCTATACAATATGTTTTGACTCAAAGAGACGAATAGATGAAAATATTTATACCTTGAGACAAAGACGAGCAGAAACGTCCTGATCAAAGACTCCAAGGGCGATGACGGGAAGTGAAGTGAAGAAGACGTTGTAGCATGACATATACCAGTCGTTATAAGCCGGTTTGCCTGAGAATGAAGCATAAGCTTCATACCAAAACAGCGTGAACCCGAAGGCAAGGTTTTTGTAGAAGAAGTAACATATCTGAAATTTACAAAGAAACAATCATAAACAAGAACTATAATGTATACCCCTAAAATCAAGTAAAGAAGTTTGAGTTTTAAAAGCTTTTTGCCATTAGTGCGATTCGTCTATAACACCAATGGCCATGAACAAGCAACAAACGTTCCAGAAACCGAAACTGAGCAATCGCAAAATCACTAGCCATCACTGCCTATACCACAAAACATCAAGGCTTTAGTGACCATTTCATAGTGAATAGAACCAGAGCTAAGAAATGGTGTTACCTGCATTCCTTCGGCACCACTTATACCAACTCCAATATCGGCTTCTTGAAGCATTCCAACATCATTTGCGCCATCTCCAATGGCTAGTGTTGTTCTACCTGTCCCATTCTTTACCAACCTTGTAACCTAACATATACATATTCTATGCTCTCAATCAGATTACTTTAATGTCAAACCAGAACGAGAAGTGGTAAAGCTAATCTTACGAGAGCCTTTTGCTTTGGCGAAGACCGGCAACATATAACAGAATTACATCGTATCGCAAGTTCCAAGAACTTTTTCTCCAGCTTTGTATCCAATGCAAAAGTTAAAGACTTCCCATCAATAACTAAACCAAACATTTCCGGGTTTTCGTTCCCTGAATTTTCGGTTGCTGCAGAAGTTTGTGACATTCCTTCTCCTATCTGTTTTCTAATACTTTGAAAACAAGCCTATTAACAAAAAAAATAAAAAAACTCTCATCACTTCTCATAAGCATAGAAAGTAGTATATTACAAAAGTTATGAACATGGCAAAAACAACAAGAAACAAACAACCTTTGCAATAGCCTCCTTGTCTCCTTGTTTTTCCAAGGTTTCAATGTCAGATGAATCTAGAGTTATCAATATCTTTTTCATGCCTTCTCTTAAAAGACTACAAGCATACCTGACAATAAACATCACAGCTTAATACACTTGAGTTTTTTTTTACAGAATAGAAGATAATCAAGAGAAGTAGTACCCGATATTTATTGCGGTTTCTGTCTTATCGCCGGTTAAAACCCATATCTTGACCCCAGCCTGAGATAACTTTTCAATACAATCTGGAACCTATTAACAAGAACAAAATGATGTGCTCAAATAACAAAAACTGGAAAAAGTAACATATTTGTTTTTTTCGGTTTTGTTTTACTTACACCTTTTTGGAGTTTATCTTCCACTGCAGTGGAGCCAAGAAGAATCAAATCCTTCTCAATATTATCAGCAGCTGCATCAATCAAAGCTTCTCTACCTTCACTAACCAAAGTTTTGGCTTTCATAAACTCCTCTTCCCAGATTCTGTACTCCTCTTCATCAAGTTCTCTATATGTAATCACCAAAGTTCTTAAACCTGCCTCTGCATACTTCTTGATGTGTTCCTTTGTCTCTTTCTCATTTTGACGTCCATGTTTCGCTAGTCTTTCAAACATTACACTGAAACACATGAGAGAAGAAGATAGTTCCATTGAATCACATGAAGTAACTTTTAAGATTTGAGCTTCTTCATAAAGAAAAAACAGGTATTAACCTGTCTGCGCCTTTTGAAAGTAACAATAGCTGTTTTTCCGGATTTCGAACAATTACCGACATTCTTTTCCGTGAACTACTGAACTCTAGAACATGAAGCAGCTCATATACTCTGATATTTCCAAAAACAAAATATGTGATAACATTAGAAATGTTGTAGTTTCATGTTACCAAAAAGAAATACTCTGCGCGGTTCCATTACCTGTCTACTTTTTCATTGGTCATGTGGTCGATTTCATGCAAGGAAATATTAGTTTGAGACCTTGCAAAGAATTCAAATCCAAGCTCTCGAGCCGCTATGACAAAAGCCGCTTCATCGGGAGACTCAGCTTCATATGTGATTTCTCCAGTGTCACTGTTTACATCAGGTATAGCAGTGTGGCAAATAGCCAATACCCGAAAAAACTTCTGAATGAGTTCTGCATTCGGTTGGTTAATCCACTGTCCATCAACTATTCTCTCATCCCAAAAGTTAAAACCTTTAACAGAGTTTTTCGGATTCGCTTTTTTCTCCTTAATGGATAAAGAACCATGATCATCAGCTTCTTCTTGAGGTATTACCATTCCCTTTTGCTTTCTCAAAGCCATTTCTACTTCAGTCATACCACGACCATAAGCAGTTCCAGCTATCGAACATTTCACAAACTCCATTGAGTTGCAAGTCAGAGTACCTGTTTTATCCGAGAGTATTGTATCAACTTGACCAAGTTCTTCATTGAGATTAGACGTTCTTGCACGAGCAGGCCTATCTGTTTCTTCATGGTACATTTCTTGATCTTGGTTAATGAAAATACTCTGTAACACCTTCACAACCTCAATTGAAACATATAAAGATATCGGTATTAAGTAACCATATAGCATTAAAGCGGTCAAGAAATGAAACAAAGCAGCAAGAACCGCTCTCCGCGGATCAAAGAAAACAGTAATCTGATCAGGTCTAAGATACCATCTTCTTAACCTTCCATTATCACCTATATCTCTTCTTGTTGTGATCCCAAAGAACACAGATCCAGTAAACGCAATCACAATCAAGATACTAAAGAGAATGTAAATGATCTTATCCATTTTCTTCTCAATCTTACTCCTTTTAGAAGGAGGATCAGTAGCATTCTGCATCACTTTCGTGTCATGACCCGTAAAAACAACAACGCCATAAACATAGTCAGTATTTCTCAATTTAGAATCCCTCAAGAGTAGCTGCTGAGGAGACAGAGCATATTGCTTGCCTTGAAAGTCAAGTGTTCCTACAAATGAATAGAGATGCTCATTAGGATCCTCACATTTAACCACTGCCCTGAAGTTCTTGATCGACTCTTCATCCGATGTGATCTCTAAAGCGTTCTTAAGCTTCAAATTAGTCTCTCCATCAAGATTCATTGTTTCAACATAACAAATCCCATCTTCATAGCTTGATGAAAGCAAAAGAAGATCTGCTGGAAAATATTCATCTTTATGAATCTTCACAAGATCACCAACTCGGAGACTTTTCCACTTTGTTTCAACAAATGTTCCGGTTTTAACATAAACTTCAACTTTCCTATTGTTAGCTTCAATATCCTAAAAACAAGAATATATCAAAACCCCATCAAGATCACTATCTTAACCAAAAATAAACAAAAATAAAAAGCCATACTTGTTTTCTTCTCCTCCAATCTTCAATTCCTTCTTTAACCATTGTCGCACCGATCACAATCAAGAGCGGTGCAAGAACACTAGGAGCAGTGTATGGAGCCAACGGACTAAAGGAAACGAAAGCAACAACGAGGAAATATATATTTGCAACTCTTCGAAATTGCTCAAACAAAGACTTTGGGATGAAATTAGTAGCTGTGTACTTAGTAGTTGATACATAATTCCCACTGTAATTAAGCTCAAGTGCCTCAGGATTATCAGGATCATTACAGAACACAACTCTTGAGTAACCTTTTGAACCAATCTGAGAATGATCTTCTTTAGAGAAAGGTTTAAAACACTTGAAAGAATATAATTTACTTAATTTCACTCTTTTTCTCCTCTCACCAGCCATAGATCAAGAAAATTTTCTCTAGAAATCAAAACATTTTTCCAATCCACAAAACGAAATAAACACAAATTTCAAACAACAATCACTCAAAGAGATCACAAATCCATCACTTAATGTGTTAGTTGAAGAGAATTAGCTAGAAACTCATTTAAAGAGATACAAAAAAAAAAATTGTAGATAAGAAAATCTAGAAGCTGCACTAAACAGTAGCTATTAATTCCAGATATATTATAAAAATATAAAAATTATTTTTTTCTGAAAGATCCCTTACTTGGTCCCGAGTTCTAAATCCTTAGAGAGAAAGAAAAGGAAATATAAAATAAAGCAAAGATCCTAAAGAGAAAGAGAGTGTGAGCTTTGCTCTGATCAGTACTCAACTTTGCCTCTTTCGTAAGTAAACGACGAAGAAGCATTGCCAAATTTTTCTTTATTTTAATTTTAATTTCCACTGTCTTTATCTTAATTTAATTTCCTTTTTCTCGTTTCATTTTTCCTCAATTGTGTTTTTGTTTTGTCTTTACCGTACTGATTTTGTCAAAGACTTCGGACATTTGTCGGTCTTCAACGAGTTCAACGTGTCTTAATGACACGTGGTTATATCTTATAGTGTTATTGAATAATTATTTGAAAATTATATAACCCGTTATTGGATGTAGACTAGCATCGCACCGTTTTGTAGCTATTTCTACTTAAAAGCAAATTTTGCTGATTCATTATGCACTCAGTAGTTGTCACAAATTATGTATGGGCATAATAATCCATATCCGAACCCAAACCTAAATCTGGTACAGATTGGATATGGATATATTAAAATATTCGATCGTATATATATTTTTTACTTATCGGATATCCGTACCCGAATAACCCAAACAATCTGAATTCCACCCAAAATAATCTAAACTTGTATAAAAGTTAAATGTTTTAGTTTTTCTTATTTTTATTTTCATATATATTAATCTTCATATATTAGTTTAGTTATATTATATAATTTTTACTTGAATTTTTTTGTTATTTAATGTTAAATATTTCATAAATTAAAAAAACAAAAAAAAAATTGTGTTTTTGTTTGGTGGTTTGAATTTTCTGAGTTTATTTTGATATTTTATCTAGTTTTAATGAATTTGAGTTGATTTAAAAAAAAAGTGAATATATATATGAATATATATCAGTTTTTAAAGTTTGGTTTAAAAATTATTTGAGTTTAGGTATACCCAAAAATACCCAAACCCCACCCAAATTTTTAAAATACCCGATCGGATCCTACATCTCTACGTCCAACCCTATGGACAATAATTACGATGAGATGATAACTAAACTTCCCTTAAAACTTTTTATAATAGTTTGAAGAGTAAATTCAATAGCTCACGTAAGTTGCAATTAGAGGAATAAAGTTAAAAAAAAAAGTTTTTATTATTGAATTTCTGTTTATTTTATATGTAACACGTATTCTCACTTACTAGTTACTAGTCTTCGTCTCCTCATCGTTAATTAAGTTCTCTAAGGTAAAAACATTATAACTTTACTGATTTGAATAAGCAATTATAATTTGGCGGGCTTTAGATACTGTGAAAAGTTTTTTCAAGCCCATTAGACCCACTTGCTCTGTGGCTTCCCCTTTCTTCGCAATCTTATCCATAAACGTCGGTCATTAGTTTTCCTGAATCATCCAATGTAAATTAGACACGTGGGACCTTTTCCTAACTGACTCAATTATTTAGGTAGTTTCCGGCACCTAGCGAGCTCATTCAAAAGGTTAGGCGACAGACAATGTACTTGACTCGGATCAGCTTAATTTAACTCGGCTCAGCTCAGCTCCAATCGACTGAAGTAACTGGTTGATTGATCGAAGCGAAGGCCTTGAATATTGTATTTTAATTTTCTTGACCAGCTTCTTTTGTTTTTGGCTTCGACCAACTTTACATTTTAAGTTATATTTGTGTGTTTTTTTTGCTTCAGAAATTATTGTACAAAGTTTTTGACCAATTGAAATCATGTCTTATTTAATTGACTAGCAATCAGTTTCAGATTATAAAATATGGGAATTGGATTTTGACAATTCACAATATTTTCACACAAATATATATATATATATATATGAAGTTATGTCGTATTTATTTGACTAGTTAGGAGCAGTCACTTTCAGATAAATCTTTATATGGGAATTGAATTTTGATAATACATAATATTATCATACACATAAATATATATATATGTATATAGATTATGCTACTTTTTGAAAAATACCCTAATTATGTTTTGTAATTTGAAAATGCACTTATTTTCTTTTATTTTGTTTTCTTTAAAAATAACTTATTTTCTATCAGATATGACATATTTCCTGATTTGATTTAAATTATATATTTTAAATAAATCAAAGTAAAAGATTGAAATAACTATAATAACTATTCTAGTTAAAAAAATTAGATAAAGCTTTTTGGTTAATATATATTAAAATTCACCAGTAGATCAAATATATCAGAATTTAGAAATATTATAAAATTTATCTTTAAATGTTTCTATCTTTATACTCTTTCTGTTTATAATTAGGTTTCGTTTAAGTTGTTGACACACATGTTAAGAAAAAAAATTAATTTTATTATTCTATATTCTATTAATCAATCATATAAAATTATATTAGTTAATACATTAAATTAATAGGGATATACTAATAAATTATATTTAAAAGCTGCATTAAAATGCAAAACGATGCTTAATTTAAAAAAAAACTTTAGTCATAAAATGACACTTAATTCTTAACAAAGGGGTATAAAGAAAATAATTTCCAACTAATGACCTTCAATATTATCAATTTAGTTCTTATGTAATGTCAGGAGATCTTAATGATTTCTTAACTATATTTAATTTTGATTAGTACACTTTCTAAATCACATGACTTCCCTCCTAACTAAATTTTGAAATTGTTAGAATCTAAAAATTGTATTTTTCTCGGTCAAATAATATTAGATATGGTTATAAATTATTATCAAAAGAGAAAAATAAGCTTACATTTTTATCCATGGGTGAAACTCTGAATGTAAATATTGAAAGTTTTAGACGCATGGAAGATTTTTGACCGAAAATGCATGAAAAATTATTAAGATACAGGAAAAAGAGTTCAATATTAAATTTTTAGTGATAAATTTATTAACGTTTGGGTTCAGTCTCAATCACGACTCAGCTTGATACCTACAATTTTGGGCTTATTATTGTTAACAGCCACCGCTATGTTACGTTGGTTCTATAATATATTTTGTCGTCGGTTTTTTCATATTCTTATGTAAATGAATATGTTAGAATTTACATATCAACCCAAAAGAAAGAAGTATAAATTGTTTTTTGAAATATCACTTTGACCCATTCGTTTGTTGGAGGGAAAATCTCCTTATGATGGAAAACTAATACAATATTGTAGCCTTGCATTATTTGTGTGGTTTATTTTGTAGGTTTTTACTTTTAGACCAAGTGAGAATATCATCAAATTGGGAGCATCATTTCTTAAGTACTATGGTGTGCTAGCGATTTAAGGCGATTAGACATTGAGCCACTGATGAAATAATTTTCAAATCCTAGTAAGTTTTGTCAAGACAGAGAGAACTCGAACCCCAAATTCGGTTGCCGGCTAGAGATTAAGGACATTTTGGTGCCTACACGATTCGGGTTTCTTTGGTGTTTTGCAAACTGGTTCAATTTATCTGTAAACAATAACCATATTCAGTTTGGATGGTTTGTAATATACTCTCGCTGAGTCTCAGTCTAGTAAATATTGATTTTCTGATTAATTCATGAAATAATAATTAATAATAAATGTATTTTAATTTTTATATCTAACACTTTCCAAAATTTATAAACTAATGATAATTCAACAATTAAAATAATTTCATTTAATATTTTTAATGTTGAAATATATTAACATTAACTACTAAAAATTATTTTAAAATGTGAAAAATCAATTTTTATAAAACAAGAAAAAATCAATATTTCTAAAACGGAATGAATATTGTTCATATATAACAAAAAAAGATTTAAAGGGGGAAAAATAATAATTTCTCAGCCCTACTTGTAACATGCTCACACAGTAAAAAACAAGAAAAAACACATGCTCTTCACATGCAAAAGAGATTTTTTTTCTTCTTCTTTTAAAACATTATTAGTTTGACCGTAAAACCAGCAAATTATGAAGAGCCAAGCCAAAACAAGCCACTTGTTTATGAACCAACGTAAATCCTTAAACTTATCCTTTTACTCGCCTTTAAATACCTGGGTCTGTTCTGTCATCTTCTTCATTACAACTTCCACCCAAAAGAAAAAAAAAGGTGTAATAACTATGAGAATCATCCCTAAGACAGAGAACTACGAAACCGTTGCTGTCTCCATTGCGACAAAGAGAAGAGAAGAAGATAATGAATGGTTCAAACGATTAGAAAAACCTGTTTATGGTTATGATCTTGACGAAGACAATGCTAAGGTTGTCTGTATAACTGACGGTCTCACATTTCTCGGTCAAGCCATCGTAAAAAAGCTTTTGCTCCATGGCTACACCGTTCGCGTCATCATCAATGGCTTAGGTAATATAACTAATTATATTAACTATGTGTTTATTATATTTTTCATTTTATGTGTTTTGTGTTTGCATGATATTGTTATTTTCTTATGGTTAATTTTTCTATTATTAAAAAAAAACAAAATCTATTATATACATATGTAGATGACCTTGAGAAGTTGAGAGTGATGAAAGATGAAACGGCTACGTTTCACGGGAGAATCGAAGCAGTGACGGCGAAGTTAACAGAAACGGAGAGCTTAATTGATGCATTTGACGGGTGTAACGGCGTTTTCCACACTTCCGGTTTCATAGATCCCTCCGGCGTCTCTGGATACTCCGTGAGCACTCTTTCTAATTTAAGCTTTTTCTATATTGAGCAAGAAAGATATTTTAGCGTTTTCAATCAGTCATTTTCAAACTCTAGTATTATATTTTTCCATCTTCTTTTGTTCAGTGTTCACTATATAGATAAATCAAAAATAAAATTACATCGAATATTCAATTACTCTATATATTTAAAACTCATTGATTTTAAAGTAGTACTACCTAATCGATGATGTAAAACATAAAATCTGTATTATGTATCAGTTCTTGAAATCAAACTTCACAACTAAACATTTAATTGCTTATGTAGTATAAAAATAAGTAATTATGTTCTGGATAGTAATTAAATAGATATATGATATATCAAATATTTTTAGTATCGATTCTAGTTTGTGAGACACCAGTAAATTGAATATTTTTGCAAAATATATCTGCCACCCATATTCCTACCCCAGTTCGTTTGTGTTCAGTGATAATGTTGCTTGTGAATCAACTGGTTATGAAACTGATGTAGTTCTGGTGACTATTATATGTTTTCTTGCATTATTTAAAGCGTCACCAAATTTTAGTACTGGTGAACTGTGACTATCATATATTTCCTTGTATTATTTAAAGTCGTCACCCAAATTTTAGTACTGGTGAAAACTGAAAACTATCAACTACTTTCTCAAAATTTATGTAGCTACTCATATTTTAGCGTACGGAGATATTCAGGTTTTTTATAACCATAATTGTATCTGACAAATAAATTAAAACAGTAGTTGGGTTTTAAGATTAGATAAGTCACAAATCTTCTTGTTACCAGCTACTTATATGAAAAAAGAAAAAATCCAGAAAGTAGATTAGGGGTCTGTTTATTTCCATCTAAAATTTTCTTTCAATTGTTTATCTGTGTGATGCATTTGAAAGTTGTTAGTTTCTATTAAAGTTAATTTATTTAAATTATGCATTTCGATTTGTTTGTTTAGTTTTTGTATTTTCATTTCCATGTACAAGATTTAAATAAGATAATGATTAAAATGACCATATTTTAATATAGTTATATTTTAGTCAATTTTAACCATATTAATTGTAATTTTTAATTTAAAATATATTTACATTTAAATAATTTTCAAATTCTTAGTTTGATAGTTATACATTGATTTTAGTCACATAAATTCATATAAATTCTAAATTATATTAATTCCTAATTTAATCATATTTAGAAACGAGAACCGTAAAATCATACAGTATATTCAAAAGGGAAATGTGTCAATTGAGTTTTTAATTTTTTTTATAAAATAATGTTAATTGAAAAAAATATAATAGAATTACACGTTTTCCCGTACAATTACAGGTTTTGGCAAAAAAATTGCAAAATTATGTTTATTTCACAATTTTGACTAAAATAAAAAAATGATGTTTTCTGACAAAACCATAAAACATTGGATTTTTTCTTACATTGAAAATTTGTTTTTTTTTTTGCAAAATAGTGAAACGACGTGATATATTATTTTTAATATAATATTTTTAAAACCTTACTAAACCAACAAAAATAAATTATGGTACATTTATTACTTTTCATTTGTCAGTTTTGGATGAACTATATCCATCCAAATGATCATATTTAGTTAATCCAGATAGACTTAAAAAATTGAATAACTTTTTACATTAAACAATGAACCATTTGAATAAAGAGACCCAAAGTATCTAACTATATATATATATATATCATCAATTGTAACGAAATCATTAAGCTTCAACACTTGTTTATAGCTGATTAACTTTGGTATATATCTAACTGTGAACACACACAACTGGCAACGCAATGTCTCAACTCTCAATGGTTTGTAATCATATGTTTCAGAAATATATGGCTGAGCTAGAAGCAAATGTTAGTGAGAACGTGATGAACGCATGTACGATGACGCAATCGGTGAGGAGATGCCTCATGACTTCTTCCTTATTAGCTTGTCTGTGGCAAAACAGTACGCAGTTCGAGCTCCCTTATGTGATTGATCACTCTAGCTGGAGCGACGAGTCTCTCTGCAAGGACAAAAAGGTAATTTCATTTCCACATGGTTTTTTTTTTCTTGATTTTGTACGAGTTTTTGGGGAATGACCAACTTAATCCGAACTATTTTTAAGAGTGAATTTTCATATACAACCTAAAGTGTGGTATCTTTTTCAACTCGAGCTTGGTAAATTTTCAAAATACTTACATGAACTTTCATATTTGTGCTCAAATCAACATTAACCAAAATAATGTTAGTCAAACAGGTGAATCATATGGCATGTGACATACATATGTTTTTAGTCATTTGTCACCTACACTAAAAAAAGCATTTTGAAGTTTTATACAATATTTTAAATCTAACTTGTTTTTTATAGGAATGGAAACATCATTACTAGTTCACACAATATTTATTGATTTTTACTATTTCTGTAATCGCAACAACGGTAAGGTTTCATACTATTAGAAAGTACATTTTTGAATAATTACAATTTTTAATTTAGCTAGATTTGTAATTATTCTAAAATGTATTATTTAATGGTTGAAACATTATTGTTTTGTGGTTATAGAAGTGATAAAATATTTAAAATCGATAAGTTGGCTTAACTAATATTGAAGTCTTCATTTCTCCATTATAAGTGTCAAAACATTTAGACTCACAACATTGCATACAATTTTTAAATAAAATATATTTTTTGAAGTCTATGTTATATATGAATCAACAAAAAATATGTCACATCAAATGTGACTAAGCAAAAATATGTCATGTGGTATCTGACTAACTGTTTGACTAGTATTGTTTCGGTCAAATTTGATTTCTGACAAAATATGAAAGTTCATGTAGGTTTTTTGAAAGTTATGAAGTTCAAGTTGAAAAATGCACTCCCACTTAGATTTTATATGAAAAGACACTGTAAAATTTGTTCGGACTGAAATTGACATTTTCTACGAATTGTTGGCTAATTTATGGAATATTTTTGAAGTTGTGGTATGCATTAGGAAAGCTCAAAGCAGAGAAAATTGCATGGACAATTTCAGAAAATAAAGGATTTAAACTCTCAACAATATGTGCTGCTCTAGTCACTTCTACTAACATACTTCACCACAATCCTACCCCTACAATTGCTTATCTTAAAGGTAAATTAACTCTTTGTTTATTTATCAAAAACTACATATTTTCTTTATCTTTTGTCACGGTAAGTGTAACCATTTAGAGTAACAAAAAAAAATCCATAAAAAGTTTTAACTTCGGAATGGTATTCTAGATTTATGCCTAAGATTTCTTCAATATCATAAAATCTAACCTTTTTGAATTTTTTTTTTATGATTAGAGGTTTTAAGAGTAAAAACAACTGTAGATAATAATTATTTTCATTATATATATTTTTATAGGAGCCGAGGAAATGTATGGAAATGGAGTACTAGCCACTGTGGATGTTAACACGCTAGCAAAAGCTCACTTGCGAGTTTACGAAGAGATGAATAAGGCTGCGTTTGGCAGATACGTTTGCTTTGACAAGGTTATAACTCGAGAATACGAAGCAGAGGAATTGTCAAAAGAAACATCGATTGATCTAAACAAGATTCGTGGGGACAAGTACTACTATTATTACAGAGACAGTACGACACCGTTTAGCTTGTCCAACAGGAGACTTTCTTCTCTAATGGCTACATATCCGATCAGTTGTCTTGATTAAAACTTAAACTCTTTGATTATCTTTGTTTAGTTCATTCATTTGTGATTGAACTAGTGTAATCAAAAAGTTCTTGTGTTCCGCTATGTGCTGATATTTTGGGGAATCTTTATTATGAATTTAAAACTTAAGTATATAAAGAAACAAACTGAGTTCAACTTTAAATAATATTAGTGTTAATGGTATTAAGCCAATGGGCATGCTTATTGGATTGGATCTCGAGTAAGCATTAATCAGCCTCACTAAAAACATCAATATCAATAATCAGAAACATCAATAATAATATTAAAACCACAAATTATAATGCTAACAATATAAAAACCTGCTTAATCTAAATTAACAAATTCGAGAAAACACAAAATCAAAAGTAAAAAAAAAAACAAATTTTGAAGAAAAGGATTACGAGTGCTCATATTCTATGGGTGTAATGTGAGTCTATCAAGCCAATGGCTTTCAGTACGAGGAATTACTTTTACAATCATAGCACTCTAAACCCAATTCAAATCCATATCAAAATTCAAAACCAAGAAGAAGAAAAATATGATAAAATGGCTCAGAGTATTGCATAATGTGCTCAATGAAGAGTTTATCAGACTCTTCTCATACAAGAGGTGTCAGAAATTAAGCATTAATCATCCTCGCCAAATACTAATTACTTTCAAGAATCAACGAAACACAAAACAAAGATCTTAAAACGAAACACAAAACAAAGATCTTAAAACGAAACACAAAACAAAGATCTTAAAACGAAACCTAACTAAAGAAAAGACAGAAGCGGCGGAACAAGAAACATGAGAGTTAGGTTTTTGTTTTGAGCCAATGATGAAATAACTCACGAACCATGTACTGTGTTTATAGGTGTTTATATGGGCTTAAAAGGCCCATTTAAGCGTTTCTATTTCTTCACTAGAAGGCCCATTATACTGCTTTCTTCTTCTCTTCTTAGTTCTTATTTTGTTTAATCCGATTTTTTCGTTTGTAAGAGTATCAAAATTTTACTAATTCATATACACAAACACACAACAATTTGTGTTGTGATTTATTTTTTGAGTTAGGCATTTCAACAAAACATGTTATGTGCATTTACCAAAGGTACGCATTAAAAGACCAAACTTGAAATGGGAAACCAAATTGATTCAAAGTACAACAATTTCTCAAACACAAACTATACTAACACCTTTTTAAAAATTCTGAAAAATCACATTTTTAATTTTATTTTTCCCAATTCATGAAAACACATTAAGCAATAGAAACCTTAGCACCAGCTTCTTCAAGTTGCTTTTTAGCTTCATCAGCTTCGTCTTTACTAACACCTTCTTTAAACTTCTTAGGCAATCCTTCAATTAGTTCTTTAGCTTCCTTCAAAGCTAAGCTAGTTAAAGCCCTAACAGCTTTAATTACTGCAATACGTGAACTACTTGGAACCTCATTGATAACCACATCAAACTCAGTTTGCTCCTCCACCACAGCCGCGCCACCACCGTCGGCTGGAGCTGCTACAGCCACCGCAGCTGGAGCTAAAGAGAGTGGCGAAACACCGAATTTGTCTTGGAGATAGTCGACGAGGATACGAGCTTCTTCGAGGGTGAGAGATGAGATTTCGGATCCGATTTTCTCTATTTTTTCTGGTGCTTCGACGGCGGAGATTGGACGGAGGTGAATTGCACGGTGAGTGAGTGAGGAGGAAGAAGATGATGAACCGAGGCGAAATGGAAATTCGAGTGTGGTGGGTTTCGAAGAGAAGTGATGAGGAGAAGCGGAAGTAAGATGAGATGAAGAAAGGATTGAGCTTGAGATTGAGAGACTAGTCGACGCCATTGTTTCTGATTTGTTTTGTGTGTCTCTGTGTGTTTTTGTAAGATGACGATAGGGAAGAAAAAATAAGGATAAGGGGTATTTTGGTCTATTAACTAATGCGGACGTTTTGTTATCATGCGCCATGGATATAGAGATGAACAAAATGTAACCGTAATCGTATTTTGTACCATAATCGTATCTATTTTCAAGCGTAACTGGATTGTAACCGTATAAAATGGTTAACAATAATCGTAAAATTATATAGTTATGGTTAACCATAACTGTTAATTAACCGTAACCGTATAAAAACTATCGGTTAACCGTCTAGTTAACCGTAACCATTTTAAAAATAAAATAATTATTTTTATTGTAATTTTAAATAATTGAATTATATTTAACCTATATAACTGTAACCGTATTTAACCGTAACCGGTTTAACCATAATTGTTTTAACCATATTCAAATGGTTAAAGTTAAGGTTAAATAAAAAATATATAACCATAACCGGTAGTTAATTAATTTTGACCGTGATAACCGTAGATCTTGTCTAAGTAGATATATGATTAAAAATTTAATTTTAAAAAAAAGGCATTCCGAGAATCGAACTCGGACCGCTCCCACCCAAAACGTGAACCACACCAGTAGACCAAACGAATAGCTAATATATTCTTTATAAATATAGTTATCATGGACATGTAAGAAAACCTTTATAAAAAGATATACTTCCAAGTTTCAAAATAATATTAAATTCAAAATAAAATACCTAATTGGAAATCAAATCTCTTCATGTTCCTCTTCAAGTTAGTAAAACATTTCTATGGGACCGATTGGTATATAAATGTTTTGTAAATACATATCATCGTAAATAGAATTGCAATTTCAATCTATATGGAGGGAGGAGTCACCATATCTTAGTTTTGGTGCATCATTAGCAATCACCAGATCTTGATTAGAAGTAGGAAGAGATGTTGGGGTTGAAAATAAATTTAAGAAGAACTTACTAGATATACATTATTTGAGTTTCTTGAATTAGATAATTCTCTTCTGTTTATCATTACATCTTTTAAGTATTGAAAGCATTATAAAAAGTTTTTGAGGACGTAAAAAAAATTGTGGATTGAGTGAGTATATTGACGATTTAAATTCAAAAACCATATGTTATGGGTTTGACATCTGATTTTAAGTGAAATTGAATATTATTAAATATTATTTGGTTGTATGTATTTACTTTATTTATGTATTTAAATTTTATTTACGGGTGGTAGTAGTAACAATTTTTACGAGTCTTCTCTTTAATATTTTTTTTTTTTATTTTCATAAAAATCAATCATTAATCTATTAATTTGAAAATAAAAGGTTATTGGTACTTTCACTATTAAATTTAAAAATTATTTCACTTTCGTCATAACATTTACAGTCAGAATCAAATGTGCAAATCTTGTTCTACTATTATTTTGTATGTTTAAGTTCTTCTGTATTTTATCATCAAATTATAATAGTCTGATTATGATTTTTATCATGAAATTTTCTAAATTGCTTGTTGTTATGGTTCTCTCGGAGTTTTATTTATTTATAAGACGTTAAAAATCCTAATATAATTAGGATTAGTACTAGTGTTCTTATAAAACACTAATGTTTAAGCTATGCTTCAATATATTTCTAATGTCGTTTTTGTTTTATGGTTAAATTTAGTTTCAACTATATAATATATTTTATAATGTTAATTTGATAGAGAGAATTCTTTTCTTTCCATCTAATATGTCTCATCAAAAGTACATTGATATATAAATAGTTTTCAAAATTTCTAATATCCTAATTTTTGTTAACAGGTCCAGTATTTTTACAAGGGCTTTAAACCATCTCTATAGTTTCTAATATACAGCTTTTAAAAGTTAAAATCTCTGTCTCATATTTATGATTTTTTAAAATATAATTGATTCACTTATCAAAAAGTAAGTAAATTTAATTAAATATAAATAAATTATATTAGAAATATTAGTTTAACAAAATTGAAATACTCAAAATAATTTCTGAAGGGATGGAGTTGTTCTTATATATGAAGTACATTTTTTTGAGTTTAATATTGTTTTATTGTTGGATCGGTAACAACAAATCCATGTTAATATCTATGAATTTCATAATATCCGGTTTCAAAGACCGTGTTACGTGTACATCAGTGCTAACCCTATGCTACACAAGAGAACGATACATTATTATCGTAAATCGATACAGACTAGAATTAAAGTTTATTCTAAGATCATATATTTGATCATTCTGCCCTACACAATATATATATTCCGTTTACGTTTTCTTTAACATGTATGAAAATCATAATTTCCCACAACTAAACTGTTCATGTTTAACTACATATCTATGTCTCCTAACTTGTGAGATTACCTCATACCTTATCCCAAACCTAACCATTTCAACAAACATGTTATGTGCAACTAACTAACCAACCTAAAACCATTTCAATGGCTAATTCACTTAAACAGAAAAAAAAACAAATTCAAATTACAACAATTCTTCAACAATTCCAAACACAAACTAAACTAAACAACACAAAAAAAAAAAGAAGAGAAGCAAGCATTTTTTTTTTGTAAAACACATTAAGCAATAGAGACCTTAGCACCAGCTTCTTCAAGTTGTTTCTTAGCTTCATCAGCTTCATCTTTACTAACACCTTCTTTAAACTTCTTAGGCAATCCTTCAATTAGTTCTTTAGCTTCCTTCAAAGCTAAGCTAGTTAAAGCCCTAACAGCTTTAATTACTGCAATACGTGAACTACTTGGAACCTCATTGATAACCACATCAAACTCAGTTTGCTCCTCCACCACAGCCGCACCACCACCGTCGGCTGGAGCTGCTACAGCCACAGCAGCTGGAGCTAAAGAGAGTGGCGAAACACCGAATTTTTCTTGGAGATAGTCTACGAGGATACGAGCTTCTTCGAGGGTGAGAGATGAGATTTCGGATCCGATTTTCTCGATTTTTTCTGGTGCTTCGACGGCGGAGATTGGACGGAGGTGAATTGCACGGTGAGTAAGTGAGGAAGATGAAGTGCTAAAGCGAGATGGGAATACGATTGTGGTGGTGGTTCGGGATGGGAAGTGATTGGTGGAAGCGAGAGTTGGATAAGATGAGGAAGTGATTGACGTTGTGATTGACGTTGTCGTTGACGCCATTTTTGCTTCTCTTAGTGTGTTTCGTCGTCTTCTCTCTTCTCTCTGTGTGTTGATTGAATTGTAGCAGAAGAGATGGAGAAGAAGAAGATGAAGGATTAGAAAAGCTAAAGGATAAGGGGTAATTTGGGTAATTGAACAATGCGTACGTTTGCTATCTTGCGCGTATACACATAAATGAGGTTTGTCTTCTGACGAAAATATCCTTGTCCTTATGAAGTTTTTTAAAAAAATTATAGGGGGCGTTCCGAGAATCGAACTCGGGACCTCTCGCACCCAAAGCGAGAATCATACCACTAGACCAAACGCCCGATATGATTTAATCTGCTATTATTAAATTTATAATATATATTTATATTCAATACTAACCAGAAAGAGCTTCAAAGAATTTAAATCAAAGTTATGTAGGTGGAAACATTTCTGTATTTCAAAAGAACCATTGCATATAATAATCGTATACCAATGTAATTACATTGCGTAGTTTCGACTCTCTTCCCTTCTATATTCTTCCCACCAATGCTACAAACAACAGCAAGTTCCATTTCCAATGAATCCAACAAACCCCATTTTAATCTACATGTTTTCAGTTTTCACCATCTACGGCGTCTCCTCCCATACCAAAACGCAAACGCAGCCACAGATGCAGCCACAACGACTCCACTAGCCGCGTGCCATACATACAAAGGCTTCTCCATTACCACCACCCTTGGACTTTGTCTCACCATCTCAGAGCTAGGAACATCCTTAACTTCGGGAACTGTCTGTTGACTCACTATTGTCTGAGCAAATTTGAGTCCTTCTCTTTCCAATTCTTCCAAGTCAGTCACAGCTGGTTTCAATTGTGTTGCCTTTGAGATCATTTCGTATTCTTCTTTAGTGCCTCCTTCAAGAAAAGAACCAACAAGGTGACCTTTTTTAACCCAATACGCTCCAAATTGTTTGTCATCTTCATAGTCACCAAAGTGTACAACTTCACCTGCAGGGTCACCATAGAATTGCCATGAGAAGGCGAACACCCTTGAGTAGAAAAATGGCAAGTAGTCAAATTCTCCAGTCTTGGCTGGCTCCATAATGACTGAAACTGCGTGTCGTGCAGATTTCCTAGCCGAGTCTACGTGCTCAAGCCTCCTCGTTTCACCAAATAGTTTCACTGGGAATGTAGCTACATCTCCTATTGCATACACTGAGCTGTCACTTGACTGCATTTTGCTGTTCACTTTTATCCCTCCTTTCTCTATTGTTAACTGCCCTTCAAACAAGCTTGTGTTTGGTCGTATTCCGATTCCAACCACAACCAAGTCTGCTGGTAAATGGCTTCCATCTTTGAGATTAACCGCAGTGACCTGAAAATCAAAATCCCAAAAATCTCATATTAATAAACACACACACCATACAATTCTCAAGATTTCATGGTTTCATTATTGGACCAGGAGGATCCTTTCTTTCTATTGATTATCCCCATCTTTTAGTTCTATACATAAATGCAAAGTACCACACATCTTTCGAGTTGAATCTCAAACTAAAAAAAGATCTAACCTTTCTGTTCGAGTCAAAGTCGAATGATGTCAAAACTGTTCCTTTTACGAATTTCACACCTTTAGCCCTGTAGTACTCTTCATATAAATTTGCAATCTTTGGCGTAAAGAGACGTGCCACTGTCATAAGAAACTAAAAAAGGTCAAGCCAAATACACAAGCTTTATATTTGACATGTACGTTGAGTAATAACCGAGAGTTCTTACTGCAGTGAGCCTCTGGGAAAACCATAGTCACATTGATTTTGTTGATCACTAAAGATGCAGCACATTCCATGCCGATATAGCCACCCCCAATAACAACAGCATTCCCATTGGAGCTTGATTGAATCACAGTGGCAAGCCTATTTGCATCAGCCAGATCTCGTAAGTAACAAACATTTTCAGCATCTGAGCCTTCCACCCCAAACTCTTCAAGCTTCAACGGCTACTTGCACAAGCCAAATATGACAAGGATAAGGTCACGACTTTAGCAGTTCAAAGTTTGAAATTCTTAAAATAAGACAAATTCCTTTAACAATGTTCAGGAGTCAGCTGATTAGCCCATATCAATGTAATAGACATCCCACTATTACAATCCTGAGGACGATAATATCTTATAGAAAACCAGTAATTTATGGTTCATGATAATGACATTTTCTCAACAGCACAAACTCTTACTTTTGAAAAACGGAAACAAATGTATTATTGTGCAATCCATACCCGAGCACCTGTTGCAATGATCAAGAATTTGTAACTTATAGTCTCCCCGGTGCTTGATATAAGAGTCTTCCTCCTCACATCTACAGACTTAACACGAGTTCCAAGGACCAATTCAATTCCTGACAAAAGTATTACACAATATTGTCAACAAAAAGACTCTCATACAGATAGTACTTTCTCAAAATCAAAATTGCAAATGTAATTACCATGTTCCTTGTACCATTTCGGTGTAAGCTTCTCATCATTAGCTCCAACACAAGTGTGGAAAGAAGGAAGCCTTGCAGGAGCTGCAGATAAGATCATGAGTAACCTTTACAGAACCTAATAAGTGAACAACAACCCAAATTCCTTATTTCTTGAGAACTTCCAATACATCTTAAGCTTTTCTTAACTCCAAACGCAGAAACCTAAAGCTAACAGGTTTCTCTTACCTTCTGGCAAAAGAAAACCTTTGCTTAACGCAGGCCTCTCATATGGTGCAACCTAAACAAACACCAAAGCTTATCATTTACAGAGCAAAACAAACACTTCCAACCAAAACAAGCCAGAACAAGTTGTTAGCTACAATAGTGAGTCATATAAATCGATAAGCCATATATCGTATAAACTACGGTACTTCAAGGCTAGATGTTAACCATTCATTGATGTGATATGAAACTAAGCAATAATACTCTCTACATAATATTGATTCTTGCAAGCTACTCTTCAAGTACTTTTAACTTCACCATAAACCCCAAATACAGTGAAACCTCTTATAAATTAATACTTCTATAAATCAATAGTTACCCAAATATTAATAAAATATCGTAAAGTAATTTGATACTAATGTTATTAATTTATAGAGGTTTTAGTGTATAATACAAAGTTCTAATAAGCATAATTTAAATCAAAAGTCGATTTGAAAACAAGATTAATCAATTTCAATCTAATAATCACCAAACCAACAAAATCAAACACCAAGCAATTTAAAAAAACTAGAGATAGTAAAATCAAACTACAGAATCATTAAAATTAACAATAAAGCATAAATAATCTCTTCTTCGGTATCATAAAACAAAAACAATTCAAAATCAAAGATTACGAGTGCTTACAGATTCTTCAGAAATGATACAGAGTTCGCCATCGGAAACACCTCTACGCGTGAATTCGAGAGCTGCATAACCAGCTGCAACACCTCCACCGAGAATTACATATACGAAAGCTCTTCCCATGGTGTCGCTTATTTTTGTTTTCTCGAGAAAATCCTAAACATTTATGTATTTTTTTTTTTTTTTTAAATTTTCCCGAGAAAATTTATATTTTTTGAGGTACAGGAAAAAAAAAAATCTGTTATCGGATCGTTTCCACTTTCCACCAGTGAATGATATTCGACGATTGTATTGTTTATTTACGATTCTACCCCTTCTTTGACTTCATTAACAACGAACGGTGAATATTAAGTTAAATAGGATTATATTAGATCTAGACCCGTTCATTTCTCGACAAGTTATGACCGTGGGACCCAAATTAACTCTTTGCTTAATTGCTTGCACGATTTTATTGGCCCATCATCATTTGTAAGATTATTAAATCGTTAGTAAGTACTAAGTACTAAAGTAAAGTATATTAAAAGTTAAAACCTGTATAAATTAATAATTTTGGTATTGTAGAATTTTATTAACTTAAATAGATATTAATTTAGAGAGGTTTTTAATTAATTAACTATTAATTTATAGAGAATTTTTTGAATTTTAAAAATATTATATAAAAATTATAAAATAAAGATAATATTTTGATATGTTTTTATATATTTATACATTATAAAATAATTATTGTATATATAATTTTTTCAAAATTATTTTTGATGTAATTTGAGAAAATAATATCATATATTTTAGATATTTGAAGAAAATAGAATAAACTCTAAGAAAATTACATATTAATAAATAAATAAATAAAACATTATAATCATATTTTACTAATAAATATTACATATATATAATATAATTATATTATTATT